>CM059284.1:11440224-11447724 GCA_030347295.1 Setipinna tenuifilis
CAATAGTCACACAACCCCACCCAGACTCAACCAGACTCACCCCCCCCCCCACTCCAACCCACTTCACTGACCTTCAGCAGCCGTCCCTATGGCAACACTGTCTTCCTCGTCTACCACATTCCAATATGGAGTCAAGAGGACCCCCCCCCGCCGACCAACACACACCCCCCACACACAGACACACACACACACACACACACCCCGAATCTCTGGGTTTAAACATGTGCATCGCCTCGGCAAACCCTCTCCAAATCTGATTACGGGGATTATCTCTTAATTGATTTCACTTGAGCACAAATATAATTTCTCTCCGTTTAACACGGTAACATTTAGAGAGCGGGGGCAGGCAGAGAGAGAGAGACAGAGAGAAGGAACAAGAAAAAGAAAATGGAGGTCCAAACAGCATGAAAAGATGTATGAAGTTGAAGCAAGAAGTAATGAAGGAAAGAAGCGAGCAAAAAGGATAAAGAGAGATAGAGAGAGTGGGAGAGAGAAAGAAAGAGGTGTGTGTGAGCGTGTGTGTGTGTGTGTGTGTGTGTGCAGTAGTGAGTGAGAGAGAGAAAGAGAGAAAGAGAGAGAGAGAGAGAGACAGACAGACAGACAGACAGACAGACAGACAGACAGAGAGGCAATTTTGCATGTGTATGTTATGACTGCTTCGACAATACTTAAGTCCCTACCTTGCCATGACAATAAAGCACTTTGAATTTCAATTTGAGAGAAAAAGAGCAACAGAGAGACAGACCAAGAGAGAGAGGAAGAGGGAGAGAGAGAGAGAGAGAAGAAAAAGAAGAAGAAAAGGGGGAAGGGGGGGAGATGGGTGCAGACAGAAATGGAAAAATAGAGCATTGGCCAAAGCAAATTACCATCCAAATTAGAGCGAACGCCTACCCGCGTCTAAAAGGAGAACAGAAATTGCCCGACGGAACATCTTCTCTAATGACCGCGAGACAAAACAGCAGTCAACCTCAGGCAGGTGCACCATCAGTGCCCACAGTCTAGACACAGACAGACAGACAGACAGACAGACAGACAGACAGACAGACAGACAGACAGACGGACAGACAGACAGACAGACGGACAGACAGACGGACAGACAGACAGACGGACGGACGGACGGACAGACACACACACAGATAGACAGACACACAGACAGACACACACACAGACACACAGATACACAGACAGACACACACACAGACACACAGATACACAGACAGACACACAGAAGAAAACTGATTTTCACAGTCCTGTAGATAGATTCTATAGACTATCTACAGATGCTGAGACTAATAACAAAGCATCTCTGTGTCTTGTTAGGGTTAAGGATTAGGGGTTGGGTTGGGTTCAGTTAAGTTTATAAGTCAGTAAACAATACTGCCCTACAAAGCCAAAAGGCAGTAATTACATATTTTGTCAGAACTGAGTTTAGAATGTACTTCGCAATACACCCCTTTGTCTTGTGGCTAAATCTCTTGCTTTTCCCCATCAAAAAAGTACATAAAAGCACCAACTCTATTACAGCAACAACATGTTTGACTGGGTATTACAACAACTTTAAAGGCATTTTATCTGAGTTTTAAAGTTCACATACAGTAGTTACTGCACTTTGCCTTTGTAGGGCAAAAAAGCTTGATAATGACCCTTTTGTGTCCATTTGTAAGTTGCTTTGGATAAAAGCGTCTGCTAAGTGTAGTGTAATGTATGATGACCGCAATGAGGTGAAAAAGGTCAAAGAAAGTTTATAATGCACTGTGTCAGTCACTGTGTAAAGTTGTAAAGGCAATAGCATTAAAACACCTTATGAGTGCAGTCATGAGTTTATGCAACTAGTGAATACTTAATTTAGTCACTATAAAGCATATGAATGCAGTATGATCATTTATGGATGTGTTTACAGGGTCTTATGAAAATGGGGTTTTCGTCTAGAGTCTAGACTGTGTAAAATATGAGAAAATAAGACAGAGCCAGAAATGAATCATCAAATTCTGAACATCTTGACAACAATTAAAATTGCAGTTCTTCTTAGCCTACAGCTGCTCTGGCAGCGAGCGCTGTTTTCAAATAGCAGGATCTGAGGGGGACTAGTCTAAAGTAAACTTGTGTTTATTGGCAGACAGTGTGTGCGCGTGCATACACACATACACACACACACACACACACACTGTTGACAGCGAATGCTGAGAATGCTTCCAGTTTTGACTGCCATTTTTAGCCAGCCAGCCACACAGACACAGACACACACACACACACACACACACACAGACACAGACACACACACACACACACACACACACAGACACACACACACACACACACACAAACTGTGTTCTTGATTGCTTTCAGTGTTGACTGCCATCTCTAGACATGCACTGGGACTCCCACAACACACATCACACATCTTTCATCATGTTAGTGTTTATGTTCACACACACACACACACACACACACACACACACACACACACACACACACTGCTGTAGGTTTCTCTCTCTGCTAGCATGGCGCTGTGGTGCTTCTTCACACTGTCTATGTCAACATGTTAACATGACATCCAAACAGGCAACATGCTCAAGAGGCAACCTTGAGTGTGAAGTTGGAAAGAAAAAAGATGAAATGAAAACAGAAGAATGCAGAGCGAGAGGAAGTCAAGGAGGGTCAGTGACAGGCATGAGTGATGGACTACATGTGTAGTAACTGTAACTGTGGTTAAGCAGTTGTGTGCTAGTGGTTAGGGAGTTGGTTTTGGAATTGGTGAGTCACAGGTTTGATTCCTTCATCAGTAGTAAAAAAAAAAAGATGGTGGGGGTGGGTGGGTGGTGAATAACCAGTGCTCTCCTGTACCCTCATAGTTGACTGAGGTGCCCTTGAGCAAGTCATCTAACCCCACATTTCTCCAGGGCCACTGTCCCTGTCCCTAGTACTCTGCAAGTTGCTCTGGATAAGAGCATCAGCTAAATGCTATTTATGTAATGTAATTTATTGTTGTTATGTAATAAGGCTAATTTTTGCTCTAACATACAACACACATACTCTTAAAATCTTCAAATGAGATTCTTCGAAATAGTACAGTTCTGTCCTTACATTCATTTCTTCACAAACATCAACAGGAACAATCCTACAGCAGTTTTAAACCATCAGCTATTTCAAATCCAGAGTTAAACAATGCATAACAGACCACTCCAATAGTAATCTTTTTCAAACATGAACACACAAAAGATTCCAAAAACTTCAAATCAACGGCTTCAAGTCAAACTTTCATCACTTCAGTTGCAATCACACAAAGAACATGCTTTCCAAACAATTCACAGCATTCAGTTGCCAAGCAGCAGAAATAGTAACATTTGTAATGGTGTATATATTTTTTTAATTCCCAACTTTAAAAAAGTTCTGAACTGAAAAAGCCTTTTGGGTGAAAGGTGAACTGTCTTCAAGCTCCAAAAAGAAGTCCAGTTGCTTACAGCTAGCTCCTTTGACTACCATGACATAATATAGGCTTGAAAAAGGAGCAAGACCGGAGCAAGACCGGAGCACTCCGTTTATAATGTTTTTAATGGTGCAGAAACATAATATAGGCTTGTTTGTATGCTTCTTTTACTGGTTATGCAAATAGTCTTAAAATGTACCTTTGGTAGATTGCAGATGATGAGATGAACCAAGAAAAGTGGCTGACGGGTGCAGGTATGTCAGGCAGGTAGGCAGGCAGGCACGCAGGCAGGCAGGCAGGTAAGCAGGTAGGGGAGAGCAGGGTATAGCAAAGCATACCCACAGGTGTACTTCAGTAATCAAGTTGAGTGTTGATAGCCAAGACTGAAACTGAAAAATATCCAAATCCAATCTAGTATGCAATCTAATGCAGTTAAATACATTCCAAAATGTAGCCAAGAGTAGCCAACATTAGACAGTGAAAAGCTGACAAGCCTTGAATTCCTTTGTTCTAGCCTACCACTGAGGTCAAAGGTCAATGACAAAGGTCAAAGGTCAAGGGGGTCGTTTCCCTCATGCTGATTGGTGGGTGCTCCACTCTCAGCTAATGCACAAAGGTGTCCCCGGATTCTGTCACCGTCCATCTTTAAACATCCAGTGCCCTTCCTTGATATAGCTTTCTGCTCTACCTTACATCAATCAGTAACGTGGCTAAGTACAATAGCGGTGAGAATAAGCCCCATAAAACTCCATTTTGAAACTTGAAAAATGTGTTCAATTTAGGCTGAATTCACTAGCCTAGCATTTGCCATGGAAATGACCACAGGAAAAACAGTGCTCCTGTAAAGGTGAAGCTGATGTGTGTCAATAAACAATCAATCAATCAATCAAAAAAAAAGAATAGGGGCGGGACTTCCTCCCTTTGCCCAGTTATTATAATACCTCCATGATTAGGATGCAGCCCTAGAGTACAGTACAGTACATGAATAACACAGCCATGCTCCACACACATATGATTGGATTGAGGAGAGCACTGGTCATTCACTCCCTTCACCCACCTGTCAGTGTTGGGAATTGAACCTGTGACCTTTCGGCTGCAGGTCCAGCTCCTTAGCCACTAGCCCATTACTGCCCCAAATGCATGGAGCTATTATAATACCTCCTTAGAAGCTGCCCTAGAGTACAGTACGTGAATACCACAGCCGTGCTCCACACACATATGTAAGCCATACAGATCAAGTGCTGTCAGGGCCACATGACTGATGTTGATCATTTTTCACGTGTGTCAGATTGTGGATTGTGCTGGACTGTTTATGCATGGCCTGCTTAAGGGAAACGGGAACATGGCTGAACTTGAACATGTGTGTGTGTTTATCAGTATTCACATGTGTACGGGAAGTTCATTTATTTCCTTTATGTACATGTGTGTGTGTGTGTGTGTGTGTACATAGCTGAAAGTACAGTATATGTATGTGTATGTATATGTTATGATATGCTTGTATGCGTAAATGAGGTGGGTCGTGTGTGTGCATGCATACACATATGTGTGTGTTTCTGTGTGTCATGCACATGTGAGCATATACATATAATTGCTTGTGGGATAGCATATGTTTGTGAGTGTGTGTGTGTGTGTGTGTGTGTGTGTGTGTTTATTGTGTTAGTATATTAATGCAGATATGTGTCTGTGGGTGGTTGGAGCACATATGTGTGTGCATGTTGGTGTGACGGCATGTGAAACAACATATGTGTGTGTGTGTGTGTGTGAGTGATGCATTAACATTAATACACATATGTATTTCTGTTTAGAGCACCTATGTGTGTACACACATGCCGTGTTTGTGTGTGTGTGTGTGTGTGTGTGTGTGTGTGTGTGTGTGTGTGTGTGTGTGTATGATTGTGTGTATGTGTGTGTGTGTGTTATATTCTCATCCATGTTCATATCCACGTGAAGCGCTTTTGTGTTGTGTGTGCATCTGGTAATGATTGGGCCCGTCATTGCTGGGCTGCTGCTGTCATGGCGGCTCTCTGCTCTCTGCTCCCTCTGCTCCCTCTCCTGATTACTACGGCAACGCTAACCACACATCACATGCCCCAGCCCCAGCCCCAGCCCCAGCCCCAGCCCCAGCCCTCTCCCTCAGCCTCAGCCCCAGCCCCAGCCCCAGCCTCAGCCCCAGCCCCAGCCCCAGCCCCAGCCCCAGCCCTCTCTCTCTGGGCCATTCTGTCTGTCTGGGTCCCTTTCTTTTTGTCTTTCTTTCTCTCTTTCTTTCTGTCTGGTTCTTTCTTTGTCTCATTCTTTTCTGACTTTCTCTCTGTTTTACTGTCTTTTTTTCTGATATGCACTGATTTTAAGTGGCTCTTACGATTTCGTTGTGTACTGGCTGTGCGATGACAATGAAGGTATTCTCTTCTGTTCTCTTATATTTCTTCTTTCTTTCTTTTCTTTCCTTTTTTTCTCCTTTTATTCAAATTTTCCCCCTTTTTAGCTGCTTCTGTTTTTTGCCTCTTCTTTTCTCTCACTGCTTTTTCTTCTCTTCACCTTGCCTCTTTCTCTCCTCTGTCTCTTTGTTTCCTTTTTTCTCCTCATCTTTTTTCCCCTTTTCCCTTCTTCCTTCTGATTATTGCTTTGTTTTTTTGTTATTTTCACCACATTCATTTTCTTTCTTTCTTTTCTTCTCTCTCTCTTTTCTCTTTCTCTCTTTTCTCTCTTTCTGTCCAAACAGCGATGGCCTGATGAAGAACAGATTGTCTGATTGTGGGTCTGCTGGGATCCAGTTTCTCTGGTTCTGGAAAGTTTCTGTGGTTGTTCCAGACCAGACCAGACCAGCAATGGGAACCTCGTTTAGTAGAACTGAACTCTCATCAGGACCTTCTGGCAAAATGGAACCACAGAACCTGGAACCAGGAACTTAGAACCTGGAACCTCTCTCTCCGTCTTCAAAAGACCCCCCCCCCCAACCCCCACATTAGGACCTTCTGCAAATGGAACCACAGAACCTGGAACCTGGAACTAGGAACCTAGAACCTGGAACCTCTCTCTCTCTCTTCACCAGACCCCCCCCCTAACCCCCCCAAACCCCCCTGGGGTTCCATACTGGGTCCTCTCAGGGGGGTAATGGATTCAGCAGTTACCATGGAAACATGCCCCCTTTTTTTCTCCTCCCCAAAATAGCAAGGCAAGGGAAAATGGACAAAAGACACAGGGGATGTCACACAGAACACACACACACACACACACACACACACACACACACACACACACAAACTCTCTCAAATACCACATACTTCAATATTCATTTAATTCACCACATACTAAAACTCGCTCTCACACACACTCTCACACTCTCTTACTCAAACATGTACATACACACACCACACACAGTCCCACACTGTCACCCAAATATGTGCCCGCACACACACACACACACACACACACACACATACACAGATGTGTCTGTGTACATAGAGCTGAGGTCAGCATCAGCCTTTGTCATCGCAACACCACACACAAGAAGCTGGGGTCCATGTTCAAATGATTAAAGCAAAGAGCGTGTGTGTGTGTGTGTGTGTGTGTGTGTGTGTGTGTGTGTGTGTGTGTGTGTGTATGTGTGTGTGACACACATGGTGGTGCAGACTGTAGCTTCTCTCCAGCTCATAGGGTCAAATGATCTAACTCTCTGTGATCCCCCACATTTCATCTGTGTGTGTGTATGTGTGTGTGTGTGTGTGTGTGCATAATGGGTTTTCTCAGAATAGAGATCAAAATACAAAAGCTTATAATTCAAACAATACATGACTCATCAAATGCTGTTTGTGTACTTTTTTCAATAGCAACACACCCACACACAGGCACACACACACACAGACACACACACACACACACACACACACACACACACAGACGCGCATACACACACACACACACAGCAGGATTAAGGTGTACACACATACACAAACATGGAAAATATACCACCACCATGACACACACACACACACACACACACACACACACACACACACACACACACACACACAAAGACAAGACAAGAAAGCACACAACAGACACCAATAGTGCTT
>CM059284.1:11490224-11492724 GCA_030347295.1 Setipinna tenuifilis
TGTGTGTGTGCGTTCATGTGTGTATATGCGTGCGTGCGTGCATGTATATGTGTGTGTGTGTGTGTGTGTGTGTGTGTGTGTAGTTGTGTGTGTGTGTGTGTGTGTGTGTGTATGGGTCAGCTGCTGGGTGACTGGACACAGGGAGGCCTAATGAGGAGCTATGGAATCAGAGAGTAATGAGCCAGTAATGAGATAGACCTTTACCCCTCCACACCTCTCTTCCTTCTCTCCTCTTCTCTCCTCTCCTCTCCTCTCTTCCTTCTCTTCCTCCTCCTCATATCCTCGTACCCCTCCACACCTCTCCTCTCTTCCTTCTCTCCTCTTTCTCTCATCCTCCTCTTCCTCCTCCTCACATCCTCTTACCCCTCCACACCTCTACTCTCCTCTCCTCTTCTTTCCTTTCCTCTCCTCTCTTCCTTCTCTCCTCTTTCTTTCATCCTCCTCTTCCTCCTCCTCCTCATATCCTCTTACCCCTCCACACCTCCCCTCCCCTCTCCTCTCTCCTCCTTTTCATATCCTCCTCTTCTTCTTTATCTCTTTCTCTCTCACACACACACCCTCTCTCTCTCTTTCTCTTTCTGAATAAATAAGTGTTATCTCTCTCTCTTTACATCTCTCTATCTCTCTCTTTTTACCTCTCTCTCAGTTGTAACATGTAATAATGTAAAAATATGAAAATGATATTATAAATGAGTATTAAATCTCTTTTTGTCTCTCTCTCTTTGCATCTCCCGCCCCCCCTCTCTGTCTCTCTCTCCCTCCCTCTGTCTCTCCGTCTCTCTCTCTCTGTCTCTCTCTCCTTTCTTGCTTTTACTCGTTTTTGCCTCCAGTGTATCTCTCTCCCTCGCTCTCGCTCCCCTTTCTATTTCTGTCTCTACCACTTTCTCCATCTCATCCCCTCCTATCCTCCTCTCCTCTCCCTCTTTCCTTTCTCTATTTTCAGCTCCTTTCTCTCTTCCTCTGCCTCTCTCTCCCCACCTCTCCCTCTCTCCATCCCTCCATACCTTCTCTCTCTCACCCTATCGCTTTCTCTTTCTCTCTCCCTCCCTTTATCTCTCTCTCCATCTCTCCCTCTCTCCCTCCTTGTCCTTCTCACCCATCTCTTGCCCTCTATTTTTCTCAATCTCTCCCTGTCTTTTTCTCTATCTCTTTCTCTCTATCTCTTTCCCCATCTCTCCCTCTCTCCATCTCTCCCTCTTTCTCTCTCTCCCTTTCTCTCTCCATCTCTTTCTCCATCTCTTCCCCTCTCTCTCTCTCCCTTTCTCTTTTTCTATCTCTTCCCCCCTCTCTCTCTTTCTCTCTCTCCCTATCTCTTTCTCCATCTCTCTCCCTATCTCTCCCTATCTCTCTCTCTCCCTATCTCTTTCTCCATCTCTTCCTCTCTCTATCTCTCTCTCTCTCCTTTCTGTTCACTCATTCATGACCGAGTGTCTCCTATTAGATCCGTGTCCATGCCAATATCACTGCCACCGCCTCTCCTTTCCTCCTCTGCCCTAGACCCCTACGGGCACACACACACACACACACACACACACACACACACTTAGACAGACTCAGACAGACACACACACACACACACACACACACACACACTTAGACAGACTCAGACAGACACACACAGACAGACTCTCTCTCTCTCGCTCTCTCTCTCTCTTTCACACACACACACACACACACACACACACACACACACACACACACACACACACTCTCTCTCTCTCTCTCTCTCTCTCTCTCTCTCTCTCTCTCTCTCTCTCTCTCTCACACACACACACACACACACACACACACTGAAACCATTTTTCCTTTCCTCCAGCTCCTGTAGTGTACACACCAGTCTCACACTGCACTCATTCCCCTAGCACACTGGAGAAGAGCACTTATCTCTGGGCCCAGAGCAAATCTCACAGCCTGCCTTCATGGAAACACACACACCGGACACTCACTGTTGCTTCATTAGAAACAAAGATCATATACTGTAGGACCGTCAACCGCATCTGATCAGAAAAACGACCTCTATTATATAGTCAGATGGCCGTTACAGAACGTAGACAAACTGTTTGTTCCGCAGTTATGGTTGCCGGGATACAAAAAAAAAACCGTAAACAAATAAGTCACCCAAGTGCTACTAAGTGCTACTCATTTGTTTAAACGGGCATGTCTTCACTTCTGTTTGTGGTTGCCCTGTGGCACTGTTTGCCGTTTGCATGTCGTAGCCCTCTGCCTAGCCACTTATGGCAACCGCCATTTGCCTACTGTCACCATAAATCAGCACTTCCTGTTTGAGTATGAAGAGTAGCTTTTGCCCCTGTAGCTCCTCACTAGCTTGCCCACATTGCCCATGTGTATCTCTGTCCTGTGCTCCTTTGCTAAATTGCTGAATCACATTAGGTTACATCCTTTGTATGAAATACGCTACACAAATAAACGTTATTATTACTATCATTATTATTATTGTTATTATTATTATTATTATTATTATTATTATTATTAGTAGTAG
>CM059284.1:11517951-11520451 GCA_030347295.1 Setipinna tenuifilis
GTCTCCTTCACACACACCCCACACACACACACACACTCTTAATGAAAATGGTGACGTTCGTTCTCCGTCTCTTTCCCGCACACACACACACACACACACAGTCTTAGGAAAAATGGTGACATTCGCTCTTTGTCTCTGTCACACCGTGTCACACACGCGAACACATAGTCCATCTCTCTCGCTCTCTCTAATACACAAACTATTCAACTTACTTCTTCTTGCATGCACATGCACGCTCACACACACACACACACACACACACACACACACACACACACAGCCTTAGCAACAAACAAACTCATACCCATACACAAAAACCTGGCCCATACACAGATACAGGCACACACATACGATCACACACACACATGCAGTATTTATCAAACATATGAACACAAACAAGTGCGCGCACACACACACACAAACACACACACACACACACACACACACTTCCCCAGGATGCCAGATGTGTTCGCCAACAATGTTTACCTCGGCCAACAAGCACCCGTCACCCCCCCCCCCCCCCCCCACACACACACACACACACACCACCAACCAACCTGCCAGCCCTGTGCCTTGAGTCTGTACCCCCCCCCCCTTTCCCAAATCTCCCACCCTCCAACCCTCTCTGTGAGAATTGAGCTGAAAGGGAGAAAGGGAAGGAGGGGAGGACTAAGAGAACAGAGGAGGAATGGAGGGATGATAGAGGAAAGACGAAGGGAGGGATGATAAGAAAGACGGAGGGAGTGAAGGGGGCAGTGATGGAGGGAGGGAGTGACAGAGAAGGATGGAGGGAGGGATAGAGGGAGGGATGGAGGACTCCAGTGGCGCCAGTGAGGTCTGTATGAGGGCACTGCTGCTTTCACCATCATGCCACCTGAACTGAAGCACCACCGCAGGAGGGTCCCCAACACACACACACACACACACACACACACACACACACACACACACACACACACACACACCACACACACACACACACATATGCACACCACACACACACACGCACGCACACACACACACACACCCACACACACCCACACGCACCCACACACATCCACACACATCCACACACACACACACACACACACACACACACACACACACACACACACACACACACACACACACACACACACACAGCCTCTTGCTGCTCTCCCATTCAGCCAGAGTGAGATAGGGCCCAGTGACTGACGCTGCTGGCTCATGTTTACACACACACACACACACACACACACACACACACACACACACACACAAACACACACAAACACACACACACAAACACACACACACAAACACACACAAACACACACAAACACACACACACACACACACACACACACACACACACACACACACACACACAGAAACAGAAACAGAGTATAACAGAGAGAAAAGTACTGTAGAGAGGGTGGGGGTAAAAAGAGAGAGAGAAAAAGAAAGAGAGAGAATGAGTGAGTTGGAGAGGGGAAGAGAGCAAAAATAGAGAGAAAGGGAGAGAGAGAAAGAGAGAGAGAAAAAAGAGTGTACGTGAGAGAGAGGAGTAGAGAGGGTGATGACACAGAGAGAGAAGAAGGCATTGGTCATAAAAAGAAGGTGGAATCGGGGAGTGGAGAGATGGTGAAGTGGTGGCATGCCTGTATGTGTGTGTGTGTGTGTGTGTGTGTGTGTGTGTGTGTGTGAGAGAGAGAGAGTGTGTGTGTGTGAGAGAGTATGAGTGTGTGCGCATAAGGAGTGATGTCACTCCTAAAGCGCTCTTCTGTATTCTGCCCTAGAGGGACTTTCCGTGCCTCTATTCATTACCCATAATGCCTTGTGCCCGGTGCTGGCCTGGTCAGAGAGACCCTAATGCTGGCCCTCAAGCTGTGCTGTGCTGTGCTGGGCTTCTTCCTTCCCCAGGCTGTTCAGGATCTTTTTTTTCCCCACGATGGGGCAAAACATTTACAAACTCAGGCTCATTCTTTAAATGTGTAAGAGGCAATAGCATAAAGGCTATGAAGCCTAATTCCATGTTGGGAAGAGTGCGGCCCTCAAGCTGTGCTGAGTTGTTCTGGGCTTCTTCCTTCCCCAGGCTGTGCAGGAAGGTCTTTTTTTCTACGATGAGGCAAAACATTTAGAGATTCAAGGGGGTATGTGTGTCTGTAGTGTCCCTGCTCCAGGAAACTTACTTAAGGCACATGTATCTCCTTGTGTGTATGAGGGTGGTCTGTTTACTCTGTGTTCCTCTACACCTCTGTTAGCTTATTATTATGTCCTCCTTTTGGAAGTCGATTTGGATAAAAGCGTCTGCTAAGTGTAATGTAATAATGTAAAAATTCAGGCTTGTTCTATAATTGTATAAGAGGGCAACAGCATAAAAGCTGAGAAGCCTAATTCCATAGTGAGAAGAGTACTGCCAAAACCCTATGTCTGTTTCTGCAGTGGTAACGATTTCTGCATGCTCAAAAATCAGTTAATATTAAATAACAGGCAATATAAAAATCAAGCCAATAAACAA
>CM059284.1:11527951-11547951 GCA_030347295.1 Setipinna tenuifilis
CTCTCCGCCCGCATAGCAAAGGCAAACATGACAAGCACTGGGGATAAACTTCACGGACATTGTTCAGGTTAACCTCATATGATAGCCTAATCTAAGCGAAACATTGCGTCATTCTTCTGTTTCTCATTTTGACAATGCTGTTGGTAAGCTATGTGTGCAGCTTGTTTGATGTAGAGATAGGAAGAATTTACCAGTATTATTCAGATAGGCTTATAATAACTTGTTGACCACCTGTAAACTATTTAGTTTCTGTGTTATAGTAGCCTAAGAACTTCCTTCAAATATTCTGATCTGAGCTATCCAAACAACTTTGGCTGTAAACCTAATTTCTGTTTATCACAAGCTGCCAAAGAACCATCTCATCAGGTTTGACGCCTTAAACATCTGGCCTAGTAGATCTTGAGTGAAAGGTAGCGTATGCCCATGTTATGTTAGCCATTGATTCCATCCGTAAAAGGGAACATCTTCTTCGGGTAGCCTACAGACGTATGACTGTGCACTTAAAGCAATTCTGTAGACTACGACTTAAAGTGTAGTTTTCGAACTTAAGTTTCAATAAAACTGGGGGTTCCTCGTGAGAAAATAAGCGCGATGAGGTCACATCAAGTCACTAATGATGAAATCACTTGTGATGATCACAGATAGATGACAGGCACAGTGGCTTGGCTCCATCTACTGGACATACCCCGTAGTACACATGAGAAGAAGAAGAAGAAGAACATTATTAATTATTAAGAATAACAACAACTTTGTTTTCATAACACTTTTCATACATTGGCTGTATTCCAAAGTCAAAAAAGCACAAAACCAGAAAATAAGCAACAAAAAAAAGAAAGGAAGGAAGGAAGAAATTAGAAGAGTCTAAGTCACTGATGTGCTATTTTGTCAGCACATTTAGGGACAAGTTAAGTGAACGCAGCTATCCCGATCTTGTCAAGAGGCGATCTTTGGTGGAATCTCAGGCTGGGGCATCGGAGTGAGGTGCTTACTACCTACCTGATGCAGTGCACTCAACTAATTAGCACGTGTGGACAGGTACTATATATAAACTACTTGAAAAGGTGAGTTCTGAAAATGTGCACAGTCTCTCTGATGTGTTGTGTAAGCAAATTCCATAGTGTTGGAGCGCATGTGTGTACAAAATTGATTCACCAATCTTCTTGGGGGGGGGGGGGGGGGGGGGGGGCTCTGGGAATTGTCAATAAACTCACCACAGATATCATGTCATGTTGAGCAGGGACAAAAGGACAAGGTGTAGGCTAGTGTGATGGTTTTAACCCATCGAGAGTATTTAATTCCAGGACGACTTTAAAATTACGTCTGAACAGAGTGTGAATTACCCCTTTACAGGGGCGATTTTAGCATCTGGTCTTTAGGGGTGCCCGGCCCCCAGTGCTTAGACACGCAATACTTCTCATTAAATGAGGCGAACTAGTACATTTATAAATGTTGGAGTTGTATTCATTTTGCCAGGGGGTGCCGTGAAGTTTCACGGGGGTGCCTTGGCACCCCTAAAAATAGCCTAGATTTGCCCCTGCCCCTTTATAACTGTGGGGTGCTACCTTTTATGATTAGCATTAAGTCATACAGTATGTTGGTACCCCCCAACCTTGTTATTTTGGTCTCTTTAGGGGGTACTGGGTCTTAATTTGGGGTACGTCCCACCCCCCGTACCCCCTGTGATTTGAACTATGCTTTTGAAGGACACAGGTATCCAGTGCAATTCAGCGTGTCCAGTGTGATGCTCTCTGCTCTTTGTGATGTATGGGGTATAGGCTCAGTTCACTGTGGTTTCTCAACAGTATTTTAGAGAGTCCCATTAGAGCAGCATTACAGGCATCCTGCTGGATTAATCCATAGATGGGGTTTTCAGCATCTGCTGAGGAGTCAGTAGTTACAGGCATCATTTAGAGATAAGAACAGTTGTCAAATAGACTATGAGACAGACAGACAGACAGACAGACAGACAGACAGATAGATAGATAGATAGATAGATAGATAGATAGATAGATAGATAGATAGATAGATAGATAGATAGATAGATTTGTCAGTTTTGTGGGGTAACTAACAAACAAACTTAACTACAGATTACATTATAATATTATTAAAAAATGACAAAAAGAGGAATCAGTCTATTTTGGTAATCAGTTAAACTGTTCTTGGCCATCTCGTCGCCTTGCATGATGCCATTTGCTAGCCTATGTTATAGCATAATGTTTGCAGAATGACAGTTTACAAACAGAGCTATGTTTGATTTTCAATAGTGACGTATTAGGCAATTGTAAGCATTTCTGTCAACTTCCTTGCTCTCTGAAGTTCGAACCAAGCCCACATGTTTTTCTCTTCCTTTACGGTACGTCATTTGGGTATTTCCGCACGAATTGGGAGGGGGTGGAGGAGGTTCTAAGCGCGACAAAAGTTGCTTTCGACTGACTCGCAGCGGTGGAGGAGGCGAGGCGGACAGTACAGGGACAGGGGCACAAATAACATTATCGAAAAGCAGAACTTTGGGACTGTTTCGTTGGATATTTTTTTCGATTGTTTGGATAATCAGTCACAAAGGTTTGGCTGCAACAGGAGCACTAATGGAAGGTTAGTGCAACGACGTGGTCTTGAAATCTTCGCAATGATTTGCTACAAGACATGAAATGAAGTTTATGGTAGCTAGTGTTTTGTCGAAAGGGGGAAGCCCCGATTTTGAGTACGGCGCAGTGCAGCTGGAGGTGTAGCCATACAGAAACCGAAATACTTAGCTTGATTAGCTTGATTCTGTCCGCACCTAGCCGCTTTTATCAGTTGAAGAGCTTGCATATTGCGAGCTGTCGTCTCAGAAGTAGCGTACTGGGACTTTGAAAAACTTGTTAGCCCAAAACGTTTTGAATTACCCCTGTTGCGTTTTCCAGAAATGATACACACGTGTAGCTCACTCGCCAAGTGATCTTGCCAAAGACATCTAAGCTATCTCTCATCTGGGCCTACTCCTTTAGTTAGCTGGATTATACGTCGCTGTTGGTTGGTTTACAGCAAGTAAATCGACAGGTATCAGTTTACGTTCGATCAAATATCATAGGCCTTTTTACTCCATTGACAGCCAGCAGGCTACTAGGATTTGACAAGCAGATCACCCACGGATTTCAGGAGTGTCACACAATTGTTTGCACAATGACAACTTCTGACAAGGCTACGATGCTTTACAAGTTGGACAAACTCATAGAAGGTGTGCCGATCGTGACAGACAATTCTGTCCTGGTTAGTAGCCTACTTAGTCATTAACGTTTACACAGTTCTTACAACAGAGCAAATCACGAACACATAAGGTCATCGGGGAATTGGGCTATCTTGGTCATGAGCAGTGCCCACTCCGCCATAGACACAATAATGTGTCAATTGTAAGTCGTAAATGAGTTGACTGCGAGCTCACAAGGCCACGGCCTACTTGTTTAGATTTATTTGTTTATAGCCTGTCATGAAGCTAGGTAATTGTGGGGTCCGCCCTCGAGGACACCAACCTAATGAGGTTTAGAGTCATTGAAGTGTACATTTTGGAAGACATTTTGAAAACCAAGTTGAGACTTCTTGAAGTCTCGCTTGCAGTCGTCTTCTCGAGATGGTCTGTTATGTTGCTCATTACACCGTGAATGTGACGTTTAGCACAAACGAAGCTCTTTTCTTCAGTTGTACATGTCCGCAACTATTTCCCACAGCAGTTTGTGTGGGTGGCTAGGAGAAGTTTTTCAATGACGCAACATTACGCTAGTGCTGTTTTGACAACTGTATACCCTCAATGAACGTTTAATGAAACAGAGATAACCCCAGATTACCTGCTCATCCGTCTTCAACTTTGACTTCCGGGGTTAAAGCCTGCGATGCATTCCATTAAGAAAAGAAGCGTATTACTTGCACTTTTGGCTTTCACTATGCTTCCTTCATTCACTTGATGTCTTTTTCCAGTCTAGGTGAATGTGTATACTATTGTTTTTCCAGTGTTATGTGTTTATAGTGCTACACGTTTTGTTTTGCAGGAATGTTTGGCTGGCCACAGTCGCATGTTGCTCAAGGTAAGACTAAAAACAGTTACATTCATACGCCAGACAACTTCTGATCTCTCACATCTGTGGACAATCAACTAGTAGGCCTGTTGCCAATAATTTATTTATGCATTGGAACATTTCACACGTACAGGCTTATCTGATTTATTTGTAACCAAATACGCCATTAAGCCTTACTCGGAGCATGATCTGGAATCCACTTCACCAGGATGCTATGAAATCTTGCCAGGAAAGATCTTGCCTGAAATTATGCCAGATAGGCTTAGAAAATCCATCTGGCTAAAGCTGCAAATAAAGTTACATGAAGTTGGTTTCAGTACATCTTACTACCATGTTGTATAATCAGTGTGTTCATGTTGTCACATGAAAGGCTTTATTCTGTAGGCAACACCTGTCCTTCTTGGAACAGGATCGGAGTATTGTCATTTTTGCCGCTGTGGCTGAAATATATTTTACAGTGGTTGAAATGTGGTTTTGTTAGCATTTATCATGTCCTAACTTACAGCACCAGCAGGCACCTTTACTTTTTGCATTTTTTAGAGATATTGGAGGTTAGTGGTTTTCTTGATGTCCATTGCTTACGTCAACCCACAATCTCTCTCCTGTGAACAATTCAGGAATACACAGAGGGCCAAGTTTATTTAAATTGCATCTGGTCATTTAGCAGATGTTGTGATCCAAGTTGGCTAGCAGTACAGTACAGCAGTTTCAGATCTTTGACTTCACCACCAGTGAATAGGCACTCATGGGCTAGCAGTTAAGGAATTGAACTGGCAGCCTAAGGGTTACAAGGTTCAATTGCCCACACCAACAGGTGGGTGGGGCGATTGACTGACCAGCGCTCTCCTCCATCCTCCCCTGTGACTGAGGTGCCCTGAGCATGGCACCGTCCCCACACACTGCCGTTGTCATGGCTGCGCCCTGCTGACATGTGTGATGGGTCAAATGCAGAGGTTGAATTTCATTGTGTGCACTGTGTGCTGTGTGTGAGATCACAATGAATGACTTTGGCTTTCACCAGTGCTCTCTGCCTGTGGATGCCATGTCTTGGGGGTGCTAGTGGTGCCCAGGCTCTGTTTCAGGGGTGTTATTGGGTCACCTGTACCTAGAATAAAACAATAGAATACAATGCCTTTTATTGTCCCTATGCACATATACACTAGTACAATGTACACTATGCACATGTACAATGAGATTAAAAGCAACTCCTTCTCCACCTAGGGGCCTTGTGGATGTTGAAACATGCCCACCCAACCCCCTAAACACACACACACACACACACACACACACACACACACACACACACACACACATTGCCCTGTGGCAACAAAAGTTCCCCCATGACCTTCTTGTTTTTTTAGCCCATCATCTCTCTCTCTGACCTTTAGTGCCGAAGACACCATTTCCCACTATGAGTAGAAGCCAACAATTTATTTTCCTACAACCACTGATTGGTGCCTTTTACCTGGCATTGTTGGTGCTTTTCACATACAGGTTGCCATTGTACTAGCTAGTGGAAGCAATTATATTTAGGTCTTTACACCATTTTAAGTTCATGGTGTTTCCATGTTTTTTTTTTCGGTGGCTAGTTTTCATAACTTCCTCTAATTCATGGTGGATGGCAAATGACTTTGACATGTGAAAGGGAAGAAATCTGCTGCGTACTGTAGATTTGTGGTTGGAGGGGTACAAATATCCATGTAAGTCGGATAGCATTTATGACATATCTTGACTCGATTTTGCTGTTTTTCTTTTTTTGGGAAAAATTAGATGTTGTCTTTGCCGTAATACTAAAAACACATGCAGGCAAAACATTAGTAATTTTTGTAGGGCAATAGAAAATGTAGTAAATGTAGGGCAATAGAGATGCTCATGTAAGTTGAATAGGGTTCATGGCACACAGTTTAATACAGTGCAGTATAAAAACCACATACACCCAACCCCTATTTGTTTAGGTAGGTGCAGGATCTGGGGAAAAAGTGTGTAATCCAACTATCCCAACGTCAAACATAATCCGCACACCAAAGAGCTTTTTGGTGTGTAGATTATATATATAACGTTCCTTGTTTGATGTTTGGATGATATTTGATGCTTCTTGGATGACGTATTTCAACGTCATTCACAGTTTTGCTCCTGTTGGGTTTTGCAAGTCTTGTTGGCTGTGAAGAATATCCATGGTTTTTATTACACTACCTAGCTGAATAGTAGATGTCCTTAAGGTCTTTCTGTCACATGGCCTTTTATGTTGTGTTTAGATTAGCATGTCTCCTTCATTGTGTTTGTTCTCAAATGCCTCTCTACAAACCCCAAGAGATGATTTCATTATAGTTCCAAATTGTGGGATCCCTGCAGGTTGCCATGAATCGTGAGCAAAGTCCAGTGTGACGAGGCGTACACTAATATTGCAGGTACAACCTCCAGGGTGCCCAAAACACAGGGGGCAACCTTGGGTGTTCAAAAGTAAGAGCAGGTTCGCACACTGAAAAAGACACTATGGTCAAGCACAAGGAGTTATGTTTTATTTTGTCTGAGAGCAGAGTAGAGCAGACATTTCAGGGTTCTGCCTTCATCAGTGCTCTCTGTGCTCACAACCTTGGGTGAAATACGATTCAAGAAAATAAATGATAGGCTATTTATGGCCCATAACATTCAAAAGGGGGGACTATAAGGAATTACAGTCGCCTGAATCGTGATGAAACAACCACTGTGACTGCTTAAAGTGTGGTCAAAATGATCTCTGAGATGGTAATCTTATCATGATCATAATGGGAAAGTCCAAACCCGCTCAGTGCCCACATACCTGGGGTCAGAAAACCAGGTAGGTGTGGGAAAACCGCCCAAGCAATTACAGTATGTTTGTGGGGGAAAGGCCACTGAGAACTGGCATAAACAATGGGTCAATGGGTCGAGATTTATTAACTTCAGCAACCCGATAAAGATCTTTGACTGGCACGCCATTAAATGAATAAATCTTGCTTGCAGAATGGGCAGTGTGCGAGAGTTGTTAGCACTCCACCTGGAGAAAAATAACAGTAAGGCTGGAGTTTGAGATGCTTGTTGTTCAGTCGATGTTGGTTCAGTTGGTATCCATTTGGTGTTCAGACAATTCAGATCAACACCACTGAATTCGGTGACTGTCTTATTGGAAGGCTGGCATATCTGTAGGCTGGCGTACTTGGAGACTATTGAATACTAAAACCACTGTATACAAAAATTGACTGTACATTCGGATCATTACACTGACATTTTGTCATCTTGCAATAAATGGATATCCGCCAGCCTCCCTGAGTTTTTGTCGATTTTCAATCCTCCAGCAGCTAAATTGGATTAAACTAAACCGGAGATTCTCAGCAGACCCTTTTAGCTGTAATGAGGTATTTGGCTCCATAGTTGTGCATGAAACATTTAAAGTGCTCACTAGTAGTATTATGTTAAGTTTAGTAGGTAGTAGTAGTAGTAGTAGTAGTAGTAGTAGTAATAGATTGAAAGTGTGAAAGTGTAGGCCATATAGGAGTATATGAGTCTACTCACATGTCAGTATAGTAATTAATACATTAATTAAGTATGAGATGTAATTTTTGAACAGTGATGTCATAGTAAGAAGAAAAGTGGGTGAACAATGCCCATAGCAGCAGAAATGGTGCAAACTATGCATGTCTTAACAGAGTTTACGTGCCTTTTATGACTGCTGATGTTGTGCAATTTAATTAAATAGGTGTAAACATGCTTCATGAAGGTATACGGATATATAGGCCTAAGTCAATGTTGTGTATGTCTGGAGAAGGTTAATAGTTCAGTCACAGAAACACAGTTTGTAGGCTGTATGGTCTCTGTCTGTCTGTTGACCTGTCTGTGATAGTGTCTTTATACTAGGGTTATAAAGTTTATAGGCACTCTGTACACCTCTCTGTAGACCATGTGCTGTCTGTCGTCTGTCTGTTGACCTGTCTGTGATGGTGCTTCTATAGGCGCTCTGTACACCTCTCTGTTGTCCTGTCTTTTGACAGATCTGTGATGCTGTGTCTGTACAGGCACTCTGTACACCTGTCTGTAGGCCATGTGTTGTCTGTTGCCTGTCTGTACAGACACACCATCATAGACATGTCAACAGACACTCTGTATATCTGTCAGTTGACGTATCTGGGATGGTGCATTCATAAGCGCTCTGTACACTTGTCTTTTGTGTCTGTAATGGTGTGATCATAGGCAGTCTGCACACCTGTCTATTGACATGTCTGTGCTGGTGTCTTTATATGCACTCTGTACACCTGTCTGGTGTTCTGTCTGTTGATGTGTCTGTGAGGGTGTCTTCATAGGGAGTCTGTAAACATGTCTGTTGACGCGTCTGTGATGGTGTCTTCATAGGCAGTCTGTACACCTGTCTGTTGACATATCCGTAATGGTGCCTTTATATGCACTCTGTACGCCGGTCTGTTGTTCTGTCTGTTGATGTGTCTGTGATGGTCTTTTCATATGCAGTCTATACGCTGGTCTGTTGTTCTGTCTGTTGACATGTCTGTGATGGTGTGTCCTTACAGGCTCTCCGTACACGGAGATCATCGAGCAGCCCAAGGCAAGGGGCATGCGTTTCCGCTACAAGTGCGAAGGACGTTCAGCCGGCAGTATCCCGGGGGAGAAGACCAACGACACCACCAAGACGCATCCCGCAATCAAGGTAGGAACTGGGGCGATGTAGGCTGGGCCCGCCCATACTGCCTGTGACGCTACACTGACTTTTGTGTTCAAGTCGGTCTGGCCAACCTGCCTATTCTCAGCTGTTCCTTTGCTTGAAACATTGGGCCCTAATAAACAACGAGCACTACACATTAGTCATAGTAATCAGTGGTCTGATTGATTGTAGTTCTGTCCAGTAGTATACAGAGGCATTTGAAAGATGCCCATTGATCCCGCCTTTGAGTCTATCAGAGGTTTGCCACACCAAGTTCTGTCTATCAGCTTGAATAGTAGGCAACCTGAAAATGTCCTGTCATTGCACTATTGCAGTGCTTTCCAAACTTTTAACTGCTTTGTACCCCCTGAGACACTCTGTCCTACCAATTATCTCCAGCTTGCTAGGGGTATTTCTTTGCATAATAATTCTGCATAATATTATGCATAATAATTCTGCATACTATATGGTACATAATGATGTAGTCCCAATTGGGTTGTATAGAGGGGAGGCTAAAGTTCCAGATACTTTTTCCACATGTCCTATATATACTTAATCTTTATGCTAGTAGAAGCTGAGAACTTATTCACAGATTTATTTTGTGTACCCGCTAGAGTTGATTCAGGTACCCTTAGGGGTACTCGTACCCCAGTTTGACAATCACTGTACCATTGTTTCAGAAATGTATTGTGTGCAGCCAGCACAATCACTCCATTTTGTTTTTGTAGTCTGCCTTAACACATGCTCTTACCAATGCCTCCTACATATACCAGTCACCCCTTAGAAATGCTGTAGAATCTGTTATGGTTCTTCAGTTTCTCCATAAACAGTTGTGGGACAGTTGTTTAAATGGAAAAGTCTTATCTAGTTTCTTGAAGATCACAATTAACGTTTTTTTCCGCTTGAGTGTATCTGTCAGTTAAGGTGGATTAATGTTGGGAAAATGAACCTCTCATTGATGTCAACAAGCGGAAATTTACTCACAACAGTCGCAGTTGGGCCTAAATGAGTGCGTTTTTTGGTGAAAGTGACAGTTATCAAAGAGCGAGCAACAGCAACCACATGAGCCAGGTTTTGAGTCATGTTCCCTGGCCAGCTGTTTGTGTGTGAGAATGGTGTGACTCATGCAGCCACTAGGCCAATGAACAGGATTCAAGATTTACTCGCCACAGTCACAACAAACAAACAGTATACAACAAACAACGAAATGTTGACCAGGTCAATTCCGATTTTTTTTTCCCAGAAAATAAAACAAAGAATTTTCACTTTTAAAAAAAAAAAACAATGGCTGATATTGTGTCTGAAATCCATAAATATAATATAAGATTAAATATGGCTTAAATTATGACTGTACATTAATACATGGAACATTAACAAACAACCATAATAATAATAGTAATAATAATAGTAGTAGTAATAATAATAATGTGTGTATGCATTTATATTTTATGCTTTAAGGCGACCTTGTATGCTTTTTCCAGTTTTCCCTCATTCCTTTGGCTTGTTATAGCTTTTGTGCATCTACCTGGGGCACGCCCCACAGTCAGTAACTGTACTCCACGGCAACCAACATTTCTCACTTGCTGTTTCTGTGAAAGTACAACCATTGTTCATGCTTCTTTCAGTACAAGGGGGTCCTCGCTCAGCTTATCGTACAGTCCCAAACAACACAATAGAGTTTAACTGTGGTATCACATCACCATTTTTTGATTTATTCAACTTTTGTTTTCAACTTGTAGCAGGACAGCATCTTTGCTTTCATGACCAGTCTGTCAGTAATGGTAATAGAGTAATAAAGCTTGTATTTAAGTAAACATTGAAATATTAAATATTACAGAGAGTGGAAAGTGATAAGTTATGCAAGGTCCGCTATCATATGATCTCCACTGCTGCCCTAAAGTGCTGTGTAGCACCACCCCCTTGAACACAGATGGTATCTATGTAGCGTGACAAGTTTTGATGCGAATTCTTCTATTGATGTTTTTGAAAATTTGTAAATTCTGTCTAAAATACGGTTATCCTTTTGCTGATTTAGTCTCACAGTCTGACTGATTTGAGTAGGATCTACTCAAATGTCTTAAACCTGCAAATACTTATTTTATTGATATTTGCGTCAGTTATCTCAGGTGTATACCTAAATGCAACATAATCATATTAGTCTTTTGATGAATTGAGTAGTATAGTCAACCACAGTAGTAAGTAAGTTAGTACTTTAAAGCTGGTACTTTGAAGGTCTTGCAGAAATAAATTCCCCACATGTAAAAAAGCTATAAATAAATAACCAATGCTGAACTGTTGGGTTTCCCTGTGAGGTCATTGGGAAATAATGGATGACGAGATGATGAGAGCATTTTTTTAAGGAACTGTTAAACAGTAGTGTGCTATAATAGTCCTTAATTTCTGGCAGGGGTCATTTCCTACACTTCCCTCATTCACTTTCTGTCTGCACATCATTACAGAATCGGAAAACAGACTTGGAAATTCCCAAAACAATCTTCAGCTCTCACAGAACTGCAACAAAATTCATTATTATGCTAAAGGATGAGAATTATGACCACAGTTTGTGGGTGTAGAAGTCAATCATGGTCAAAAAAAAATTTTCTGATTAAAAATATATATTTTATCATTTCACAAAGTAGCCTCCAAAGTAAATCTGCGCTGGCAAGGAAAACTTGCTGAGTTTCAAAACTCCTGTAGCCTTTGATGATCCTTTCAAGTGTGCTGTGGTTATTCTGTCTCTGGGTTTCCCTGCATCTTCAGTAAAACATGTTGAAGTTGGACTACAAGGACTGTAATGATGCCTTTACTACTACTTTATCGTTTGTTAATGTTCACCAGAGTGTGTCTGTGAGTGTTCATCTAAACTCCTGTAGCCTTTGATGGTCCTTTCAAGTGTGCTGTGGTTATTCTGTCTCTGGGTTTCCCTGCATCCTCAGTAAAACATGTTGAAGTTGGACTACAAGGACTTTACTACTACTTTATCGTTTGTTAATGTTCACCAAAGCGTGTCTGTGAGTGTTCATCTAGCGTGGAAACCCCTGTTGTTGGCTACTTATTACCCAATGATAGCAAGTACATCCTCAGCAGTATCAGCTCACGTGGTACAGTAAGCAAATCTAAATGCCTAGAAGAAAACATAACGAGTGCTTTACTGGGCCAAATAGTAAATATTATTAGGTGCTCTTTGAGGAAAAAGGTGCAAAACCACTCAGAAAATAGGATAAAAAGGGCACTTTTTTGTCAATAGTAGTGTCATTTGTAAAAAGTCCAACCAAATGTTGCTTATGTGTTAAAATAAAGACTACTTCAGGTTGTACTGTCTACAAGTGGCGCTACTATTGCCACAGAAAAGTCCCTTTTGCCGCTGTTTCCTAAACCTAAATAGTAAAAACAGGACAAAAATGACTTTCCTGTGTTGATGGTAGTGTCATTTTTAAATAGTCTACCCTAATGTGGCTTATTATCAAAATAAAGGATTGTTGACCAAGTATCAGATTGCCTCAGGTTGTACTGTCTACAAATGACACTTGATACAGGAAAGTCATTTTTGTCCTATTTTTTCTAAACCTAAGTATGGGTTACTGACCAGGCGCCATTACCATTGAAAAAGCCTTAAAAAAACATTAGTGAAGTCAGGCAGGACAAGAGCATTGCAGTTTGACAGAAATATACTGGACAGTGAATTAAAAGGCATTTTCACACAAATATCTTTAGCATCTGTTAATGTATCCCTGCTGAACACGCACAGGCCTCTGGTTACTGGATGTGGGTGTTCTTTAACACTTAAAGTATTTTTGGAATCTTGTTAATCTGGTGTGTTTAAGCCATTTAGAGTGACCGATAAGTGGTTCTGCAGTGGGAAGTGTTATTGACAAAAAGGAGAAGCATCAATACTTTTAACTGCCCTCTCATCGCACCGGATGGGGTTGAGGGGCTAGACAGTTTTGTAATGTTCCTGGTGTGGCACAGTCATATATTACAGACATAACCATGTATGTCATGCATTAATATAGTGTTTTTCAAGCATGCATACAGTGACAAAAAACAAATGAGGTTAAGGGAAAATGAAACTTAAAAGCACTCAACTAAAATGAAAGCGAAAAAGAGTAAAACAAATGTAACGTTTGGCACACTGAAATGTTCTGTTATCGCCATGTCATAGCAACCAAGGTCAGTGCTGGTGCACTGTAATGTTCTAGCTTAGAACTGCAATTTCAAAGATCTTACATTCTCCCTCAACACTCTCTGCCATAGGTCAGTGCTGGTGCACTGTAATGTTCTAGAACTGCATTCTCATAGGTCAGTGCTTGTGCATGGTAGTGTTCTAGAACTGCATTCTCATAGGTCAGTGCTTGTGCATGGTAGTGTTCTAGAACTGCATTCTCATAGGTCAGTGCTGGTGCATGGTAATGTTCTAGAACTGCATTCAAAGTCAGTGCTGGAGTAGTGCAATATGCTATACACCCACTGAGTGATTTTACACTTCCTACCGCCCCATACCTGTCTCCAGCCATATTCTTAAAGTAGGCTTTTTTATATATTTGGAGTATGCAAGGCAAACATTTAAGGCAAAGTATGCTGTACTGTATGTACACTGTATTCCATATGTATCTGTGTGTATTGTGTGTGTGTGGTGGTGGTGGTGGTACATTGTGCAAAGATACCATGTATACATACCCATATCTGGATTGTGAAAGAGTGGTGTTCAGGAGCACATATTTAAGTAAGGGCTATGTGCAAGATTAACTCTCCAAACAGAGGAAAGCAAAAGCAAAACAGAACAGACACACAGACAGGCACACACGCACGCACACACGCACGCACACACACACACACAATACTCAGGAGAGTCCTGGTGGCCAGTCATTTCATTCGTTGACCACTTCGCTATTTATGCCACGTCACGTTTATAGACAAGCCACAGAATTTCCAGGAAAACCCAGCGCTATTCAGAGAGAGAGATAGAGAGAGGCTCTGTCCCGTGTGAGTCGGAAATGGTTTTGGTGTTAATAATAAGCACTTAGGTGTGAAATAAAGGTGTTTACTTTAGTTGGTTTAGTTAACCTAGCGATAGTTGGTAGAAAAGCCCAGGACTTTATTCCCTTAGCTAAACAAATGCTGACAGGTTGCTTCTCTATGGGGTTTACAATTAGCTCTGGGTTAACCAAACCAGTCTATCAGTGTGTTATCAGGTAACCTTGCTCATAGTATACTCCACTGGGTTGACAGTGCGGTATACTAACAGATTTACCACTGCCACTTCTCCAACTTGTTTCCAGCTACCACCAGGTTTATTACGTAACCTCATGTGTAGTATGCAGGAGATATTTCAAGGATGTTTTATTGTCACTTGCATAGACATACTGGGTAGAGTAGGACATGCAGTGAAATTAGTGATTGTTTGTCTAAAACTGTGCATGCATGGGGAGGGAGCAGTAAAGTGCATTTCAATCAAATTTCAGAAGTTGCATGACAAGTTTCTAATCAAAAGTTAAATAGGTAAATAATCAGACTGAAATCCCATTATTGGTCTGCATGTATCCGCACTGATGGACACTAGTAACCTCACTGATGGACACTATTAACCGCACTGATTGACACTGCCCCTCCCCCGCAGGTACACAACTACAGCGGGCCAATCAGGGTGCGCATCTCGCTGGTGACCAAGAGCCAGCCCTACAAGCCACACCCCCACGAGCTCGTGGGCAAGGACTGCAAGCACGGCTACTACGAGGCTGACCTGCAGGAACGACGTGTGCACAGGTGTGTGTGTGTGTGTGTGTGTGTGTCTGTGTGTCTGTGCCTGTGTGTGTGTGTGTCTGTGCCTGTGCCTGTGCCTGTGTGTGTGTCTGTGTGTGTGTGCCTGTGCGTCTGTGTGCCTGTTTGTCTTTGTTTGTGTGTGTGTGTGTGTGTGTGTGTCTTTGTGTGTGTGTGTGTGTGTGTGTGTGTGTCTGTCTGTCTGTCTGTCTGTCTGTCTGTCTGTCTGTCTGTGTTTGTTTTGATGCTGCTGCTGTTCAATACAAAAGGAATGCATGCACATCCTTAAGAAATTTTAAGAGGCGCTGCATACGGAAAAGTCCAGTAATGGGAGAATTATCTGCACACCGTTTTTAGCTCCCACAGTGTGATTTTTGTTTTTATTTTGTTATTATCACAACCACAAATGCATTCTTATGATTGTGTTATTGTTGTTGTTTTTACTGTTGCCATAGCTTGTGCTGTTTTATTTGTTGATTTTGTTTTTTCATTTGATTGCCTATTTAGATAATGTAAGCGGGTAGCTGTTGTGCAGTCAGTGAAGTTAGGATCAGTGCAGATGAGTGCACAGACGGCCTGCTCTAATCTACTCCTGCCCTCTGTGGAGTCTGGCTGCCCTAGTTGGGGTGGGTGTGTGTGTGTGTGTGTGTGTGTGTGTGTGTGTGTGTGTGTGTGTGGCGGGGGGGAGGGGTGGGGGCTAGTGAGTGAGTGAGAGAGTGTGTGGGTGTAGTGAGTGGGCGGGTGTAGTGAGTGTGTGTGTGTGTGTGTGTGTGTGTGTGGCGGGCGGGAGAGGGGTGGGGGCTAGTGAGTGAGAGAGTGAGTGTGTGTGTGGGTGTAGTGAGTGGGCGGGTATTTCTCACAGAACAAGCTCAGAGTTGAGACTTCCTGAGCATGACACGCTCTGTTGACCTGCTCGTTGTCCCCTCAGTGAAGAGATCTTTCTACACAGCAGTACAAAAGTTGTTCTTCACTTATTCGTATGGGAGTGAAGCCCCTTAGTGTTTGTGTCCTCATGGACTGTAAATCATATGAGCTGTTAGTTCACACAGAAGAAACCGGAAAAAGGCGGCCAGGTTTGATATAGTCAGACTAGTTCAGACTATAGTTGCTAGCACCCCCTGCTGGACGTTTATCACACTCACTCTGGAAATGATTTCTCACATTCTTTTAACCCTCCTAATTTGTTTACTCATTGTCAATCTGTCTGCTAATCCTTTGTTCGATTTATTTATGGGATTATTCATTTTTAGCAATTTCTAAAAAAAATTCAGCTTGTTTTAACCTTAAAAATAATTTCTTGTAAAGTGGATGTTACTCTATATGAACTATCGGAGGCAGGATTAATGTAGCGAAGGGGGGGGGGGGGGGGGGGAGTCAACCCCTCCCCCACTTCAAACCTGGGTCTCCGTGGTAGCAAACATTCACTTTGACCGTGACGCCAAAGAGCCAGGCTCATTGGTATGGCAGTCAGAGCACACCCACAAACCTAGCGATGGTCACTCCATCACACTGCCTTCCCCTTTGGGAAGTGCATCCATGCACTTAACACACTCCGGTGTCCCTCATGCATCTCCCATCATACTTCTCTCATCCATGCCTCATATACTCATTCTTCACCCATCACAGGGGTCCCTTGCACCAACCTGGTGTCAACCTAACCTGGGGGTCCCTCATATGGCTCACACAGTTGGTGTGCTTTCCATGGCCTCATGGCAAGCCATTTCCACTTCGAACATCATTTGTAGAGAAGGAGAGGAGAAGTCACCCAACCTGGCTTTAAACCATGATAACTCTGGTGTCACGGTCAAAGTGCATGTTTGCCGTCCCAACGAGCCTGGCTCTTTGGCGTACCAGTCAGAGCACACTCACAACCACAGTGATGATCACTCCATCGCGCACGCACGCACGCACACATGCACGCACACACACACACACACACTCACTGACACACTCACAACCCTAGTGATGGTCACTCCATTGCACACACACACACACACACACACACACACACACACACACACACACACACACACACACACAACCCCAGTGATGGTCACTTCATCGCAACTAATATTGTTTTTTTAATTTTTGTCCCATTTAGTTTTCAGAATCTTGGCATTCAGTGTGTGAAAAAGAAGGATGTTGCAGAGGCTGTCAGTTGCCGACTACAGACACAAAACAACCCTTTCAACAGTGAGTAATCCTGCACATGAGAATGAGTGTGACTCTGTGTGTGTGTGTGTGTGTGTGTGTGTGTGTGTGTGTGTGTGTGTGTGTGTGTGTGTGTGTGTGTGTGTGTGTGTGTGTGTGTGTGTGTGTGTGTGTGTGTGTGTGTGTGTGTGTGTGTTTCCTGAAGGCTCAAAAAAAGTTCCACACCTAAAACAATAGATTCTGAGGAGCACTCACAGTGTCTATGCACCATAATAAAAAATAAAAAGCTGTAAAAGTATTCGGAGTGATCCGGTCATCCCTGAGTATAGTCTCCAAGGAGTAGCCCAGCTTGTTTGTTCTGATTTTGTGGTGCTGGACCGTGAGCACCAAAGAAGCTAGAGCACAAGTGACACCCTTCTTGCAAACCTAAAAACAATAACTTCACAATAACGTTGTTATATCCTTTCCTAGTAAGTTCCATATTCCATGACTTTGGAGAAACATGGCAAAGTTTGTTTGCAAAAAGCTAAGTTTGCCTTCAAAATAAATAAGTAAAGAAATAAATGAATTATTAAGAAATGAATGAATGAATGAAATAAGATAACATTAATGACAGTAAAGAAAATAACCCAAGGTCATTTTCTTTTGGGACAAACACTTGATTTGTTTACGTTTTTCCCCATTTATGACTGCAGCCACTATGCCTGTCCTGCATATGCCCAAGTTGACATGTAACCCCATCTCTTGTTAAAGAAAGAAAAGAGAAGATTAGTTTTTGAAAAAAAAAGAAAGCCTTTACTGGAATCGCAGGTGGAGCTGTTTGAGTCTTTCTTTTTTTTCTTGTGGCCACCATGATTGCTTTTTCCATTCGTCCTACTTATGCTTTGTGCCAGCCATTGTTCCGTATCAGGTTCACACACACTTTTCTTTCTCCGTCTGTCTCACACACCCCACAGCACACAACTTTCTTCCTTTAACACAACACAGATACACACACACACACACACACGCACACAGATACACGCACACAGGCACACACACAGGCACACACACATAGACACACACACACACACACACACATGCACACACACATGCACAGACACATGCACAGACACACACACATGCACAGGCACACACACATGCACAGGCACACACACATGCACAGGCACACACACACACACACACACACACACACACACACACACACGCACATGCACATGCACAGACACACACACACATGTATACACACGCACATGCACAGACACACACACATGTATGCACACGCACATGCACACACACACACACACACACACACACACACGCACACAGACACAGACACACACAGACACACACAGACACACACAGACACACACAGACACACACAGACACACACAGACACACACAGACACACACAGACACACACAGACACACACACACACACACAGACACACACACACACACACACTTTAAAGCCAGACTTACAGGAAAGCTAATGTCGGCCTGTGTGAGCCACACCCAGCAAACAGGCTCAGCTGCTCCTGGTGTGGAGGGTGGCGCCCCTATCTCCACTGCGGTCTCTGCCAAACGCTGCGTTGTGTGTTCTGTGTTGTGTGTTGTGTAAACTTTGCTGCTTCAGTGTTGTGGTGGCGACTTGGGTTGTTTCTGGATTATTGTGCAAAGCAGGTCAGGTGTCAATTCCCAGCAATTCATTGCAAATAGCTTTGTTGGCAAAAACACAAAACCCATCACTCATCATGTAATATCTATTTAGTGTAATTTATAATATCTAATATATTAATATCTATATAGGGTAACCACATTAGTAGCCCAAGAGGAGGTGCGAAAGAGTGCACGTCATCTTAAACTATACAATCACAGTAGTACCACCACAGTAAGCATTCAATGTCTTATAAACAAGACAATGACAATAATAGTAATAATCACAAAACATAATATAAATATAGGAAAAAGTGCAATAAGGCTGTATATAATACAAATAGGATGTGATGAATCTCAAATGGTGCCATGTAAGCCATTTGATCCATTTAAGCAGCAGTAATTATTACTGTAATAATTTAAAAAGTAATAGTAGCAGTAGTAGTAGTAGTAGTAGTACTGAATTTTAAAAAGCAGAATCATTCAGACTCCTTCATGTCACATAAATGATTGCAATGTTTTGTTCAATCAATCTGTATGTGAGGAAATATATTCAAACAGACCAAACCAAACAACCCATTGTGGAGCAAAGATTTGACAGTAAAATTGACAAAAGTGTAGGCTACAACTGAACAAGCCCTTCTGTTACAGCACAGTGCTATTGCCGCCCCTAGAGCGATAAAGTAAAGTAATGAGTGCAATCCTGTGAGTGTTTTCCAGTAATCGTAGCTCCAGACGTAATTGAATTGACACTGATTGGGCAATACTTAAACAATGAGCACAGTGTGAGTGAACCAGAGATTAAGAGGAGTTGTAAAACGTATCGACAGACTTGGGGTAAATTAAAAAAAAAAAAAAAGCACAATGTCTGACGTGACGCACATCTTTAATTATCTTTCCTGCCTCAGGCAGTGGAAAGGCAACAGCTGCCAAACAAAACAACTATTAAATCATTAAATGAAACATGTTTTGATTCAGGCCTTTTTACATTAACGAGCCACAAACTACTTGTTGAATTAGTGCTTAAATTATGAGTCATAAAAATAATAAAACTGGGGTTGTACTGGTTCTGTTGGCTGCTTTGCTATGCACTGGTGTACACGTCAGTCAGAGGCTTGCTGTGGTCTTGACTCATGAGTGACAGAGAGCAGAAGGGTACAGTGGAGCTCCCTCGTGTGAGTCCTGTGCAGTACCTGCCCAGAGTGCCCAGGTGGGGGCGTTGTTATTCCCATTGTTCTTCACCATTCCCATCGACAGCCTTTATATTAGCTTTTCACTGTGTCGCCTGTGCAGTGTGCTGATGACTTGATGACTTGACGTGGGGTATATGCATGGCTTGACCAGAGGTGTCAATTCCCGGGTTCAGAAAGTTAAAACCCTGCCACGTTTTCCTTCTAACTAAGATGACTTCACTGAGTAGCTCATCTACCTGTCTTGAGTGCTCGTTACAATCTGCTGATTCAGCACCTCTGGGCTTGACCCAGGTTACTAGATTTAGTGGTGGAAGAGTAACAGATTGTGGGTAAAATGAAAATAAGAAGAAGATGCTCCTCAATAACAGGAGAGAGAAACACACCTCCACTTTTCAGCAGTACGTGTTTTCCCCCCCAAGTCTTGCTTGTAGTATATTGGTGTGGTCCACAATATTGTATGAATACCATTTAAACACAATTGTTTTGTCCTGCCTGTAGTACAACAAAATTTGTATGTCCTTGTGT
>CM059284.1:11552951-11587951 GCA_030347295.1 Setipinna tenuifilis
GCAACCGGAAGGAGCAATGGCGCTGACTCCGGAAGCGGCCCCACGGTCGCCGGGGTCATCTCCGCGGCGATGGTCAACCAGGAGGCTCAGGCTCAGGCGCAGGCTTTCGCCACCGCCGGCGTCCAGGCCTCCCAGTTCAAGGTGGAGACGTCGCTGGCCGACGAGGACCTCGAGTTCCCCAGCTTCTCCGACCAGCAGACCTCGGGCGCCCTGGAGAACATCAACCTGGAGGAGTTCCAGACCCTGCTGGCCGAGACCGCCCTGCACGGCGAGGTGCCCGCAGGCATGGTGGGGGTGGGGGGCGGGGGTGCGCAGCCAGCCATCTCCAGCTGCCACATGACCCCCGGCGCCGCCATGAGCTGTGGTGGTGGTGGTGGGGGCGCCATCGTCGCTAGCCTGGCCAACCAGGTGGAGAGCGCTGTGGGCAACCACACGGGAAATGGCCCCACCACCAGCACCACGTTAATGGACTACCCTGCCAGTCTGGCCAGCCTCCTGCAGCAGAACGATTTCTCCACCGGCAGCCCCGGCATGTCGGCGGGCATGGGGCCCGTGAGCTTGGACATGGACATGGACTCCATTGATGAGGACCGCCTCATGTCCATCTTCAACTGTGGCACCCAGCCAGGGTTCCTGTCTGGCAACCCCACCTAAACTGGAGCCAGTGATGGGCAAGCTTCTTGTGTGGGGGAGGGAGGGGGCGGATGGGGGGGGCTGTGCCACTTTGACTGTGTACTGCACCGTAACCCTTATGTTCACGTTACCTTGTCCTAGCGACTAGTGACCTTTTTTAAAATAATCTAGCACAGGTGGGATTGGGGGGGGTATGGGGGAGGGGGGAGAAAATAAATATTTATCTATCTATATTACACAGAGCAGAAAGGTTTTTAGGAAAAATGGTCAGGTTTTCAATTATGTATCTCCAGTTCATCTGAAGAAAGCTTTGTCACTTTGTTGTAAGAAGCACCAGTGCATTATATGTAAATCATCACAATAGTTCATAGCAACAAATCAAACCTGACTATCCCATCCAAGCAGTAATCAGTGGGTTACCCGTGTTTAGTACAAGTAGATTGTACTAAGTTATAATTGTCCAACGCAAAGTGACTGTACATAGTCTGATAAATGCTTCATCAATCAAACACAAGATTACTGAAAGTAGTCGTGCTGCCTTTAGGATAATTCTATTTAGGCAATTTCAACCACACTTGCATAAGCCTGCATCAGCTGAGGGTTTTGTTCAGAGAACGTCTTACCTCCCACCGAATATTACCAAAGAAACAACCACTGACTTAGGCTGGTGCTGCTATAGCACATCCACTCAATATTGTATTTTGCTACAGTATCAGGCAGGGAACTCTCCTAAGGCTTTGGCTTCCCTCAACTAAATTTTAAAGTAGAGGGAGGGCTGTGTTGCTCAGTGGGAAAGAAGGCAGCGATGACATTGAACCTGAACGTTAAGTTTGAGTATGTTAGCTGCATTCAGGCAGTTGCGATGAGTTCAGTAGTTTTAAAGTTCACAGAAAGTGTCTGCTCACCAGGAAGTAAACATATGCCTATGGCTATTGAAAGTCTCCAAACTCTTTGCACAAAGTGGATGTCTGGTGCATCAGGCTACAATCAACTCCCCCTTCACCCCAAACTGAGTTGCCTTTCTTCCCTCCAGGTTTTCTTTTTGTTTTGTTTTTTTTCGCTAGTTGGGAGTGTCCTAGTTTAAAATGCCAGTGGTCAGGAGACAAGTTTGATTTCTTCTGATCATGTGCTTTCTCTGTGCTTTCAGACAAGGCTTAACATTTGCCTTTTTTTTTTTTTTTTAAGTGCCTTACCAGATGATCTTGGTCATTTTCTAAGGTCTTTGAATTCATACTGAATTCCTACCGTCAGCCTCTTATGATGGTGCTTTTGTTTAAAACATATTTTAAAGGTTTTTTTTTTTTTAAAGTTAGATATTTTTTTTTAGAGGAGTTTAGAGGAGTTTTTTCGTGGTGCCTTTGCAAACAGAACTGCATTGATATTTCTATGTGACATACTTACTGACCATCATTACATCATTACTGTTATGTACAGCTAACTTTGGTTACAATCAGTAGTTTGTTTGTTGTTTTTTTTAAAAAGGGAAAAAAATGAGGAGTGCGTGGGAGAAACGGGCATAGTCACAAAATCACATTTTTTAAAAGTTACTCTCCCCTATCTGTAGCGTTTCAAAAGCAATCCTTGTGCATAAGGATGTTTTCACATACTGTTAGGTTCCCTTTAAACAAACCAAACTCGGTCCCCTAAAAGTGGACCAACGGAAAACAAGCTCAGTTCTGTTAGTGTTCACATTGTGAAAGAGGACGGAATTTTCTTTCTGGGTTCACTTAAGCTCTGATGGAGCCTCAGTCCTCTTTCTGTTCACACTCTAGCTTCTTTAGAGCTCTGAGACCGTCACTCCTTGGCATTCTGTGCAGTTTTTTCTGCTACTTTTTCGTATGCAGACAAGTGATCTGTCTACAGGAAGCTTAGAAGGTCGTAAAACTGTGCACAAGAGGAGCAGTGAACCCGGAGCGTGCTATGTGTACACACTGCACAGGTTACGTGAACTGTACTGAGACCATCTTCTGAGATGGTCTTGGTTCAGTTCATTTTAAAGTGGTCTGAGTGCGCTTACAGTGTTCACATATAGGCCTATAATGCTCAGTTAGTGGTCTAAGTTCATTTTAAACGCCCTAAATAAGCACAGTCTTAAGCTAGACGCATTTTAAACTGCCATTTACTTATAAAATCAAATCAGAAATCAAGCTTTTAAATTACATCTTCTCAATTCCGGCATTTTGTGACCATGCCCGGTTTTTCTCGTGTACTCCTCAATTATTTGTACACCATCTGATCAACTGACCTTAGCTACAGTATATCACGGTTAGATGCTTGATTCCAATGTTTAAGCACTGTAAAATGCATATTCATAAAATATTTAAAGCTGTATTATGCAAATTGTTTATACACTTGTTTACATGTTGGGAGGATGCCTTGTCCTAAACTCCTACAGGGTTTTGTCCTTGGGATGTTTATGCAGTTTGTTGTTCCTCTAATCATACAATATTCTGTGGTTTTTGTTTTGTTTGTGCTTTGTGGTAGTTTTTCCAGTTTGTTTCAAAATTGTGCTTCTGAGGGAGGTTGTTCAGTTTAAACATTTATGTTTTTATACCTGATCAGAAGAATACTTTTGGCTGTACAAGATTATGCTTGCTGCTTCAATAAGCATATTTATATTACCCCCGTTGAAGGATTTGACAGGTGTAGATGTCAACTTTCTGCCACAAGAGGACATGAAACTTCAATGTTTAAATGTAAACAGAGACAGAGCCAGCATCCCCGCATATGGGAGAAAACATACCTACCAATTACATTTGGTTCAGTTTGACATGTAAAACAGTTTTTAATGTTTATAAGAAGACTTTTATAGGAACATATACCCTAAAGATTCAAGGTTTAGATAAACAGATGTGGAGAAAGCAACACAACACTGTCAGTCATAACAAGCAAATATTAAGGAATGCCAAACTAGCACAGTGGTATGTCGGCAGTGACCCTTCCAGTTATTTTGTAGCCAGTAACTCAGCCATTGTAATTTATTTTCTTTATCACTGTTCTCAATAATATCCATTGCAATTGTAAAACTCTACTGGACTTCATGATTTAAAGTTGTGAATATGAAAGAATTGTAGAGAGCTTTTAGACTTGCAGAGAGTACTGACTTGTGGGGGGGGGGGGCAATGAATGTCAAATATACTCCTAATAAAAAAATGTTTAAGTATTTTAATTGTGTAGTTTTGGTGTTTCAGACATCTCTAAATGATGTAATTGTGGTGACGGCAACCAAAATCTCTTCCATGTTAAGGGTGTTTAAGTCACAAATATGCAAACTTTCATTTTGACATGGGTACTACACACTACACACAAACTTTATAATGAAGTCTTCAAGCAACACGAAAACTGCATTCACACTGTGAACCATTGCACAACAGACTTTGCAGCCCTTTTTACAACCCAGAGGGCTCAACATGTAAGATCCGGCAGTGCCTTTTTTTTCTTTTTTAGTTTTTTTTTAACAAACAAAACCAAAACAGGTAAACGAGATTCAATGGAAGATATGGCATGTACTAGCAGTTCCTCCAGGCGTGGTAGGACGAAACTCACTGCACTGAAAATAAAAAGCACAATATGTAAAATCACTGGCAACTTGTCATTGCTTTTCACAAATCACTGACAAAAAAAAACTGAAGTGTCCTGAACTTGACACTGAAGTGCTCATGATTTGTGAACAAAACCACAGTCAATCTGCCTTGCTCAAGGAAGTGTCAGAAATTGCAACAAGCAACCATCACTGCTTAAGTCAGTAATCTTGTGTCAGAGTTGGGGAGGCGATGCGATGCGCTTGCCACAAACACACCAGGTTACGTGACCTCTAGGTTGGTGACTTTGTTAATGATATGGGAACGCCTGGGCACACACTCCAGATTGTATTTGCTCTCGTAGATGGTAGGACACAGCTTCCACTTGTTGTTCCGGTAGATCCCCAGGTAGGTGTAGACGTCCGGCTTGTAAGACAGTGGGCACTTGACCCCCGTGGCCCTTATAATGGCGTCCAGCCTCATCACCTGGTCCTCGTCCGTGAAGGACTCGTTGTAGACACAGATGATGTGTTTGCTCTCGGGCTTAGGATCGCGCGGGCTCACCTTGGCCGACATCACCTTGCCCTCGAGCACGGCTCTGGCCACGCACTCCCAGGCGTGGTCCACCTTGAAGCCCGAGTCCAGGTGCATCAGCCACTTCCCCGACAGCACGCCGTGGTTCAGTGCCAGCTCCCTCACCGTCTGGAAGGCCACGGGGCGGCCGCTCGCCAGCAGGCGCTCCCAGCTCTCCTGAAGGCCCACCACGTCGCCTGTGTCGGGGGAGTACTCGGGGCCCCTCACGGCGATCCAACCGATGGGGCCGCGGCCGCCCTCTTCCTCATCGAACCGAGACACCTGCGAGGGCCTGTAGGACTCCAGCCAGCGGTCGAACTCGGCGCGTGGCGTCTTGCGGGCGTCGAATATGATCCAGGGGTCCATGTCCGCCGCCATGGCCTCGGCAGCATAGTCGTGGGCGGTGAAGCCGTCCACATTCTCTGCCTCCACTGGCACTTCTTCCTCCATGATGTGTGATGGCAGGACTTTGTTGACAAGTCAGTTGTTAAAAAGGGGTTTGTTTAGAATTTTGGTTTCCCACACTAGAAAAGAAAAAAACATATATAATACATATATAACTACATTATATCACCAAGTTACCACTGAAGTGTGCACAGAAAAGGATATTTGAGGCAATATTAAAGACAAATATAACTGAGTATAATTGACATACTGGCTTTCCCTTTAGGTTGCTTTCTGCTTGGCATTACACAGAAACTACAATATCTACACTACAACAACTACAATGTCTATACAGTAACATGAACGTTTTGATACAAAGGAGTAGGCCGGAGCCATGCAATGATTGCGTTACTATCTTATCATTCAGATATAGGAGAGATCTGGACTTTGGATGTAGGTAACCTGCTTTGAGACAACAGCAAGCTAGCTTTATACCAAGCTAACAAGAGCTAAGCGCTAATTTGCTCAAAATTATGAAGATTGCAACACTTGCTCACAAATGTCACCAGAACTCGTACTCTGTTCGAAATAACTCGCTTAAACAGCACGTATTTATTGCAAATGCACCGACTGATTAGCTGTTGATGGCTAGCTCAAAGCTGCTTTGTGTAACAGCTAGTTAGCGACAGCTAACCTTGGCTAGATTAACTTTCCTTTTTGCCGAGACCAAGCCTGACTTAGCAGTCAGGTTGTGGTACATAACATCACACATTTAAAGTAACCCGTTTTGGGTTAAAAACGCATCACAGATATTCACAGTAAGCGTCACTTATTTAGCGAGTTAGCTATACCTATGCTGCCTTCTTCTCCAATATAACGTTACCACACTTGCAATTTGTTGTGAACTCGATTTCCTGCAAACCCAAACCAATATTCCCTGGCCAATGTCGCATAATGCATGTTATGCATGTAACTTCGTCGCCAAATTTGCTGCTCAAGTTATCTTACCTAACCAACGACATGACAGCTGTACTGCACATAATGATATTTGATAGACTGTTCAACTGCAAAACTTTGTATCTTCACAATAACCAGGCACATAGGCGTACATCTGATAGAAGACGCGCAACACATTTTACAGCTGGCTAACAGTAGATGTTGCTAGGACCGAAAAAAGTAGTTCGTTTGCATAGAGTAACATAATAAAATATTAATCAGATAATAAAGACACTATTCAAAATATTAGTTAAGGTGTAAACCTATTTCCTGTACCTTGAAGTTGCAATGTAGCACGCGGGCTAGACAACCAGTCTGACGGGCAAACAGACCCAGTGAGAACCTGTTCAGATATTCTCGTTTGACGACGATACTGACATCAGCAATCTCGCTAGTTTCCGAGCCTCAGCCTAAAGTAAGGGGAAATAAAAACAAAATAGTCGGAATATCTCTGCGTATGATATTATAAAATGCCCAGCAAGAAGAAGAAATATAATGCCAGATTCCCTCCGGTAAGTTACAGTTTTACTCGCTCAATGAACTGAAGCGTTTTTGAACGTTTGTAGTAGAACATGAGAGCATCCTTGGACGAGATCAGTTGGGCCTTAACTACAAGCCAGCTATGCTAGCCAGCTTTGCTCAATGTTATGTTGTTTTAAATCTTAAAATGTGGATACATGTTGTGGTGTTTATTTAAACCCATGTTGCGCTTATAACTCGTCGATGTCCCATCAACTTCGTTTTTAAGAATCAATCAATTTTGAGATAAGCAGGTCATTTAAACATTGGGTTAGCATTCGTGTAAGCAGTGAATTGAGCTACACAGTTAACTAGCTGGGCTATTCAGCTAACTGCCTGCCTGCGCCCACGTTTGGCAATAGTTCATAAGCTTAGCTTTTGGCTATGTATGTAATATCTCGGTGAGTTAAAACTTTAGCAGTGTACTACATGTAGAAGATTTAACTGCCGAGGACCTTAATCTTAAACTCGCTGACTAGGCTGTTGAAAGTATGTTAGTTCGCTGGAAGTAACGCTGCAGACAATAGCGTTAGGCTAACTGTAGCTTTCGTGCATCAACACAAGCCTGTACTGCACAGAGCAGGTTAAAACTCACCTGCTATCATACAGGCTTGTTCACTTTTTAGCTTGTATTTTACAGGGTAAAATGTCAGGAAAGACACCCTAAAAATTTGGGCTGTCTTCCTAGATTTTCATCGCACATCCTTTTACCATAACTTGGTAAGCAAGTGACATCAAAATATGTTAGGCAAATAATTTAAAGGTACCCAGACGTACATGAAACCGAAAGCTATAGCCCATCTGTCACCAATGATGATGGTAGGGCGCAGTTCGTACGGGAACTTAGTTACTTCATGAGCAGGCCTGGTTAGGATTATACCATTACACTACTTTATGTCTTATGTTGCATTTGAAAAGGTTTGTTTTGTAGTGCCTTTACTGATAAATAGCCAGGTGGAATTCATCACTCTCTTTGGTGTTCTTAAAAGTTCACAAGAAATATTAAATGCATTTGAACACTTCATGGTTTGTCACTGATCTGATTGCTTTGAATCACATATTTATGATCCTTATTGGCAAATTCTTGTCTGTCGTGTGTGTGTGTGTGTGACTTTAATCGGGGTTTACTGCCACTTGTAGGCCAGAATTAAGAAGATCATGCAGACGGATGAGGAGATAGGCAAAGTCGCTGCTGCAGTTCCAGTTATAATCTGTATCCTTGTACCACACAACAACACCCCCTCCCTGCACATAGCTGTTTCTGGACACCGAGGAATCCTCTGGATCACTGCTGTCAATAGGTTTGATAGTTGGTCAACATCAATATGTAAAGCAACAGGGATGATCATGTCCTCTGATACAACTGTTGTCTCATTCAGCTTTGGGTTACATTATATTTAGCAGGTGCTTTTATCCAAAGCGACTTACAATAGAGGACACGAATTAAGCTACAAGCGACTTTGAGTAGAGGACTGCATTGTAGATGGTATTATAGATAGCATTATAGATGCAAAGCAAGTCATGTGGCTTTTTAGGTTTCCAAGGCTTGTCCATGTTTTTAGTGTGCAATTGCAGCTAATGTCAAGACATTATTTATGATTGGGTAGTACAACCAATTATGACGCTGACAAGTATTATGGAAAGCAACCATTCTACTGTAAGTTGAAGCCTAAATTAACACCTAAAACTGTAGAACAGCATAGGTCTCCTGTAGAGAAGTTGTTTTAAACTCCAGAAATATTAATCGGAATGTAAGGGTATGTCTTAAAATGACACTACCTCTTATGCAAGACTCGCATAGTAATCACTCGCATAGAACATCAGCTGATTCAGCTCATGTTGATGATCAGACCTACAGGTATGTTGATCACTACAGACACACACACACACAGACACAGACACACACACACACACACTCTGTGTCCAAAAGGTCCTTGACTCAGAACTCCCTGTCAGCGCGGGCCCTGGAGCTTTTCCTGGAGTCGCTCCTGACGAAAGCATGTCACGTCACGCAGGCTCGGAACGCTAAGACCATGACCACGTCACACTTGTAAGTCCCTGCACTCCTACCCTCTGCCTTACACCCTGGGCTCAATGCACAGGTGCTGAATGCACAGCACAGGTGTAGCCAGCATATGGAATGGCTTGTACTCTTAGAACCATGAGTACTCCCCCACCCCCACCCCCACACCCTGGGGGGTAGGAGGGATATATTCCAGTCTAGTCTAATTGATTGATTTGCTTATCAGTAGTTGGGCTTCTGTTCCGCTCATTTGCATCAGCAGTTTGCTGTCATAGTGATTTGACTAAGTGAAATATGGATCAGTGGCTGCATTTGTAAGCAGTGGTAAGGGTCAAAGGTCATCAACTTTTTTTTTTTAATTTTGAGGAATGTGCCTTTAACCACAGTGGCACTTCAGCTTGTACCTCTGAATGTCAGTGAGTGCTGTTATCATTGTTGTTTACATAATATATTTTTAATACTAATATATTACTAATCCCCTTTGACCATTTTTCAAATGAATTCTTCACATTAAGTGACCAGTATGTCATTATCCCCGTCAATAGAAATTCATGGTAATATTCCTTGTAAAATATATGTTTTATTGTTGTTGGCAAATCGACAATGTCAATTGGCATTGTATATAGCTCTGCATTGCCAATAATACTATCTCAAATGGAGTCAGTGAGGAGTCAGTGGAGCCTGAGGTTTGTGCCACCAGTCTTGAGTCTTGAATCCATCCCTTGTGCAACCCACATAGGAAGCAGTGCATAGAGCTGGAGCAGCAGTTCGACTTCCTGAAAGACCTGGTGGCAGCCGTGCCCGACATGCAGGGTGAAGGGGAGGACAACCACACAGAAGGGGCTGGAGAAAAGGTCCCACGCAGGTGAGTGCAAGGGCCAGGTGTGCAGCACCCTGACCAGGGGTGTACATTTACTTTGGTGGTGGTACGTCCACTTTAACAGGGGTAGGTCCTGGTTTTGGGCATTGTTTTTTTCTCTATAGGCTCTTGGCACCCCTACACTCCAAATTACAGCCTGCACATAAATTATTATTATTAATATTAATTTAAATTTTTACTCGTAGTGTAATTTGTGCCATTATCTACTATCTACATTTGTGGGAAGTTCTGAGGGAGTGGGAGTAGCAAAACGCATGTATTTGTTTGGACACGTATGTAGATTTATTTATTTTTTTTCATTTAAAGTTAAGCTTGTGGGGAAAAAAAACAAACTGGCTGGTGCAATATGAGATGTCCAGTAGTGAAGGCACTCGTGTATCTGTAGCTGGATTACAATTTTGTTTCATCTTTGAGTTGTGCCTTAATGTATCCTTTAAGTTTAATCTCAAAACCAGGGAAACAGAACTTGTGTAAATCATTGGTGAGATGTTGAAGGTATCACTTTCCTGTCCTGTCCCGTCCTGTGCTTGTCTCGCTCTCTCTCAGCCACCGCCTTTCTCTTTTTTTTCTCGCAGAGGTCGCAAGCCAGGAGCGGGTCGCAAGAACGGAGGTGCAGGCACCAAGGGGAAAGATAAGAAGCTGTCGGGCACGGAGTCTGAGCAGGAGGTAAATATAGTCTCGAAGGCCAGAAAAGGGCTCGAGTAGAAATGCCCAGAAAAGGCTCACATTTCAAGTAGAAATGCCCAGAAAAGGCTCGCACTCTGAGTAGAAATGCCCAGCAAAGGCTTGCTCTCTGAGTAGAAATGCCCAGCAAAGGCTTGCTCTCTGAGTAGAAATGCCCAGCAAAGGCTTGCTCTCTGAGTAGAAATGCCCAGAAAAGGGCTCGCTCTCCGGGTAGAAATGCCCAGACAAGGGCTCGCTCAGTGAGTAGAAATGCTCAGACAAACGTCTTGGGGATATCTACTTGGGAGTGCGAGCCTTTGCTGGCTTTCTTTACTTTACTGGCTATTTTGCACCTGAGATTTAAAAAAAAAAAAACTGTACATCTGAGCGCAACAATGACTTGACTTGGTAAATATATTCTCACCTGATCGACAGGTGTTAGCCATTTCCCCCTTCACTGTTTCACTGCTGACTATAGCTCTGTTGCTCTGTAATATAAAATTGTCCCAGTTTGAATGTTATGTTATTCATCTATTACATAATGTGGTATGCATGTTATCACGACAGTGTTTGTGGCCTCCAGTAGTAAACAGCAGGACCTCAATAGTGGCCTTTTAGGGTGAAGCCAATAAAACATATGCAGGCGGCTTAAATGCTAAGACCTTTTTAACATAGAAGTCGACAAGAAATTCAGCAGGAAACACGCGTGCAGCACAGGGTAGGGGTCTTGGGGTTAGGGCCTCACTGCAGCGTTTTGAGTGATGGCTCTTACATCCAACCACATGAGGCAAGCACAGACTTTGTGACTGGTGCTGGGAAACACTGGGAAATGGTTTTTGCTCACAACACTGCAGCAGCGCCTCCTATTGGTGGAGGAATGCCTGGCCCATGGCAGGTGAATACTCGAACATTTAAGGCATTTATACACTGAGAACCCACTACATGACTAGGATCGCGAGCCATGTCTGTCCTGAGTAGAGCAGACTCAGGACTTTCTTGCTTTTAACTTCCTCCAACAATCGTTTGATTGTCTTGTGCTATAGGTCACAATATATAGGGAGTCTGGCTGTCAGTGGATGGAGTAACAGGGCGCTAACTAGACACACTGAGTTCACTGACCTCATGCAGGGAATAGAAGAGTCAGGGTTGATGGATACAACCCTACTGGGTGTGTCTGTGCAGCCGACAACATTTGAATGACTGAAGTGTCATGCAAAAGAACTACATGCATGAGCGTAGATGGTCTGCATAACTAGGTTTTTATCAGTGACCCATACCTGTTTGTCAGGTCCTTAAGCAGCAAGTACTACCAGTAATGCTGTGGGACTCGTGGACTTGCCACTGAATTGTTTGGAATTTAACCACACAGAATGCTTTATGCGGTACCTAATTTGTGGTTTTACACTTGACTGTTTTGCATGCTTCAGTCTCAGACAACAGCCAGTCAGAAGTTGCAGTGTATTTTAAGCCAACACCAGCGTGTATGCAGATCGCCAGGGAAGCAATGGACACGTGGCAGTGTTGAGTGTGAAGGGGTTTGGATCAAGCTCTTATACCTTTGGAAGATCCTCTAGACCAGTGGTTCTTAACCCGTGTTCGATCGAATCCTAGGGGTTCAGTGAGTCGGTCTCAGGGGTTTGGTGGAGCTTCGGTGGAACCGTTAATGCACGGTTCATTTTGTGCACCAGTAAAAAAATCATATATATATTTTTATTTTTTACTAAAGAAGGGTTCGGTGAATGAGCATATGAAACTGGTGGGGTTCGGTACCTCCAACAAGGTTAAGAACCACTGCTCTAGACTCTAACCCTCACAGATCCATTTATTGAATGTAATAAAGATCAGTTGATCAGACAGGAGAGAAGCCTGTAAACTTAAAGCATTTGCTAACACATCTGTGTCTCCGTGGCAACAGGAGGATTCGGAAGATAGCGAGACAGACGGAGAAGAGGAGGACGGTTCACAGTCGAGCACCAATCAGCAACCAGCGTCACACTTTCATAGGTAAGACTCTAAGGAAGGCCACGACAGATTACTGTTGACACCGCAGGAGCCTGTAAGCTTGCATAAAGCGCATTTATTGGCCTGCAGTGAGTGATGTTGTGGGTTGTTTTGTGCATTTGTATGTGACTCTGCAAGTATGTTTAATCCAGATCTTGCACAGATGGTTACATTTCACTATTCGTACTGTAGCAGTTTAAGTCTGTGCATAGCAAATTAGGATCAGAAAGCTCAGGACCCCAGGAAATATTAGAGTAAAAAAAGATGTTGCCTATCAATCTAATATAGCAACCACCAGATTGTAATTTTTCAACTCCTATCTGTCTGACTATCTGGTGTAATTATTTATTTGTCATTTGTGTGTGTGTGTGTGTGTGTGTTGCATTCCAGCAAGTGTAAATTAAGTATAACTGACTATAATATCTATGTTTCTCTCCTCTCCTCTCCTCTCCTCTCCTGCAGTCACCCCATGCCCCCACAGTACATGCACATGGGCACAGTACCGGGAGGTGTGGCTCACATGCAGCCCACCGCCTTCGCCCCCCACCCCTCGCTGATGGCTGCCGCGCCCCCCCCTGCCCCCGCGCCCAACCCCAGCCTGGAAGATGACGACGAGGACTATGACTCTTAGCTCCCCCCACCACACCACACCACACCACATTACATACTCCCCCCCCCCCCCTCTCTTCTACCCCCAAATCTGCCTCCTCTTTTCTTTTCTTTTCTTCTCCTCGCCGCCACCTCCTCCTCCTCCTCCTCCTCCTCCTCCTTTTCTCTGCCTCCTCCACATCTTCCTTACTCTTTTACAGTTTGTTTTACTTGTATGGTCTTCCCTGTTTGACTGCATGCTTTGCTACTGTGTAGGGTCAGTATAGGGCATCTGTATAGTTCATTGGGTGGGGGGGGGGGGGTGACAGAGGTAACTTTAATATTTGGGGTGGGGCTGGTGAAAAAGGTAACTTTTTAATATAAGGAACATCTGTAATCCCACCCCCACCTCACACACAGACACACACCCCCAGCAACCCTTTTTTGGGCCCTGTCCTCTGGGACACACACACGAGGTTCCTTGTGACTGAAAGCAGCTGAAAGCAGCACCATGTGAAGACTTAAGATTTAGTTGTATATTAGCTATTGTGTTTTTGAGGTTCTCCGTTTTGTTTTGATTTTTTGTTTTTGTTTTTTCTTCCTTGTTTTTGTTTTTAATTCTTATTTTATTGTGAAGCGGAAAAGACAGGAAAGGAGACATAAAAAAAAGCGTTTAGAATCCAGAGACTTTGTTTTCTCATGGTAATAATAAAGAATTTTAGACACGAAAGGCCAACACCCGAGACTCGTTTAAGATTTCCGATTGTTGTTTTGTGATTTTTTTTTTTTTTTTTTTTAGTTTGCACTTTGTTTAGGTGTCTTAGTTTTTGTCAATCCAGATGCACACCAACACAGCTTTTTAAGACGAATACAGGAATACAGAAAAAAGGTCGTCCACACATATCATCCTACTCTCAAGTCCTCAGTTTAGAGCCACGAAGCTCTGTGATGCGTTTTTGGAATAAATTTCCCTACCCCCAGATATACTGTCAAAATCACGCTGTTCCTTTCCATAACAAAGGTAAAAAGATTTTTTTTATCAGTGTTCAGCATAAAGGTTGTTGCTGTAACTTCCATCAGTCCAAGAGATAGGAGCAAAGTCCTAGCCTGTCTTTCTGAAGTCTTGTCTGTCTGTCTGGCCGATCTGGAAAATAGCCTGAGAGATGGCAAATGTAAGCAATGCCAGTCTCTGTGCAGTCTATTTGCATCAGCATGGAAAAGAAAACAGGCTGGCTAAAGTTTTTTGTGGCAGAGAAAAAGAAAAAGAATGACTTTACTTCTCCGGTAACCTTTTTCTGTGTTGGTGCATTACAAATTGATCCTTTCCTCACTACCAAATCCCTGTTGTAAACAATTTACTCAAATCCTACTTTGGCTAAGGAGCAAGCACATCAGTGTGTGTGTGTGTGTGTGTGTGTGTGTGTGTGTGTACACAAAGGCAGCGCGAGGTGTTCAAGGTAATCGTTTCAAAAGCTCATTTTGGAATCCATCACACGCCAGCCTGGCTGCTAAGAAGTGGGTTTTTTTTTTTTTTGTACTTTGATTTTGTTTCGTTTGTTTGTGTTTGTGTCATTGTCACACTGGCTGCTTTTGTATTGATTTGAGAAGAACAGAGCAGAGCAGGCACGCTTGTCGTTTGTGAACAAGTCCAGATGTCCCCTCATCATTATCCTCCCCAGGATGCTTTTGGTCCGGATGCGGCCTCGTTGTGGCCCTGATTTGGCCCAGGTGCGGTGTCAGTCTTGCCTTGTTTCAAAAACTAGCTGCTACACCCAGGCTATTTGCAACACTGAAGTGTCATTCAAGTCTTGTTATTTCATACCTTATAAAACGCGTTCAGATATTTAAAAAAAGATGCATTTGCTCTTTTTCCCCTACTCATTCTTTTACAATTGTTTTTAATATGCCCAACAATCAACCCCCACCCTCCCTCTTCACACACGCACACAAACACACACAGTTCCAGTTGTAATTTCTGCCTCTCCCCTCAAAATGTCAAATTTGAAGTTGTATGTAAACTTTTAACATTCTTTTTATTTTGTATGAGTGAAATAAATTTGAAATTTCAATATATATAAACTGGTAAATGTTTGTTTTTTCTTTCGACTTTGCCATGCATTGAACACAGCTGCTTTCTCAAGTTGTACTAGGACTTTTTGTACTTGTGCCGTGTACATTTTAATGTAGGCCTGTATGTAGTGTGTCTCTGAACAGCATTCGAAATTCTTGTGTGACTGTGTGTGTGTGTGTGTGTGTACTGTGTGTGTGTGTAGTGTGTGTGTGTGTGTGTACTGTACGTCTATCGCCGGAGGAAAAGTGTGTGAGTAAATATTAGCCTACATTGAAAAGGTCATCCACACTCTATCTACTCCCTTTACAGTGCCAGTGCTGTGTGCTGTTTGCTCTTCAACACCCCCTACCCCACCCACCCCACCCCTTCACCCAAACCCACATTACCCCCAACCCACATTCCCTTACCCCCCAACCACCCCCTCCCCACACACACACACACACACACGCGCACACACACACACCCCACCCCACCCCCCTTCCAGAAATATCTGGGCAGGTTGTCGGGGACAGTCTGCCAGTGTGCTCCCAGCAGGCTGCACCTGAGTGCCACATCGTGCCGCTGGTCGGCCCCTTCATTCGCAGGGTCGTGGCACGTCCGTCCGTCAGCGCGCTTATTGACTCGCCCAGCTCCGGCCCACCCAGACGACCGCATTCGCATTCCCTCCCTGCCCAGAGTCAAGTCAAGCCCAGGCCATGACACTCCGGACCAGGTTTTTTTTTTGTTTGTTTTTTTTTGTTTTCCAATGAACCCTGTATAGCTCGGGCACTGTTTATAAAAAGAAAAAAACTGTAGAAGCCAGAGGTAATGATTTCTCTCTTTTTTTCTCTACTTAAAGTCATAAAAACATTTTTTTTCTTCAATGAACCCTGTATAGTTTGGGCACTGTTTATAAGATAAAAACTGTAGAAGCCAGAGGTAATGATTTCTCTCTTTTTTTCTGTACTTTAGGTCATAAAACCATTTTTTTTTTGGTTTTTTTTTCTTCCTGTCTAGCTCGGGCACTGTTTAAAAAAATAAAATAAAATAAAACTAGAAGCCAGAGCTAATGGTTTCTCTCTTTTTAACAACTACTTTGACTCATAAAAAATAAAAAGTGCTAATTTTATGAGAAGTGTGAAAATGAAGGGGCCCAGCTGGTTTTCATTTGACCCATAATGGTCCACACAGATGGCTGCTATTTACTACAGCCAGAAAAGCTGCTGGTCAGACCATAAAAAACAATATCTCTCTCTTTTCCCTCATTGCTCAGTGGTGTATTTGTTATAACACTTCCTACTAGATTTAATGGTTGTAGGATAGGCACTGTGTAGTGTAGCTTGCAGAGCACAGCAGTTGTGGAAGCAAAGCGCTCAGCCAGGGGCGATTTTAGCATCTGGTCTTTAGGGGTGCCTGGCCCCCAGTGCTTATCACACAACACTATTATTATATATAATATATTATTCATTTTGCACTGAGCCAGGGGGTGCCGAGCAGTTTCACGGGGGTGCCTTGGCACCCTTAAAAATGGTCTAGATTCGCCCCTGCGCTCAGCACTTTTAATATGAAGGAGTGAGAGGTGGCCACTAGGAGTCTCAAAAGTGAGGACGTGAGAAAAGCACCCTGCTGATAGACGCCAAAAAGCTTATTTTGCCCGCTGTTGGTTTATTTACTACTTCAAAAGCTCACACCCTGTGTACACTTCCAGCTTAGTTTTTTTTAGCTTAGCAAGCTACAGAAAGTGGTTGGTTCTATCTGACTGATGGAGTTATATAGGGAGAAAAAATAAATTCAAATGAATAACTACCCAATGCAGCCTACACTGACAGTGACTATTGGTACAGTAAGTACCCTGCACTCTAAAACACAATGGGGCCAGTACCGGTTCTTCAGAGTGATGCCATAGAAGAACCTTTTTCAGTGCTTCAAAGAACTGTCGAGGCAACAGTTCTTTAAAGAACCATTTGACGCCAATATGACATAGCATAGCCCATTATGATCTAAGGCTCCGAAGAACCTTTTACAGAATGTAATGGTTCAACACAGAGTTTTTACTCTTCATGGAACCATCCAGAGTTTAGAACCAGTTAAGCACCATTTTTTTACACTGGTCAACTTGAGTCCAATGTCACTATTTTGGTGTTTTACAGTTTCACTGTTTTCTTACCCCAACCCTATTCATAAATCTTACCCTACATACAGTTATAGTTTATATTCATCACCAAAGGTAATGCCTACTGGTAACTTTTTTTTGTCTTGTCATGTGGTGATGATGGCAATGTTTAGTGTCTAGTTCAAGCACGCACCTGCAGAAAACTGTACCTGGATTCGAAATGAAACGTTTGTCTTAATATTTATCAAACGAACGGTTGCATGGTTAAAAATTGTGGTAGCCTCACTGATTAAAGAGATATAATCATTTAAAAAGTGGTCCAGTTTTTTTTTTTGTTCCACCCTACATGTGTTGCACTATATCTTACTGGAAACCTCTTAGTGCCAATTAAGCAATCTCAGTTTTGGCGAGCATTTAAAGCTATTATCTTAGCACTTAAAGCACTTAAGGCCCTATCTCCATGGCATTATTATCACATATGTCATTTTAAGGACTATCTCATACTCACTTGTATACCCTCTTTGTCTCTCATATTCACACACAAACAATTGCACGCTCTCTCTCTCTCTCTCTCTCTCTCTCTCTCTCTCTGAGTTGCTGAGATTGTGCACCAAGTTTGGCTCCGTCGTGGCAGCCACTGGGCCACGAAAACAACGGCATCCTTCCTGCACAGATGCTGAGTCAGCGCCTGACCACTGCCTGGAGGGGGTGGGGGCGGACAGGGGGCGAGGGATGGATGGTGTGGGTGGAATGTTGACTGACTGGGTTGGGAGCTGGAGGGGCTCCAGTGTGTGTGTGTGTGTGTGTGTGTGTGTGTGTGTGTGTGTTTCTGTGTGTGTGTGTCTGTCTGTGTCAGTGTGTGTGTGTCTGTGTCAGTGTGTGTGCGTGTAATGTGTGTGTGTGTGTGTGTGTGTGTGTGTGTGTGTGTGTGTGTGTGTGTGTGTGTGTGACTGGAGGCAGCAAAGACCCAGACAAGTGGCTGTAGTTTGAGAGCAGGAGCCACCGCCATCAAAAGGACCGGAGAGGGAAACACACCATTTCCTGTGACTACGCTGGAGTAAATGTCCCCCTTCTCTCAGTTACTCTCTCTCTCTCTCTCTCTCTCTCTCTCTGTCTCTCTCGCTCTCTCTGTCTGTCTCTCTCTCTGTCTGTCTTTTTTTCTCTCTCTCTCTCTCTAAAACATATATTTAGTGCTATAGTGGAGTAAAGGTCCCCCTTCTCTTACTCTCTCTCTCTCTCTCTCTCTTTCTCTTTCTCTCTCGCTGAAATGTATATCTTTGAGGCATATATTATTCGGTGCTACATTTGGATGAGGGTACCCCTTCTGTCACACACACACACACACACACTCACACACACACAGCACTACACTTTGGGCCCAATATGAGTGGAGATGGGGCGGGCTAAGGTGATGCTTGTGGTTAATTAAGCAGTTCATGAGAAACAAGTGGTTATCCACTTGTTGCTGAGCTCAGCACTGCTTTTGATACATCAGCTGTACCAGATTTTGCATTCATATGCAACACTAAAAAGGTTTTATTTTTTAATACTGGTATTGTGGTTCTATGTGTATAATAGACATATTTACTGAAAGCAAGGTACATTTGTTGGGATTCTACAAAACATGCAGCTGCAGCTTTAAAGTGTTAGCGACTGTCTTTGTGACAAAAACTAACATAGCAAAAATAAAAGCGCTTACTGGGGAAGTTGGAGCTTAGAGACGCCGTCGTGGGAGGCCTGGCAGGGAACGTGTCGCTACGTACAAGCAGGTGAAACTGCACTCTCTCTGGCCCCACACACAGTCGGTTAAAACAGTAAACTAAGCCACGTCATTAAGTAAATCCTGTGAATTACGGGAATTGGGCGTATAAAAATGCGTAATAACTTCTGTTTGGGGTGTCTTTCTCTACAATAGCTGAGCTATACTGCTGTCTCGGGGCATTTGTTATCAGCATTGAGAGGGAGGAGACGATGGAGACGAGAATCGCGTTGTGTCTGTCATCTGATTCTTTTCCTGCTGGGAGAGAGAAAAAAAGCGTGCGAAACCCCACCCTCTCTCTCTGACTGTAAGCGCGGACGTAGAGTGGTGTGAGAACGGGACGAGAGAGAGAGAAGGCGTTAGAAGGAATGGGAACATGATAACAAAACCTACAAAAAACAAAGATTATCCGGATGTCGGTTGCTAACAGCTCACAAGAATGTTGGATTTAATCTTCAAATTGTCACTGGACTTGAGGAACTAAATGGTGTCCGCTTGATGTGCGTTTCTCTTTAAAAATAGACCAAGTTGGTTTGTATGGTCCTTCCTGTTCAAAAACTCGATGGAAAGAAACTTCACTTTCTTCATATGATACTTCAAGAACTTGACAGCGTCCTTCATCTGCTGAACAGTCACACGATGGCACCGTGAGGATGCCCGAAAAGTCGGATTATTATGACCGAAAACGGGGTAGTTCTCGGCCAGGACCGTTACCCACTTTGTGAGAGTTGACCAACTTGTCGTATAGCACGGGTGCGCAAAAACTCAATGCTCCTTTCCTGCCATTCTTCTCGACTTCTCTCCGCTTCCTGCTTGTGGTGGTCACGGCACTTAACGACTAAAAATACAGAAAACTCTAGATGGACAACTGAATCGAACTGGGATTATTTCTGTCACTTCGCCAGACAATGCGCCACCATTCAACATTTACAGCAGTTTGGTTTGTGTTGTTGCATTGTGATTTTGCTATGCTGTTGCAACGGGGACGTTCCTAGAGTTATCTTATGATTAGAGACTAAACAGTATTTTTTAAAAGATATTTCCGGTTTGCAGTTTTAACCAGTAAACACATTGGATATGCAGTAGTAAATACGACAGGCTAATAACCAGGAAGTTGTGTACAACATGAACTCTAAACAGGAATAGCATTGTCAATCATGCCTTTTTACGCACAGGCACGGTTGACAAATTTCATGCACACAGGGAGCCCTTGTGTTTGACCATTGTCATTTTATATGGAGACATATGCATTCCATGTCTGCTCTCTTCAGTGACATCAGTTCAGCTACAGCTAAACACGACCCTGTGTTTGCTTGCCTGGCCTCGGAATGGCTTTTACAAGTCCCTGATGAGCCAACTAAACGCAGAGGTCAGGGAGAGCGGAGTTATAAAGTACGCATTTGTACTTTATTTTCAATATCTCACAAGATCCAGCCCGGTTTAACCCACAGGTTCCATGGAGCCTCTAAAGAACATATTCACTCGTGCCGGCCCACTGTCGAACTGGAAAAATCTCGAACAGTCGCAAAAGGGAAACTTTACCAACCCTGTGTGGACTGCGCTTTTCGACTATGAAGCCTCTGGCAAAGACGAGCTCACCCTCCGCAAAGGTGACTTGGTCGAGGTGCTGTCACGGGACTCGGAGATATCTGGGGATGAGGGTTGGTGGGCGGGTAAGGTAAACAATAAAGTTGGCATATTCCCCTCGAACTACGTCTCTTTCAAACCGAGCGGCTATGGCAAACTACAGGGCAGCAGAGTTGGACCCGCGGTTGTTGCTGAGTTCGAACCCGAGGCGGTGGATTTTAGAGATCTGAGTTTGGAGGAGGTTATCGGAGTCGGTGGCTTCGGCAAGGTGTACCGTGGGACGTGGAGGGGGGATCTGGTAGCTGTAAAGGCAGCCCGCCAAGATCCGGACGAGGACATCAGCGTCACGGCCCAAAATGTGCGACAGGAGGCTCGGCTGTTTGCCATGCTCACTCACCCGAACATTATTGCTCTCAAAGGGGTTTGTCTGCAGGAGCCAAACCTGTGCCTCATTATGGAGTACGCGGCCGGTGGCCCGTTGAGCCGGGCGCTGGCCGGGCGTCGCATCCCCCCGCACGTCCTTGTCAACTGGGCCGTGCAGATAGCGAGGGGGATGCTCTACCTCCACAGCGAGGCCATTGTGCCCGTCATCCACAGAGACCTGAAGTCAAACAACAGTAAGTTCACCAGTGTGCTTGTGCAAACAGCTTTAAAGATTTGCTTTAAAGAAACACCACACACATTTTTTTTTATTTTACATATGCAACCCACAAAGATGCTACATTAATTTTCTGTTGTCCTACAACCATAGCTTATCTAGATAAATCAACACAACAAGTGGGCTGTTCAATGAGTTAGGCCTATTAGTAGTGTAGGTCTATCCATACTTTGTTTTGAAGTTTCAGGATACTGTGTTGCCCTGGGAAACAGGGTGCAGGTTTATGATTGGCCTTGGCCTTTTTTTGGGTAGATGGAGCACCCTGCAACCCAGATGAAGTCTGTAGTGTAGGATCTTAAGTCTGTCAGGCCTATGTTAGTCTTTAGCCAAAAACTCCAGTTCTGTGTCTAGACAACTCACTACTGCCAAAACAATTAGCCTATTTTTTAAAATTATTTTGCTACTTCCTGTCCAAAAAGTAGAAAACAGTGGGTGGGTAGTTTTTCATAAGTCATGCCAATGTCTCATTTTTGCTATTTCTCATCGCTGTGGTGGTAGGCCCCCTCTTAACATTTGCCCTTGTAAGCTGACATCAAGGGCATGGGAAGCTGTTTTAATCATGCAGATTAGTTCATACGTTAGTTGCCCCGTGCAAGAGCGGAACTGTGCATCTAAAAATGACTTCTGCCTCGCAGTCTGGTCCAGAACACATTGTGCAATAAAACAGAAAGGCTGCTTGACAAACAAGAGACCCGGCCGGAAAAGCCAACGGACAACTCCATGTTGTCCAGAGTAGCTCAGACAGAAATGGACTGTGTGTATGGAGTTATCGTGTGTATACATATAATATATATGTATGTTAAGGTTCTGGTGTGTTTCTGGTGACCATGTGTGTAAACTGTCTGACAAGTGTGAGATTACTTATTGTTACAGATTGGTTACAGCCAAAAAAACATGTTTCTCTTCCTTCCTGTTTAGATAGTGTTGATGAAGTAGTACTGTGTATGTCACAGACATCTGTTTAGGTAGTTGGACAAAACAAAGGCATCCACCTGCCTTTATGTCTGAGACATTGTGAGCTTATACATCACTTCCTGCTCTCTGGACTGTTCATTTCCCTCCACCGCCCACTGTCCAGCACCCATCACCCATCTCCCAAGCTAAAGGATAAGCATGCTTTACAGATATTACATTATTATATGTTACTCAGAGATCAAAGTTGTTTTAGACTGGCCTGGTCTCATAGTCATGCCAGTATTCTCTCTCTCTCTCTCTCTCTCTCTCTCTCTCTCTCTCTCTGTTTTTCTCTCTACATCTCTCTTTCTCTGTCTATTTCTTTATCTTTGTCTGTCTGTCTCTGTCATAGGCACTCACTCATCAGCATGTACAATGACATGCCGTTAACACCTTTTCTAATAACAGATCGTACACAATGCGCATACTGTTGCCCATTGTTCCTCTCTGGGCTTTGAATAACTGAATAATTATTGTGCGGAATGACTTATGACAGAAAATTGCGGGCCCGTTGTCGAGGCCAACCAAAATCCCATTCCAATTTTACTTGTTTTCACTCAGTTCCCTGGAAGGTAGGGGGTTGGTTGTGTGTGTGTGTGTGTGGGGGGGGTAAATTACAGCTGTTGTTGAGTTCCTTGTGACAGGGGAATGAAAGGCACCACTCCAGTGTAACAAGTGCAGCATCACTCACCAGCAGTGCTGTTTTTGTTCCAAATGGTATATTTAATGTACTACCTCAACAGGTGCGTTTATCCACAGTCGTGCTGTAGTGTAGAGTAGACTTAAACACATGAACAATTTAAATTCTGTTAGTCAAAGTCAAAGTCAGTTTTATTGTCAAAAACCATATGTACAGGTTGCACTCGCAGAATTTGAAATTGCAGCACTCCCTAGGCCCACAGTGAACATTAAACATCTTATAAACATGACAATAAAACATGATGACAAAACATAACAATATAAACATAGAAAAAAGTACAATAAGGCTTGTATACAATACAAATAGGACATAATAAAGCTCAAATGGTGGTTAAATGGTGCCATTTAACCCACCTTTTTAAGAATAATAAAAGATAGTTAACTCATCTTTTCTTTATTGTTAACATTAAAGTTATGCATAGTTTTCCCGCCTTTTGTTTTTACATGTTATGCTGTACACATGATTCATTCACATTCCTTTACACGGCTATACTGCTGATCCAGACAGACTCAATGTATAGACACATAGCTTCTGCATGCTCCTGGGTAATGTAAGAGATGGATGCTGGAGTTGTCAGCAGCATATTGCTGCTCTAACTCCTCATATGCTGCTCTAACTCCTCATATTCCTCTAACTCCTCATATTGCTGCTCTAACTCCTCATATTGCTCTAACTAGTAGAGTAGTAGTAGAGTGTACTTTATTGTCCCCAGAGGGGAAATTTGTATTGGGCTTAAAACAGTCGCTGCAACGCATGCAACATACAGTACGTGGGACGGCACACTAGACATAAAAGACATTAAACTATACATAGAGGACAGAATATACATACACATTAACTATAAATATACATAGACATAACTCCTCATATTGCTGCTCGAACTCCTCATATTGCTGCTCGAACTCCTCACATTGGTCTAACTCTTCCCTTTGTAGCCGTAGGAAGCGATAAAAGCGTTGGTGACCATAGCGCCATAGTCATCTCCTGATCTCCGGAACTATTTTCATTCTTCTGTGTTGTCCCGCGGCCCACACCACACGCCTTCCCTTCTCCTTCTCTAGCGGCTCACGTCAGCCATCTTACCCTACCTCAGTTTAGTAGAGGTGTACTGTACACACACCTCCACCTCCACCTCTACCTCTACCTCCACCTCCACCTCCACCACACCTCCACCTCCACCACACCTCCACCTCCACCTCCACCCCACCTCCACCTCCACCTCTGATTTACTTTCACTCCCCCCATCGGCATTCACTCCTTTCATTTACCCTGCTGCTCCTGTATATATTGGGCTTTCATCCGGTTAGGCCCGTGAGTGGGTTTTTTTTTTCTCTTTTCTGAACAGTCATTCTATTGTATTGTATGTGTGTGCAGTGCAGTGCAGTGTGCAGTGTTGTTTACCTGTTCGTGTGTTTCAACTGTACAAGTAGTATTCTTTCACTTTCACTGTGTTTTCCTTCTCGTTCTTTTGGCTCTTTTTTTTTTTTTTTTTTCATTTCTCCTCTCCTAATCCGGTTCCTGCTATCCCTTACCCTAAGAATGTTTCCAGGTCTTTATATTTGTTGAATTTTTCCCATACCTCTGTTTGATCACTCGCCTTTCCACTCTCTCTGTTTCCATCAACACCACCACCACCACCCACCATGGCCACCCCACCACCACCTCCACCTTCAACACACACACACACACACACACACACACACACACACACACACACACACACACACACACACACACACACCACCTGAGCAGCCCCCTAATCTCCTCTCCTCTTTTCTTCTTCACACTCTTGTTTCATCTTCCCCTTTTTCCATCCCTCTGCTCCCTCTCCAGTGTCCCATCCTCCTTACTCCTATCTCCCCTAATCTTTTCACCCTTCCCCTCGCCTCTCCTCTCCCCATCTCTCCTCTCCTCTCGTCGTCTCCCTTCCATACTCATATAACCCCCCCCCCCCCCCCCCCCCCCCCACACACACACACACACACACCATCCAACCTCGTTCAAGGGCTGGAAACCACCATCTTCTTCTATATATTTGTTTTTTGGTAAGCAAAAAAAACAATACAGGGGTTTCCATGTGGGGCTTTGTTGTACCCAGGCATCTATGGCAGGGTGTGTGCACACACAGACGCACACACACACACACACACACACACACACACACACAATCCCAGCTCTGTGGCATGGGGAGATGTTATCGCGTCCCCAGTCAGTCTCCTGTCCTCCCCCGCAAGCCCCCGGGCCCGCTCTTGTTTTTTAATTCTTTAAACGAGAAGAAGAGAGAGAGGGAGCGGGAGGCGGAATGATGGTGGGGGAAACAGCCTTGTCTCAGGCCTGCCCTTACTTGTCTTCTTAGCTCGACCACAGAAGAAAGCAATATCCTGTTGTTTTGTGTGTGTGTGTGTGTGTGTGTGTGTGTGTGTGTGTGTGTGTGCGTGTGTGTGTGTGTTTTGTTTGTGTCCATCTTTCTTTCTGTGGGTGTGTATCTTGAGTATATCTCCTTGTGTGTGTGTGTGTGTGTGTGTGTTTGTGGAAAGAGTTGGGATGCGGCTTTGGCCTGAATGTGTTTTGTTTTCCCTCTGATGTACCGCACAAAGCTGAACAGTGCCGTTCTCCGTCCATCAGAAAGACAACTTGAGCAACCACATCACTCCCATTTATACAGTTCCCTTTCCTCACTAGCCTCTGCCAGTGTGCAATGTTATCAGTAGCATTAGTTTTTGTGAATAATAATTTGGTTTAGTGTGTATCTTCTGTGATACCACAGAATGTGTGTCGAGATGCTGATATGAGCCTATGGCAGTAATTTATGGTATGGGCGATAGGGACCTGTCCATGCCAAATGTCAAATTAACTCAACTGTCCCTACCAATTTGCCCCAACACATCACAAAGAGAGTTTATTAATATTGCCATGTTTGAGATTTTCACAAGTTGTTGTGTCCCCCCCACCAATGTTGCGACCAAACCTACACCACAGTATGTGTGACGAGACGCTAATATAAGAACCTAGCCAAACCTCAGCCAGTCTCATGCCAACAGTAGCAGCTAGTGATATATTTCACTTAGGCTCTTTCTGAATGTTCACTCATTTACTATATAGTGTGCCAGTTGTAATAATAAAACACGTTTTATGACTTTCTTGTATTCACAAGACTATAAACACATTCATAAAGGCTTATGATGCATTTATAAAGTATGTAAAGTATTACTAACTGTTTATACATAGTCATGACTGTGCTCCTAAGACATGATAATGTTATGTCATAACTACTCCATCTTCAAGTGATACAATGCATTCTTGGTGACATAATGTAAGCTTTACCTGCCTTACAAGAGCAGTAATGAGTATATATAAATAGTTATGAATACTAATTTCAAGCATTATTAAGCTTTATGAAGGCATTATAATCCTTTATAAATGCGCTTATAGAGTCTTATGAATATAAGCTTCATAGAAAATGTTACCACCGGTGGGTGCATGGCCGATTCACTAGCCTATACAGTGCACTATATAGTGGATGAGTGAACAGTTTGCAGACTGCCATTTCCTGCTCCTGCACCTAACCATAACCTGTGACCTCCCTCTGTGATGACCACTTCCTCCCCTTTCTGTCTGAGCGAAAGTATAAATGAAGTCTCACAAAGAAATCACCGCACAGTGGTCTTCACTGCTTTTTTTAATGTTGGCGAATAACGCGTTTCGCCTCTGGTTCAAGGTCAAATGTGTTGTTCACCAAAATAGCAGCAGAGACCAATATGTGGTGATTTTTTTGAGAGACTTTACATATTGTGTGACTAGACATTTTTTTGGGGGGGGCGGGCTCTATGAAAGCATACAATTTTGCCCTCCCTCCCATAATAATTAAACTAATAGTGCCCCTTAAAGGGTCCACTGTCAATGTCTGAGCCCATTGAATTGTCCTTATTGGCCCCAACCCACCCCCACCCCCCTCCATGCAGTGCCCCTGCATGCAAAGTCCTACCTCCAGATGATGAACCAGAATCCAGCAAACTCCATAAAGATCATGTATAATATATGTCATACTATACTATTATACTATAACACTTAAAGTAACGCTGCTATTGCTTCACTTCACAGAGAGACAACAAAGAACCTTTTTGTGTTTCCACCCTCAGCACACCTTGTAGTCCCAAAGCCTGTTGTGTCTGGTCTGGCCTGGTGTGCTGTGCTGTGCTGTGTTGTGGAAGTAGGGCTGGGCGATATGAGTAAAAAAAATTGTATTGATATTGATTTTTAGCACAATTTCTTTGCCCTTATGCTAACAGCTGGATTGAAACCAAGACCCTGACATATCTCACATACTGGCTTTATTTGCTTCATGTCACCCTGGCCATGACCAAGCCATCGGCACACAACTGACATTGTGGTTTTGTCCAAAATGACGTCAGCTTTGTGCATCTGCCCTGTGATCGATTAAGTATGCCTAAGGCTGATCATCTTGATTGACCTAAATTTTTATCACGATCTCGATTTGCAATTGATCAGTCGCCCAGCCCTAGGACTGTCGCTGTTTCTACGCTGCAGCTTATTTCCACTTTCGTCTTTGTTTGTCTGGCAGCAGTAGCCTCTGCTCCAGCTTCAGGCCCTGCCCCTGGGCCCTGTTGAAGACTAAGCCCGCAAGGCAGCCAGGGTTCATGGGAAGGTGAGGAAGGGTGAGAGGAGGAGGAGAAGGAGAAGGAGGTGGAGGAGGAGGTGGGGTGGTGGCTGTATACAAGCTGATGAAGATGCAGCCAAGCGAATCAGGGAGGACGGGGAGCAGAGTCGACCACCATCACATCGTTTGAAAAGAGCTGCTGTTGAAACAAAACAAAACATAAAAAAGAAGGAGTAAAAAAAAGAACCATAACAGACTGGTGCCAAGAGTTCAGTCAGTGGGTGTTAGGTTAGTGAGTGTGTATATGTGTTTGCATCCATCCATGTTGGACTGTGTGTGTGTGTGTGTATGTGTGTGTGTGTATTTTATTATGAGTGATTGTCTGTGTGTACCCGTATGTGCTTACAAGTATGTCTTGTATAGCCTGAATAGACATTTTCTCTGATGCAGAACTCTTACCAACAATGTCTCTGATGCAGTCCAATGAATGGTGTAGTCTGTCACTCCCTCTTTGTGGTTGACTTCTAGTTGGATGTGACATTCCTGTGCTAGGTCTGATAAAGGCCCGATGATGCACCGTTGAGAAGCCATACCGTGTAGGCGCTCTGCAAAACCATTTAGCAGACGAGACAAGATAACATGCGCCAACACTATTTAGCAATGGGGTCAAAAGGTTACAGCCCAACCTAGTCTTAAGATTGCGCTCCTGTTCACAGTGACACTCATTCGTTGGGTCCTTTTTTTAACCTTGTGACCTCTCTTTTTTTGTTTGTGTGTTTATCTGAAGCTCTTCTGTGTCTATAGATCAGAGCAGATTGTGTCGGAAGTTATACAGTGAGCAGTCTGAGTGAGGTCATTAGTGAGTGTTGAACTTAGCTGCCTTCCGGATGCTGTGCACACAACATGTTGAAATTTACTCAGAAACGTAACACGATTGCACACCTTCATGTGTTGGTTGGCTGGAGTTGATGAGCCAAGGAGGTACTTGGAAGCCACATACTATATTACTGACATGAGTATGCAAACCGTATAGAAAGTTTTACACCCTACAAGCACACACATGCGCACACACACACACACACATACACACACACACACACACACACACACACACACACTTTGAAACGTAGTCTCTTTATGTGTGTTGTCGTGTTCGTGGTGTCTGGCAATAATTGGTACTTCATGTGTTCGGTCATTCACAGTATTAAAGTATTATATCTCCTAATTGAGGAACTCTATGATTTCTCATGGATTGCCGTTCTTCCAGAAAAATACAGGAGACATGGATCTACAGAACTATTCTATTAGGTTTACCTTTGACCTTAAAAAAGTTACCCAGGTACACATACTGTACTTTACACAGGGCCCAGGGTACTGTATAAAGACCAGAATTTGTTTAAAGCAAACACACACACACACACACACACACACACACACCAGGGATGGAAATTAACTTTTTTGTTCACCTGCCACTGTGGCAGGTAGATTCTAAAATCTACCAGCCACTCAACATTTTTACCGGCCACTTTATATATTCAACCCTTCCGCACATTTTAATGCCAGTATAACACCCAGGGCCGGTTCTAGGCAGACATATATAAGAGGGCAGTCATAAATGTGAAGGGGGCATCATGTATACATTATGCTCCAGCACTTTTTTTCTGTGCTGACAGTAAGTGTTTTGGTGGGCAGTCAAAGTCTAAATTAAAGGTAATTTCCTGCATTCTGGTGCATTTTAACAGGTTGTTAGATAGCTTAATGTTATCTTTCTAAGTGAAAGGACAGCAGAAAGAAAATCCATGCTTTACATAGTTTATTTTTAAAATTGTTAACATATGTGTCTGTTATTTAGGATATCACTTAAAAATAATGCAATTATGTTGTATTTGATGTTTGTAGGCTAAGGTCTAATTAGGCGCCTGTCACTTTAAATTTCTCCTTATAATCCTAACGTGAAAGAAAGTTATGGTCTAACTTCGTTTCTATGCAAGATGCTAGGAAATCAAAGGGCTAGTGCAGATGTGGATACATTTTATTATATTTTCTATGGAATTAATAAATATTCCAAAACAACTTGATAAGACTCGTTATTAGACTATGCAAGAGATGTGTCTTGCAAGGTGCATTTTTTTGTTTGGGTTCTGTGACGTACGTAAGTTGTTTGCTTTGCTTTCGGAATGGACCCGTCCTCTTCTGAAATCGGTTTTGTTGGCGCTATTAATAGGTTACGTTAACATCACATGTTAGTTTTTGGAATGAACTTGTGCGCATATGGCGTTATCATCAACGGGAGAAGGCAATATACTGATGTATTCCTGTTTGGACAGTTAGGCTATAATCATCATGACTGAGCTTTCATTAGCCTACCTGAACAGAAAGTTGCCTAGATCATATTTGAAATAACCACGCGCTGGATGCCAAGAAACGCTCCGTGAGTCTTGCTTATCAATAAATAGTAAACTTATATGCACCTGCGCTATCTAGGCTACTAACTGATAGCTTACGTTACAACATGCGTGAGGGAGTGCATTCATAGACTATATCAAACTTGGCTGAATGCATTTGCACACCCGCCACAGTGGCAGGTAAAATGGCAAAATTCACCCGCCAACACTCATATTTACCCGCATTTGGCGGGTGGCGGGTGGTTAATTTCCATCCCTGACACACACACACACACACACACACACGAAGACCAGAATTTGTTTAAAGCACACACGCACACACTGGAATAGAAAGAGTGAGGAATTCCGAGGAGCAGTTCACTGACTTCACTGACAAATAATATACTGGATTAGAATCATAGACTCTTACCTTTTGTACATTCAGTCAGTCAATTGTCTCAACACTGTCATTATCATCTTTAGTAATTGTTCATTACCTGAAAGGCATTGGCTTTGCCTAAAACTGCTTTGTTCTACTGCACACAAGCAAATCAACCCTGTTAGAGATGTCTGTATGAACTGTTTTTTATAATGTGAATGGGATGGGTGTTGTGTGACGTGTTGAATGTGGTTCAGCCATGTTGAGTGGTGGTGGCACTGTGTGTGTTGTTGGAAGTGAATTAGCTGATTAGACAGGATTTAAGGAGGGCCTTCACGAACCAACAGACACAACTAAAGAGTGTTATCATTTTACCAAAGCTAGAAAAAATATACACATGTTGTTTCTCAGCTTATTATAACATGTGTTATTACACCCTAATTAGTAAATAATTATAACGAGAAACGCAGTCGGCGAGCACAGACCTCCGCCAAGCAGTTCAATTCATTCAAATCAGTTCATGACTCAAGACATAACCCATCCCCTCCAGGAAGTGACAATGCAATTCAGAACGATACATTCATGACTTTTTGAGTCATTTTGCTAAGAAACAAACAAACAAGCAAACCGCAGCTTTTTTAACGCGATGACATTCCCGCCCCTTCACGTGCAAGTTTGCAAACTTTGACAAACGAGTACAAATTTGTATAAATGGTGGTACAGCTAACCCGCTATGTAGGCAGGGTGTTGGCAGGCCATTGTTTATAGTGTTTGTCATTAAACTACAGGCTGTCTGTGCCATTATCTTTTCCATAAACATTTCCTGAAAGTTTCATTCAAATCCGTTCATGACTTAAAACACAAGTCATCCCCTATCAGTGGACGGTCACAATTTTTCCGCAATTTCCTCGTCCTACATTCACCAGAATTTCATCATCTGTTTCTTGTGCCTTTATCAACATTTCCTGAAAGTTTTATTCAAATTCGTTCATGACTTGTCGAGTTATCTTGCTAACAAACAAACAGACAGACAGACAGACAGACAGACAGACAAATGGGAGTGAAAACATAACCTCCTTGGCTGAGATAATAATAATAATAATTATAATAATAATAATTATAATACACGAAAAAGTAAAATATAACTTTCTTTCATGATGTCTGTACCCGGTGTTCTCTCTCCTTAACACACATATTTATCTTCATTGCGCTCTCTGTCTCTCTCTCTATTTCTCTCTCTCTGTCTCTCTCTCTCTCTCTCTCTCTCTCTCTCTCTTTTTTTTTTTTTGCTCTCTAGCAGCATCAGTCCATCTCTTATTTTTTTCTTTCACTGTTTGCCCAACCCATCAGTGTCCAGCTCTTTTTCCTTTGCGTTCGGTTAGTCCCTCTGTCTGTTCTTCTAACATATACACATTCTCTCTCTGACTTGGAGCAACTCTCATTGTTTCTCTCTCCCTCCCTCCCTCCCTCACTCTGTTTCTCTCTCTCTCTCTCTCTCTCTCTCCCTCCCTCCCTCCCTCTCAGTTTCTCTCTCTGTCTCTGTCTCTCTCCTTCCCTCCCTCCCTCCATCTCTCTCTCTCTCCAACTTGCTTTCATAATAATCATAACAGACATAAGCCTCCACTGAAACACAATGAAGACCAGCAGTACACAGTAAAACATACATAATCTGGCCCCGAGATTCAGGCAGCCAAATATTCACACAGGCCCACACACAGACCGACAGACACACACACACACACACACAGACGCACGCACACAGACACAAACACACACACACATAGACACACACAAACACACACACACACACTCCCTAAGATAGCTGGAAAAATCGTGGGAAAGTGCCAAGTCAAGCACTCGCAGAGTCTCATTCAGTGGCCTCTTTCAAGAAGCAGCCCAGTTAGGTTTCAGATCAACACATCCACAGAACCCCCTCAGACACACAGGCAAACACACACACACACATACACACATAAACACACACACACCCACACACACACACACACACACACACACACACACACACACACACACATACACACACACATAAAAAAACACACACACACACACACAAACTGACACACTTACACACTCTCACACACACACACACACCACTCTCTTACTCCTGTCAGGGATACAAGTATCTGATACATCAGGCTACCAGCATGTTCTCATTCAGGGCCCCACGGGCCCACACCGCAAACATCGCCACTCTTAAAAGTCAGCACTCACATCTCTCTCTCTCTCTCTCTCTCTCTCTCACACACACACACACACAGAGACACACTGAAAACGCTCCTACACTCAGACAGACCCCCATAGATCACATACGCACATATATGCACACACAGGCATACTGGCAGCCCCTTAGTCAGTCAGTCACACACACACAGACACACACACTCACACACAGACACACGCCAGCATTCCTCATTTCGGCCAAGCGCGTCCCATGTGGGTAATTTAGACATTTCTCCCATACTGGTGGCGACAGCACCCATGGCATTCTCGCAAAAAGACGGGGGGTTGGTTGGAGGAAGAAGGAGAAACTTTCCAAAAAATGTCAATTTCGGATGAACAGACCTCTCCGAGAACGCCTCTCTCCCCGAGTGTGGCTTGTCAGTTGCTCTCCTGGGCTTTATACAGTGCTGCCTCCACAGTGTTGACTGCAGAGAGTGGAGTTGAACAGTGGTGGTATCAACACAGACACAGCTGTCAGATGGAAAGAACCATGGCTACTTTGGCTTGACACCAACACAGGCCAGGCACTGATAGGTAGCCTACCTACTTGAATGCAGAGATGCCATCATGATGTCCTCTGGCTTCACAGAATTCCTCTGGGAAACTGACCTCCAGGGTGACCAGGGTGACTGGTAGTGCATGTGGCCCACTGTGGTCCGTGATGGGTGGATTAGGGTGACCAAATACTATACTACATAGCGGAAGTGATCCTATTGTCGACATACAGTAGTGCCTATTATCAGCCATTTCTGTTGCTGTTCCACTTAAAATGAGGCTTTACCCGGTGAAAAAGAAGTTATTCCCATGAAAATCGACAAATTCAGGTCCTACAAACCTTTATGACGTTTTGATTTCAAATTGATCCAAATGTCTCTCACCACCCGGCCAATAATAGACTTGCTTATGCTAAAGCTTATGCTAAGGTTTTGTTGTCATCCTAATACTTTATACTTTATACTTTACATATTGTGTGTAGTGTATAGTGTGTGCGGTATATATGTGTGTGTGTTATATCTCATTTATATAACTGTAATATTTAACTAGTAGCTATAAGCTATCTATGACATATCTCACAAAGATTCAGAGAAGTATTGTTTTTCTAAAGTGGCTGACCTCATGCTGTGGCATTCAAATGAACATCAAAATCTTAATAGCGTTTCAAATTGTATTAAAACTTTTATCACCCTCTTGATGGAACTTGGGTTGGTTATTAACGGCAAGCGGGGTTTCAGGCCTCCGTCGATCTCGAAATAGACTTTTGAAATTACACGCTAAAAACAACAGCAGGAATTTGATAGTGCTAGTGCTGAGATTTGAATGGCACTCAGCGGAGTGTTGTCAACGGTTACGGTTGCCAAGTGTCACTCTAAAGTTCTAATTACTCATGGCCTGGCAGTGCAGTGGGAGTGCGGATGTGGCAGAGGTCCTTCCTGTGTCAGGAGCAGAGAGGAGCGGAGAGGAGAGGAGAGGAGAGGAGTGGAGGTGTATAAACATGGAGACGGTGGCGTAGCATAGCGTGCCACTCCTTGGCACACTGATTCTTTAATTAGCTGCCCCTTTTTTTTTGCTGTTCCCTTCGTACCTCTTGACGGGTACGATGTGGCTGTGAATTCATCAACGTCAAGAGTCTGACAAGGATGTTTTATTCTTCAGCTGTCTGTGAACAAGAGGGAGAGAGGAAGGGAGGGAGGGAGAGAGAGAGAGAGAGAAATGAAAAGAGGAAAAAAATGAAGAATGCAAGAGAGAGAGAGACAGAGAGAGAGAGAGAAGAGTGAGGTTATCAAGGCCATCAGTCAGCTGGTTTTCCATCGTGTGGCATTTTATTCTCTTGTTAGCTGGATGTGGGGGCGGCGTAGAGGATGGAATGAGGGGGGCAAGTTGAAGCAAGCGGGGTAGAGGGGTGGGGGCATTGGGGGGGGGGGGGGGGGGCAGAGGGCGTCCACTAACCCCCACCCTGGTGCAGTCGTTATGCTATGTTGTTATTTTGGAAACATCACCGGCAGGCCTCATCCAGAGAGGGGGAAGGAAGAGTAGGTCATCGGCAGGTCTGGGGTTCCCAGGGTCAGGTGCACTTAATGGGGCAACAGAGAGCAGATTTGTCAGAGTGCGTGAGAGGGAACTTTCTGACATTTTAATTTACTTAATTGCCACAATGAATATGGTGGGGAATTAGGCTATTGTCGTTTTTTTAAGAACTACAGTAGAATAAAAGTTGAGACTGAACAAATAAAGCAAGCAGAATCTGTTGTCTCTACTTTTATTTTACATTCTCACAATGTTTTTGAGAATGTAAAAAACTGTCATAATGTTGCTATAACATCCTTCAGACCCTTTACTCAATATATACACATTCAGTAAACCCCTGTAGAGAGATATTTCTGGAACTTTCTATCCTTTTTTCCTTTTTCTCTTTAAAAGAGAGCTGCTGTGATTAGGCACGTGTGTTGTTTGCTGACTGATTTGAGTAGGTGGTAGGGCAACAGTACCATTCTCTTCCTGGATGGAACCGTGTAACTAACGAGCTTTTTTTTAAAACGTCCAAGCCCTGGTGTGAGAAGTCTCCTTAATAAGTCCAAAGTTTGTGTGAGAGAGGGGAGAGGGAAAAAAAGAAGCATCACTCTGTTGTGTTACTTGTTGCCTTGGACATTTGGAGCGCCGTGGACTGTTAGCAGCCTGTTGAAAACAAGCCTGGGCCAAAAGCAGAGTGGATAACAGGAGATGATGAGGGTGAGAAAGAGAGAGGGGGGGTGGCGGAAAGGGGGGGAAAGAGAGGGGG
>CM059284.1:11592951-11600451 GCA_030347295.1 Setipinna tenuifilis
TTACAGTTAAAGTTACAGACCAAATGTTGGTGAAGGCTTTGAACTTAGGGTCTCCTTCTGGCACCCAAGTTAGTCAACGCACAGCTGAAGTGAAAGCTAGTCTAGTTTAGCCGTTGTGTTTTTTTTTTCAGGTGACAACCTGACTGTAATTCCTTTCCTCAGAGAACTTTATCTCTGGCTTCATCTGTGCATCCTGGCTCTCTGTTGCTCCTCTCAAAGCTCAGATGACAGATTTTCTCGGCAAACTTACTCTTTGAAAGGAAACATCCCTCAGGCCACTTTTAAGCAGCAGATGAGTCAGAGGTAGTGGCAGGTTACCTTCTGAAGGGTCCCTATGCTATATTTCCCGCTCCTTATGGCCTGCACAGGGTACACAATCCGTATTACCTTTATTGGAAATTGAATCATTAGATACATTTGTAATTTCTTTTAAATGCCCTGCTAGTCTAATGTGGCTTTGCAATATTGGGTTAAGCGCAACAGCTAGTGAAAATGACTTGAAATATCCACAATGAAATTTAATTTTAACAAATACACAAATATTTGGTCTTAAAAATACATATTCTTTGCTCTCTCTTACCATTTTTTCCCATGATGTACACATCGGGGATTTGCAGCCATTGAGCAGAGGCATTGCACAGGAAGTTGTCAAACTGTTTAGACGATGACCTGATTAAAAGAACACTTAAAGCGTAGTTCAGGTATACATTTCAAAAGAGTACTTCCTCCATCAATGATAAATCAGAGATTTTCTTTATAAGGGGTTTACAACTACTTTAAAATGAGCTGGACCTGTATCAGTGTTTCTCAGAGTTTTTCAGACCGAGGACTACTTCCCCACCTTAATAACAAAGACCTCAAGGACCCCCCGCCCCCCCTTATCTAAGGCTAGCCAGGCTATGTAAATGCATGAATTGGTGCAGCATCACAGCCCTCACTAAGAAATGGCATAAAGGTGGCATACATGTTGTTTAAACACACTGTGCATAGCATATGTAGCTTAAAAAAACATGGGGGAAAAATTGTATTTTAACACAAGTGGTCTTTGACCACACTGGCCTAGAAACACTGACCTAGATGGACCCTGTTAGCACCTAGCTCTACCACTTTTAAGTTGTAGTGGTAAGGTGGTAAGCTTGTCTGGTACCCTTTGCGTGATTTCCTACATACGGTAGAAGCTGATTTGTAAGAAATCTTTGTCAGATAAGAGTCTCACCATTGGTTGCCGTTGGTGGTTTACCAAAAGAAAAAAAACTAAATGAATCACAAGGAATGAATGTGAAGCAGTAGTGAAGTGAAGGGGCTGCTACAGACAGTTCAAACGCTCCTCACATAGGAAGTGAGACTTTTGTGTCTGAGCACTTTCGTGAGTCACCGCAGGTCACAGTGTCCTGGACCTCATCCAGACACTTGCTTCGCCTGTTTTAACGCTGAGGGTGAAGTTTACGGCTTGAGTTGCTATGTTGTGTTGGCAGATTTGTTGGTAGAACCCATGGTAGCCTTCAAGTGTAGGCAGCCAGTTGTGGCATGTGAAAAAGCTATTTCATATACACATTTTGAAAATCTCTTTTGTAAATTTCCTCTTTTAAAATTTGTTTTCAAAAGTTACAGTTAAAGTTACAGAACAAATGTTGAAGGCTTTGAACTTAAGATCTACTTTCTTAGTGGTTGGTGCAGCTGTCACCGAAACCTTCAAACTAAAACAACACTGAGAAGTTCAAAACCAGCACAAATGTCTACAGATGTCTAACAGTGCAGTGCACTTCCTTTGCTGCAAAACCTCAAGACACCACAAGATCCCCTGGCCGTCTTCCCCATCTCCTTTTTGCAACAACACCCACCCCCACCCTCTTCTCTGGGCTGAAAGTGAATGACCTGCAGTCAATCTTAACACAGGAATAGCCTGCTGCTGCCCACACACACACGCATGTGCACTAATCCAAAGACGCAAGGGAAGTGAAGTGCAGTGCAGTGTTTTTTTTTTCTTCTGGTAAATCTTTCTTTCCTTTCTCTTGTGTTGTGTTATTTTTCTACCTTCTTTCTTCTTACAAAAGAAATTGAGGAAGGATCGGTTTGCGATTGACGTCACTTCCTGCTGATGACCTCCGCGTGGGAGGGAGGGAGGGAAGGAGGGAGGGATCGGATTGGCTGGCAGGCAGGCGGGCAGGCAGGCAGTCAGGGAGGCTGGCGGGAGGTTTCGCCAACGGTGCCCTTTCAGCGCCCTGCCGTCTCCTCGCCACGTTCCGCCAACGTCTGGCCTATTCATCCTCTCGCCTCCGGCCGCCATGTTGTCTTGTGTCTTATGTCTTATAAGCATGTTAGCTTTAGCATAGTTGTCTTATGTCTTATACATAAGTGTGTTAGCTTTAGCATAGTTGTCTTATGTCTTATACATAAGTGTGTTAGCTTTAGCATCCTTAGCTGTGTGCGTTGGTCTTATGACGGCTTACACTTGAGCTTTGTGTGTGTCCACGAGGGCTGTTTGTGTCCGGCGCGCTCTTGATCCGTGACACTCAAATGCAGCGCAGCGCAGTCCAGTAGCCTTTTCCCTTTTTTTTCGTCTGCAAACAAGGCGGACGAATGAGGAAGTGAATCTCGACTTCAATGTGTGTGTGTGTGTGTGCGTGTGTGTGTTTGTGTGTGTGCGTGTGTGCGTGTGTGTGTTTGTGTGTGTGTGTTTGTGTGTGTGTGTGTCGTAGTGTTTCTTAAGAGGGTTGAATATCTGTATGTCTACTCTTGGAGCAGTGAAGGGGCTTCAGTATCATCTCTGCACCTCTGGCTGCCACACTGCTCTGCCTGAGGTTTGTGTGTGTGCGTGTGTGTGTGTGTGTGTGTGTGTGTGTGTGTGGTTTGTATGCTTGCATGTGTGTGGTTTCTCACCTTTGTCTGCATCCCTGTGTGTTTGTGTGTGTGTGTGTGCATATGAACATGTGTGTCTGACCCTTGATTGTAATGTGGTAAGAAAGCAAATTGTCTTGCATGTAGCTGTGCATATCTATTTTGGTGCAAGCGCCTGTTTGTTTGTTTGCTGAGTTGGTTTAAGTGGATGTGTGCACGCATGTGTTTATGCATATATATCCTCATGTGACAGTATTCATGAGTGTGGTGGTTGTGCATGTTTATATATTCATGCATGTAGGTGTGTGTGTGCATGTGCACGTGTATGTGTGTGTGTGTGCATGTTTGTGTGTGTGTGTGTGTGCTTGAGTGTGTGTGTGTGTGTGTGTGTGTGTGTGACCATATCTGCACATGCGGTGTGAATTGAATTGCCCCAGTGACTGAGTGTCCAGTGTTAGGTCTGTCCGAGGGCGGGTCTCGCAGCACAATGCTCTCGTCCACCAGACTGCCCCCCCCCAACCCCCCACCACCCCTCCACCCCACCCCTCCCCACCCCTCCAAATTGCCACTGTGCGCTGCCTCTTGCAACACATTCCTCTGTGACGTCAAACACACTGCTGCTTCTGCACTGCAAGGCAAAATACAGGATGTCTGTTGCCATGGAGGGCAAGAGAGAGAGACACACTGTGAAAGAGAGAGAGAGAGAGAGAGGGAGAGAGGGAGGGAGAGAGAGAGAGAGGGAGAGAGAGAGAGAGAGAGGGAGGGAGGGAGGGAGAGAGAGAGACAGAGAGAGAGAGGGAGAGAGAGAGGGAGGGAGGGAGAGAGAGGGAGGGAGAGAAAGAGAGGGAGGGAGAGAGAGGGAGAGAGAGAGGGAGAGAGAAAGAGAGGGAGGGAGAGAGAGAGAGAGAGAGGGAGAGAGAGAGAAAGTGGACAGAGCTGGACAGAGAGAGATGAAAAGAGCTACTGAAGAGAAAGATGGAGAGAGAGAAAAAAAGAGAAATTGAGAGAGCAGGGAATGGAAGAAAAAACAAGACAAAGACAATGTGACCTACAGTTGGAAATAGGCTTTGGAAGTGAAGTGAGAGAGTGCAAGAGAGGGAGGCGCATACAGACAGAAAAATGGAGGGCAGGAAAATGAAGATTGAGAGAGTGAAAATGTAGAGAGAAAGAAAGAGAGAAAGAGATAGAGAGAGAGAAAGATGGAGAGAGAGAGGGAATGATAGAGAGAGAGCTAAGAACAGAGAGAGCCCAAAAAGGAGAAGACAGAGTTAAAGTTAAGTTAAATAAAATAAGAAGTGGGAATACACAGGATGTGGTGGACACCGTCTTCCTTCCCCTCTTGCCACTCCGTGCCCCGACTACCTCCCTTAAAAAAGCTACAGAAATGTGTAAAAGCAGTAGCCATGTTTTTTTTATTATTATTATTGTTGTTCATGGTAACACTTTATTTGTACGGCTCCTTTCACAGTGTATCTAAATATAACAACATGCAATATTATGTACTTACACTGTACATTCCTACCACTAACCCTAATCCTAACCCTTACTCTAACCCTAAGGTACAGTGTAAGTACATAATGTTACATATTGTTACAAACTTTGTTCATGATACTGTGCTTCGTGATGTAGATACACTGTAACAGGGACTGTGAAATAAAGCGTTGCATTATTTATTGTTGTTACGGTTATTATAGTTTGTTATTTATTATTGTTTACTTTTCTGCCGGGAAGGCTTTGCTTTGCCACTGGGGCATTGCCCCACCTCCTCACACACACAATGTAGTCCATAACTCCCGACCCTCTTTGGCAGGTCGGCGCTGGGTGTGTCCGCTTCAGAGATGTCGGTGGGCGTTTTTAGGGTGCTCAGGGTTAACGGCACAGGCACAAACAATCACACAGCCACACAGCCAAGGTCGCTGGGAATGCGTGGGAAACACACTCACACCCATCGCCGCTAGGATTTTTTCTCAAGGGCTCGATGCTGTTTTGCAATCTTCTCCAGGAGGGCCGCACAGTGAAATATCGAAAATATCACCAGAGGCGGACATCCCGGGTTCAGAAAGTAGAGGTCCTGCCATGTATTTGTTCCAGCCAATTCACTGAACCATCTGATTCCAATCAGCACAACTCTTCAGCTCTTCAGGTGGATGAGCTAGTTAGTGAAATCACCTTTGTTAGGAGCACAGGCAGAAGGAATATATGGCAGGACATTTACTTTCTCAATCCGGTTTGTCCACCTCTGAATATCACTATAAAGTATACATATCGCAAAACACATGCAGTGGAAGGCCAATAAAGGGTACATTTCCATGAACTATATGTTCACTCAGCAAAATAAAAAAAGGTCTCTTAAGGAAATGTGGTTTAGTTTCTTGGGTACAGTAGCTTTGAGCAGGTGACAAAGCTACTAAAAGAAGAGCCTTGTGCCTTGCTTTGTTAGAAGACTAGATCAGGACGATTCAGGGGGCCCAGAGCTTCACAGGGGGCCCAAAATTTCTAGCGGCCACCACCCCTGCCACCATCATATTCAGAGTTGGCACCACTGGACCCACTGTCTATTGTACAGTTGAATTGTGCTAACTTGTGTTTGCTCATGTCGAAGGATTTGTACACTAATCATCTAATAAATATGCTGGTCATGTGCTCACTGGCCTTTGTGTGACACGCAACATAATTTAATTAGCAGGTCTTAATATAGCCCTCATGAAGGAGCTGTTTTGTCTCTAAAGGTCACTATTTATTGTGGTCCTGCTGTTCACCCATGATATTACCTATTATGTATTTAAATGTTACATCGCTATTTTTTTTTTTTTTTTGCTGTGTCAGATTGCAGTGCCGTTGATTCAGGAAAAAAAATACAAGTTTGCTACAAATTGTTTCCTTTCCTGGAATTATCAGCACTGAACTTGATCCTGCTGTTCACTGGTGAAGCCTGTGATAACACCTAAATTACATATTTAAATGTAACATGAATAACATATAACATGATATAACATACATCACTATATATTCATATTAAAGAACAACACTAAAAAATACTTACCTGCAAAACCATTACTTAAATGTATTTCCATTGTAGAGGGTTCAGTGTGTTAACCGATATATGGTGTTTTTTACGAACAGTAGTATTTCTCCATACAGTTTGAGCCAAGTGCAGTGTTCAGTTACCCCTGTAAGTGAGTCATGCGCTGTGGAATCCAAGTGCATAGGATTACATAGACTCAGAGGCAGACTACCCACAGGGCAACATACCTGTCTGTTGTGATGTGTATGTGTGTGGCATTGAATGTCTCTCCTTCCATCTTACCTGAGTAACACTTACTCTCTCTCACTCTCTCTCTCTAACACACACACACACACACACTTTTTCTTTACCTGTCTTTTTTTTGTATCTGTCTTTCTCTCCTCCCACACCTCCCATCTCTCTCATGCACACGCATCCATCCAATTGCTTCTCACCCCTTATCTCTCCCTCTCCCTCTCCCTCTCCCTCTCTCTGTCTGTCACACACACACACACACACACACACACACACACACACCTTTGTTGTACCTCGTGTGATCCATGATCCCCAGGTGTGGTGTCATGTTGCATGTACGTGCTGGGGACACACTCTCCTGCGTGGTGCCTGACATGTTTTGCACGTACGCGGCTCTCGTGTGTGTGTGTGTGTGTGTGTGTGTGTGTGTGTCTTTGTGTGTCTGCGTGTGCATGTGTGTGTTTATGTGTGCGTGTGTGTGCATGCATGTGTGTGTGTGTGTGTGTGTGTGTGTGGGAGACACTCTGGCAAGTAGCGGTGGCGAGATCCTCCGAGACGGAGCCAACGTGAAGGAGCAGGAGACTCAGGGCCGCCCATAATGGGGGATAAACATGAACATGTGCCTCCAGGGGGGGGGGGGGGGGGGGTCGGGCCCAGTCAATTGAAAACCATAGGATTTTTTTTTTTGGGGGGGGGGAGTGTAATTTGAATTACAGGGCCTTCTGGGGGGTACCGTACCCCCCGAAAGAGACAAAAAACAGCAGGGTTAATGAAAAAACGTAAAAGGTAGTACCCCCCCGTCAAAGGTAGTACACCCAGTTATGTAGGGGCAGTTCACACTCTGGGGGAGGGGAGGGGGGGGGGGGGGGGGGGGGGGGGGGGCAATAATTGGATCTTTTCAGGGGCCCCAGCCATCCCTCTGGGAAGGCCTGAGGAGACGTGTGAGGATCAGTGTTTTGTTCAGTGGGGGCACCTGACAAAGGATGGCAGAGACAGGGTCAAGGTCAGTGGAGGGGGAGAGGCTGAGGTGTTTAGTGTTTGTCTCTCTATGGAATGTTTACCTTTTGTTATGGATTGTCTTTTGTCTCATTTAGATTGTTTAGTGATCGTCACATTTCTGATATGGACCTGCTGGTGAACAGCAGAGGACTGTGGTTAAAAAACTACAGCAACAACAACAACACGTTGCATTTATGTAGCAAAAGTGTGAAGGAAGGAAGGACCACAACAAATACTACCAGGGTGCAACACCCAGGACTGGAAATTAACTTATGTGAACAAAATGTGAATCATTACCAGCCACTGACAAATAAATGGTAAAACTCACCAGCCACTGAACAGTAAAATTATTATTTTGCGTCCAAAATATACCAGCCATTTTCATATTTTACCAGCATTTGGCT
>CM059284.1:11607951-11615451 GCA_030347295.1 Setipinna tenuifilis
TCTCTCTCTCTCTCTCTCTTTCTTTCTCTGTCTTTCTCTCTCTCTCTCTCTCTCTCTCTCTCTCTCTCTCTCTCTCTCCCTCTCCTTTCCTTACTCTCTCTCCTTTTCTTTTTCTTTCCCTTTTTCTTTTTTTGTGTGTGGTTCCACGGCTGTAATTGACTGCACTGGAAGATCCGAGGCCAACGCGGCAGCCTCTCTGTCTGAGGACACTTCAGTCAGTCAGTCAGTCAGTCTGTGTGTGTGTGTGTGTGTGTGTGTGTGTGTGTGTGTGTGTGTGTGTGTGTGTGTGTGTGAGTGTGTGAGTGTGTGAGTGTGTGAGTGTGTGTGCGTGTGTGTGTGTGTGTGTGTGTGCATGCGCGTGTGTGTTTGTGTGTGTGTATATATATGTGTATGTGTGTGTGTGTGTGTGTGTGTGCGTGTGTGTGTGTGTGCGTGTGCATGTATGTGTGTGTGTGTGCGCGTGTGTGTGTGTGTTTGTGTCAGTAAGACAGTAAAAATTAGAGTAAGTAAGAAGGAGGGATGGTATACGTAAATGTGTACGAGAGAATGACTTGTGTTCTGTGTTTTTGAGAGAAACATGTGTAATTAGTTTCTTTTGTGCATATTTGTGTATACACATGCCAAAAAGATCTACTTGTGTGTGGCATTAGACAAAGAAATTTGTATTCATGGTCCTCAGAACGTTTTTGATGTTTGTCTCAAGTACAGACTCAGGATGCATCTGTGTTTTTTCAAGGGATCTACTAAGTGTGTGTGTGTGTGTGTGTGTGTGTGTGTGTGTGTGTGTGTGTGTGTGTGCATGCTTACTCATGGGTACTTTTGCGTGCTCCTTTAGCCTTTGAACCTGACCTTCCTCACTAGTGTGGCAGACGTCTGTCTTCTGATGTTGAATGTGTGTGTGTGTGTGTGTGTGTGTGTGTGTGTGTGTGTGTTTGTCTGTTTTTCTTTGATGAAGTCATCCAACTTGTGAGAACTCCTGAGAACTCAAAGCTTTTAATCGCCATATGTGTTTTTATGTAAATCACCACCCACCCACCCACACACACACTGACACACACACACACACACACACACACACACACACACACACACACACACACACACACACACACACACACACACACACACACTCTCACACAGACACAGACTCACAATAGCTGACTAGTGATTGTTTGCATCTGATAACATCGGCAGGCATGTTAGAACAGTTTGCTTTGATGTGTTCTCTTAACACCCACATAACACGATACCTTTTTTCCAAAAGCAGTTGGATTACAAACACTGTATTGTAGCTTTTGAACAAAAAAGCTGGGTTGCATTTTCTTTTACTGACCCTGTTAAATCAATTAGGTACAGTGTAACAAAGTGTGTAACAATACGTACTTACACTGTACCTTAGGGTTAGGCTTAGTGTTAGGTATGTACAGTGTAATTACATAATATTTGCATGTTGTTACATGTAGATACACTAAAAAAAGGAACCGTTAAATAAAGTGTTACCGAAAGCTGTATGTAAAAGTAAAAGACAGACGGCTACAGAGAGCACAAAAGAAGAAATAAAGTCCGCAGCACTGCGTGTCATTAGTGGTGTTTTTTACTAGAGAGCAACGTTTTGACCCTCATGCCTAATGAAGACCTGAGGGTCGAAACGTTGCTCTCTAGTAAAAAACACCACTAATGACACGCAGTGCTGCGGACTTTATTTCTTCTTTTGGAATCCACTGTTTATTGTCCTGCACCTGGCCCATTGGGTGGGATGTGCACACATCTACTTCCTTGAATACAGATAGCACAAACCCTGCCACGCCACACGTCTGATCCAACCATGTTCTGAACAGCAGAAACATCTGTTGGTAAAACCTGCTGTCTCAACAAAAGGTGGTGAAGCAGCTTTCAGCTGCTCTGCAGTTTAGACATCAGAAATGCTCCTGCTGTTGGAAGTTTTAAATATAGACTTAAGACCAAACTGTTCTCAGATGCTTTCTGCTAGTAATTTACCTTTAATTCATTTATTATTTTACCTATTTTATCTCTTACACGTTTACATGTTGTTCTTTGCTTTTATTTAATATTTACTTTATTTTCCTTATACTTATTTTACACTTATTTTATCTTTTATGACGATGAAGGAAGGAAGGAAATCAGCTGGTGCACACACACACACACACACACACACACACACACTCCCACACACAGAGGCACCCCCCCCCCCCCCCACACACACACACACACACACACGAGCACGCCTTCATACATATACACACAAAAGTTACATTCGATAAGATTACTAAAAGCACTTGTCACAACACAAGCCCATTTAAGATTCTCTTTAGACACAGGGCTATAGGCTACTAATTAAATCCTACATATGTTTACGATGTTGTTGTAGCTTCTGGAGATTGCATGGCGTTGCATCATTTCGCATGCTGCTGTCACTCATTTACTGTCCTCAAGAGATGTGGGGGGTGGGTGGGGGGGGTTCAGATCTTGTCCTTGGTCCACTGGTGCTGCTGTTTACAAATATCCAAAATCAAATTAAATGGGAATTGAATTAAAGATGATTTGAATCATATCTCTCTGCTAACTTTGTGGTCTCTACTCTGTCTGTCTGTCTGTCTGTCTGTCTGTCTGTCTTTTTCTCTCTCTCTCTCTCTCTCTCCCTCCCTCCCACCCCTGTCTCTCTCTCTGTCTCTCCCTTCCTCCCTCTCTCTATCTCTTTCTCTCTCTTTCTCCCTCTCTCTCTGTCTCCCTCCTTCTCTCCCTCTCTCTCTCTCCCTCTCTCTCTCTCTATCTCCCCCACCCTCCCTCTCTCTCTCATTTCCTCTCTCCCCCCCTCTCTCTCCCCCCCTCTCTCTCTCTCTCTCTACCTCTCTCTCTCTCTGTCTCCCTCCCTCTCTCCCTCTCTCTCTCTCTCTCTCTATCTCCCCCAACCCTCTCCCCCCCCCCCCCCCCATAGCTATGGTGTGCTGCTGTGGGAGCTGCTGACGGGGGAGGCCCCCTATCGGGGCATCGATGGGCTGGCCGTGGCCTACGGGGTGGCCGTCAACAAGCTGACCCTGCCCATCCCCTCCACCTGCCCCGAGCCCTTCTCCATGCTCATGTCCGGTGAGTCACAACGTGTTCGAACCTCATGTCTAACCCTAACCCTATGGTGCAGTGTATAAGTACATAATGTTACATATTGTTTGGTGAGTCAGAAGAAAACAATCATGTTTGAACCTCACGTGTAACCCTAACACTATGGTGCAGTGTATAAGTCTGCAATGTTACATATTTGTTCTGTGAGTCAAAAGAAAACCATTGTGTTCAGACTTCATGTCTAACTTTAACACTGTGGTGCAGTGTGAGCATGTAATGTTACATATTGTTCAGTGCATCAGAGGAAAACTAACGTGTTCGAACCTCACGTCTGACCCTAACACTATACTGCCCTACAAAGGCAAAGTGCAGTAACTACGTGAACACTGAAACTGAGAAAAATGCCTTTAAAGTCGTCATAATGCCCAGTCAAACATGCTGTATGTATAGTAGTAGTACTGCTTTTATGTACTTTCCTAAGCAAGACATTTAAGTCACAAGACAAAGGAGGTGTTATGAGGTCAATTTCCGGTCTAAACTCAGTTCTGTCAAAATATGCAGTTACTGCCTTTTGGCTTTGCAGGGCAGTATAGTGCAGTGTACATAATATAGTATGGTATAGTATAAGTACGTAATGTTGCATATTGTTCGATGAGTCAGAAAAAAAACTAACGCGTTCGAACCTCATGTCTGACTCTAACCCTGCAGTGTAAGTATGTAATGTTGCATATTGTTCCATGCATTATTACCTTGAGCTCTTCTCCATGCTCATGTGCGGTGAGAAGATGCAGAAAGCTAACATGGTTCACCTCATGCCTAACCCTACCCCTAACCCTAATCCTACAGTGCAGTATAATGTTACCAGTTGTTACACGCTTTTGTTGCACACTTTGTTCACCGCAAGCTCTTCTTCATACTCATGTCCGGTGAGTCAGCTGGGGTGTGGGAGGAAGTAAACTAACGGCAATCACCTCGTGCCGAACCCTAGCCCTGACCTTAACCCTAACACTAACCCTGACCTTAACCCTAAGACTACATCCGTGGTGCAGTGTAAGTATTTAATGTTACATATTGTTACACGCAGAATAGTTCGAATTTCAGGGGGTACTTGGGGGTACAGTACCCTCCGATCAACCCTGTCAAGAGACCAAAATAACAGGGTTAGGGGGTACCAATATATTAATATACTTGATGGTAAAAGCGGTAGTACCCCCCGTAAAAGGCAGTACCCCACAATTATGAAGTGGTCATTCACTCTCTGGATGGGAAGAAGAAAACTAATGTCTAAATAGCAGAGTTAAACTAATTCATAGTAGATGAGTATAAAGCTGTGATGGAAGAAGAAAGGAGAACACTTCATTTAACTGTTCCTTTTGTTTTAGTGTATCTACATGTAACAACATGTAATATTATGTACTTACACTGTACATTCCCCAACCTCACCCTAACCCTGTGGTACAGTGTAAGTACATAATTCTTATACACATTTCTTACACACTTTGTTGCACTGAGCCCTTATCCATGCATCTTGTCAATGTATACTGTGCTAATGCTGGCTAAATGGCTATACTGTTGTGGCATTGGAATGGTTGTAATAGTATGGCTAATGGTCTATTATTAGCCACAACGAAGAGATTAGCTGATATTACACAATGGCACAGTGACTCACATCACATACTGTACCACAGAAAGAAGCACAAGCACCAGCACCTCGCCAAATGCTCTAGTCTGTGTCACTGTGTTCCACATCGGCATGTCATTTTGGCTAAACTCACCTTAGTCCGTCGTTATTTTTGGAAAGCCATTTGTTTGTTTTTTTTGTTTTTACTCCCATTGTGTCCTGTCTCCGACACCATGGAGGCAGTTAGTGCCACATACACAGACATGGGAATTATGGAGTATGTGGATTAGGAAGACCGGTAGGTCCTCCAATGGAAAAAAAACAATTGGACTGGATGTACAGTAAGCCTCAGTGTGGAGGAGTCTAATTAGAATTCCAGTTATGTTCCATTCGGCATTCGTGAGATGTTCATCACAATCTACACTTCCGATCTGTGGAAGATTTTTTTCTTTTTTTTTCTTTTCTTTTTACAGAATCTTGTAAGTCAGGGACTTTCCATGCATTACAGCATTGCGTAACTGCTACTATAAGTCACGCATACAGTACACAGCATGCACTAAGCTAAACTAATGAGTGATTATGAAACACACTAACTGCACTGGCGTTATTACTGCTGTCAAGGAGGTTATGTTTTTGCTCGTGTCTATCTGTCTGGTTGTCTGTCTGTCTGGTTGTCTGTCTGCCTGTCTGTCTCTCTGTCTATCCCTTGGGGTGACTCTTTTTTGGTAAAAATCGTTTCACTGGTTACCTCACAAAAAATTAGCACGGGACATTCCATTGACAAAATATGTAAAAATGTGGGGGGAATTGAACCTATCAGCGAAGGTCTGTGCTCTCTTCATGCTTTTCTAGTTTTATATCCATTCTACCCACTCATGGCTAAAAGCATGGCCACCAAAAGCTGATTTTGACAGTAAAGCAAAAGGAAATGTGGAGCCAAAAATACAATGGATACTGAAGTAGGTATTCTGTGTCGATTCTGGAGTGACCTGACTGACATATCACGCTTGCTCAGGCTCCAAAAAGGCCTTTCATTTTCTGTATTAAGGCTCCAGTTTGAATGGACCCTACTTCTCCTTTTGGCAATACTTTTTATTTCCAGCTTTAACAGGGATGTAATGGTCTGCCCCATCTACAATTAATTATTGTCTAGCAAGACATCAATATCTAATCAATCTACAATTAATTATTGTCTAGCAAGACATCAATATCTAATCAATAGTGCAATAATGCAATCAATTTGAATGAATGCAAATAGCTAGTTAAAAAGGCTGCAGTTTGTGTAGCTGGCATGTCTGTGCAAGAGGTTATTCTCGTCATATGGACATATATAGATTTTTATGTCCATGTCTTCCTCAAGTGCTATTCTTATGCACTAGCCATGCTCCACTGCAGCCCCAGTAGGAAGCCTGTGGGTGGGGGAGTAAATAACCAGCACCCTCCTGCACCCTCATCCCTGACTGAGGTTCCCTTGAGCAAGGCGTCTCCTCCTGACATTGCTCCAGGGGGATATTGTCCCTGTATACCTTATTTCCTGAAAGTTGCTCTGTATAACAGTGGCAACTGAATGACATTGAAGTAGAGTAGTGACATGTAATGTAAGTATGAAAAAAAAATCCTCAAATCATGTAGATCTTCCGGCAACACTTTCTATGAAGCTTGTATTCATAAGACATATTCACAAAGGCATTACTCCTAAGGCATTATAATGCTAATATGTCATAAGCCTTATTCCAACTTCAAGTGACACAGTACATTCTAAAACTTTGCCTGCCTAGGAGTGCAGTCTTGAGCATGTATAGATATCTAGATAGATAGATAGATAGATAGATAGATAGATAGATAGATAGATAGATAGATAGATACATACATAGATTAATTGATTGATTGATTTACTTGATTAATCTTAACCTGGGAACCAGTACATTCTAAAACTTTGCCTGCCTAGGAGTGCAGTCTTGAGCATGTATAGATATCTAGATAGATAGATAGATAGATAGATAGATAGATAGATAGATAGATACATAGATTAATTGATTGATTGATTTACTTGATTAATCTTAACCTGGGAACCAGTACATTCTAAAACTTTGCCTGCCTAGGAGTGCAGTCTTGAGCATGTATAGATATCTAGATATCTAAATAAATAGATAGATAGATAGATAGATAGATAGATACATAGATAGATACATAGATAGATACATAGATTAATTGATTGATTGATTTACTTAATTAATCTTAACCTGGGAAATCGTTATGAATACTAATTTCAACCATTTATTAAGCTTTATGAAGGCATTATAACCCTTTACGAATGTGGTTATAGAGTGTTATGAATACAAGCGTCATAGAAAGAATTACTGATCTTCCTTCCTCAGTCACCGACTCCTCCATAGCAGAGGCACAGTGACCCACCAGTGGTCATAATAATAATAATAATAATAATAATAATAATAATGACCTTTACTTGTATAGCACAGTACATACATACAAGATGCAGCTCAAAGTGCTTTACAGTTTGAAAGGGCACAAACAAGACAGCATTTCTTGCAGTCCAATGGCATCGGAGTATTCTGATGTACAGTATCAGAACCTCGTGAGCTGAGCGCTGGCCTGGGCAAGCCAAGCAGACATATTTGTATTATCATTAAAGGGGGTCTTGTGGGGCCGAAGGTTTCTATTCTGGCGAATGGCAAGAGACTACATCCCAAACAGAAATAAATGGGAAGTTTGTGCCGCAGTGCCCCCAAATATAGCCAGCGTGTTTTCATAACAAACAGCGGCAAGGCTAAAAGTAGTAA
>CM059284.1:11622951-11667951 GCA_030347295.1 Setipinna tenuifilis
TTCTCGGTTTCTCTCTCTCTCTCTCCCTCTCTCTTTTTCTCCCTTTCATTTTCTCTCTCTCTCTCTCTCTCTCTCTCTCTCTCTCGGTCTCTCTTTCATTTTCTCTCTCTCTCTCCCTCTCTCTTTCTTGGTCTCTCTTTGCCTCTCTCTCTCCCTCTCTCTTTCTCGGTCTCTCTTTGCCTCTCTCTCTCTCTCTCTCGTCTTTGACTCACACTCCCAGCCAACTGCTCCACACCCTCGGCTGACCCAGGGCTTGGCTGAGTGGTATCCCCAGGCAGAGAGCCCTTGTGCTGGGATCACCTCTGGCTCGGCCCTGCCCGTCCTGCTCCCAACCCAGCGTCTATGCCTGGTTCACATGCAAACCTCCTGCTCGCTCAAGCCGACCGCAGAAATGCTTTGACTTCTTTTGTACTGTCTCTCTCTTCCTCTCTCCTTCTCTCTCCTTCATTTTATTCCACGTCTTTTCTCTTTCATTCTCAGTCTCTCTCTCTCTCTCTCTCTCTCTCTCTCTCTCTCTCTCTTTCTTCTTTTTTCTCCCTTTTCTTCCCTCCACCCTTAAAAAAATAGTTTAGATTACAGTAAAATCACGAGAATATGGTCAGGAAGGTTTATTTCAAAGTGGAACAAAGGAGAAGTGTCCACACTGTGCACGTGGATGAGGGTGCTGAAAAGTGCTGCTTATTTTCTGGTAAAACTTCAGTAGCCACTTAAAAAATAAATTATTGTTTTGTGTCCAAAATCTCCAGTCCAGTTGCTTTCATGTTTTGGCAGCATTTGGCTAGTGGTGGAAATTTCCATCCCTGTGGTACGACCAACCCCTTACCAGGGGCGATTTTAGCATCTGGTCTTTAGGGGTGCCCGGCCCCCAGTGCTTATCACACAACACTATTATTATATATAATATATTATTCATTTTGCACTGAGCCAGGGGGTGCCGAGCAGTTGGCACCCCTAAAAATGGTCTAGATTCGCCCCTGCCCCTTACCCACATTTGCCTTCAAAAAGTATTTTAGTGTATTACTTACCCACAGAGGTGTCAATCAAAATGGGTTCGGAAAGCACAAATCCTGCCACAAATTTGATCCACCCAGCTCTGAATCAGCTGATCGTAATGAGCACTCGAGACAAGTAGATTTTGGTCCACAACCCAGACTTTTTTATGGCGGATGTGTGTGCTTTAGACCTATACAGTTTGACCTCTGTGGGGTCAATCTCTATCTACCTTCTAAAAGTGTATTTTTGTGTATCTGTGTGGGTGTGTCTTTCTTGGCTGTATTTTGAAGTATGTTTTTTTCCCTTCATTGACGTAGCTTAGTTTAGTGTGTGTGTGTGTGTGTGTGTGTGTTTGTTTCTTGGCCGAATATTGATCTTCTTCGTGTGTGTTCTGCTCTTGTGTTGTGCTTGGTTCAGACTTCATTCATAAGATCACGGTGCAGGCCTCCCCAGCACTGGAGAAGAGGAGGAACTCGCCCGACCTGGGAACGGGAACTTCGCCCACCTTTGGACCACGCTTCCGAGCCATACAGTGTAAGTGTCTCTTTTAATTAACAAACACACACACACACACACACACAGACACACTAACACACATTTACACACACACACACACACACACACACACACACACACACACACACACCAGTCCCCTGCTCCACCCCTCTCTGTCACTCCCACCCCACCTCTCAGTGTCCCCTCACCATAGACTGCATATAAGAGAACTGGACATACCCTCTGTGACTTTCTCACACACTAGATGAGGCTAAAATTGAAGGCTCCATGTGTGCCCATCTTTGCCAATTGGTTCTATTAATGTAAATGCAAATTATTTTTGGATTAAATTAATGGATTCTAAGAAAGTTCACTCCTCTCAGAGTTAAGGTGGACCGGAAAAATACAGAAACCAAAACCAGGCTGTTTGTTTTTTTTCTGACAAAATTGACTTTTTAAACATGCTCGCTTCTGCAGCCAGCCCCCAGTGGACGTGTGAGGTATTGCAGCTTCACAACGTTTAGTTTCAGGGCTTCATTGTTTAGTCTGGAACGTTGCCGCCTGCTTCTCACCTTTATCCCTGCTCAACCTCTCACAGTCCCATCCCTGCCCCCCTCTTCCTGCCCCCCCCCTTACCACCACCATCTCTCCCTCTCTCTACAGCACACATACTTTACCCCCCTCAACAACCCATCCCACTCCACCCCTCCGTCCCTGCACCCACTACCACCATCTCTCCCTCTCCCTACTAGCCCACACCTACTGTACTTTATCCCCCCAACACCCCATCCCACTCCACCCCTCCGTCCCTGCACCCACTACCACCATCTCTCCTTCTCCCTCCTACCCCACCCCTCTCTGCCCCTCCTCTTACCCCACCTCTCTGTATCTGCCCCACCTATTCCACTGCCCCCCCCCTCTCTGCCCCCAACTACCTCCATGTCTCCCATGGCTACAGGTTGCCACACACTCGTTGCAAAAGCACTATTACCATCGTCACACGCCGCCGCTGTCACAATTAGCCTTACAAAACAAAAACAGCCTCATCAACTTCCTCTTTCCCACCCACCTCTCTCTCTCACACACACACACGCATGCACACCCGCATACACACACACACACACACTTATTTTTGCTCTCTCTGTTTCTAATTCTGTCTTTCTCCATTTTTGCCCCCCGCCCACACACACGTACACACACACACACACACACACACACACACACACACACACACACACACACACACACGCACACATACATACACACACACACACACACACACACACACACACACACACGCACACACGCACACACACGTACACATACTTTCTGCCAATCTAATTTTGTCTGAGGGATGAAGAGATGCTAAGATCTTAGCTAAGTGTGTGTACAACTGTAACATGCCTGACAGCCCTGAAAACACCTATGGACGTGGGTGTGTGTGCGCATGTATGTGCTCACATATACTGTATGTTTATGTATGTGTATGTGTGTGTGTGTGTGTGTGTGTTTTACCCGTGATTCAGCCACCCACCCGTGCTTGATTTGATTGGCTACCAGAGCTGCTCACGCCAAGCGCCAGATCTGTAGTAATTTTCCACTCCGGCCCAGAGTGGGCCAGGGAACACCGTGCTATTTATTACCCAGGCCGACCTTCACACTGCACATGTCTGCGGGTTATCACTTGGGCACACACACACACACACACACACACACACACACACACACGCATACACACACACACACACATATACACACACACACACATACACACACACGCATATACACACACACATATACACACACACACACACATACACACACACATATACACACACACACACACATACACACACAGACACAGTCTTGTCTGCCTGTGCCCCACCCCCATTACCAACCCCTCAAAATGTAAAATGTAGAATAAAAAAAAAAATGCAATGCAGTATGTAAAACAAGTAAAGTATGTGACTTTGTCCAAAATATTGCAATAAAGTAGTATTGCTGCTGATATGGGCTCAACTCAACAACAAAAAAAAAAACACACACAAACACACACGACACATGACCGATATCTTATCATGTGCCTGCGTGATCTATTACTGTGTCAAACCACTGGACTAAAATACATTTGAGGAAATCAGTTCAGTTTTAGATCACGCTTCCCATCTGATATGGCAGTTTGCAGGCGCGTTGGAGTTTTGCAGACTTAATTGTAATGCTAATATATTTTTTCTGTGTACATGTTTGTGTGTGTGTGTGTTTTTGTTTGTGTTGTGTTTTCATTTGATGACTTATCCATTGCAAAGTGCTTTTTTTCTGTCACGTAGGCTGGGATGTGTATCATCCACAGTACAGTTTTACAATTATAAGGTGGTTTTCTCTCCTTCTATCCCCCTCTTTTTTCTCTTTTTCCACTCTCCCTCTACCCTTTTTGTTTTCCCTTCCTCTCTATCGCTTTCTCTTTTATTTTTTTTCTCTTTCTCTCTCTCTCTATCTCTCTCTCTCCCTGCTCCCCCACCCCCCCCCTCCCTCCCTCCCTCCTCTCTCCCTCCTCTTTCACTTTTTCAACCTTGCTACTCTTCTTCTGCCTCTCTTCGTACGCATCTCTCTTTCTTCTTCTATCCCTCTCTCCCCTTTATTTTCTCTCTCTCTCATTTTTTCCCTTCCGCTCTCATTTTCTCTGTCTCTCTCCCTCTCTCCCTCTCTCCCTCCTCCCTCCCTCTCCTCTCCTCCCCCTCTCCCCTAGTGAGCCCCAGTGACAGTAGCCGTGCGTTCGGGTTGGGGTCCCCGTGGCCCCTGGAGCCGCTGCCCCTGAAGGTGGCCAACGGGGAGCGCAGGCTGGCCCCCCACTGGGCCCCTCACAGCCCCAAGAGCCCCAAACTGCTGCGCCTCAGTCCCCAAGAGAGCAGGTATCACCGACATACACACACCCACACACACACACACATGCATGTATACACACACTCACACACATACATCCGCATGTACACACACGTGCACATACATAGATGCACACACAGACACATACTCATGTATGCATTTACACACACATACATACACATGTACACACACGTGCACATACATAGATGCACACACAGTCACATACACATGTACGCATGTACACACACACACAAACACACACACACACACACGCACACACACACGCACACACACAGCTAATTCAAAGGACTGTTTAAAGTTTATATTTATTCAATATCTGCATCTCTGTGTATGTGTGTAGTCTCTGCATGAGGGCCAAACTCCTGGGCACAGACAGCAGTGAGAACGGAGACTCCAAGGCCGACTTTGAGGAGTACCGACCATCCTCTCCAGAGTCCGCACACAATGGTACCCTAGCACCCTAGTACACTACTATTGCACCCTTGTCTCCTAGCATCCTAGTACACTATTAATGCAGCCTTTTCCCCTATCACCCTAGTACACTACTAATGCTCCCTTGTCTCCTAGTACACTAGTTCACTATTAATGCACCCTTGTTTCCTAGTTCCCTAGTATACTACTATTGCACCCTTGTCTCCTAGCATCCTAGTACACTACTAATGCACCCTTGTCTCCTAGCATCCTTGTACACTATTAATGCAGCCTTTTCCCCTATCACCCTAGTACACTACTTTTGCACCCTTGTCTCCTAGCATCCTAGTACACTATTAATGTACCCCTTTTTTCCTAGTACCCTAGTACACTACTAATGCACCCTTGTCTCCTAGTTCCCTAGTACACTATTAATGCATCCTTTTCCCCTATCACCCTAGTACACTACTTTTGCACCCTTGTCTCCTAGCACCTTAGTACACTACTATTGCACACTTGTCTTCTAGTTCCCTGGTGGCCACTACTATTCTATGTTTGTGTCCTGAATAGATATGATTTTTTCTTTTGGCAAGCACCTTAAGAATCTGTGTTTGTTTTGTTGTGCATTGTTGTAATTTTTACTGTCGTGTATTAGAGTTAGGGTTTGGAGGGGCTCTGATAAATGCAATGTCTACATTGTAACTAGATGACATTTGCAGATTTTTAAAACTTTGCTATGTCTCTCTTCCCTCTAACTCTTCTCTCTGTTTGCCACCCCGTCTTTCTTTCTTTCTTTCTTTTTTTCTCCCATTCTGTCTCCCTCCCCTCCCTCAGGGTCCGGTTCAGGGTCCTTGTCTGTGAAGGAACCTGGCTGGACCACTCTGCCTGAGGAGGACTCTGAGAGCGAGGAGGGCGGATCCCCCTGCAGTTCCCCTCGACCCGACCGACGGAGTGGGTCATCCTCACACCCCCATCCCCATCACCACCACCATCACCACCACCACCACCACCACCCCAAAGGCACCCACGGAGCCCTGCTCTCTAGCGCCACCCTGCTGGCTGCTGTGGCGTGGGGCAGGACACTGGAGCCAGAGCCCGTGGACACCCCTCCCAAAGTGCCCCCCAGGACTAACCCCCCTCCCCCACCCGTACCGGCCGCGGCCTCCCTCACGCCCCCTTCCCATGCTTCTTGTCCCCTCCACCCCCACCCCGACCCGGAAGTGAAATCCGAACCGGAGCCAGCGGCGGTGGTGGGCGACCTCATCACCTTCAGCACGGACTCGCTGCCCAGGGGGCTGCTCTTCGACTTCCCCCCCGCCGCTCCGCCGCGCTCCCCCCTGGCCGCCCCCGACAGCAGGCCGCTGCCCCTCACGCCGCCCCCGCCCAACCCCAACCAGCACCGCAACCGCCCAACCCCCCAGCACAGCCCCAAGGAGTGGGCTACCGTACCCCCCACCGCCAGCAACGGGGAACTGGCCACCGCCACCCGCCACCCTAGCCGCCACCCGCCACCCCTGCCGCCCCTGCCACCCCCACCCCCATCGCCATCCCTGCCCCTGAGCCGACCTCCAGCCAGGGAGGGGAGAGGAGGAGACGCTCCAGCCAGGGCCTGCATGCCTCCCAGCTGGGTGAGTTATACTGTACACACCACTGGGGGGAACTTCCACTGGAGTTGTGGAGTCTGTGAAGATTGTCATTCATCCAGGTCATGGTAGTCAAAAGAGCTATGTTATACAGCTGTGGTATACTTCCACTGGACATTTTGTCACAATAGAAAGGTCTTGATACCAGCATCATTGTCATCATATGTGACATTGCTCAGTTGCCCACTCAGACAGTGGTAATGCTTTTATGTACTTTCTTAATAGGAAGATGTAAGCTGTGTTTGTAGCTGGAGGTTAAGGTGAAGTGTGTATGGCTGTTTGTAGTTGTTTAAAGGTGTGTTTGTAGGTCTGCAAGGCTGTCAGTAGCTGTGGAAGTGTGTTCATAGGTGAGGAAGTGTGTAAGGTTGATTCTGTAGCTGTTGTTTTAGGTGAAGTGTGTAAGGTGGAGTTTGTATTTGTTGTTTTAGGTGTGTAAGGCTGTGGTTTTAGCGGTGCAAGTGCAAGGCTGTTAGTGATTGTGTAAGTGGGTAATTGTGTGTGTTTGTAGGTATGTAAAGTGTGCGAGGCTGACTTTGTAGCTGTAGTTTTAGATGAAGTGTTGGTATGTAAGACCGTGTTAGCACCAGTAGCGTCAGAGAACCATTTTCTATTTTGAGACTCTGGTTTTTCCCTGGGCCTCTATGCCTTTGTCTCTCGCCAGAGACAGACCCATAAAGATGTTTCATTTAGACTCACTCTCTCTCTGCCAGGCCAGTGTTTTTGTCCTGTATATATTTATACATATGAAGAGTTCAGATGCGAAACCCTCCTATTTCATTTGCGATGAATTGACAGAAATATGTTTTTATAATTTTGATAAACTTTATTATCGGTCCACCTCCAATTGGATTGTTTTGGCTTGATTTGTTCTTTATTATTATTATTATTATTATTATTATTATTATTATTATTAATACTTCAATAATAACTTATTGTCTTCAGTAATTAGTATTTATGTTGTATTTGTACAAGACTTATAGGGATCGTGAAGAAAACCCATAATAAATCCTCTATTTCTCTCTCCATCTTTTTGTCTCTCTGTCTCTCTCCCTCTCTCTGTCTTGATGTGTCTCTTTCTCTCTCCGTCTTTCTCTGTCTTTCTCTCTCTCTCTGTCTCACTGTCTCTTTCTCTCTCTGTCTCACTATCTCTCTACATCTTTTTGTCTCTCTCTCTCTGTCTCTCTCCCTCTCTCTGTCTTTCTCTCTCACTCTGTCTCACTGTCTCTTTCTCTCCCTGTCTCTCTCTCTCTGTCTGTCTCTCTCTCTCTCTCTCTCTCTCTCCCTCTCTCTCTCTCTGTCTCTCTCTCTGTCTTTCTCTCTGTCTCTGTCTCACTCTGTCTCTCTCTCTGTCTCTCTCTCTTACTCTTGGGTGCAGATCCAAGAGGATGATAGAGGGACTGCTCAGGGGCTGGAGGGCTAGTCTGCCTGTTTGCTCCTCAGTGTTTGTCAATAGGGTCCTTGATGGTGGTTCGACAGAGGTCCCCTATCCTGAGCTGTTCATCTCAGCCAGTCAAGTTCTGCCTGACAATAGACCTGGGATGCTCCTGTCCCCTCAAGGGATGCATGCTTTTAGTTTTATGACAGCAGCTAAGAAAACACTGTACAATCTAGTGTTGAAAAGTTTGCATTACAATGCTCTTAAAGACAGACCGGACACCAAGTGGAGGGCCCACTTTTCTAACAGCCAGTCAGCTTCTCCTTCATGGAGGATTCTGTACAAAAGCCCCATTCCAAAACGGTCTGGTGACCTTCAGTGGCGTGTGCTGCACTGTGCCATGGCCACTAAGGTCTTTGTTGGTAAACTAAAGCCTGAAGCATCTAGCTTATGTGTTCAATGTAATGTGCCTGACAATGTCTTCCATGTGTTCTGTGACTGCACAAAACTGTCATCCCTCTTCAATCTGCTAGACAGGATATGTTGCCAGTTTGGTGTGGTGTTTTCAAAAGAGACTTTTATTTTTGGGGTGAAGTACACCAAGCAAAAGAGACACTTATGCACTGTTTTGAATTTTTTGTTGGGGCAAGCGAAATTGTCCATCTGGAAATGCAACAAACTGGAGGAAGAGGGAAATGTGGGTGATCGGGTACACATGTTCAAGGCACTAGTTGAATCCAGGATTGCAGTGGAGTACGCTTATTTTCAGGTCACAGGTAGAATTGACACATTTGGGGAAAAGTGGTGTGTGGACAGGGGGATGTGGTCAGTCATTGCTGGTGGTGGTTTGGTTTTTCATTGGTAATCCTTTTGTTTCTTTTTCTCTTTTTTTTCTTTTAATGGGGGTGGGAAGGGTTTGTGGGCTCATGTAGTGGATACGTGGACCCGTGATGGGTCAATAAAGGGATTTTAAACGTCTCTCCCTCTCTCTCTCTTTCTTTCTTTCTCTCTGTTCATCTCTGTCTCTCTCTCTCTCTCTCTCTCTCTCTCTCTCTCTCTCTGAGCGCATGTGCGGAGTGAGTGGGTGGAGCCGGAGCGCTGTGAGTGTTTGGCCGCGTGCCAAGAACGACTGTTCTTTATTCTATCTTTCTATCTTTTGTTTTTTGTTTTTGCTTGTGTCTATTTCATGAGATTTAGTGTGCACTTGTGAACGGATATTGTTGAGCGTATTGTTTTACCTGGGTGTCTGTTTCCACCTGTGGAAACATGGCTGACCCAGGTATGGTCGATTTAAGTTTTCTTACTCGTGAGCATGCCATTAAGGTACCTACAAGAGTAAGCGTGGAGAAATGTGGTTTAGCGGTCGGAGATGTAATTGGTCACGAAAATATTGTGTCAGCCTCTCGCATGTATAATTCTGTAGTTTTGTTTTTGAAATCGGTGGATATGGCCCGTGACTTAATTGTGGACGGAATTGTGATTGATGATGAGTTTGTCAATGTTCTACCATTGTCCACCCCGGCTAAAAAAGTAATCTTATCAAATGTGTCTCCCCTCATCTCTGATGAGATACTGACTGAAAGTCTAGTTAGATATGGAAAGTTGGTATCTCACATCAGAAAAATGACAATCGCTACTACTTCACCGTTAATGAAACATGTCGTGTCACATCGTCGTTCTGTGTATATGGTTCTTAAAGAACCTGATATTGACATGACTTTAAATATTAAAGTTGATGGCTCTCACTACGTGATTTTTGTTTCTTCGAAGTCTATGAAATGCTTTGGTTGTGGTCAGATCGGACATCTCCTGCGAGCATGTCCACAAAATGACAGCCTGGTCAAAGAAGCGAACCAAGGCGCTGAAAGCAGCGCAAATGGTCCCGCTCCAGACAGTGAAACAAAATCTGTTAATGACAAACTTACTGTTGATGATGGTAATGACAAGCAAGACCCTCCAGAGACCTTAGAGGGTGATGGATTGCCTGGTACAGAGAATTCTGATAGTTCCCAAAATGCGCAAAGTGGCGATGAATCGCAAGACCCCGTTAATTCAGAAAATGTGCAGAGCAGCGCTGATGTACAACATACTCAAAGTAGCGTTGACTCTATCCCTGATGTAACACCGCAGTATTCTGCTGGTAAAACTAACGATGAAAATGTTGTAATGGAAATTGATGAACCGTTTAAGAAGCCTGGGAAAAGGAGAAGAAAATCCCCCAGTTCTAGCAACAAAACTGCTAAAAAAACTGAACGTACCGGTATAGATGAAATTGCTGAAAACGAAAGTGATTACTCTTCCGATTGTAGTGTGACATACAGTATTCCTCAGAGTGGGTATTCAAACCAGACATACACGGTAGATGACATTAAGTCATTCCTTCAAAAAACGAAACACCAACACAAAGTTCGCATAGAGATGTTTTTTCCCGACATTGAACAGTTCATTGCAAAGACTAAGTTGTTCAAAAAACAAGGCCTCTTCCCTGATACAGAATGGTTTCGTCTCAGTAAAATTCTGACGAAGTTAAAAATTGATTATGCGGATGCTTAAGTCTATTTCCATGATGATGCACATGTACATATTTATTGTTCTTTTTTCTTTTTTTCTAATGCCCGATATCCATGTTGCATCTTTAAATATGAATGGAGCTAGACAGCGACTGAAAAGAGCAGCATTATTTGAAGTGATGACGCAGAAACAAATTAATGTTATATTCTTACAAGAAACACATAGTGACGTTATAAATGCTGTTGACTGGGCAAAGGAGTTTAAGGGGCAGATTTTCCTAAGCCACAATACAACAAATAGTGGCGGGGTTGCCATATTATTCTCACCCAACTTTACTCCTGTTTCCTGTCAAGTAGATGATATTTTAAAAGGAAGACTTCTTAAAGTAAAGGCCCAGTTCGAAGATACCTGGTATGTTTTTCTATGTATTTATGCACCAACAATAGCCACTGACAGAATGGTGTTCTTGGATATGTTGGGCAATACCTTAAAAGACTGTGACTCCAATGAATTTCTTCTTATTGGGGGTGATTTCAATTGCACTGAAAATAGTCTAGACCGAAACCATATAGAACCTCATATGCCTTCAAGAAGGCGACTCACTGAGTTAATATCCACATATGACCTATGCGACATTTGGAGGAACTTTCATAAATGTCAAAAGCAATATACATGGCTCCATTGTTATGACAATTCTTTGTCTTTGGCTAGACTTGACAGGTTTTATTGTTTTAAGCATTACCTCAGTGTTTATAAGAGTTGCTCAATTACCCCAGTAGGGTTCTCTGATCACTCCATGGTTTTGTGTACTTTTTCTCTAAGTTCAGTTAAACCCAAAAGTGCTTTCTGGCATTTTAATACTGCTCTATTGGAGGACAACCATTTTAAGGAAGTTTTTTCCTATTTCTGGTTGAATTTTAGAATGGAAAAAGAACACTTTTCTTCCATACAGCAGTGGTGGGATATTGGGAAAATTAAAATTAAACAGTTGTGTCAACAGTACACTTTCAGTGTCACTAAAAGCCAAAATATGACTCAAATTTCTTTAGAGAATGAAATTAGTGAACTGCAAAATTTGGCAGAGACCACAAATAATCAACAATATCTTGAGAAGATGAAAATGAAGAAAATTCAGTTAAAAGATCTCCTGGAAAGAAAGGCACAGGGTGCTTTGATTCGATCCCGCTTCCAAAATATTTCTGATATGGATGTTCCATCAAAATTCTTCTTTGGGCTGGAACGAAAAAATGGGCAAAGACGGTACATAAATGCTCTAAAATCAGAGTCAGGGGTTCTATGTACTGAGCCTGCTGATATTAAAAAACTCGCCATAGATTTCTATTCAAACCTTTTTCAAAGCGAATGTGAGGGAAGCATTGATTTGAATAATGCTTTTCTTAATGGGCTACCAATACTCAGAAAAGATTCGGCTGATAAGCTTGATAAAGCACTGACAGTGGAAGAGCTGCATGCAGCTGCAATGGGACTAGAAAATGGGCGTACGCCTGGAATTGATGGCTTGCCAGCTGAGTTCTACAAGGCATTCTGGTCAGTCATAGGGCAGGACCTTCTGGAAATGGTGAACACCAGTGTGGCGGAGGGGAAGCTCCCTCAGAGTTGCCGCAGAGCAGTCCTGACCCTGGTGCCCAAGAAGGGTGACCTGACAGACCTAAAACAGTGGCGCCCTTTGTCCCTACTGTGTATAGACAGCCGTATCTTTTCCAAAGCCCTTGCTGCAAGATTGGGTAAAGTAATTGATGAAATTATTCATGCCGATCAAACATACTGTGTCCCAGGTAGATCGATTTATGACAATATCTTTTTAATCCGTGATACTTTGGAAGTTTGTAGTAAACTTAGACACAATGTAGGTCTGCTCCTGTTGGATCAAGAGAAGGCTTTTGATCGTGTGGAGCATCATTATTTATGGAAAGTTTTAGAAGCTTTTGGTTTTAACTCTGGTTTTATTGAAATGATAAAAGTAATGTATTGTGACACTGAAAGTCTACTTAAGATTAATGGCGGCTTGTGTGCTCCTTTTAAGGTGAATAGAGGTATACGGCAAGGTTGCTCCTTGTCAGGAATGTTGTATGCATTATCAATTGAACCTCTGCTACATAGATTGAGAGCTGAGATTTCTGGAGTGTCTCTGACAAATGGTAACACTGTTTTAAAATTGTCTGCATATGCCGATGATTTGGTGGTGATTTTAACAAATCAGAAAGACATAGATTCTCTTAACAAAACAACTGAGGATTTTAGACTTTTATCATCTGCCAAGATCAATTGGAGTAAAAGCGAAGCTTTATTAGTAGGGGACTGGGTGGGTGAACTACCAAAACTGCCAGATGGACTTACTTGGAAAAGAGGAGTTTTTAAATACCTTGGGGTTTATTTAGGTGAATCTGCTTCACAGAAAAATTGGGACGGCACTGTCGAAAAGATAAAAGGGCGCCTGAATAAGTGGAAATGGTTGGTGCCACAGTTATCCTACAGAGGACGAGTTTTAATTATTAACAACTTGGCAGCTTCCTTTCTGTGGCACAAGCTAATGGTTTTAGATCCACCACCAAATCTACTCTCTAAGATTCAAGCACTTATGATTGATTTTTTCTGGGACCGACTACACTGGATCCCTCAGACTGTACTGTATCTCCCTAAAGATGAGGGGGGACAAGGGGTCATCCATCTGTCCAGCAGAGGGGCAGCGTTTCGATTGCAGTTCGTTCAGTGCTTTCTTAATGGACCTGAGAATTTAACTTGGAGAGGGGTGGCGAGTGAAATCCTACACACGCTTGGAAATCTTGGACTGGATAAAGCTTTGTTTTTAATGGATCCCACTGCACTAAATACAAGCGGACTTCCTATTTTTTATCGTGGATTGTTTAAAGTCTGGAGCTTGTTTAAGGTCCAAAGAATAACCACTGCTTCATCCTTACATTGGCTTTTATGTGAGCCAGTTATTAACGGGGCAAGACTTGACATAACAAATGGTTCAGCTGCTCTCAATGAAAGATTTTGTCAAGCAAAAATAATTACACTGTACCATTTACTGAATGTTTGTGGTGTTGACTTTAAAAATGTTGATGGCATGTTGACTCAAACGGGGTTGAGGTCTGAACGTATCATAAGGCAGATCTTAGAAGGTTTAAGATCTACTCTAACACCAAAAGAAAGAAGCCTGTTGAATGATTATTGGAATGGGTTAAGTGCAGACTCTAGTGACCTTTTTCCAGGATTATGTCTATTTCCAAAAATAGATGAAAGTGAAAGCCCTTTTTTATCATCCTCAGAACAAATTGTTATGAGTGTGGCCACTGATGGAAAAGCAATGTACAAAATCTGTGTTAAAATATTGAACAAGAAATGGTTAACTGCAAGAACAGACACACCTTGGCGTAATGTTTTAATGATGAATGATGATACTAAACCAGAATGGAGAGCCTTATACAAGCCGCCATTAACCAAAAGAATGGGAGATTTGCAATGGAGAGTGTTGCATGGTATTGTGGCAACTAATTCTTTCATATCAATACTGAATCCAGAAGTAAGAGCGGGTTGTCCTTTTTGTATGCAAAGAGAAACAGTCTTTCACACTTTTCTGTATTGTTTGAGGTTGCATCCTCTTTTTGTCTTTTTGGAAGGACTTTTTCAAAAATGTGGTGAATTGTTTTCAAAGCAAATGTTTATACTTGGCTTTAAATATTGTAAGAAGAAGAGCTCTAAAGCACAACTGATTAATTACATTTTGGGCAATGCTAAAATGTCTGTTTATATTACAAGGAAAAACAAAATAGACCAGGACTGTGATTACGATATTGTGGTTACCCTTGTGAGACTCATGAAAGCAAGAATACAAATGGAATTCACATTTTATAAGTCCATCAAGAATATTGATGCCTTTGAATATGTTTGGTGTCATGATGGAGCCTTGTGCTCAGTGATTGACGGTGAACTAGTCTTTGCACATTGTTTGTCATGATGTATATCTATACTTTTAATTACTTTTAAACCCCCCTGCCTTTGGTTGGTGTGTGTTTTTAACCATGTAATATAATATGTATCTTTGTAAATAAAGAATTTTGTAAATTCAATTCTCTGTCTCTCTCTCTCTCTCTCTCTCTCTCTCTCTCTCTCTCTCTCTCTGTCTCTCTCTCTCCCTCTCCCAGTGTTGGACCTGCCCATGTGTCAGGACAGTCAGGACAGCCACCAGACCACCTTCACCATCTACCCCCCCAACCCCATCCTGCTGAGCCCCAAGTCCCCCCGCATGGACGTGCAGATCATCCCCCGCCCCCGGCCCTCCCCCATGCGCCCCCGCATCGACCCCTGGAGCTTCATCTCCGCCGGGGCCGCCAACCGGGGGGGCGGGAGCAAGCCGGGCACCCCCTCGGACGGACGATCCCCCGGGGCCTCGCCACTGGGCTACCAGCTGTCTCCCACCAACCCCTTCATCACGAACTGCGGGCACCCCTTCCCCTTGCCCGAATACGACCCCTTCACCCTCAAGGCCCAGCCTGCGGCGGCGGCGACCGCCATCACGGTCAACTCGCCCTCCCCCTCCTCATCCTCGCGTGAGTCCCCCTCGCCCTTTGACCCCTTCTCGGCCCCGCCCTTCCCCCCCACCGCCGTCGGCATGGCGACCACCGCCGCCACCACCTCGCGCTCTGCCCCGTGCTCAGCCAACGGAAGCCCGACGCTGTCCTCGCTCCGCGTGGCGCCGCTGAACCCGGCCGACTCGCCCTTCGTGGACCTGGGCTGGGCGGCCGCAGCGGCAGCTGCGGCGGCCACCACCACGACCCGCGGACGACCCCTGGAGATCGCCAAGGAGCGCCTGCTGACCCCACGCAAGTCTCTGGGCCTCAGTCCTTTCAGGTCTCCCACACAACTCAGAGACGATCGCTTTTGAATACACATACACATATACACACACACGCAGACACACACAAACACACACATGCTACAGACAACACAGCCGCCACCTCCTCGTAACTACCCCAAAATGCCCTTCACCTCCTCCATGGACTTACAGAACAGGGAGATCTGAAACCTCTATTTCAGTTGTTTGTTTTCTCAAGTATCTTGACTGAGTGGAGGTGTGGTTGGGGTTGGGGTTGGGAAGTTGGGGGGTGGGGGGGCGGGGGAGTTTGAAGTCATGGAAGGGCTTCCTCTAAGAACAGGTGGTGAGCTAGCCATTTCCTTTTGGACCTTGTTCTTAAAAGAGAAAAAAAAGCAATAAAAGAAAAAAAAAGGCTGAAAGTAGGAAGACGATAATGAAGACAAATAAAAGGAGAATACATACACACACACACACACACACACACACACACAGCTCCAGCAGGGGGTCCTGAGTTCTGAGAGTGAGAGACCGTGAGAGGAAGTTTTAACCACAAAGTTTGTGTACATCCGCAACGTTGCCATGGAGATTACCGCTTGGACTTAGTGCCTTACTCTGAGTGTCTGCATCCCGGAAGGAAAAACAAACAAAAAAAAGGAAAAAAAAACGTTTCTGGAAGGCCACAAATGCCATTGGATTTCCACACTCTGCTTCTGGACCAATCCAAACGAGTCTGGTTGAAACTGGTGACTGGTATGAGTGGTGGGCGGTCTTGCGTTCGTCCGCTGGCTCAAAAGTGTTGTATTTATGTGTTCCGTCAAAAGTGTCCTCTTTGTGAAAATGCTGTGGCGCGCTTCTGAAGTTGGCCACAGTATGCGATTCTCCTTTACTCTCCTTTGAGAAGCTAACAGGTTTTTTTTTGTAATATTGGGGGAAGGGGGTGAGGTGGGGGGATTGGGGGGGGGGGACTGGCTAAAATGTGGAAAAACAAGTGCCAAACTCACATACAACACTCAGCAACTCTCGTCTCTCAAGGGCATGTCAGCCTTGTGGAGACAACGTTCAGTGAGTGAAGTTTCTTCCTATTGGCTCTGGCTGCTTGGGGAGCCTGGTTCAGTCAAAGAAATGGCCACGCGTATACAAATCCCATTTTTTTAGTTTTGTTTTTAATGATTACTTGTATTAGTTTTATTTTTTTTGGTAAATGGGCCAACATAAGATGACAACAACATAAGAACAGAGATTCCAAAAAGACAGATTTCTGGCATTCTGAAGCATTCCAGAACACAAATGAGCTTTTGACCCATGATGAAGAAAGGCTAAATAAAAGACCGAAAGACAGGGAGAGGGAGAAAGAGAGGACACACACACACACACACACACACACACACACACACACACACACACACTCTCTACACATTCCGCACACTCATGCCAAAGAATGTGACCGCTCAGGCCTTTTTCTTTTTTTTTCTTTTCTTTTTTTTTCTTGGGCCTTGTTGGCCGTGACTGAGAGTGCCACCATCATTGTCATGGTTTCTTCAGCTCCTGAGACTCCATCCATCCATCCATCCATCCATCCACCAATTCCCCCTGCCCCCCTGCCCCGCTCTGATCCTGGACCTTGCCTGTGGCGAAACGTTGCACTTTTAGGTGGGGCGGGGTGACTTTTTTTTTTTAAACTGTGGGTCAAGTGGAAAAAAACAGGGTTTCCAAACCAGCGGGGACTTCCCTCGACTAAGAATTTGTTTTCCTGACACAATGTTAGAGAGGAGGAGGAGAAGAAGGATAAGGAGGAGGAGGAGGAGAAGAAGGAGGTGGAGGCAATTCACAATTAAGCCATGGTATGCTAACTTAACTTAAAAAAAAACACAGTAGTTGTTTCTGTTCGGATTAAAACACCTACAGGGAATTAAATCAGGTCTGGTTTGTTTGGTCTGATTTTCTCACTCACCACTACAGACTCACTGGGCAGGGAAAACAAGAGTTCAGGGCGTAAGTGTCCATCAACTACAAACGAGTGTCTGTTTTTATTTAGGTATACACACTGCAGAGGCAGTGTGCACTGCAAAGCCAGTGTTGACTTTTTAGAGGACTCTCTGTGTTGACTTCTCTCTCTCTGATTGGTTTACAGAAATGGCTGTTCTCTCTGATTGGTTTAGAACAATGGCTGTTCTCTCTGATTGGTTTAGAACAATGGCTGTTCTCTCTGATTGGTTTAGAACAATGGCCATTCCCCACCTCTTTGTCATGACTGATGAGGGTAACCACCAGTAGCTTCCTAAGCTTCATTAAGCCAGTGAGATATTGTCCACATCCTGCTGCTTTTGCATCGTCGGACGAGCGAACTACTGACTGGTTCGCAGAGGTGTCAATCTTGGCTTCAGGAAGTGAAAAACCCTGCCCCATGATCGATCCAACTATTTCGTGAACCAACGAATCCTATTGAGCACGGAAGTTGACAGACAGGTAGATGAGCCAATCAGTAAAATCACCCGTGTTAAGTGCACAGGACCTTGTTCTGAAGGAAGCTTTGTCAGGGTTTTTTTTTTGTTTTTTTACTTTTTGAAGCCAGGATTGACACCTCTGCTGGATCGCGCCTCAATCCACTTGGCGAGGCCTCTACCTCTGTTCTGGGGTGATGTGCACACACACACACACCTTATCCAGGTCTGCTTTAGCCTGGTGAACTCGTACTTCACTTTGTTTGTACAGAAAGTCTGGTGCTGGTATCATTCAGAGCGTTGGTTGTAGGCAGAATCTTTCCTAATCAAATCAGCGCACAGAGTGAGTGTTCCTGAGCATCTGTGAGCGTTAGTTGTTAGTCCGTTAGTTTACAGAATGCTTCGTAACTTCCTTCTCGTTGATGTTTGGCTAAAGGCAGATCCAATCTTTTAAAATTTTAGCAGAGTCCACACCTCCAAAAAGAAAAAATGTTTGTCAAAACAGCACAGCCAGACCCTCTGTACAAAACGAAGTGAAGTACAGTATGAGGGCCTTTGGGTTTTTGTCTTAGCCCCCAACCCCATCTTGAACACCAGCAGCACCACAACCACCCCCACAACTTACATCTTTTACTGTTTTACTGAGTTTTTTTTTTACTCATTATTTTCCCATCAGGGAACCTGATACATGCTAATGTAGCTGATGTAGCTAGTCTATCATGGCTGTGATTGATAACTTTAGATAAAACAAAAGGTTTTTGGAATATTTTATTTCCTTCAGTTTGAACACCTGTAACCTGTTGTTATGGGGATTAGAAAGAAGAAAAAAACTTGGAACAGGCTGTCTAAATTTAAGGTGTACGTCTTAGCTTTCTGTGTTTTAGAAGGGTGTACAATCAAAAAATCACTCCTGCCCAGAATCACAGATAAAGATGAGTAGTCATTCGCTCCATGAGTGTCGGGAAAGATATGCAAAGAACACAATGGAATAGTTTAGAACAACAACGGCGTCAACAGAAAGCAAACACAGTTCAGCGCCCTTTTTGGCTGTGTGTGTCCTTTAAAGGATATTAATCACTAAAGCAAGCCCAACCTGCCGATTCTTTTCGCTTTCCTGAAGTTGAGCAACTTCCTCTCTCTTTGAAATTGTTGGGCTTTTTTCCCCCCCTCCAATTCAAGGCCACTTCTGATTTAGGACCCATGTGCTGTAATATTCCATTGGTTATTTTCTTACATGAAGTCCACTTAGGAAACTGAGGTCGTCAGCAGAAAAAAAACACCACTGGTATCAGCATTTAAAGCCCCACAAGTATAGAATCAACAAGCTTCTGTAACATATCGCTTTTAAATTATTTTCTCTTCACTAGTATCAGAGCTTAGGCAAGCACGGAACTGTTCCGGAACCATTTGTGTCATCAATGGGCGAGTGTTCTACAGCCGACAGCCAATCAGATTCCTCGATGGGCATCACCTGGAGCCAGTCAGGCGCGCCTGTGGTCTTCGCCTGTGCTGAAATGACCCTGCCGTTCATTCATGACTTGTGGCTTTCAGTTAAGGTCATCTCGTCTCGTCCTTGTCTGTCCAGCGTCCAACGCCACTTCCCGAAAACCCATAAAAAGTCATACACTCCAAATTAAATCACGGGGGAACACGAGATTCTGTTGCCGGGACAACAAGATCTCACACACAACACATCAGCGAGCTCAGCCCAACAGAACCAGGTTACTGTAAACAAATGCTGACTGGGAGTCCAGCACAGAGAAAGACACTGTGATATACACAACGTCAGACCACACACACACACACAGACACACACACACTACCTTTCTGTGTCAAAACCCACCACTGTAGCTTCAGGTGTTTGGCTTGAAAAGAGTGCAACTGTGGACGGAAACAAGCACTCGATAGGTGACCTTCCTTGGCAGGACATCCCGGTAGTGTGTTCCTAAATCCCCCCCCGCCCCCCAACCCCACCCCCTCCCTTTCAGCTGAGTCACAGCCCTGTGCCAAAGACGGGTTGCCAACTACCTCGCCTCTCAATCTCTCGCGTAGGAACGAGCCATGATCAACAGCCTTTACTGAGTTACTGAAGAAAGCCCAGAGCTGGAAAGAAAGATGTGTTATCAGAAAAAAAAGTCTTATTTTAATTTTCAAATTAGGACTATCATGTCAAGATTAGTGGTTCAATCTAGTAAGATAACGAGTGGGAACAAGGCCAAGAGTGGATCGATCGGGGGGGCTGTGGTGTTCTCCACCCATTGTTCAGTGGGTTTACAGCAGGTAAGCCGGCTCTAAGTAGCTGGGAGTCACAGTGGACCATTTCTTTTTTTCAGCGAAGATCAATCTGCCGGGTGCAATCATACTGGAGGGGTGTCTGTGTCTCTCCCTTGGTCTACAGTACTGTTGGAATTGCCCCTCCTTTGTGGAGAGCATAGAAACAGACGCCAGATTTATGTAGACTTTTTTTTTTTTTTAAAAAGAAGATGAAAGAGATTTAGTGCTATTCCTATTTATTTGAAGGCCTGTATACACTGGACGAAAACAATTCATGGGGCCTCAGACAAAATCCACGCCAGGATGCTTGATTTAAAGTATTTTTTTTTTGTTTTGTTTTGTTTTTCCTTTCATTTCTTTTCTTGTCTTCATTTCTTCTCTTTTCATGTCAATTTTTTTTCCTGTTTGTGTCTTTGTTCATCTTGGTGTGTCCTCTTGTCACTGGAGTAGAAACCAAGCTATGGGTGCTGAAATGGGACAAAAGCAGGATTATTTCTCTGAACAGCAAATGCTGCCTGGGTATGGAAACGCGTTTGCATTTGTATTAGCCATCGTTGTGTGTTTCCATTTGTTGTCTACATGAGATGCTTTTGTTCACAAGCAAAAAAAAACATAAATAAGAGACTGAATGACCTTTTTAGGTACCCATATAAGAGTTTAAGCGCAGTACAAGATTCCTTAGCGATCTCAACTCGACCAGGTCTGTGGCAGAGTTTCTCTTCATCTTTTTACACTTCGGCTTTGTATTAGCGCATTTTTTTGCTGACTTTATTTTCTTATGTTTTTTTTTTCAACTATAGGCTTTATAAGAAATACAAAAATATATATTATATTTCACGTACATCTCAAAGCCAGTGTTGGGTTTAAGACACTGTTTTTTTTTTTTGCTTAACAGGTCTTGTGCCACCTAGCTTGAGGTGTTTCATTCATGTTTTTTTTTTTCATTTGTTTATTTTTGTTTATTTTGTTTGTTCCTTTTGTGAAATCCTCTACTGGGCTGGGCCTAATCTCTTTGACTCTTTGTAAGTGATTTGAGTGCGTGAAGAATGAGTGTGTATTTTTGTGTTTATTGTTTGTGTTCAACTATTTTAACGGGGTTTTAACCTGTGGACCATTAAGAAAATGTAAAAAAAAAGGAACAGAAGTGAAACAAGACCAAATAAAATTTTAACACAACTTTGAAGACTGCTGAACCTTGTTCTTGTTTAAACACTGAACCAATCCAGCTAGTGTATTGCACACATCTGTCAGTCAATCAAATAAATACAAGAGAACATGCAGTACATGTACTGTGCAGGGAGAGGATTTAGAGGATATATAGGATATGATTTTGGTACATTCAGTTTTTGATTCTACACACTTCTACCAGAACTGCACAATGTGGGCGAGTACACAACTCCCTGATAGACAGGGCATCTCTGACTCACCTCCATATTAAACCCCATCGGCCTGGTGCATAGTCGTAGCCTCGGTTGGGCAATCTGTTTTAGTAATGAAAATATCCTATGTGTTTTGATCTAGGCCCATCTGATTTTTTTTCTGGGCCCACCCATTTTATGATTTCTGGCTACACCTCTGCCCTGGTGCTTGCTCCAAGGGAGACATAAGTGGACCTCCACAGCACACTGATGGATTTCCTACTGGACTATAACAAAACTTGTCATGTGTATTTCTGTCTTGTGTTCCTTTGCCGTTAAAGCACTTTGAGCTAAATCCATTGTATCAAATGTGCTATACAAGTAAAGATTATTATTATTATTATTATTTATTATATATTATTATTAAAAACTGGGGGAAGTTGCATCAAGGGGGGTTAGTGTGAGAGGTACCACAGATTGAATAGTTTAAGTTCATATTAGAGGCCTGTCTTATCTGTAATTTTATTAGTCTGTGAGTACTGTACACTTCTGTTATAATGAAAATCTTCCATGTTATGGGCCCCATGTGTTACACTGAGCATTTCCACATGCTAAAATGCATACTTTTGGCCCAGAAAGGCTGAAGGGGGCCTGCACACCTTGATGGTTTATACTGCAGGTACACCTATTTTGATCTGAATATAACTTTTGCAATAAGCTAAAAAGTGCAACACTGCTACTTACACAGACAACCTTAGTCCTGCTTCGGCGCCCTTAGTTACTACCATGTTTTCACCACTAGGTGGCACTGTGACAGTAAGAGGGGTGGCCCCTATCAGGTGGATTCTGAGTGAAGCTACACACATGTGCTGTCTCAAGGGCTCCCCCGCATGGATAATATAGGGAACAGCAACTCTACTGTAGAGGGCGGACTTCTTTTGTTCCTTTTGGAACCAGTGATAATTGGAAGTTCAAAAGTCCTATGAACCCCATCACAACACCATAATGATGGGGTTGAAACTAGGTAGAATTCGCACTGTACTTGCATGACACATTACCTAATATGAAATAAGGTTTGTCTTGTAATGTAACAGCAAATCTATCTCAAAAGAGAGACGCTACATTTGAATGCATAAAATAAAATTAAAAAAAATATTTTTTAAATGTATAAATAACATCAGGGTCAATCTTTTTGAATGTGTAAATAACACCAGGGCCTATCTCTTTAATGTAGCGTAGCCCACTGCCCTACCACTGGTGGGCGCTAGTGAGATCATCATGTCTACTACCCTCAGTCTTTGGCCTTCCTGACGGCATGATCGCGTTTTTACTTTCCTCTCATCTCCAGTCTCCTACACACGGACGGTCGACAGCAGCCCCGTCTACACACGAGCTAGAGAGTTACAAGGTAAGTTTTGACTTAAAGCTGAGGAGACGATTGAAAGAGGGAAATGTCAGTGTAGTTTCCAACAGTTAATGTAATGTGCTGTACGGAAGTGATGCAGTAGTAAGGTAGATAAAACTAGGGCTTAGTTATCCAAATAAGAGTTCTTATAATTGATTAATTATTTAATTAATTATTATAATTGATTGTACTAGTTGTAACTTAAACAAAAATACACACCTATTTATTATTTGAATTCCCGTTACATTTATAGGTAAGGTGATCAATTAAATGGTGAAATATATATGGCTTGGTTGATATCATTTTAAGTATCAAAGAAAAAAAAAGAGTTTGCACTTCATAAAGACAATGCTTATTTAATGTTAGTTAAAAAAACTTTAACATTTTTTATATTTATATTTTATTTTATTTTATTTTATATTTGTATTTTGTTTGTAAATTGCACAATGTATGTCTGTTTCATTTTGTTTTGTTTCTTTGTTTTTTGACAGTGAAATGTGTAGGTTTGTGGTATTGCAGTTTGATTTCAGCAGTTGTATTAAGGTCAACTGTCAAAACATGTGCAGTCGATGTAAAAGAATAAAAAAAAGAAGTTTAACTTCTATAATGAATTTCAAAGAAACACAAATGTTTGTTTCACCGCGTGGCTTACAGTGTGGTAGGCTAAGTAGGCCAGATGCGCAAGATGCCTTTTATTACCAACTTCAAACGTTATGCAAAGTGCTGCTTTTTTACTTCTATTCACACACGGCATGTAGATAAATACAAATACACACACACACACACACACACACACACACACACACACACTTGCATGGTTGTACACATGCAAAGCACAGAGCAAACAAGTTTGACAAATTACTGACTTTTTGGCGCTCAACATCTTCCTCGGAGTCAAAACTTGCTTGTAAACATGCACACAGTACAAGTATAATGTAATTATTATTATTATTATTATTAATATTAATATTAATATTATTATTAATAATAATAATAATAATAATAATAATGATGATAAGGATAATAATAGTAACTATTATTGTTGTTGTTGTTGTTATTTATTACTATTATTATTAGTTATTATTCATTATTAATTATTGTTCATTATTGTTGTTATTAATTATGTAATACATTTTAAATGTTTAATGTATGTATGAAGTATAATGAATTTCATTGTTTTTTGAATATTAACAGAAGGCCCTGGTGTCACTTTAACAGGATGTCCAAAACTCATAATCCCCATTGCTAAAGTCATCCGAGCGTCATTAACACCAATATTGTTCCTCCTGTAGCAGCAAGGCCTTCAGTGACTTCCACCTCCCCGACAGACAGAGGCGTAATGGAGGACAGCATCAGGTCATTCATCTTCAGTGTTGGTGTGTATGAGGGTCTGCTTGTCTGGCTGTGGGCCATACATCGCCTGTGCCTCCAGTGGCGCAGTGGGGGTGGCGTCTCCACCTTCATCCTCTTCCTCCTCTTCACTGACCTCATCGATGTGAGCGTCACCCACCTGGTGTTCCAGAAGATTCTTGGTGGACCGGTGTCACAGGCTGGACAGCCCGAGGACGTCTGGGGCCTCTCTGCTCTGTTTTTTGGGACTCGGATTCATGCCCTGTACCTCCATCAGCTGGTGGTGCTGGAGTGTGTTCTCCATCTTAGATACTATCAGGGTTCAGGCTGCTTCTTCTCTCCCTCCAGCGCCATGGCTGTATGTGTTCCTGTGTGGGCCACAGTGGGATTTCTCAGTCGCCTCTGTAGCACTGACGTCTCTCTATATGTCAGTTTCATTGTTTATGTAGCCCTGTGTTCACTGCCTTTGGTCATGGCAATCGTCACCTGTGTACTCACCTTCACGAGCCACCCAATCATCTCTCAGGGCTCCTCACCTGGCCAGAGAAGACGGGCGACCATACAGGTCACTGCCGTCTCCATGGTGACGCTTGTGGTCATTTACCTGCCCTACCTGGTAGTCATGTGCCTGGCACATTACCCATTGTATGGCCAGCGAGATGGCCACCCCTTCTACCGAGTACCAGAACCGGTTTGGCTGCACACCACCGGTCTGGTGGGCCTAAGGGTGATGGCAGACCCACTCCTGTGTGTTCTGGTCTCCTCAAAGGTCAAAGGTCAGGGGCTTGCTTCCCCTGAGAGAGATAGGAGAGTGGGACTCCGAGATTTAGGATCTGATTAATTGATTGACTGACTGATTGGTCGTTCGATTGATTGATTGACTGACTGGCTGACTAACTGACTGATCGATTAATTAATTGATTGATTGGTTGGTTGATCAGCTGGATTACTGCTTCCAATGCTAAATTACTGTTTATTTACTTTTGTATTTGCTGTTTATCTGTTTATTAGCTTTCACTGACTTGCCTTTTAGTTTTACACATACAGTAGCTGATTTCTGAGAAACGTGTTACAAAAGGGATACTTTTTTAGTTGTTAAGGGTTGCCTATACCTTTTTGTCCATTTATCATTTTCCTGAAAGCTGTGTCATTTTCTTTGTCATTATCCAAACCATAAAATATTTCTTCTTATATTACTTATACAGCAAAATCGATTCATTGAACTGAGCTATCTTATGAGATATTAAACTATTTGCTTTCACCTTGACATTTCTATGTGAACAATTTCACTGCATGTCCTACTCTACCCAGTATGTCTGTGCATGTGACAATAAACCATCCTTGTATCGTTGTATCCTTTGTATCCTTGTGAGATGGAGCTTGGTTCTTAAGCACCAACCCTCAGTAGTGTTTGGTGTTGTAGTTGTAGTTGTTCTCTTATAAGAGATGATCAGGTACGACCTCAGAAGCACATTTGAAAATAGCATTTACTAAATCATTTCAGTAATGTGACACAGTCACACAAAAATCTGTAAGCGTCTTCTTTTAGCATATACTGTATGCATCAGAGAAATAAAATGACACGGAATACGGTTAGACAATTTTTTGTTAATGGTGGCACATTACATGCAAAGGTATTCATACACTGTGTTTCATAGTATACATGGTCGTAGCACACACACACACACACACACACACACACACACACACACACATTAACACACACACACACATACAGTATATATGCAAGTATGAGCTGCAGTAAGGACAAGCTATACTATGTGGTTACACAGATACGTGCAAACAAAAAAAAGAAAGAACAGAAGAGCAGAAGCGTTAACCGTTTGGGTGGTGTCATTAATGTCAAAGCAACAGAAGCGCAGCTGTGGTTGGAGCTGTGGTCAGCTAAGTAGGCCAGATGCTCTTACAGCCCTTTATTACAGGCTCCACACCTTCACTCAAGTCCTAGACACTACAAAGCACACACACACACAGAGACACCCAGAGACACATACACACATACACCCACACGCACACACACATACACACACGCACACTAACACACAAACACACACACACACACATGCTGAGACACATGTAAAAGTGCTCATTTGACCACAAACATACTCTATAAAATCATTACAAACTATGTTCTGTAAAATACCATTTATGTCAATGCTTAAATTAGCTCACATTTCAGAGCAATGTCAAAAGAAAAAAATTAAAACGAATTCCGACGTGTATAAAACAAGATTCATTAGAGATCATGACACGAGGTAAATGAAAAAAAGAGAGGGGAAGAGAGGGAGGGATTAGTTGTGCGCACTTCAGAGTGACTGTCACTGTTATGCGGCATTGGAACATACAGTAGGCCTACAGGTAAGAGCTTAAAATAATTTTGAACAACTTCATTTTCATTTACTTAATTTTGTAAACTACAAAGCTAAATATGTTAGCTAAATAAATTGTTATGACAAAAAAAACAACAGCCAAGAGCGTTGCTGCACTGCTCGGTATATATCTCATGTAGATGCTCTTCGGAAACAAGGGCTTGTTTTATGAATTTAGAAAACAATGGGTATGACTCGCTGAACCTTCAATGTAAAGTGTCAATGTTCAGGTCTTCCCAAAAGATAAATCCAAAGGTGCACTTTGCCTCTTATCAAAAAGCCCTTAATAAAATTGGCAAAGTGGGGTGATTTGTGCCAGGGGGAAAGTAGTGACACCCCTTGTTTCTAGAAAAACACAGAAAAAAATGGTCATTTGACCACATAGTTTTGAAGAGCCATCCATTTTACTCATCCTCCAAAGAAGGGAGACACGTTGCATGGGATGTCAGCACATTTTAGTTAAAAAAAATATATATATATATATAATATAAAATATAAATATAATACATATATGTACATATTTATATTGGATGCATTAGTCAAGTCAAGTCAAGTTTATTTGTATAGCGCATTTCATACACAAAGGCAATTCAATGTGCTTAACAAAAATAAAAGCAAAGAACAATATAAAAGCATAAAAAATAAAATAACCGCAAAACAAGTATAAGGTAAATAAAAGACATATTAGAGAAAAGCAAAGAACAATATGTAAGCATAAAAGATAAAAGAGATAAAATAAGAAATTAAAAAGGATTATTGTTCACAAACATTTTTTTGTATCATAGAATGTATAGAAATAATGTAATATGTGTCATATAATGATAGTTTTACATTATACAACCATATTGTTAACAACATAAATTAAGCAAAAAAAATGTAATCAATAGATTTTTGAAAAAGGAGCAGCTGCAAAGCCTATATATATATATATATATATATATATATATATATATATATATATATATGTGTGTTAAGTAAAGTTCAGATGCTATTGCAGATGTTATTGCACAATCATTTTATAATTGTGTGTCAGTATTTCCAATTAAAAAAAAAAAATCCCAAAACATTACAGTACAATTTTTATAACCTTTTTTTCCTGGGCCGGTCAACCCTAATGTCACTCCAATGACACAGGCTATGCACGTAGCCCTGTGGTTGTACATTTAAAAAAAAAGCTTTTGCTACAATAGTTTGGTAGTTACACTTTATTTTATGGTCCCTGTTACAGTGTATCTACATCATAGAGTACTGTGTAACAAAGTGTGTACTGACACATAACTTATGTATTTACACTGCTACCTCTGGGTTAGGGTTAGGGTTGTGTTAGGTACATACAGTGTAAGTACATAATGTTACATATAGATACACTTTAAAGAGAGTCAAACTATATTTTATTGAATATGTAAGATTATGTACCTACACTGCACCAAAGGGATAGGGCTATGGTCTCTACAGTGTAAGTACAAAATATTACATGTTGTTACATGTGCATACACTAAAAAATTACCACAACACAAGATAGTATGTTAGAGAGACTGTCATCATTTAGTAAGTCTTTTATCATGGCCAGCTATGCTCTTGTTGGCTTTTACATGGTTTAAGCATATCTGTTGGGTAATCAGATGGCTGCTGTTAAACCAAAACTGTTGACTGATTCTTGAAAAATTAAATATCATTTTGACATTGCATTAAGCCTTTGGGTTTATAAATTGTTATTATCAAGTGCTTCATCAGGTTCACTCGAAGAAGAAACGTCTATCTTGCAAACCGTTGGTTTATGACAGTTAAGCCATTACGCTAACTGACAAATAAACTTAGCATGCTCACACACTACCTTTTCTGCTTGACCATGTTTTCAACAATGTGGTCAGATAATGCTTCATCAATGAGGTGCTTACAGGAAACAGGGTTTTAAAAGCACAGAAAAAAGCTTTTGACTGTGTGCTTTAAATAGTGTCATGCACATACACTCGTGCAACACTGCATAAGCACACATGCACACAAATGCATGTTAATGAAAAAAAAAAAGTGTCGTTGTTAAGGGGACCGACATGTTGTCCACATAAACACTTCCTGTCTGCTTATGCTGGCCACATAGCCACACGTGTACACATACACACAGACATGCACATGTGCAAACTCTTTTACACACATGCACACACACACACAAATGTGCACACACTCTTTTACTCTTTCACTCACTCACTCACACACACACACATACACACACACACACACACACACACACACACACACAGATAGACTTGCACACACAACAGGTATGCACACCTCTTTTATGGCCTAGTTTTAAACATGTATCTGAATATATCTGATGTGTGGACCCCCCTTAAAAGGACGACCTGTGAACCTTTCCACCAACGCCATCATCTAGTCACCGAGCTCGTACACCATGGCTGAGGAGTTTGCGCTGTCCTTTTGCCTTTCTTCTGGCCTGTGTGCTGGATTACCCACTGCTACCTGGGCCCTCTTCTCTCTGAGACGCCACAAACAAGCAGGGGCACACATCTCAGCCTTCGTCATCTCCCTACTCGTCAGCGACATCCTGGACATGGCCTTGAGCCCCTTCGTCAACACCAGGCTACTGGAGAGAAGACCGTGTCACCACTGGCTGCTCTGCTGGCCGTTGTACAGTGCCTTTGCGGAGGAGCGGCTCTGCGGTCTGCACTTTCACCAGCTGGTGGCGCTAGAGGGGATCATTTCTGTGCATTACCAAACAGTGACGTCCACCTTCTGGGGAACAGTCTTGACACTGACTCTGAGTTTATCTGTGTGGGTTGTTGTGATCAGCAGCAACTTCTTCACCATGGGTTACAACATCAACTTCATGCTATGTGTGGTGCCAGTTATGCTAGTCATCATAACTAGCATGTTAACCTTGAAAGTCTTAGCCTCCTCTGATAGGCTGCTCATACAGAAGCTCTCAGGTTTGAAAGTGCTCGGGGCTGCCCTTGCCATACTTGTTGTCCTCTATATGCCGTGTTTGGTCATTGGCTGTGTGAGCTACCCTAAGCCCTTCTATGAGTCGCCGTGGGCTACTGTAGCCGTGTCCATCATGAGCTTACGGGTGGTGGCCGAACCTTTGTTGTGTGTGCTGGTCGTCAGGGAGACCTCAAAGTATCAGACTCTTCAGACGCACACTGTGCTCCCACACACCCAAGAGTCAGACTGACATTATTGACATGATCACTTATTGGTATAATTTCCTAATCAAATGGTGTATGTCTATATCACTGCAGTTCCAGCTTCATTCAAATAGTCAGAGAGTGCAAGTTAAGTTGTGTTTTTTAGTTTGTTTCTATTAATTTTTAGTAAAATTCAGCTAAGAGTTGTTCACTGACAGTTGAATTCATATTTTTTCCTGGTCTCTTATGAACTGCCATCTTATTGTAATTGTATGTTTTCAGTATAGTTCATGCCATTCGCTTTCATAAACATATTCAGCTAACAGTGTAAAGAAAATAAAAAGGCAACTTTAAAGACAAGTCTGTTGTTTACAGTATCTGTTATTTGACTAGCTAAATAGCTCGGGTATGCTAAGCTCTGTTTGGGGTGTCTGTTAACACAATAATCACCTGGTCCGGCCTGCTCTATTATGTTATAAGAACATTCTTTTTGTTATGTTGACAAACAACTAAACTTGACAACATGGCTACATTATAACCTCACATTTCTGCCACCCCGCCACCTTTTGGTCTCCTACCACTTATTATTCATCATATCTTTTTATATGATCATACACACACACACACACACACACACACACACACACACACACACACACACACTTGCTCTACGTTGTACATTGCTGTTGACCTAAATGACTGTTGTGCAATACTGCCCTCAGTAGTTCAAGCACAGAATTGCAGCCTGTTGAACTACAGTTTTTAAATGTTTTAAATGTTTTATTGTCAGTACAGGAACAGCACAAATAAAAAAAGATTCCAAACACCCACACACACACACACACACAGACACACACACAGACACACACACACTCACACACACACGTTTTGACAATTTATTCATTCAGCTCTGATGCAGTCAGAGAGAGGGGGAGTGGTCTTCTCAAAAATGACATGAGCAGCTAGATCGATCACAGTCTTGATGCCCCACGTTGTACAGGTAAGGCTACTTTATTTAACAATCATGGGTTTAGCCTTGTCCTCTTATTAAATACACCATAAAACCTCACTAAAGACAATTAAATTCCCAAAAGGCTACATATTGGAATCATACTGGGCAATGGAAGAAATAATTAAATGAAATGCTTGTTTTGACTGCTGACTGAGTCAAAATGCAATTGAATATGGCTGAAAACACGTACGGAGATTCATGTGTGACTTTTTACCTGTTTCAAGTGCTAAGACGTTTTCTGAAACTGGCTATATTGTGAATACTCACCAGCAGACACTGAATCAACTAGCAGGCACTGAACAAGAGGACTAAGGAAAAACCAGAGTAAGACACTGATGAGAAAATGATTTTCTAAAATATGTTTTTATTTACATGAAGTGATTATACATATGTTTAAGGTTTCCCTTTCAGACATACGCACACACTTGCTGTACATGCGCAGACTTAAAGAGATCTACATGTCATATGTCAGAGCCATAGCATGGCCATTTTGAGCTCTGATGTTAGCGTGACCTTGTTGTTTAAATCATGTTTTTGTAAAGGCCACCTATAGTGTTTTTGTTTATTTGGTTGTATCAGCTTGTGTTTAATATTACACCACATAGAAATATTATTGTGTCATTTACTTTATATGTCCCATTACGTTTTTTTTTGTGATTTGTTCATCAATGTTTTATGTAAGTAGTGTAAATATAAGACAGACAGTAAGATAATATTACAGTATAATGAAATAAAAGTTTATTTACCTATTTTATATATTAAAGGCCTAGCACATATGCTTTTATATACATTAATACTACTTATCCTCCATGTAGTAGAAAGTATGTCTTTCCTGCTTTTGCTCAGTTTCCGTTGTGGTAGACACAGAGATTAGTGTTTTTTTATTCACACAGGATGTTGGCAGTAGAAGAGGTTAAAAATATTTAAGTCTTAGTACCACACACACACACACATGAGCACACACACACACACACACAAACACAGGCATGCATACACACATGAGCACACACACAGACACACGCACACACACACATGCAAACACACACACACACAGGCATGCATACACACATGAGCACACACGCACACACACACATGCAGACACACACACACACACACACACACACAGGTATGCATACACGATGGCATAAGCACAAACACACACACACACACATACACACACACACACACACACACACACACACACACACACACACACACACACACACACACTTTTTTTGGCTTTTAACTAGTAGACATTTTCTTCCTCCTTAGCTATATTCTCTCTTCTTACCCATATGTTTTACCACCATTAATGAAAGTATTTTCTTCATGAGACTTATTTTAGAGGCTGCATTTGTTTACCATTCAGTACCCCAGTGTAATCTCCAGCCTTTTAAAATCCTGTCTCTCACCAGCCTATTGAACAGGATCCACAGACGTGTGACAGCATCATTCAGCACCCACTCCATGGCCGAGGAGATCCGTTTGTCCCTGTTCCTCTCTGCTGGTCTGTGTGCGGGGCTGCCCATCACCACTTGGGCCTTCTTCACCCTCAGACGGCAGCAGGGGAGAGGGCCCCACCTCGTCTCACCCTTCATCATCACCCTCATGTACAGCAGCATAATGGACCTGGTGCTGAGCCCGTTTGTGAACACAGCGTTGCTGGAACAAAAACCATGTAAGAGTTTGTTTTCCTGTCAGCTGTTGTGTAGTTTCTTTGCTGTTGGAAGACTCTGTGGTTTGCACTTCCACCAGATGGTGGCGCTAGAGGGGAGTCTTTCTCTGCATTACCCATGGACTGTAACCCTCTGTAAGCCAATTTGGCTATCTACTCTGATTTTATGTATGTGGGCTTTTGTGATCGGCTGTAACTTGTTCCCAGCTGGCTACACAATCAACCTCATCTTCTCTGCGATGCCAGTTCTCCTGGCCATCGTAACCAGCGTAATCACTTTTAAAATCTCGCTCTCATCTGTCAGGCTGCCCGTACAGAAGCGCTCAGGTTTGAAAGTGCTCGGGGCTGCCCTGGCCATACTTGTTGTCCTCTATATGCCGTGTTTGGTCATTGGCTGTGTGAGCTACCCTAAGCCCTTCTATGAGTCGCCGTGGGCTACTGTAGCCGTGTCCATCATGAGTTTACGGGTGGTGGCCGAACCTTTGTTGTGTGTGCTGGTCGTCAGGGAGACCTCAAAGTATCAGACTCCTCAGACAAACACTGTGCTCCCACACACCCAAGAGTCAGACTGACATTATCAACACGATCACTTATTGTATGAGTATTTACTTAAAATGTCCCATTACTTTTTAAAATCTGTTCATTAACATAATTAATTTACATAAACAGGCAGTGAGTAATAATAGGGGCGGTCAGATCAACATTATCTACATTTCCTAATCAAATGGTGTATGTCTATATCACTGCAGTTCCAGCTTCATTCCAATAGTGCAAGTTAAGTTGTGTTTTTTAGCTTGTGTTTCTATTCAATCTCTGCATCTGTCTGTAATATCTGATATGTACAGAGTTGTCTGCCTGTCTGTAACGCCTGATCAGTGTGTTGCTCTGTCTCTGTCTGTAACGCCTGATCATCGTGTTGTCCTGTCTGCATTTGTGATGGCTGAGTTCTGAGGGTCTCTCTCTCTCTCTGCAATCAGCCGCATACATGTTCCAAAGAACGGATTACAAAATAACATCTACAATGTTAGAAGCATATTAAATACCATTAGCACTGATACCATCAACAATCTGTCTGCTACAGCATTATAGAATATACTATTAAAGTGAAAATGTATACATTTGAATGCACTGAAAAAGAGGACTGTTTTCCATTTAATTTTTTCCTTTGTACTAATAAAGCCACTGACCTTTAAACACACATGGTTACGAGAAATGAAGTGTAAGCTGTTGGCTCTGCAGATAAGATCACAGGTACTGATAACAGGGAAACTAGTCAGATGCAAGATTTCTCTCTGTGCATGCTGGGTCTTGTGGTTGCAGTCTATGTGGTGTCTGTTCATGTGTGTGAAGATGTAAGTAGGACAGCGGTTTTACGCCAGCATGTTAAGCTGCACATCTTATTGGTTTGCACAGAGCGAGGGACTTAAAGTGCACAACTTTAAAAATATTACTTTCTGGCTTTACAGTGAAAACACTGTTTTCCTCATTTAATTTGATAGGAAATCATTGTATACTGTTGTATTACAAAGTTTTTGTTTTGTCAAATGAAAATTGGTGAGTTCGGGGTCGGTGTAAGACAGTCCTTATCCACACACACACACACACACACACACACACACACACACACACACACACACACACACACACACACACACACACTAAACAGCTAGCTAAATAGGTTATCTAATATGTAATATTACTAATTTCATGACTGGCATGATGCACATTCAATCTGAAACATTACAAGTGCATAGTTTTTTGGATTATGCATATATATGGAGAAACAAATAAATGTGGTTGCATATGAGATGTATCCTGTTCAGGGGCGGTGCTAGAAAATGTGGTCCCCTGAAAAAGACAAATTTTGGGCCCCCACCCCAACCATATCATAGTCCTCTATGGGCCCCTGTGAAGCTCTGGGCCCCCTTAATTGTCCTGATCTACACCCCCCACTAAAACAGTCAATTGATCTTATAGACTATAAAGCCTTCTGATTGGGTGGGCCTGATTGACAAGTGGGAGGCTATGCCTGTGTGCTGAACCATGTTGTTGCAGCCTATCTGGTCTCTTTCCGTGCTTTGTGTTATTAGGGTGGATTTATATGGGTGGATTTAAATGCAGAAACATTTCTGTTTTAAAATGAAGAGTTTATTGCATTATGGCGATTTCCATGTTAAATAACAATGACATAGAAAGCAACACAAACAATGTGAAAGATGTACCAGAAACCATTGTACATATACCATTGTATGTCAGAACAATGTATTTAAGATATTTTCAAAAAAATATTTCACATTTTTATTTGTGTGAATAAAAACATTAATGTCAGTAGAATGTCAAATTGTGTTATAGAAAACCAGGCCTACCAGTGCCATTTACTGAAACAGAGAGTGGAGTTAAGACATCTTACAGTTTCTTAAACTTTTTTTAGTCAGAGAAACATAATTTTTGTTGTTTATGTGCTTATCTATTTGTACTCTTCATATAGATGATACTCATATATATATATATATGTGTGTGTGTGTGTGTGTGTGTGTGTGTGCATATATATGTGTATGTCTGGGTGTGCATGTGTGAGTTGGTAGGCTATATGTTGGTGTGTGCATGTGTGCACACATGTCTGTGTTCATGTGTATGTGAGAGAGTGAAAGGTGGCTTTAAGAAACTGACTTTTCTGTGTCAGCCCTGTTATCCTGACTTGTTACTGAGCTACTAAGGCAAAACTGCATGACTCATTTGCATGAAGTATATAAAGGTGCATTACATTACATTACACTTAGCTCTTATACAGAACAACTCACAGTAATTTAGGTACAGGGTTTTAGTTACAGTCCCTGAAGCAATGTGGTGGTTAGATGCCTTGCTCAAGGGCACTTCAGCCATGGATGTCAGCACTAGTTGTTTTATTTTTTTTTAAATTTTTATCAGATGGCCTATTCGCAGCAAAGCCCACAGAAGATGCCAGACAGACAGTGAGAATGTGGTGATGATCTAGATCAAGCCGGGCCCCATCTTCAGCTAACCACAAACCCCAGTGGAAAATAACTAATCTGAAGTAATCTGGTCTGTCAGCTAAATGAACACACGTTTGCGAATGTGTCTAAGTGGCCAAAGCAGCTATGGCAAGGACAACACTTTCTATTAAGCGTTTATTTACCAAACCCTATAAACACATTCATAAAAGGCCAAAGCGTGTGGCAGGCAAAGTTGCCCTGCTCGTCCCCAAACACCTTCTCGGCAGCCACCAGCAACACCGTGAGCCTGAAGATGAAGACCACCGACATCCAAATGCGACCGAAGGCGGTGGAGTGTGTGGTGAGAAGGTGTGAATGTTGTGACGATCTAGTTCAAGCAGGGCCCCATCTTCAGCTAACCACAAACCCCAGTGGAAAATAACTAATCTGAGCTAATATGCTCTGTCAGCTAAATGGCTAGATGAACACACGCCTGCAAATGTATCTCAGTGACCAAAGCAGCTGTAACAAAGACAACACTTTCTATAAAGCGTTTATTCACAAAACTCTATAAACACATTTATAAAGGCTTATAATGCATTCATAAACACATACTCATGACAGTACTCCAAGGCCTTAAATCCTATGTCATAGGCCCTATTCCAACTTTAAGCCACACAGTGCATTCTTGGTTATAAAGCTTTACCTGCCTTACAAGTGCAGTAATGAGTATGTTTAAATAGTTCTGAATATTCATTTCAACCATTATTAAGCTTTATGAATGCATTATAACCCGTTATGAATGTGTTTATAGAGAAATTCATGGTCGTTATGCATTTCTCTTTGTCCTTCTTCTTCTCTCTGACTCTTTGTGCCACATTACACACTAGGTTTAGACACATTTAAACACACTAGGTTTTTCTTGGGCATTTCACTCTCACACAGAGACATTTGTTTTGAATTTGTAGTTTAAGAAGAAGTACAAGAACAAGAAGTAGTAGTAGTAGTAGCAGTAGTAGTATTAGTAGTAGAAGAATAATAATAAGAACAACAACAACACATTTAATTGATAAAACATTCTACATGTGAATACAAATCTTAAAGTGCCAACAAACACAAAAACAACAACAACAACAGCAACACATTTATATAAAGTTTTTCAAAACACCCAAAGCGCTGTGCAGTTAAGGGGGGTCTCACTAACCACCAGCACTTGGCCACCTGCCACATGCCTGTGTGCAGGTACCCTTGGGGGTGGGGTGTGTGTGTGTGTGTGTGTGGGGGGGGTGGTTGGTGGTTGTGATCTGGACTGCCTTATTTTCCGATCCCGTCACCAATGTGGGAGGGTTTTGCCTGCGAGTGTCTGTGGTGAGGGTTAGAGATCGCAAGAGAGAGAACACACTGTCATTTTCAAGTACGACTTCTCTTCACTAGTGTTACCCTGCCATTACGTTCAACCAACTGCTCTTTAGGTAAGTTTGCTGGAAACATTGAAATGCTCTTGCAAATACAACTAAATGGCTGTCTCAATATCTCAACAAGTATAGGAGTGGTGCAAATTGTGTTTGTAGTTTAATTGTGTTAAAAACATATGATTTACTTCAAAGGTAGGCCTACCCTGTACTGGCATTTATGCATCAGGAACATTACATATACTGGAAACAAATGGGGAAAGAAATGATTTTGTAACTGCAGCTTGTTTTTTAAATTAGCAAACTCATTAAGGGCATGTGTTATGTTTTACACCAACACAGTCACAGTAAGATAGCTGCTTTCCTATTTTGTATACTATACTATGTAATATGTTTTTTGTAACAAAACATAAAAAAACGTTAGTTACAATTGACCTTCATTTGTGCCTGGGTTGGAATGTCTGGCTGCCCGTTAACCTGATCACTGACACTATTTATTACCTCAGTCAGGGAGGTCATGGCTCTGCCCATGTTTATCTGTCTGTCTGTCTGTTTGTTTGTTAGCAAAATAACTCAAAAAGTTATGAACGTATTTTTCTGAAATTCGCATTCTGACTGCCTCGTGGTGATTCTTTTCTGGTGAGAATCGTTTCTTGGGTACCGCACAAAAAATCTGGAAAATGAACATGGGGAAATCCCATTTACGACAGAATTTAAAATAAATAAGTTATTCTACTGTAGTGCTGTAATGCTGTTGTGTTTTTTCTCTCTCACAAGGAGCACCCACCCAGACAGACAGACAGACAGACAGACACTCAGCACAGCAAGTAAGTGTGTCTGAACTTTTGTTAGGACTTCATTACATGTAAACAGAGCATAGCACTATTTTTTTCCATTCCCTTACTTGTCTCATAGTCTACCCCTCTTTCTCACTTTATGTTCACCTTGAATGCCATAAACGTAGCGTTCAGAAATGTTTACAGTATGTCCGCATTCGGACTGCCTCGTGGTGATTCTTTTTTGGCGAAAATCGTTTCATTGGGTACCGGACTAAAAATCTGGAAAATAACCAAGGGCAAAGTTTAAATAAATAAATAAAAAAATGTATTTTTTAATGTATTTTTTAAATTTTGCCATATACATACAGCATATATATATATATATATATATATATATATATATATAGGGAATTGAACTGCTTGGTGGAGGTCTGTGCTCTCCGAGTGCTTTTCTAGTTCATGTAGCCGTACCCAGTCTGCTTTTTAAAAACAAACTGATGTCCAACATTTGAGGCAATAACACCCAATTGCCTTTGCTCACAGGACAATAACCAACAAGATACGTTTTTTAAAGATTAAAAGACAAGTTGACAAAAACAAAAAAGTACTCAAGCTATTAAAATTAAATAGTAATAAAAACAGTAATCATATCATTGTTTTTACCCCTAGGATGGCATATTAGGGCCGTGTATAAAAAATTGTTTCTATTTTTTTTAAATGTTTTTCTCTGATGACATCTCGCATGCTCACTTCATAGACCCATAGGCCAGATCCATTTTGAATCATAACCTCAAGATATTAAACACATATTTGCAAACATATATGAAGTGCATCTAAATGTTCACACATAGTGACTGCCTGTGGATTTGTCTTGAGCTTGCAAGAGGTGGGGTGTGGGGTGTAGAATATGCTGGGCCTGACCTATACAAGACCACGTCATTTATTAAATGTCACGAATCTGAGTTTATTTTTCGAGAATTTGTGACTTTTTTTTCTCGCAAATTTGTGACTTTACACTTTACAAGCAATTAAAATTAAATAGTAATAAATCAGTAATCATATCATGTTTTTTACCCCTATGATGGCATATTAGGGCCGTGTATAAAATATATATTCAGTTATGTAACCTCTGCACCGGGGTTCTACTGTAGTGCTGTAATGCTGTTGTGTTTTTTTCTCTCTCACAAGGAGCACTCACCCAGACAGACAGACAGACACTCAGCACAGACAGACAGACAGACTCAGCACAGCAAGTAAGTGTGTCTGAACTTTTGTTAGGACTTCATTACATGTAAACAGAACATAGCACTGTTTTTTTCCACTTCCCTTACTTGTCTCATAGTCTACCCCTCTTTCTCACTTTGTGTCCACCTTGTTTGCTCTCTCCATCTCTTTGTCCGTGTCTGTCTCTGCCCCCCCCCCAAAAAAAAAGTTATGAACGTATTTTTCTGCAATTCGCATTCTGACTGTCTCGTGGTGATTCTTTTTTGGTGAAAATCGTTTCTTGGGTACCGCACAAAAAATCTGGAAAATGAACATGGGGAAATCCCATGTACGACAAAATTTAAAATAAATAAAATATTCTACTGTAGTGCTGTAATACTGTTGTGTTTTTTTCTCTCTCACAAGGAGCACCCACCCAGACAGACACTCAGCACAGCAAGTAAGTGTGTCTGAACTTTTGTTAGGACTTCATTACATGTAAACAGAGCATAGCACTATTTTTTTCCATTCCCTTACTTGTCTCATAGTCTACCCCTCTTTCTCACTTTATGTTCACCTTGAATGCCATAAACGTAGCGTTCAGAAATGTTTACAGTATGTCCGCATTCGGACTGCCTCGTGGTGATTCTTTTTTGGTGAAAATCGTTTCATTGGGTACCGGACTAAAAATCTGGAAAATGAACAAGGGCAAATCCCATTTACAACAAAATTTTAAATAAATAAATTAAAAAATGTATTTTTTAATGTATTTTTTAAATGTTGCCATATACATACAGTATATATATATATATATGGGGGGAATTGAACTGCTTGGTGGAGGTCTGTGCTCTCCGAGTGCTTTTCTAGTTCATGTAGCCGTACCCGGCCTGCTTTTTAAAAACAAACTGATGTCCAACATTTGAGGCAATAACACCCAATTGCCTTTGCTCACAGGACAATAACCAACAAGATACGTTTTTTAAAGATTAAAAGACAAGTTGACAAAAACAAAAAAGTACTCAAGCTATTAAAATTAAATAGTAATAAAAACAGTAATCATATCATTGTTTTTACCCCTAGGATGGCATATTAGGGCCGTGTATAAAAAATTGTTTCTATTTTTTTAAAATGTTTTTCTCTGATGACATCTCGGATGCTCACTTCATAGACCCAAAGGCCAGATCCATTTTGAATCATAACCTCAAGATATTAAACACATATTTGCAAACATATATGAAGTGCATCTAAATGTTCACACATAGTGATTGCCTGTGGATTTGTCTTGAATTTGCCAGAGGTGGGGTGTGGGGTGTAGAATATGCTGGGCCTGACCTATACAAGACCACGTCATTTATTAAATGTCACGAATCTGAGTTTATTTTTCGAGAATTTGTGACTTTTTTTCTCGCAAATTTGTGACTTTACACTTTACAAGCTATTAAAATTAAATAGTAATAAATCAGTAATCATATCATGTTTTTTACCCCTACCATGGCATATTAGGGCCGTGTATAAAATAAATATTCAGTTATGTAACCTCGGCACCGGGGTTCTACTATAGTGCTGTAATGCTGTTGTGTTTTTTTCTCTCTCACAAGGAGCACCCACCCAGACAGATAGACAGACAGACACTCAGCACAGACAGACAGACAGACTCAGCACAGCAAGTAAGTGTGTCTGAACTCTTGTTAGGACTTCATTACATGTAAACAGAGCATAGCACTGTTTTTTTCCATTCCCTTACTTGTCTCATAGTCTACCCCTCTTTCTCACTTTGTGTCCACCTTGTTTGCTCTCTCCATCTCTTTCTCCGTGTCTGTCTCTGCCCCCCCCCCGTCTCTCACTCTGTTTCATATGTTAGATGATGCATCATGAACTGCACAAACAGCAACTTAACGACCACTGAAAATGTTGCTTTCCTTTTTCAACACTACACCGTATTCCTGTTGCCGGGTGTGTGTGTGGGTCTACCTGCTTTGTTCTGGGCTGTGCGATCAGTGCATCTGACCCAGGGTGGATGGGCTAGACTCTCGACCTTTGTCATCGTCCTCATCTTCACCGACGCAATGGAGCTCCTTCTCATTCCATTTCTGATGGCAGTTTATTTTCAAATCATGACAGATCGCCATCAGGTCCACATAATATTCAGCCTCCTCTCTGTGCGACTCTGTGGATTTTACCTTCACCAGTTGGTGGCACTGGAGGGTATTCTTTTTCTCTGTAATCCCCTCTTCTTCAGCTGCCTCTCCTCTCCGTTCGTCTCCATCCCTCTCTCCATCACTCTGTGGATGCTTGCCTTCACCTTTGACTTTCCTGAACTGGCCACTGTACTTCACCTGGTTGCCTGTGGGTTACTGTGCTTCGTCACAGTTGCTTTGTGGGTCTTGGCTTTGAAGGCACCTCGCTCGTCAGAGTCATCTTCCCACAGAGACAGGAAACCAGCCTTGATGGTGCTCACTGTGGCACAATTCACACTGCTTTTCGTTCACGGACCATCTGGTTACTTATTTTTGGCAAAAAACTGTGACTATTATTCGATGTCTCTCCGGAGTGTGTGGCAGATCATTTACTTGTTTGCAGGTTTGCGGTTGATAGCAGACCCTCTGCTGTGTGTGCTGGTGCACAGGGAAAGACTCAGAGGCCAGCCCCCCATAACACAAACACACACTCCTTACTAGACTCTCTTTTCTCCATTAAGCTTATTCTTCTTCATCCTGCTTGTTCTTATGTGCATGTTCTGACTTGTGTACTGATGTAGAAATGACAATGTAGAAGGCACACACCTGCCACATCTCCCATCTGTAGTCTGTTCTCCACTCCTGACCGGAGTCCTATGCTGCACTATAACTTTAAGGCACGCTCCACTTTTCAGAGGGAAATAGGATCATTTTCAAACTTCCTTAGAATTAAACAATTGAGCTGTCCCATTTTTAAATTCATTCAGCCGATCTCCGGATCTGCCATTAGGGGAAAGCTACTGGTCTAATCCGACTCAATGATTTATGCTAAGCTAATAGCTAATGAGCTACTGCTAGATCCGGACATCCTACCACCACATGCAGAGATCAGTTGATTGAACTGAACTGTTTAACTGTTTAGGTAAATCTATATGAATTTTAGGTGTTGATAGTATTAAACACAAGCATTTTACTGTATGTTTTTGGTTTGTTGTTATGTAATCAAAGCTATTTTTATATTTTTATTTGACTGTCTTCAGACAAGAACTATATTTACATATTTACACATAGAGTAAGTAAAGCTGAGTTGACAGGGCCGATCAACTGATCACAACTATGTATCGCTACACTCAGTGGTAAAATTGGCTTTTGTGAGGAGGGGCAGCCCTTCTTCACTCACAGTGGTCAATATCTGACTCTATTGTGTTACTACAAACACTGTAGCAGAGGGAGCTCAGCTCTGGCTGGCTGTATTGCTGAGGTGAGGCAGCGGAGCTGAGCTGAGTTGTGGAGGGCTACGGCCCAATTTAAACTGTACGTACACTGACATTGAACAATGTAGTTGCATTTGTTTGTATGTGGAGTTGGCATACATGTATTTATCATACATATGTCTTGTTTTATAACTGTTAATGGGAATGTTTTTTTTTCCTTTGACAGAGCAGAGAAATAGCCATGAATGCCACCACTGAGCTGCCTATTACTTCTAGTGTATATTATTTACATGATGAGGATTATGCCTACTCTCCAAACATCACTGAACAATCTGTCTCAGAGCCTAATGGACAACTGGCTAATAAAATCAGAATATTACTGTTCCAAATCACTGGTATGTGTGCTGGCCTGCCTGCTCTGATCTGGGCTGTTCGATCACTGTGTCACCGTCAAAGCAGAGGTGATAAAGTTTCAGCCTTCATGGTCTCCCTCCTCTTGAGTGATGCCCTGGAACTCATCCTCAAGCCTTACTTGATGGCATGTTTCTTCTGGAACACGTATACTATAAAAGTGTATCAGGCAAGAAATGGCATAAGACTCTGTGGTTATTATTTCCACCAGTTGTTGGCGCTGGAGGGAATCCTCACACTGAGGAAGCCCCTCTGTCTTAGGCACCTGGACACTTATCCAGCCTCTCGATTCCTGCCCATCGCCATCTCCATCATTGTATGGACATTTAGCATGATCTTAATGTTCAACTTGGATTTTATGGAACCTTTATTCCCTGGTGTATGTACTTATGTTGTAGCAGTGACCACATGTGCCTTGGCCTGTAAGGCATCACGCTCAATCTCATACACGGGCATGAATCCAGCCTTACACGTGGCAGTTGTTGCTGTGTTCACACTGATTTTCCTCTATGGCCCAACTATGTTAACCTATTTTTCATGTCCTTATATTCCATGGTATTTATGCCTGCAACTATCTACAATGTCTATGTGTATCAGTAGTTTGCGGTTGGTTGCGGACCCTCTGTTGTGTGTGCTGGTCTGTAGACTGGTTCCCTCGGCAACCATTCCAAGCAGAGACAGAACAGTCACCTGCTTGTGATGTTGTCAGATGATTGCTGTTGAAAATGTATAGAAGCAAGGAATTAAGTTAATCAGAGCCAACACTTTTTAAATTTGAAATTCAAAATGTTTCACAATCTGAAGATGTTTTGTGATTGTACTGTATGTTCCTGCTCTGTTCATCCTTGTCTGTACTGCATATCTTCTTTCCTCCATCATCCTTCCTTTTGTTCCATGTTGTGTATATCACATTGGTTAACTCAGAGGTAGTCGTAAACCTGATAGAAGAGGAACACATTGGCATTTTTTGGCAGTTAAGACAATGAAGCCTTGGCTGCTTCTATTAACAGATTTACAACAACCTCTGGGCTAACTAAAGCTGGGCTAACTATGACTAAATATGAAATGATATTCTGTAACCATCTAACGAGGCTTGATTAAGCTTTTTGTGATGATGATACCCTGTCAGGTTATGTCCTCTTTTTCTAAGTCGCTTTGGATAAAAGCATCTGCTAAGTGTAATGTAATGTAATGTAATGTACTGTAATGTAATGTACCCGTAGTGCAAAGACAAACTGCTGGCCCAATAAGTACTCGCTCTCTTGGCCTTTGACAGCCTTTTTGATGTGAAACATTGTATAACATGGAGTTTTGCATTTGCCTGCAATACTTGTAAAGTATGTACTAAAATAAACATTTTTGTTACATTGTTGAATATGTGGGTTAAAAATGATTATTGCCATTAAATAAAGTATACATTACCATAAAAACCACTTATTACCGATGTGTAAAATAAATTGTTACCCAAGTGTCTCTGTTCCAGTATCAATGCATAATGTACATCTGCACCTGTAGTGTGTGCTAGACAGGCGAGAGGGGAGCCATATAAACCCTGAAAAAGTGTTAAAATCAACTCCTTGGGAGTCAATTCAACACTGGGCTTTTTTTGCTGTATAGGCCTACTTGCCCTTAGCCTGGTAAAACGGCCCCTCATACTTGACTCAATTTTGTACAGAGGGTCTGGCTATGGTTTCATTGACATGGTTGTCTCAGGCAGCATCTGGCCTGACCAATCAGGCAATTACTGATGTCTGGACGTGACATGTGCAGTTAGCCTGACTATTAGCCTGCCTACGCACTACAATTCAAATGCACACAAAGTCGATGCCATCAACTCACGAACACTCCCGGCGGCCTGCGACCCTGCATTGACTACCGCGCCTTGAACAAGATTACGGTGAAGTACCGTCACCCTCTTCCCCTGGTCCCAGCCGCTCTGGAGCAGCTTCGTGGAGCCGCGATGTTCACGAAGCTGGATCTGCGGAGCGCCTACAACCTCATTGTGCTCACTATGGCATAATTCACACTGCTTTTCGTTCACGAACCATCTGGTTACTTATTTTTGGCGAAAAACTGTGACTATTATTCGAGGTCTCTCCGGAGTGTGTGGCAGATCATTTACTTGTTTGCAGGTTTGCGGTTGATAGCAGACCCTCTGCTGTGTGTGCTGGTGCACAGGGAAAGACTCAGAGGCCAGCCCCCCTGACACAAACACACACTCCTCACTAGACTCTCTTTTCTCCATCAAGCTTATTCTTCTTCATCCTGCTTGTTCTTATGTTGTTTTCTTATTTACAAGGATACAAGGATGGTTTATTGTCACATGCATAGACATACTGGGTAAAGTAAGACATGCAGTGAAAATGGTGATTGTTAGTCTAAAACTGTGCATGGGGGAGGGGGGATTATTATTTATGCATGTTGTCTGTCATGTACTGTATGTACATGTGATTTCTCTCTGTGCATGCTGGGTCTTGTGGTTGCAGTCTATGTGGTGTCTGTTAATGTGTGTGAAAATGTAAGTAGGACAGTGGTTTTACGCCAGCATGTTAAGCTGCACATCTTATTGGTTTGCACAGAGCGAGGGACTTCAAGTACACAACTTACAACAAAAAATATTACTTTCTGACTTT
>CM059284.1:11672951-11700451 GCA_030347295.1 Setipinna tenuifilis
GTGTGTATATTTATGTGTTTTGGTATGTATCTGTACGACCAAAAGTAACTGGTCATAAAAATGTAATCATAACTCGTGATATCACAGGCCTGTGAGGTCTTATGACTCTCTTAACAAAGAGAAGTAGAGAGATATGACCCTTGTATCCACAACTCCTAGCCACCATATCTCTGAATGAGTCAGAGTTGACAGTGTAAACAAAGCAGCTTTCTTTGTAAAGCCCTGCCTGTTGCCACAGCGCATTCCATACTGTATAATACAACAGTTAGGTCCAGTTGAACTATTTAGCAATTTCTGATTGGACGAGACATGTTCTGAGCGTCACTAGGAGTGAGGATATCCCACAGTATACCATGGGTGATTCTTCACAGCCAATAACCCCTCCACCAAAGATACGACACAACCGTTAGAACTTAACACCAACATTCTATTCCGTCTGGCTCCATCTGTTTCACCATATATAAATAGACAGCCTTTGGACCAGTAGCGGTTTTAGGCATGGGTGAACAGGGTTGGGGCGGGGGGGCTGAGCGGTGGTCTCACCCGGGGAGTAAAACACTGTAGAACCGCCACTTCTTTGGACGAACGACAAACCACACCCATGAGGATATACATGGACAACCTCACTTCTCACTCCTAAGTGTATGTCCATGCTTACAAACAGTAACTCAATGTAGCTCAATGCTATGCTATGCTAATAGCCATGCACATTTTGTTGTTGTTCTTTGATATGATGTCCCATTGCACAAAACCACCATGGTCTGTGCTGTGAGCATAGACTAAGCTCATGCACATTTTTAGTTTTTAGCTCTGCACACTATACCTCAAATACCTATACACACACACACACACTCACTCACTCACTCACTCACTCACTCACTCACTCACTCACTCACTCACTCACTCACTCACTCACTCACTCACTCACTCACTCACTCACTCACTCACTCACTCACTCACTCACTCACTCACACACACACACACACACACACACACACACACACATATATATATATATATGTATGTATGTATGTATCAATTATCAATTATATAAGTAATTCATATTTGTAATTTTAACTAGTTTATTCATTCCTTTACCATATAGGCCTACTGTGTCTCTTAACTATTCTACACAGTCTGTGGAGTGTACCAGTCCCAGCTTGTATGCTTGTTATGACTATGCATGTGACAAATAAAAGAACTTGAGAACTTGCTGGACATGTTCCAAATGCATGAAACTCACACACACACACCTGTCGTCATAGGAGTTTATCCTTTTCCCCTGGACTTCCCGGGAGGGCGTAAAGGACAGCAGGCCAAGACCATTCAGCTGAGTCAGATAGTGCTGTTCTGGGGAGCGAAACGGAGAGAGAGAGATGGAGAGAGAGAGAGAGAGGGAGAGAGAGAGAGAGAGAGAGAGACAGAAAGGGGGGGGGGGAGAGAAAGAGAGAGAGAGAAAGAGAGAGAGAGAGTGAGAAGAGAGAGAGAGAGGGAGATAGAGAGAGAGAGAAAGAGAGAGAGGGAGGGAGGGAGATCGAAACAGAGGAGGAGAGAGGAGGAGAGTGTTTGAAAATTAAAAAAAGCAAGAGAGAAAGAGAGACCGAATACAAATGAGACACGATTTTCCACAGCGCCGGAAAACATCCTCTTAATGTCGGAACATTATGTTTTAATTCATTTGATCATCACTTCTAATAAAGGCGACAGTTCCTGTTTTTCATCATTACTTCTTCTAATGAAGGCGACGGTGCCTCTTTTTCCACCCACATATTTCTCTATTGAGATTTAATCTCCTCATGGCATTTACCTTTTCACGAGCACCACCAACCACCTCGAAAGTAACAAACCCTACAGTAATGAAACCCAATAACACTTGAACCTGCTATCTGCTATCTGGGATGTTTTTAGTCCGCGTTTTCTTTTTCTCTCTTGAGATGTAGATGTATACAGTGTGTAATATCATAATAATAAAAATAAAAATAATACAGTCATAATACATTAATAGTAGTAGTAGTAGTAATAATAATAATAATAATACATTCATTTTATATAACACTTTTGTAAATGTGCTAAGCATAGCTAAAAATGTTGCAAATAAAAATGTTACTAACAAAAAAAAAAAAAAAACTTCAATATATCCTCTGTTACCCAGCAAGTAGCTACAAAGCTATTTCATGATGTATTCCAGGTTGTTGGTGGTGATGGTAGTTATACACCTTTGACTTTGGAGTCCCTCTACTAATAATAATATATAAAGTTAATATAGCACTTTCTTAAATGCACTAACCGTAGCTATAAATGTTGCATATAAAAATGTTACTAACAAAAAAAAAAACTTTAATCTAGCAAGGACCTACAAAGCTATTTCATGATGTATTCCAGGTTGTTATGGTGGTAGTTATATACCTTTGACTTTGGAGTCCCTCTTCTCCCTCCACTGTGGAACGAGGGCTGAGATCTTGCGGTGGCCCCTCTCCCAGAAGTGCTGCACAGCCAAGGCGATGCCTCGACACGAGAAGAACTGACCCAGGCCGTGGCTATGGAGACCATTGTGACATCACAAGTGTCATAGAACATCACGGTATGTACAGTATGTGTCAGAGACCCAGATTTCATCACATTTACAATATTACATACATTTACGGTTTGTGTATGGACCTAGAAAAACAAACACAGCCAGGGCGATGCCTCGACATGACAAGAACTGCCCCAATGGAGACCACTGTCACATCATATGCGTCATAAAATATCACAGTGATATATGTATATGTCAGAGACCAAAACTCGATCACATTTACACTATGGTTTGTGTATGAACCTAGAAAAATGAGTGCCACCTGTTATGTTTATGTTTATGACTCTTGTACAATTGTAAGGCAGGTAGAGAACGCACACAGAGGCTGAATGACTTTGTATTGGGCGAATAACCTGTATTGGACGAAAACAATACAGGCTGTGTAGAAAATGTGGAAACAAACGTTTCGCGTCTTAACCCATCATCAGCGTGGCGAAACACGAAACCCAGACACGGGCGCAGATACCACTTCCACTTCCCCCCTATGGCTCTTGGTGGACACTTCACTTTTTTTTTGTTTTTTTTAAAGTAACCGTTACATGGATAGTCTGAATCTGCATGTCTGTGTCTCCCTGTTTGCTTTCCTGTGCAGGTGATTGGCTAGGTTAGCCGGCTAGGTCTATGGGCATTTAGGCCGCCATGCCGTGGTTGATCACTCTCTTTCTCCATCTGTGTGTGCACTCCATTCCGCACTGGTTGATTGCTACATCAAATGTGCTTCTGTTGCTCGGCAACCTTGTTTCCATTGTCTCTTTTAATTAAGAATGGTTTGATTGTTTTGGGTGTTTTTTTTAACTTTGATTATACCCATTCTAAATTATGACACTCAGTTAACGCTTGGTGGTGAGGTGAGTTTTTACACTTTATTAGTCCAGCCTGAGTCAGAGCAGAAGGTAGTGGAACTGAAAGACTCACCCCATTTATTGTCTTTTATTTTACGAACCGGAGCAGGGTTGTTTATTTTGTTTATTTAGTTAAGCAGTCTGGAGTTCACTTTCCGCTCTTTTTTTTTTGAATGTCCTCCAGTCTAATCTTGGCAATACAGTGTGCCATTTCTGTCTGTCAGTATGCCAAATTATCTTTGTTTTGACTTCTGGCATCCTGTGACCTTTATGTTACATGTCCTAACTATTTTGTATTATTACTTTAGTGGGCATGTAAGAGCAATGTACAATACAAATAACACATGGATAAAAACATTTTAAATATAAATTAATAAAACAATATAAAAATATTAAATACATGATATAACAAATTCTTTTTATGATAATTACAGTTGTAATTATGATTATGATTGAGGTCTATTTTCTTGGCACTGACCAAATAAACTTTTCTTTTTTTTTTGCTACAGTGACAAGTAATCAAACAGTGGGTATTCCACTGTGCCACATAATGAAACTAAAACCCAAAACACTGGGTGTGTAATCATTGTTGCCGTGACACCGCACTGTCAAAAAGTCTGGGTGCTCTGCATTCCTCTGCTATGGGTGTGGTAACTAGGCAACACCTCATTGATGAAAAATGTTTTAGTCAAATGTTTTTTCATAACTTCACAATTGTCTGATATGGGTGTGGCTATCTCTCTTTTTATATAAAAAAGAGGTGGTCCATATTTTGCTTCTTACATCTGCATATCTACATAGACTCCTGATAACTATGCTTGACTACATAAAAAAATAAATAAATCCATGTTCTTTTTACACCAAATGCACAGTGGGGTGTCTGTGCCCCAACATCCATGCACCGACCCTGGCAGCCCTCATACCTCTTCACCAGGAGTGTAAATGTACAATGGGCCCAGAGACACTGCCACGGTCATATATATCGTGGGTGTGGGGGGTGGGGTGTGGGTGTGTGGGTGTGTGTGTCTGATGTGTCCCTGCTCTGGGAAACTTACTTAAAGGCACATGTATCTCCTTGTGTGTATGTGCGTAGTCTGTTTACTCTGTGCTCATCTACACCTCTGTTAGCTTATTTTGTCCTTCTTTTGTAAGTTGCTTTGGATAAAAGCATCAGCTAAGTGTAATGTAATGTAATGTGATAAAGTCAGAGAGTTGTGTATACGGTCCTACAAAGAAAAAAAGGCAGTGACCCCATACTTTGTCAAATTGAGTTTAGACTAGAAATTGACTTTATAACACCTCCTTTGTCTTGTGACTAAATCTCTTGCTTCCTTCTATTAGGAAAGTGCATAAAAGCATCACCACTATTATACCTACAACATGTTTGACCGGGCAATGTGACTTCGAAGGCATTTTTTCTCAGTTTCTATGTTCACGTGGTTATTGCACTTTGCCTTTGTAGGGCAATACAGCCCTTACAGCTACAACAGTGCCGGTCCCCGGCTCTGGAGTGACCTTCCTCAATATGTGAAATGTAGCACAAATATTAGTAGTTTTAAACGTAATCTAATCTTTTCATTATCTTTCTTTGATCCTATGTTTTTATTATGACTGTATGTTGTATACCTTGTATTATTATTATTTTTTATTAAGAATGTAATTTGTTTGATATACCCTTGTTTATATATATTTTCATCTTTCATGTTTTACCACTATTATTGTTATTTATTTAGGTTTGAATTTCATGGTAGTTTATTATATAGCAGATAGTATTTATATAGCTTAGTATATGAGCTATATAAATAAATTAAACTTGAACAGTGCTAACAGTACTTACCTCATGGCGACGTTGCTCCCATCGATTATCACCTGACGCAGGCCGTCATCCCCGGGGTCGTCGGCCAGCTTGAGCTGGAAGGGCTTCTGCAGGCCCTCGAGGAACCGCTGCGACCCCGTAACGATGGCCCCCGCCGCCGCCGGTCCAGGACGGACGCTAGGCCTCAGGCGGGGTCTGGTGGGGAAGTGGGCCGGTGAAGGGGCCAGGAAGTGTGGATCTGTCGGGAGAATCTCGTGAGGGTAAAGGGGCCGGGGAGGGCCTCTAATGGGGGCCACACCTCCTGGGCTGCCTGGGTCTGGTTGACCCGGGCCTCGAAGCTGGTTCTGATGGCTGACGGTGTTCCAGTTGTTTGGTTCGATCTTGATTGCAGCACCGGTTGCAGGAGTCCGAAAAGGACCAGAACCTTCTTGCTGGTCCAAAACAATAGCCCTTTCGCCTTTCGGAGAGACCTCACGGGTTGTGTGAGGTCCCCTGTACGCTTGGTCAATGAGGTACCTCTCGATCGCTCTATGTTCTGCAAAAGGTCTGAGTGCATTCTGATCCTGTGCGGTTGGTTCTTTGGTGACTGGTTGTCTTACTGTGCCTAATGATGTCTTCTGATAGTTACTGTCATTCTCAGTCTCTCTCTTTCCAACCACTGTTTTATCCTTCATCTCTTCAGTAGCTTTTCTTTTCTCATCCTCCTTCTTCCTCCTAATTTCTTCCCCTGTCCTGTGCAAATCAGAAAGAGACTCTTGATCTCTCTGCTGTCCTTGGTGAGCCATGACGCAGCCAGCTCCTGCTGTGTTTGTCCCTGCCGGCTTGCCGTCCTTCCCGCTCTGTCTCTGCAGCTCCAGCACGACCTGGTGGAGGCTGATCTCAGGCATGTTGCTGCACACCTCCTGCACCTGCTCCTCTGTGTAGCCGCAGCTGGCTGCAGCCTTCTTCACCACTCCCAGGACAAAGTCCTCCTCCTTCTCCTCCTCCTCCTCCTCCTTCTCCTCCTTCTCCTTCTCCTCCTCTTGCCCCCCGCTCCTAACCCCCTCCCCTGGGCTCCTGTCTCCAAAGCTCCCCAGACTGGTGTGGCTCCACTGTTGTCTTTCCTCCGCCCTGCTGAAGGTGGGCTCCCCTTCAGCACCATCACCGGACCTCCTGCTGTTGTTGTTGTTCTTCTGGGTGGCCTCCTTCTCTTTCTCCTTCTCCTCCTCCCCCTCCCCCTGCCCCTCCTGATCCTGCTCTTGCTGGACCAGCTCCAAGATCTCGCAGGCGTCCCGCGGCCCTGTGCGGGCGATCACCCTCCTCACGGCGTCCTCCCTGAAGCCCATGGCGGTGAAGAATTTCAGCAGGAGGCTGACGTCGTCCTGGCCACCGCCAACCGACACGGCCGTGGCGGACGGCTCGTCGGCATCTTCTTGTGGCACGCCCCTCGTCCATCCCTGCGCCCCTTGTGGCCGCCGCCCTTGCTCCCTCTCGTCAGCACCCTCAGTGCGACCCCTAGGAGGGGCCCCGTCTACAACCACAAAATTGTGGAGGAAAGGATCGGGTGGGGCTCCTCCTGGGGAGGTAGACGGCAAAACAGTGCCCCGCTGGTGGAAATGCAGACCAGCCTCGACTGGTGCGTTTGACTGGGCTGGAAGCAGGCTGCTGCTGTTGCTGCTGCTGCTTCCTGGAATGTGCTGGCTTTTGTCAGGCTGAAGCTCTGGGATCGTGTGAGACCGTCTGTCCAGGGCCACAACGCCTGGCTCTGCGTTGGGTCTCTCGACGTCTGTCCATGGCACGGCAGCCTCGGCAGTGGAGCTCCAGCGACTGTCCTTCACCAGCTCGAGCAGGACCTCCTTCACAGATACGGGCAGCACCAGCAGGTCCAACGTGTGCCGGTCGTCCCACCTCTCCACCAGAGCCTTGAAGGCCCGCCGAGAGTCCAGGGACTCGCCTGCCCCTCGTGCCCCAGCATCCATGCGCCGACCCTGGCTGCTCTCGAACCTCTCCACCAGGTCCACGATCAGAGAGTAGGCCCGGACGGCAGGCTCGGCAAGGCCTGAAATGAGGACACAGCCTGGGGAGCCCACCTACCGGAGTGGGGGAGATACAGGGAATGTGTTAAAGATGAAAGATGTGCACATCCAAAAACTATAATCACGTATAGCCAGTATTTCGTAAGAGGTGGTCTTTCAATGCCTGATGGGATTGAAACGTTGCCTTGCTTTTTAAATAAAATCTTTTTTTTCTGGAGCAAAACAATGTGCAGACCACCTCCTAAAAGATACAGGGACATTTGATTTTTGAAACAACACACATGGTGAATTAAAAGTTGCAATCTATAGTCACAGTTCTTGAAGTTATACAGCCACATACTTTACAGCCACACCTTTAAAGAGTGTTGTAATCCCTCGTTACCGTTTGTTTTGTTTTATGTCCCACAAGTTTTCTTTTGTCATTTTTTTTGGCTTTTTGTCTTGGCTGTTGCATTTAATGTCTTCAGTATTCAAATTCTCTGATTATTTTGCAGCCTATTCATTTCAGTTCCTGTGTTAAGCTGACGTGGCCCTGAGTCCAGAAATGTAATCATGAATAGTGATCTTGGATCATTTCCAAAACTGTGGTGCCAAACCTAAACCTTGAACAATACCTCTTGTGCTCTGCGGCCAAACTGTACCTGGCCCTAACTTTCACCACTGACAGCTGCCAACTTTGTCCTTTCACAAATTAGCCCTTTTACAAAGAGTCTGGTTTATTCTACATATGCATATTTATATATTTACTGGTCGACAAATACTTTCTGATCTTTAAAACACCAAGTGGCATAGCCCTCCTTTCTCTGTTTGTAGAAACCCAAAAGTTTGGTTGAGCTGAGTCTTAGTAGACTTGCCTGATGGGAGTACTGTAGAGGGAAACATTATTAAGCAGAAATACTACAGCAGCATTAGGCTGCGATCACACCGGACCCGGATTTCTGCGGACAATCCGCGTTGCGCGTCCAGCTGATATTTTGGTAGTGATCAGACCGGGCGCATTTTTGACAGTAGATGGAATGTTGAGAAGTGTCGTCATAGAAAATCTGGAAACCAGCTGGTGACGTGAAGCGGATTTTCCGCCTTGAGTTGAACTTTTTTCTACTCAGTCCGCCTAGAGCGGACAGGCGGAAAATCCGCTCTCCGCCGTGTGCTGATAATCAGCGCGGAATACGCTGACTTACATTGACAAACAATAGAACGAATCCGCCTCCTACTGTAAAATCCGCGTCCGGTGTGATCGCGGCCTTAGGCTGCCTATTTCCCCAATAGCCACCCCCTCCCCCCAAGCCCTCCTTACCACAATATGAGCTGAGGTGTTTCTGATCAGGCAATCAATGAACAGTCCGCGAGCTCCACAGAACACACAGTGAAGGACCTCCGGGTAAAGGACTTCCTGCTGCTCCTCCTGGTTCACGACGCCCTTAACGAAGAGCTGTGGGACCACAGCGAGAAGACACAGTGGACATGATGGTGGGACAATAGAGTGAGACAGCGGGGGACAGATGAAGAGGACAAGAGAAGCAGTTAGCATGAGGCTTCGCATTAAACAGAGCTTACAGTCTGTCAGGGTGCCATTAAAAAGATTTCTGTATTAACTTTATTTTAACTGTTTTTTATCTGTTATCTTACAAAACATGAGGGCTTTGTGACTATTACCTTGGGTAAAAAATGTAAAACATGGAGTTTTAGAAAGGCTTCATAAATAAAGACTGTAATATGTCGTGGAAAAAAAAACCTCAACCAACACTGATTAGACTTAGTAAAAATAGCACCCTGAATCCCCAACAAAGAGAGACCAGTTCAGACAAGAATTTGTCGATGACTGGACAGCCTTTTATTCACAACACCACTCAAAGCCAACAGCTAGCTTGCCTTCCAAAACTGCTGGGCTGAAAAGACGGAATCGATGAATCGATGTCCAACGGGGTGTTCTGCAGAAGACCCAAGTGCTGCCTCTGAGATACGAAGATGATCTGATCTGAGCCTACTAGTATTACTAGTAGTACTAGAGTAGTAGTAGTAGTAGTAGTAGAGTAGTAGTAGTAGAGTAGTAGTAGTAGTAGTAGTAGAGTAGTAGTACTAGAGTACTAGAGCCTACTCTGCCCTAGTATTTATGCTGCTCGGTGGAGCCCCCCTCCCTCTCTGCGCTTATCACATCATTGACCTGACCCAGATCAATCAGCGTACTTCTTTTTTTGATTCATAAACTTTTATCAATTCACAATGGTGGGTTTTTAACTTGAGTCATAATGGTGGAAAATCCCGTGCTATCCTCTTGGAAAAAACAATGCTGGCCAGTAGGTGGCTTAACGGTGTTGGTCTGGTGAGGTTACATTACATTACATTGCATTTGGCAGACACTTTAATCCAAAGCGACTTACAAAAAGGAGGACATAAGCTGACAGAGGTGTAAAGGAACACAGAGTAAGCAGGCAACCTTTATACATACAGGGAGGTGCGTGTGCCTGAATAAGTTTCCCGGAGAAGGGACACTACAGACAATACATACATACTCCCCACATGGGGACAGAGAAAGAGAGAGTTGGTTTAGTGATTGTTAGTTTTGTTAGTTTTATTAGGAAGGGAAGCAGTCCTGGAAGAGAAGGGTTTTTACAAGCTGTGGACAACCACAGAGAAAAGTTTAGAGTGACCTCGTAATAAGCTTTAAAAGTAAGCTTTAAAAGTAATTCCACCCTGTCTTATCTATATGGAGTGCTTTCCATAACTACTGTATACAGTATATGTCATGTTTGGTTGTCAATCTTATTCATCATGTCTGGCCTAATGGTCTAATCTCACCCTGAGGTTTGTTTCTCAGCCTTAGCCTGTGCCTGGGCATCGCTTGACTGGTCTAGGAGAATGGTCAATGGTTGGCTCGCTGCTGTTGCGGCCTTTCTGCTTGTGCTCAAAACTATTTGGCCTATTTTCCACTATTCTTTTGTCTCTGCACACATGAGACTTTGACATTGTTTCACTTTGCCTAGTCAGCGCCTTTGCTTCTGCCATACCATCCAAACATTTAAACATTTTCTTAGACAGATCTGTCACAAGTGATGCTACCGTTTGTCTACTCCTTTTTTTTTTTAAACTGTGTTACCATGTTATCGTTCTGAATGTACCAGCACCATATCAACATGTCAAATCTCTTATCCAATCTTCTTTTCTTAAAAAGTGGCACTAATATTCATACAGGCAATTTTGTATGGCATAACAAACAAAATGCCTCATGCACAACAAACTCGGTTCCTTTGATGAATATTTGTGAGTGTGTGTGTTTTTTTTTTTTTTTACATTTGTGTAATTGACTGACTAAATGTCAATCCGAAAAGGAAACACATAGAGATCCACATCCAGGAAAGCCATCAACGCAGATCTTACCTTTGCTGCCTGCACATCATCCTGTTTCCCCTTCAGCTGTAGCCACATTAGTCCGGTCTGGTGTGCCTCCACCCCTTCCTCCACAGCAATGTCCAGCTCCACACCGAAAACGCGCTTCACCGTGGGCTGGAGAAGAAGCACAGCCCTTCGCAGCGCAGTCGAACATGTAAACTCGTCCTGCACTTGTGGCTCGCTGTCACTACAGTGTCTGCCTACGCTGCTCTCGTCGGAGGCGAAAGCCATGGCTGGAAAACGAGGACTCACTTCTGTGAAAAAAGAAAACAAAACGAAGTTTAGTAACTTAGTCCACGTTCAACCTCATAAAATCAATACTGAAAGCTGGCTCGATAAGAACATCTGACACTAGGCTGTAAAACAGACGCTGCGTTAAGATGTTTTACTTTTTCTTGACGTTTTTAAAGAATAGTTACATCTTGTAGCAGGCCTTTCCTATCTTAACTAGGCCTTCATTACTGTGTCGGTTCGTTGGCTTCAACGTTGAGTTTCGTTTCAAATCCGTGTAGGCTACCAACACCCAGTCTTCCGCGATTCCTTTTCAATAACAACTCGGTACAAAGTTCGACACCACCACTGTTGATGTTGTAGAGTTCTGGTTAATAAACATTTCAACAATACACCACGACCCACATTCGAGATCCTTGGTTGTACAGGACACTACAAATGTGTAGATGTCATCCTTGTTATTCTAGAACGTGGGCATTTGTTGATAAAACTGAAACTTTTCCTGCTACGATCGTAATGACTTTACTAGATGCACCAGCTATTACGACATAGGCTTCTGCTACAGTTTAACTTCTATGACACAACAGTGGAACACTGTATCTTTCACACAACGTAATAAACCAGATTAACATTGTTACAGGGTACTGTAAACAAACACGATACAAGAGAAAATGACCCAACGAACAAAACAGTAGGACATATGCATTTAGCCATCATGGACGTTTTGTTGAATACACTTCCTACCTCTTCCATCGACTAGCTACCAGAGGCGTAAATCCTACCCCTACAAGGCTAGCACGAAAATAAAATGTCACAAAAATAATAGTCGAGCCAACATTACGCCTATTACCTGTATGTTTTAAGTATACATATTGCTCGTGTTGTCGGAGAATTGTGGTAACCGTGGTCCTCCTTCTGCCTGCCTTCATTGGCTAAAGATCACAGGATGAAAACTTCCGATTTGACAGGGGGAATTCCATTGACGTAACAAGCGTGATAGACATTTCCGTAGTGAGCCAATGAACAAAAGCTTTATAACACGGATTAAACGTTTTTTTTTTCACTCTCACTTAAAACAATAACAACCAAACAACTGAATAAACATAACATAAGGTTGACCTATTTGTATTTGTATTTTTTTTTATTTTGCATTCAGTTAGCTCAGGATGTGCAAATGTACATCAGAATTTATGTTATACACTTAAACAAAACGTGAGAGACAGACAGACAGACAGACAGAGAGAGAGAGAGAGAGAGAGAGAGAGAGAGAGAGTGTGTGTGTGTGTGTGTGTGTGCTGTAACTACAGACACTGTATGTAGCCTATGTAGACATAACATCAGTATGACTGCGCAATAAGAGGTGATTGGTCTATGGACCTCACATGCGGTCATAAGCTTCCTTGTTACAGGTAAAACCCCCTTCCACGAAGCATCAAATTACAGGCGTCAAAGAGCAGAAGTGAAAGAGACATTTATTGGTGCCGTCAGCGTTTATGCTGTTGCTTTGTCGCCGTTGTCTTCATCTAGTCAGTAGCCCTAAAACTACTTTTTTATCCGTGAAAAAAAAAGTAAAAGTTGAATAAAAAGAATACACTTCACCGACGGAATATGCAAGCAAGTAAGGTAGGTAGTAAACTTGCCTACTACAGTCAGATATTTCTCTGACGTCACCGCGTCACCTGTCTTTTTGACAGCCTTTTGCAAAGCTTAGGCTCGATGACGGACTGTAAAACCGAATCGTTTAATGACTTGCCTCCTGCGACTTCCCTGTTATTTTTTCTGTTAAAATGACTGAATGTCAGGTGACGAGTAGTTGTTCCTGTAACAGTCTGCATTTATAACCGTATTTATAAGTTAAAGAAAACAATGTTCGTTGTGTTATTAGCCGACAGCAACACTGTGGAACTTTATGTTACCTGTTACAGTGAGAGTTAGGCTAAGGATTAAAACTGCGGTCAGTGTACGACCTACTGTGTAAGTACATAAAGTTACACCTTATTCTGTGTAGATACGCTGTTACAGGGACCGTTAAAATAAAGTGTTACCACACACAAAAAACAGCAACAACAACTGACCAGAAGGGGGAAAAAACAGTTTTTTAATCCACAGTAAAACATGGAATTTGTGACCTGCCAAATGCCTGCTGTGATTGAGGATGACAGCCTCAGCTCCTGGGAGGTGATTGGCAGTGGGGGGTTCGGACAGATCCATCGGGCTAAACATGTGCGCTGGGGCATGGACGTGGCCATCAAGGTGCTACATCACAGTGATGGGTAGGTCAGTGTGTGCGTGTGTATGCCAATGTGTGTGTTTGTGTGTGTGTGTGTGTGTGAATGCCATGAAGACAACACACATAATGTAACATTTAACATTTTTCATGTTGCTATTTTCTTATATTATTTTTGTATGTTGTATGTAGTATGTTCACATAATTAAAAAAAAAAACCCTTTATTAATTACTGTTATTTTGTTGATGTTTTGAAAGTAAAAAAAAAAAACGCTCCTTTCCCTCTTCTCCACTCCCAGGTCCGGCTGCTCCCCGCTCCTCAAAGAGGCTGAGATGATGCTTCAGGGCAGCAGCCCCTTCGTGCTAAGGATTCTGGGGGTGTACCGGGGCCACCCCGCAGGCAAGGGCTTCTCCGCCCAGCTGGGCCTGGTCATGGAGTTCATGGAGCGGGGCTCCCTGGCTGACCTCCAGGAGGCCCTCTCGGGGCCCCCGCCCTCGCCGCTGGCCTTCCGCATTGCCCACCAGGTGGCGCTAGGCATGAACTTCCTGCACTGCATGACGCCGCCACTGCTGCACCTGGACCTGAAGCCCAGTAATGTGCTGCTGGCCAGCGACCTCAGCGCCAGGGTCAGTCAGACCTTTATACGTTTGAATTTGCAGTCAAAGTCAAAGTTATTATTATTATTATTATTATTATTATTATTATTATTATTATTATTATTATTATTTATTATTATTATTTATTATTATTATTATAACATTATTAACATTATAGCTACCACACAGTAGCAGTACCTGCCTAATGCTTGTCGGTCATATGTTTGAATTTGCAATCAAAGTCAAAGTCAAAGTCAGCTTTATTGTCAATAACCATATGTACAGGTTTCACACACAGAATTTGGAATTACAATGCTCCCTAGGCCCACAGTGAACATTATACATCTTATTAACAAGACAGGAAGACATGATGACAAACATAATAATATAAACTCTCCATGGACTCTGATGAAGACGCATGGCGTCGAAACGTTAGTTGTTATGCACCTATAAAATAATAAAAGTAAAAAAGAAGACTTCCGTGCTGCACCAAATCTCTCCCTTTTATATAATAATATAAACATAACAAAAAGTAAAATAGGCTCATCAAAATATGAGCTTGTTTTTTATTATGTGGAAATATACAAATTAGCTACTTAGTCAACTTAGTTAATTCTTCTGTGGCATCAAACATCGTGGTTAGGTGGAGTTTCTGTGCCTTAGCAATAGCATCATTCTATGCATCACAGTAGCAACATTATAGCTACCACACAATAGCAGTGCCTGTCTAATACTTCTCGGTCATCTCTGGGATTTATAGCTCTTTGAGTTTGAGGCCATTTTGTGCCAGTCTGGTCTCGTAGTTGACCTTCCCTTGTCTGCAGTAGCCTGTCTGTTGTATGTGGTATGGGAAGAGGAACCAAAGCTGTCTTCTGCAAAGGCAAACGGTGCTGTCTTTCAATGAAAGTACTGTAGTGCAGACATTCAAGCCGCAGTCAGTGTGGTACTAAATAGCTGACCCATTTTTGCGAGTTTTGCGTAAAGCAATATGGGTGTTTTATTTTTAAAGATTAAATAGAAATTTGACAATATTATATTATATTATATTATATTATATTATATTATATTATATTATAGAGGTGTTACAACCTTTAAAGGTGTTGTTTGCTATTGGTGGCTTGTTTTTTGCTGCAGTAGGGCCACTCCATGAATAACACCATGAATACACAAATGTTTACAGAATGAAACAGGAATTGGTTAGGTTCCCTTTTTTCAATCGTGACTGTATTGTGGAGAGTAGTTGGCTTGGTCAACACATCGACACTCACACCTGGTTGAGGTTACAGGCCGTGTGAGTGTCAAGAAGCTGATACCTGTGAATGAGTGGTTTGTGGGAAGGTTGTTATCAGTCATCGGTGCTAGCGGTTGGTTATATACTGTATGGTGTAGCCAAACACTGTAACCGGTGACCCTATCATCCTGTAACTCTCCACTGTCAGTCTGCTTAAAGAGACAGTGCACATTTGTCTGTGTTTGAGCTTAGGACTTAAATGTGATGAGCGTGTTGGCATGAAACGTTAGCGCTGGTCATCATATGGACAAAATTAGGTTACAGGTATTATAACAGAAACAACAGTCAACACACTACTGGTGTGTGTTCAATAAGGCTGTCAGTCAAATGGTGGAAAGTGGAGCAAAAGCTGACGAAATGCGGATTGGGTGGTGCCTTATATACCAACACCGGCACCAGGGGTGGGCAGTCTCCCCTAATCACCCTCCCATAATGCAGAACCACAACATAACCCCCACTAGCCCAAATATAGGAGAAAACATGTTTTAACCTGTTAGATGATTATGTAGGAGATATTTGATGCAGAAATCAGTGGGGTTTTTTGTTCAATTTTGATATCCCAAATCCAAATCCAAAAAGAAAATGGTTTATTTTATAGGATTAAATGTGATTAATTGTGTGATGTTAAATGTTGTAATATTACAACACGGTTAAGCCTCATCTGGCCCTCATGGCAAACTCAGGCAACCTGCAGGAGGAGCAGAGTGACATCACAGCCCACAAAAATCCTGCTGCAGAAACTACTAAGAGAAGGCAGTGATATGTGAGCCTCATGTTTGGGTCTGGCCTGTGTCCCTTTGTCAGCCCCCGCAGTGGTTTCCCCTTTGTTATTTGATTGTTCGATTGCAACGTCATTGTTGCCATGGCTTCTTCCCCATTGCAACAGCCAGTCATCACAGCAGTGAGCGAATATTAGAACGAAACCAGAGAGAGGCGGAAAGCAGGGCATTAGGGATATTCTGTGTTATATTGTGAAATTCTTTGTGGTTTTCCCATTTTAATGCACTGTGTCGTCATACGTCGATATGCATGACATCAGTGGAGCCCTTCGTTAATTGCATAGACGGACAGCTGTCTATGTAAGTTTGTGATGGAGTGGCCATCACTAGGGTTGTGGGTGTGCTCTGACTGCCATACCAACAAGCCTGCCTCTTTGGCGTTGTGGTCAAAGCTCACATTTGGTACCGCGGAGACCTGGGTTCGAAGCCCGGTCTCCGCCGTATTATTATTATTATTATTATTATTATTATTATACATTCATTGCTGTAGTACTTTTCTAAGTACTCAGAGTCACCTAATAGTTGAAACTACACAGAGAAGGATAAAAACATGAGGGCATCGCCTACAGGTAGTGGCATAATATGGGGTAAAACACTGGGTAAAAAAGTGTACATTTTGTCAGGCCTTGGGGTTCCTGTAGGGTGGTGGGGCGTTGGGGGCAGTTGCCTGTGTTGCCCTTTAAAAAGCTACACCTATATATAATCAATAATAATAATAATAATAATAATAATAATAATACATTAATAATAATACATTAGCTGCTGTAGTGCTTTCCTAAGTACTCAGAGTGGCTTAACAGTTGGAACTACACAGATGAGGATAACAACATGAGGGTGGGTGGGGGCAGTTGCCTGTGTTGCAGTTGCCCAAAAGCTACACCTCTGGTTTTGACTAACTTAGCTGATGTGTGTTTTAGCTCACGGACTTTGGCTTGGCCAGGCTTGCCCGCAGCGTGTCCAGGAGACACAAGGACTCCGACGGCGAGACAGGAGGGACGATCAGCTACATGCCCCCCGAGGCATTCGACCTCTCCTACAAACCCACCCTAGCATCTGATGTGTACAGGTACTTGTGTGTGTTCTTACTACTTACTATCAAATATGAACGTGAATATGATAAAGAGCATACATAAAATATTCGTCCAGGAATGCTTCCAGGATTTAGAATTTGTTTGTTTTAGTGCCCTTTGGATGGAAAACTTCAGATAAACCAAAAGTAAAAAAAAAAGTTTATTCTTATGGCTTGGTCATATTTAAAGTTATTATAACAATAACAATAAAGGCTTTTTTAAAGGCATAGATATTTGAATTTAATACACAAATAAATATTTTTCATATTAATATAGGTATACATATCGGCCTAGATATAGATTATTTTATATATTCAAATCAATTTTTATGATGAAGAAACATTTCGTTTTAAATAGAACTTGTTAAACTCTTTGAAGTCCACATCTGGAAACAAACAGCCTGTCATGTACCGACTGTTTCTTGAGTCAGCATGGCCTAATTACACCTTCTCCAAAGTCTCTGGCAAACACTGCATCATGTAGCCAAATATGGCTGCCAGGGAGCTGTAACTAAATGTGGCTGTAGCTAAACTCTGTACTTCCCCTCTGCAGCTATGGGGTTCTCCTGTGGTCCATCTTCACTGGGAAGGAGCCCTACCCTTGTGAGTCAAGCTTTCATCATCCCTGAATACGCGTCTCTCTCTCTCTCTTACACACACGCTCCTTCTTTCACTTTCAAGTCATGGACCTGAACTAACTTATGCCAATAGGAAGAATGGGGGTAGGGGTGTAAATAACCAGTGCTCTCCTGCACCCTTATCCCTGTCTGAGGTGCCCTTAAGCAAGGCATCTAACCCCACATTGCTTCAGGGACTGAGACGGAAACCCTGTACCTAAATAACTGTATGTCACTCTGGATAAGAGCATCAGCATTCTATTTAGTTCCAAACAGTTCCGGTTCCACTCCATTTTTCTATCCTCTCCATTACACTCATCTTCAACTCTCCACACTCCCAACAACCCTTTTCCCCACCCCCCATCACATGTTCTCCCACAACTTCCTGTCTATGTAGATCAGTGGTCCACACTTATTTTTCACAGAGGGACAAATTATGTACATCAAGTGAGGCTGAGGACCAACAAATCCACCCCCCAACCCCCCGGCATCTTGCAGAAATATAGTGCATGTTTGTTTACCTTTGTTCAGACATCACATGGCGGGCTGAAAATTAGCTGCACCCGGGCTGGATCTGGCCCACGGGCTGCCATTTTGATGACCACTGCTATAGACTATAACTCCTCACACTCCCATCCTTTTCCCCCTGTTACATCCCCCTATTACAACCTCCTACCCCTGTAGATGCTACCCCCTCTCACTTTCACCCACCCCCCCCCCCCCATCACATGTTCCATAACTTCTTGTCTCTGTAGATGATAACTCCTCACACTCCTATCCTTTTCCCCCATTACATCTCTCACCACTTCTTGTCTCTGAATTTTTGGTTATGCCACAGATGATTTCTTGGAGACTCAGTTAGGATGTTCAATCAGGAAACAGGCTTTATTCTTTCAGTGATGCGCATCAAGGGAGAGAGACACCAAGTTGCTCGATGATGATTCACCTGGGATTTCTCTGACTTTAATCAGAAAAGTTCAACAGAATATACTCTTTGGTCAAAGGGGGTGTAACCCTTAAACCCGCCCTAAATTAATATGCATTAGACAACATAAGTCTTTGTTCTTGTTTTAGATACAGTTGTAAGGTTACCAATCAACGTCTGTAGGGTTGATCAGAAGGTAAAAGGTGATAGATCCTGATGGCCAGGAAGCAAATGGTAGAACAAAGTGGGGAGTGTATTTAATTAAATCTTAATCCTATTTGAGGCAGGGAGACGGAGGTTCCTTAACACATCAGAGCAGGAGGTCACACCTAGTGATGGCTCAACAGGGAACAAAGGCTGACATTTGGAGTCATTTTATGTAATATACATAGATATACCTATGAGCATACTAACAGTAATAAACTGAAATATAGTTTCACCCAAATTCCTTCACTCTGTAGATGATAACTCCCCTCACTCCCAACACCCCTTTTCCACCCCATCACATGATGATAACTCTTATTACTCCCATCCTTTTCCCTCATCCCCACAACCCCCTGCCCCTGTAGATGCTGACCCCAGTCTGGTGCGATTCAGGATCCCTTTGGGTGACCGTCCTGATCTCCAGAGCCTGGATATGGGGTGTGTTGAGGGCCTGGGGGAGATGGCTGACTTGATGAAAAAATGCTGGGCAAATAACCTGGCTGAAAGACCGTCTTTTGAGGGTGAGTTGAAAGAAAAATATTTTTCTCTCTCTTTTTTTTCTTTCAAGCTAATGTTTCCCCCTCTAAAAAACACACTAGGTATCTACTGCAGTCAATTAGTTAATATTAATCAGTACTATAGTGACAGTAGATAGTTAGCAAAAGATGTGATGTTTTTCAGATGTGATGTTTTTGTCTATAAATGCAATATAAATAAAATGTATTATTATTTTATTATTATAAATGTCTTCACTACACTCTCAGAAAAGAATTGTACTTTTACTTGTCACATCAGCAGTACCATCAAAGGCACAGAATTGTACCTTTTAACCACTGTTTTACAACTAATTTGTTCAGAAATAGTGGGGGAGTAGGGGTACAAATCTGTATCTTAAGGTACAAACAGCTAACAAAGGCTAATATGTGGACATTAAGGTACTGATGTGTACCTCTTCAGCTCTGGAGAAGGTACAAATTAGTTGTAAAACAGTCGTTAAAAGGTACAATTATGTGCCGGTGTGACAAGTAAAAGTACAATTCTGTACCTTCTTTTCTGAGAGTGTATGTACTTTTTATTTTTTTTAACCCTTTACTTAATGGCAATCAGTGTGTGCGTCTGTCTGTGTGTGAGTGTGTGTGTGTGTGTGTGTGTGTGTGTGTGTGTGTGTGTATGTAAGTATTCATCAGTTATGTATGTATGTATGTATGTATGTATGTATGTATGTATGTATGTATGTATGTATGTATGTATGTATGTATGTATGTATGTGTAAGGATGCAGCAATTATGTATGTATATGTAAGTGTGCAGCCGTTATGTATGAATGTATATGTAATTAATCAGTGATAAGGATAGTCAACATGCACACCTCATGGCTCTCTGCTTCTTCAGAATGCCACCCAGTGACGAAGCACCTGCATGACCTGCAGAAACGGGGCATTAGTGAAGCTGTCTATAATGTCCAAAAGAAGCTGGTACGTCATTCAGAATGGTATCACAGCAGAACACTCACCACAGGCATTTCCCAACAATAATTTAACTTAAGAGTTAAATAATAGTATACAATAGCTCTTACATACTGACATAGTTATTTGAATAACAGCGACACAGTGAGTTGGTAATATTGTCTGGGGAAAAAAGGCAAGGCAAGTTTAAACTTTAGACTTTCTAAGTGAATACATTTTTCAACTAGAGGCACAAGAGAACTGATCCACAAATCATTTTTCTCTCTTTCTGTCTCTCTCTCTCTCTTTCTTTCTCTCTCTCTCGCTTTCTCTCTCTCTCACACACACATACAGTTAATCCCTATTTGTCTGTGTTTGTTTGTTTCTTCTCAGGATTCTGATGTTGAGACATCTTTCAGAAACTCGCACTGTGAAACAATGCCTGCACCCCCTGTTCCTCTTCATGGTACAATCCCGCATTCACTTCTCTCTTTCATTTACGTCTCTCTTTTATTTACCTTTCTCTTTTTTCACCCCTCTCTTTTATTCACCCCTTTCATTCTCATAGTCTGTCACTCTCACTTCTCTCAAATACCCCAACATTCTCTTCTACTGTTACTAATACTATTACCTGCATCTACCACCACCGCTACTATTATTTTATTGCTACTACTGTTACTATTACTACATCTACAACTACTACTGCTGCTGCTGCTATTACTACTACTATTACTACTAATACTACTGCTGCTGCTATTACTACTACTATTACTACTAATACTACTGCTGCTGCTACTACTACCCCAACTATTACTTTTACTACTGCTACTACTATTGCTACCACTACTACTGCTGCTCTTGCTATTGCTACTAATACTACTGCTGCTGCTACTACTACTACTACTACTACTACTACTACTACCCAAACTATTACTACTACTACTACTATTACTACTAATACTACTGCCAGTGGTGGTGGTGATAGTGGTTCTCTAATAAACATAAATCAAACGTTGGTAGTTAAACCCTTTCTCCCTTCACAGTGCAGTAATAATATATCAGTTATACATAATGCTATGTGAGATTATTTAAACTTCATTGGTGTTTTTGCGTTCTCCATGCTAAGTAAACTTACACCATATTGAAAGTGTCCTTTGTTATAAAATTACTGATGGTTGGACCAGGAACATGCATAGATGAGCTCACTAATACATTCTTTGTCTGCCATCCTAGCATGTATGCCAGTAAGCAGAGAAAGGAAACCTCAACAGGTAGACATCTTATGTTCATATGTCCGTATACAATAATGTGTGTAAGTAAAATACAGTATATGTGGCTTTAATTGCATGAATAGGCTACGAGTATCAGAGTTTGTGCTAAAAGCTTTATTCACATGGCAATTAGGTGAGTAGTACAGAGTGATATGATACAAAAATGTTTTTATAATGATAAGCTTTTAAATGCTTTTTTAAAGGAACATAACAGTGGCCAAATCTCTCAGCCCAAACCAAAGCCTGCAGGTTTGTTTTTTATTTTTATTTTTGCTTTTGCACACTTAACAGATTCCCTGAGCCTTTAAAAATACACACTTTTCCTCTATCAGAAGAATTCAGTGTTCCAATAACAAAACCAGAAATTCTTACCATACAACACTACAGTACTACATAACAAACATTCCCATATGCAATAATACTTGGGCATGCTGTTTGGCAAGAAGAAAAATGTATGAAGCAGTCTGTCTATTAAAATGTATATAAATACTAGTATATTGATATGATATAATATAATATAATGACATAATATTGTATTTATATTATAATATATTGACTAATATTGATATATATATATATATATAAATATAGTCTTCAACTTTCTGATCTGAACAAACTGTTTCATAATGTGTTAATTGAATAATGAGTAAATATCTACTCATTGACCTGTCACTCAGGTAATAATTAAGCTCCCCCATGTATTGTGGTGTGTGATCATTTATATTCTGTTTGTGGCAAAGAGTGATTCATAATTTACAGCAACATAATTGTTGGCGTTACCAAACATGCATTACTAACGCAGAATGTTTGTTACAGTCCTACATTCTGTTGAGAAGCATCCACATCAGCCAATCACAGCCGTTCCTGAGCGTCACAGAGCCTCCTCCTTGTTGACCTCGTCCAATTACAAACCACAAAAGAAAGTTGCTTCCACATCCTCCCCCCTACACTATCAAGTGAGTATGCAGAGAGGCCCAGACAGGTATAAGCAAGTGTGTAATTTGCATGGGGGTTATGGGGGTCATGACCCCTGCAAAAATCAGATCCAGTCAATATAACCCCCCCCCCCCCAATAATCTCATCAATGCAATGAATACAAACATATTAATGACAGAGTAAAAGTAAAAGTAAAAGTTACACCCTTGGGTATAACACTGCCTCCACTGCCTTGCTTGTTTACACCCTACATGTCAACAGGCTGGGAAATAACAGTTGTGACTTCTTTTGTGTGTAGCGCCAGAGTTCAACTCCTGTCTGCACCCCAGGATACGGTAAATCTCACCATCTTCACCTATTAACCAATCCTAAAACCCACAAGCACAAAGGCATTTTTATGAAAAAAATGTATACTGCTAATGTTACTGTTAGTAATCATATTAGTCAATTAGAAGATTCTGAATTATTTTTGTTATATTTAAAGTTGATGAAAGTGTTTGCTAGATACCATAACCTCAGACCCTCTTTTAATACACAAATAAACAAATTATTTTCTTTTCTTTTCTCTTTGTCAGTTACCATCATTGGCGCAGAGGTTTCCTGTGTGCAGATCGGCAACAACAATCACATGCACGTCAGCATGACCCCAAGGAGGCAGCGCCACAGAAACCCCACAGCGCCCTCTAGCGTCAATGTGCCAGCATCACAGGCAGACCGCCGCATGCCCGAGGAAGTGCACCTAAGGGACATGTATCACAAGTAAAGCCTGGGTCTCTGGGTGACTGGATGGAAAATAGACTGAAATATCTATTCAGTTTAATTGTCATTGTTATTTCCTTTTTTTCACCTTCTTATTATGTTCTCAATTTCTCATCAGTATTGTTTTAATTGTCAACAACTGTTTTTCTTAATGAAAATAAAGTTCTTAATTTTGCTATAATGATTTGTCTGAAGTAGTGATGCTGTCTAAGTCTGTAAAATGTACAGTGTAGTTTCAGAATATATTGTCTCTTTCTTTCTTTCTTTCTCTCTCTCTCTCTCTAGGCTAGTTATGCTTTGCTTCTCTCTTTCTGTCTCTATCTCTGTCACACAAACACACACACACTTACAACTTACATTGTAAAAATCATAGAACCAACTTAAAACAACATGCTGCGTGGATCCTTTCACATTATTAAGAATGTCATGTACGTACACGTACGAATGTTATAAACATACGTGCCACTGTGAAGTGCAAGATTCGGGCTGCACATTGGTCTCATTCTGGTTGGTGTTATGCAGCATTTTTACTACAGTGTTAAACAAATATGACCTTCATAAACAGCCGGTCAGTTCTATATTGCACAGTTACATTTTATGTTACATATCTACAACAGTTTTATCTACAGCAGTTATTTCTGCACACCTTTCTTTTTTTGCAGAATCAGTAGAGTAAAGTATTGCTGCCAACATATGAAGCAGATTGAAAAAACCTTCAACCCCCTCCTCCCCCCTCCTCCCCCACCCCCCACATCCATCTGTGTGTTATGCGTGTGTGTTGTACGTTGTGTGCCGCGTGCGTGTGTGACGTGAACGAGCTGTGACTGTGCGCGTGGCAAAAAAAGCACCAGGCTTCTGGCACCGACCACGCACATCCCTGGCCAGCAGCTCCATCTGCCCACCGGATCTCCCCCCCAAGAGCAACGGCTCTACGGCCCGCGCGTGACAGTCGTCCGTGACTTGGCTACACCCCCAACACCCCCCCAGGCCCCCACACACACACACACACACACACACGCACACACACACACACACACACACACACACACACACACACAACCCCCCCCATACACACACACACACAACTCTCACCCCCCCACCTCCACCTCCATCCATGGGGATGGAGGTGGGGGTGGTTTAGGGGTAGGGGGGCAGGAACTATTTACAGGACAAGCAGCTGCTGGACCCCAGGGTCTCTGCGCACACAGCAAATTGATGTTGGCAAGGAGCACACAGGCCTTTTAATTTGGCCGGAGGTGTCCTTTTTTGGGGGGGGGGGAGGAACTGACGATGGATGCCAGCAGGTGGGTACAACTTGGCACGTTTTTTTTTTTTTTTACACATTTGTTAAATAATGTGTGTGCCCGTCTGTGGTAGTGAACGCATGGGGAAACACACACACACACACACACACACACACACACACACACACACACACATCCACTTGTTTGTCTCCGCCAACTAACCGCTGTGTCTTCTATAAACAGGTTAGGGATAGCTTTTCCACACAGACCCCCTTGCCAGGCTGAGAACCAAAGTGGGCACACACACACACACACACACAGACACACACACACACACACACACACACACACACACACACACAGACACACACACACACACGCACACACACACACACACACACAACCAAAGTGGGCGCTGGTTTTAGAAGTGCAGTGGACCTGAAGGATTCAGTTTAGAGCCGTAGTCAGTTTTTAATCCAGGCCTGGGAAGCGTGCCCACCAAGGTAAGGGCCAGGTTGCAGACACACACACACACACACACACACACACACACACAGGCACAGCTGACTCCTATTTTTACAGTAAGGTGTGCAGCAGTGATGGCACGTGTGAAATAACCACAGCAAGTCGTCTTGTACCCGTTTTTTTATGATATTGCATTGTGTTTCATTGTATATTGTATTGCTACAGAAGTGACTGAAGGCCCGTTCACACCAAGAACTATAACTACAACGATAACCATAACTGTGTCTTTTTAAAAATCTGTCTCACTTTAGCAGACAGATTTTTCACATATTCACATATCAACTACAACATCAGAGGAATGATATCTTTGGGGCCACATTCATAATAATTTTATAATAAAACAATAAAAACACTGTCAGCCAATCAGAATTTATTAGAATTTATGGGACAGAACATTCTTTTAGTTGTTTACACTCATGGTGGGAACCGAGTCATTCAAGATGCTGTTCATCCATGTAAGACGCTCATATCTTCATAGTTATTACTGTCGTTATAATTCTTTGGTGTGAAAAGACCGAAAGAGTACTCTTGATTACAAACACATGTTACAGAGTGGGGCCTGGACTTCATGCATAGTGTAGATAGGACACTACAAGTACAAGACACAGACACAAGCAAGGGCTAGGCATGAACACAAGTTAATGAAGAAGCGCAGACGGACGCAGGATCTTATAGACAACCGCTAACACATTCTTTCACAGTCACTTGCATTTCTGCACATTTACCTGCTAAACGCATGGAGAATTATAGTAAATTACTAGGGGATGTGCCTCAGGCAAGAAGTGGAGTCTTCAATCCCATGGTTTTGTTGAAGAACATAAAGTGTGACAGTTCAAACAAAATACCCTCATCCAGTAGCCCAAATACAGGAGAAAACTTCAAACATGTTTTAACCTGTTAGATGATTATGTAGGAGATATTTGATGCAGAAATCTGTGCTTTTTTTGTTTTCAGTGGGTTTTGATATCCCAAATCCAAATGCCATCCAAATCCAAAAAGATAGAAAATGTGAAGGTTGATTTTATAGGATTAAATGTGTGATGTTAAATGTTGTCAAATTACAGTGGGGGGGGGGGGGTTAAAATGTGCCTTCAATCTAATTCGCATTTACATGGTGTTACAGCTGTGTGGGTTCTCTGTGCTGTCTGTCTCTCTTCTTTCTCTAGTCACTCTACCTGCTGAGTGGTCATGTGATGGACGTGATTGGATGCACCTGGACATGTGATCAAGGGCTGCCTATAAAGATTCTGGTTCCTGCTGCAGGAGAGAGGCTCTTGGTGTGGGGACTGTTGGCTGTCTTACTACCTCTCAGCCTGCTATGTTGTGTGGTTTGTTCTTTGTGTGTAACTTTGATTTAGATTAATATTTTGAGTCAATTGTGTTGTTTTTTTTGGAAAAAATAAGATGTTGTCTTTGCTGTAATGCTGAAAACACATGTAAGTGCAAAATTTGTAAAGTCATTTTTTTCTGTTTCACACTGGTAAGTTTAGGTCTTTTACCTTTGTAAGGCAGTATACATCATTATATATTAATAATATAGTTATTATTAACTAAATCCTAAAAAAATAATGGTAAAAATGTAAAAAAATAAAAGACTGTAAAAGAAAGTGTCATCAGACATAGCTACATTTATATTCATACAGTACATGCATACATTGATATTCAGAAGAAACAATACTGACTCCATTCATTACTCGCTCTCTCTCTTTTGGTTTCTACACACACATAGACAGCAAAGCAGGCATACACACACAAACACACACACACACACACACAAACAAAATACATCCACTGACATTGCTATAAAGTCCTTCCCATGTCCATTGCTTGTGTTTAATTTCTTAAGGTAAGCTGGATGTTGAAGCACCTTACAGTCCCCTTCTCAAAGCACATTCAGATTGACATCGTTGGAAAAAAACAGGAAAACTTTGGCACTCTTCACTTTTCTTGAGAGATTGTGTTTCCCACACATTTGGCAACACTTAATTTTGGGGGTCCTTTTTCAGTGTATCTAAATGTAACAACATGCAATTTTATTTACTTACACTGTACATACCGTACACAAACTCTAAACCCAACCTTCACCTTAACTTCCACCCTCTGGTACAGTGTAAGTACATAGCGTTACATATTGTTACAAACTTTGTTATGTTGTACTTCATGATGTACAGTAGATACACTGTAACATGGACCGTAAAAAATAAAAGTGTTACCCCGCTTTTAAGCTTCTGCGGTGCGTGTTCTCGTCACAGTGGGAAAACCAGAAAACCAGAGAAGGTGGAGTACTTCCACCCTCCCATCAGGTTCCCCCTCTCCAGCTTGAGGTAAGCCTTGTCGCCCCTCTCCATGGTAACCAGCCCGGCGTTGGTGGCCGCCTCTCTGGTCACGTCCTGGTCGCCCGCAAAGGCCGAGATCACTGGCCAGCCGTTCAACACCAGACTGACCTGAGGGGGGTTAGGGAAAGAGAGAGGGATGAGTGGAGTGGAGAGGAGAGGGGAGGAGAGGAGAGGAGAGAGGAGAGGAGAGGAGAGAAAAGAAGAGGAGACGAGAGGAGAGGAGAGGAGAAGAAAGGAGAGAGAGGCAGACACAGAGAATAGAATGAGGGGGGTGAGGGGGTTTGGGAAAAGAGAGAGGGATGAGTGGAGAGGAGAGAAGAGGGGAGAGGAGAGGAGAGGAGACAAGACAAGACGAGATGAGACGAGGAGAGGAGAGGAGAGGGAGGCAGACACAGAGAATTCGCCCG
>CM059284.1:11705451-11720451 GCA_030347295.1 Setipinna tenuifilis
TAGTATTTACTGTAAATCAAAACAAAGACTAATAATGATGTAAAATGATGCCTGCATCACATCTATAAGTGCAGGTTTTTTATAAGTGAAGATTTTCCTGTTTGAACTTGTCCTGAGGTCCACTACTGATGAGGTGTCCTAAAATTTTCACAGGCCACAACTGGACCCTGCAAATTAGAAAACAAAATATAAGATAATCACCTAGATTCATGATAAAAGAAGTATGGAAAAAGCTAGGAGTAAAAGACAGGATAAAAGTAAAAATGCTAAGCGTTCTCCCTAACAGAATGCCTCCTTGCCTCAAAGTTCACTTCTCTTCTCTCGTTGCTTCTTGGTTTGCCCGTTTTGCTGCTGGTGAAAGACCTTTCCGTCTGGCTGCCGTCTCCAGGTAACATTAGTGACTGGCTGGCCCTTCTCCTGCAGCTTCTGTCGAATCTGAGGAAGAGTGTGAGAGGGCGACAGTCAGACCAAGACCCATGACATCTAGTGGAGTTATACGCACATAAATATCAGATTTAAGCATTAATCAGAGTACTATTCAGAATTCTGAAATATCTCAGTTTGCATGTCAAGTGATATCTTAAAATCAGATTTTTCTGATCAGCTGTTAACAATATGTTTTTTAACGATACATTCAGTTTACAGGTATTGACCGAGCTTCTGACTGAATGGCTGTGTTGATGTGGAAGATCTGACCTGCACTGACTGAAAGGAGACACTAGGTGGCACATTTGAGCTTGTCATTGACTAGGAACAGGGGGACACTGGCACTCACCTGCTCTGCCAAAGCTGCCTGGACGTCTGGGTCCTCCATGTTGAGAGGGGAGTCAATCTTTAAGGCAATTTTCACCACCTGTACCCTTGGGACTACAGAGAAATGTTATCTCTCTCTCTCTCTCCCTCTCTCTCTCTCTCTCACTCCATAACATAATACACAAACACATGCAGACAATCTGGATATGTGACTCCAATGGACAGAGTTAAACAGCTTCTGATTCTCTGATTCTCACTTGTGAAGAATAAACGTGCCCCCCTTTCCTCCTCCAAATGTGAAGATTTGCAACTGCTGTGTGTATGAGAATAAACTATACTTTCACACAGACGCACACACACACACACACACACACACACACACGCACAGTCATTAGACAACTAATCCCAAAGCAAAGCACTGTGGCAGACTCACCACTGTTGCAGACAAAGGCCTTCAGTTCGGAGCACCAACTGTCAACCCATCCACCATCCTGATAGTACGCACATTCCTTGTTGAATTGGGCATTGTTGGGGCGACCCGTTTGCCAGGCACGGAACGTGGATGGGTTCTGATCGGACCACTTCCAGGTGTCCCTATGGAGACCGATCCACATACGATCATCATTGCTTAACTCTAGCAACTGCTTACTCTCCGCAGCACTCGTGACGCTGGCCAGGTCGGTGTAATGCTGGCGGCAGTGCCTCTGTGCGCCGGTCCAGGTTTTTTTCTCAGAGATAAAGATGTATTCGTTTGGTGCTGCCTTGCTTGCTGTGGATGGCAAAATTAAAAATGCATCTGAGCAAGAAAAAGTGGTATTGTTTTTCTGTTGAGAGCTGAGAATATGACTCGTGTGCTCTGAAGGGTGCATTAGTCGTACCCCAAATTTGACAAGGCACAAAAATAAAAACAAACAAAGAACTCTCTACATTTAACAGAAAAGCAAAGTTAAATGAGAAGAATTAGATCATTTCAGACTTAAAACTGACTACAAAAGTTTGCAGTATAAATTTGAGGAGCATGTACTCACCATCATAGCACATAAAGGGGCACGTCAAGCTGCAACGCGTGTCACAAAAACCTCCTTTATACAGCATTCCACAAGACTGGTGACCACCATTGTTGTCGGGTTCTCCTTTATACCACTCAATATACCCTGTCTGCCCCAAAGTAAGGCCATCCAGAGACCATTTCCAGCTGTTCACGTCGTCATACAACCCTATCCAAATACTCTGATTGTAGCCTAAATGATGTACATATTCCATGAACCTGGTGTGGTCCTCGAGGCTTGTGATGGTCACCAGGTCGTTCTTAGACTTCCTGCAGTATTTTTGTGCCTCGCTCCAGTTGAGTAGATGAGACTCGAAGTGGTATTGAGTACACAGGCAGGGGGAGAAGGAGAGCACACCTGTTGGCACACCGCTCATGAGGGGTGTGTTATGTACACACACACACACACACACATGATGCACACACACACACACACACACACACACACACACACACACACACATTTACATGATGCACACAAACACACACATGCACGCACGCACGCACTTACACACACATACAAACATGACGCGCGTGCACACACACACACACACACACACACACACACCACACACACACACACACACGCAAAGATGATGCGTGCACACACACACCCACACACAATCATACACACAAGTACACACACACGCACACACACACATTCTGTCAAAAACAAATTTGAGCTAGCAAACTTGAACTAGTGCTTGAGGTAGCAAACCCTGAAACACTGGATGGACACATTACATCTTACATTATTTTTACTGTCCCTCTCTGCCTGTCTGACGCTTCCTCTCTTTCTCTCTCTTTCACTCTCTCGCTCTTTATCTCTCTCTCTTTCTCTCTCTCTCAGAAACACACACACACACACACACACACACAGATATTTTTGACATAGTCAGGAGCGTACATAATCATGACTCTGCCTCACCTGAGAATAAAAGGAGCAAAGCTTCAGTAGATGCCATGACTGACAGCTAAGAGGCCACCACCAAAGTCACAGCGATGGCAACACCAGTAGTCCCTACAAGTCCACAGGAATGCACGCTCATCAACATTTAGAAAAATAGTTACGATCACATGACCTAATAAGTGCATTTACATCATATGCTTTCAGAAGTATTTACAACTTCTTTAGAAGTCTACCAGCAGCCCTCCAGTTTTTCAAAAAATCATAACAAGACAAGTTTGATGTTTGAAACTTTGAAACTTTCAATGGAATGCAATGAATCTAAAAAGCTAAACTTAAAGCCCAAGTGCATATTTGAGTTCTTCAATTTAGCATTTAAGAAAAGGTAATATATTGAGAAAAGGTAATATATATATATATATATATATATACTTTATTGTAACAGACTCAAGGTCCAGATAATACATATAAGACATACACACTTACAATTATAGGACATTTAAAGAAACAAAAAAGACAACTGACACACTCACACACACACACACACACAATCATATATCTTAAAAAGGGTGATAAAAAAAACCTCACATTTAAGGTAGACCTACATACAATTGGCTTTTCCAGTGTTTCCACATGTCAGAAATGTATAGAGTATCACTCTCCTTTATATTACACAAACTCATGATTATACCATTTCTAGATTCACGTAACCTAGACATAAATTTGTGCATAAGGTTCCTCATTAGAGCCTGAAATGTGGGAACATTAGCATTGACAAATAAGGCACTTGCACTTTCCCATCTTGGAGCCTTAAGCAAGATTCTCAGTGCATCATTATATGCCACCTTGATCTTATTATTGATCTTTACTTTGCTGTAGTTGTACCAGAGCTGAGCTGTATACAGTGAAGTACAGTAAGTCCTAAAAAGACATGTTTTGACTTCACTTGTACACATATAGAATTTTCGTGCCAGCATATTCGCTTGAGCATACATTTTGCAGCACTGGCGCTGGATATCATCATCATCGCTTAGGTCATTCCTTAAAAAATGTCCTAAATATTTTGTTTTTGTGACAACTGTCAGCTCACTGTCATTTAGAAAGAAAGAAGGGAAGTGTAGCTTTTTATCCTCCTTAGCTCTGGCAATCATTACAACACTCTTTTTTGGGTTGTATTTGATGTCATACTCTATGCCATATTCTGAACAGGCTCTGAGCAGTTGCTGTAAACCAGCACTATAGGGAGACAGGACAACTAAGTCATCAGCATACAATAAATGATTGACAACCTTATCCCCAATCATACACCATGTCTTACAGTCTTTCAGTTTCATAGACAGATCATCCATATAAAGATTGAAAAGAAAAGGAGATAGAATGCCACCTTGTCTGACACCGTTGGAAACAAAGAAATGGCTAGAGGATGCCTCGCCCCATTTGACCTGCATGGTTTGATGAGAATACCAATACTGCAAGATGCGGATCAAGTATAAAGGAACCCCTCGTTCATATACACTGTAAAAAAAATCTCGTCAAAATTACGGTGAATTACCGGCAGCTGTGGTTGCCATTTTTTCACCGTAAAAATTACAGTGACATTGTATAAGGGTTTACGGTAAGGTATACTTACACTTGTAAAAACAACAGTTTGAAAATGTTCCAATAAAGATGAATTACTGTTAAAATAATGGTGATATTGTATATAGGTTCACAGTATAGCTGTACAATTCACAATGGAATCCTGTTGCTTTTAAAGTGAAATAATATCCATTCCACAGTATTTATTGTCCGATTTTGATGGTCAATTTCTGTAAAAGTAACAGCACGATAATTTATGTCTTGACGGTATAACTGTTCAATTCACAGTTCATGACCGTTGCTTTTAAGATGAATTTCTTTCATTTCCACATAATTTATTACCCTATTTTATGGTTTATCTCTGTTAAAACAACAGCTCAATTATAGCTTCTCAGTATGACTGTTGAATTTACGGTTTGTAGCTGTTGCTTTTAAGGGGAAATCCCATCTATTTCACATAATATATTACCTCATTATAGGGTGAAGTCCAGTTAAAATTTGTAATAAGATTTACAATGAATTACCATCACCTGTGGATGCCAGAAAACCATTAAAATGCAGGCAAACATATTACCAATATTGAACACAGTAGCCAGACTTTTTTAATAGTTAAGTATGAAAAACAAAAAAAGAGACAGTAGATGTGTTTTGAAGGTGCTCTTTGGCCAAGACGTAGAGACATAAGAACAAACTTTAATAATACGGCTAGTTCATATTTGAACTTAACATATTAAAAACACTGCCAACATGTTTCGGCCACCCACAGGGCCTTCCTCAGGGCAAGAAGTGAACAAAGCAGCATTGCATGCAAGATAGTTAAACAAGTCAATCAGCTGATTGACTCCAGGTAGAGTGGGCGGAGTCCACTCCTGCAGAGCTGCAAGACAATTAAACATAACCACAAACAACAAAGTCATCTGCTGCAATCCTAAATATCATAAATAGACAATATGCATCAACACACATGAGACATAATCAATACACAGCTAATCAAAGAAAAGAAATCATATCAATATTTTCATTGATACCAGGAAATAAGCAGCTATTCAGCTATTCAACTCCAAAACCGGATCAAACTCTGTTCAGTATTAAACAATAAACAAGGACAAAATAAGTTCTCAGTTGCAAACCAAGAGCAATGATGGCACGGAACAATCCACCGTGTCCTAATTCACAAACAGTATGCCAAACTGCCAGGGAAAAAAAGTGCTGCCAAACTGCCAGGAAAAAAAAGAATGCTGCATATCTGCAGGGTTGCATTTCCCATCAACATCCGAATCTTGAACAAAACAAAGGCAGTATAGGGACAAAAGACAGTATACGAGAGAGTATACGAGAGAGTTTGTGAATTCCTCTCCTTCGTAAACCTAGTTCAATAAACTGAAATAAAATAATCACCTCACTGATACTTTGCTGTTTCTGAAACTTTCAGCTGTGTGAAGCCAGCGACACTAGCGAAATTTTCAATATGGCAGCCACTCAGGATTTTTTCAAAATAAAAGTCTAGTCTAATGCTTTATTTTTATATTTATTTGGAAGAATATCAATAAAGAAATACAAATTTCTTCCAAGAAATTCCTTCTAAAAGGTAAAAAGTGGCGTTAGCTACAAATAAAAATAAATTAAGGAATATGAACATAAGTTACCACAGAAATACACACATGACCTTAAAATTCTGTGGCTGAGAAAACAACAAGTTGTGCATATGTGATATGGGGGTAAAATTAAATTAGGTCCCAGTCCATAGTGATCCTTAATGGAATATGTTAGTCTGCTTGGTATAATGCCCACTAAATTTAAATTGTCTGGCTGTGAAAACACATTTATCTGATATTGAGGTAAAATGAAATCACTGCAACATGTCCTTCAAGAATATTAACAGCCAAATGCATAATATGCATGGCTTACTCAATATGGGCACTTTACATTTCTCATATACAAAAGCATAACACTTATGTTTTACAGAAATAACACAAATTACAAAGTTTTCTTTAAAGACATTTACTTAAGATCTTGTATGCAAGTTACTGTCATATATTTTACTTGCCAATTTAAGGTAGAGTGCATATGAGTGTACAATTAAACAAATCTGTTCAATGTCTTTTTAATGGGACAGTACACACGGTGCGTTTTCCCAGTCGGTTAAGAAATTTGCGCTACTTGCCCTAGATGGTGTTTACTAGCAGTCGCTCTGTACTCCCTGAGCTGCTAGGAGACAAGGGATGTCTCACTGTGAAGCCGTATAGGTGCAGGTCTTGAGATAAAATGTTAGCTTAACCTGCAAGATGAGTCTACTGAAATTGTAAAATTAGCCTAAGCCACACTGTAGGCTACATACAGGTGGGGTATACAATTGAGCTGTTGTTTTAACAGAGATACACAATAAAATAGGGTAATAAATTATGTGGAAATGACAGAAATTCGTCTTAAAAGCAACGGTCATGAACTGTGAATTGAACAGTTATAACGTCAAGACATAAATTATCGTGCTGTTACTTTTACAGAAATTGACCATAAAAATCGGACAATAAATACTGTGGAATGGATATTATTTCACTCTAAAAGCAACAGGTTTCCATCGTGAATTGTACAGCTATACTGTTAACCTATATACAATATCACCATTATTTTAACAGTAATTCATCTTTATTGGAACATTTTCAAACTGTTGTTTTTACAAGTGTAAGTATACCTTACCGTAAAGCCTTATACAATGTCACTAATTTTTACGGTGAAAAATGGCAACCACAGCTGCCAGTTTTTCACCGTAATTTTGACTAGCGCCACCTTAACAAACTTTTGACCGCACGTGTGAACCTATTTAGCTAGTAATAATTTGTTGAATATGGCAGGGGGGATTGTAGTCTTTTTAACTGCTGTTAATTTACAACTTAATTCTGTAGGCGTCCATGAATTTACTTTGTTGTTCGCCATGTATGTAGCTGACATTTTAAGTATGGTGTACCCGTGTGTACGGGCGTGTGGCAGTGTTGTTCAAGTTCACTAGATTTGTTCACTACTGTTTATTGTTCATGTGTAGTTCACGTATGACATATGTTCATATTATTCATCTTCAAGTTCAAGTTAGTCATTGTGTTTTAAATATAGATTGCCACTTCATAGAAAAACTAGCAAAACTAGCATAGTTTTTTTTTTGGGGGGGGGGGGGGGTGGTCACACAAAACCACAAGAAAATCTGACCTGACCATAGGCTATGTGGGCAGATTTGGATTTTTTTTGTCACAAATTCAGCGTCGATATTCTTTCTTGTTTATGTGTAGTATGAAGGTGTTTAATAAGCTATAGGCTATTTCAATATCTCATTTAGGCTGCTGATGTACACGCACGTAACATTCTAACCAGTGCTGAAGCCTATGGAAATGCGGGCAGGGGCAGGTGCAGGTGCCAGTGCCGGTGCCGGACCAAAGTCAGCTCAGCACCAGCACCGGCACCGGCACGGTGTGGGCGTACCATACATGGCTCTGGGTGAGGCTTACGACCTAGTGACGTAGCTAAGTTTGGCCTGCTCTGGTTCGCTCGTATGTCTGTATTTCTATACTGCTTGTTGTGACCCACCACATTGTAAATAGAGCTACTCAAAGTGGTTTTTAGCGGAAGGAGGCCTTTAAATAGGCCCACATCGACTGTAGGAAAGTTCCTGTACAATAGGCCTGTCTTGGGCAATGCAGAAAATAAATAAAAGAAAAAGGGATACAATAAAAGAAAAAATGAAAACAAATTCTATGAACTGGGCTAGTATTTCTTAGAAATCTAAAACAAAGCTAAAACTAAGGTCAATTGGATTTTGTAATCACACTGCACTAGTGCACCTAGTCATAGGTTACCAATGGGCTAGTGGTCCCTTTGCTTTTTCTGGATAGGACTCTAATGAGTGACACAAACTGCAAGATTTTTAAAACAGATCTAACAAGAAATTTTGCCCCAACAAGAAAATGACCCTGACACCTTTTTTTCTCCATACTGGACTATTAGACTATTCTTGGAATTGTGGGCTATTTATTTCTGGCACTAAGCCCCTACTGTAATATTGGATAATATTTTTGGTCACTTTAATCCACACAGACAACTGTAAGGCACCTTACCAGAATGCTTTGCACCTTGTTGGTAGGCCAACATTATGTGTGTTGCTGCTTCTTTCAATCTGTCAAATGTCTGATGCCTAAAGTAGGTTAATTATACAGTAATATACTATTTTTAATATTACAATCTAATACCGTTGCTTTTTAAGTTTTTCACTCTATATTTAACATCCTAAAATAGTAAAAAATAATGTTGACAGCATGTTTTTTATTCAAGGTATTCACATCGTAAATAATACAGTAATGTGCTATTTTTAATATTACTGTCGAATGCTGTTGCCATTTCAGTTTCTAACCATATATTTCACATGTTAAAACAGTTAAAAATACAATATCTGACTATTTTTACATTTATGGTAATCCAATGTTAATTCTACAACAATAAGCTGCTTCTTACTTTACAGTTTTTTCTTGTTGCCATTTCACATATATTCACTGTATTTTTCACGGACATTTTTTACAGTGTAATTTAAAAAATAATTTCCCGTGGTTAACACGGTCAAACGCCTTAGATGCGTCTAAAAACACGTAAATATGGTAGAGTTCTTTTTCTTATACTTTGATATTGTAATAATGACGACCAACTGAGTTTGTATGATATCTTGCCAACAGTGTCCCCTAACAGTAAGAAGAGCAATTAAATCATTTAACATCTGTAATAACAGGTCAGTTGGGCAATTGGAAGGGCTATCTCTGTTTGGTAAATTTAACATACTTGGCAAATTATAAATAAACTTTATAATTACATAAACTATATTTAATTCGCTCCCTTATAACTAAGAATGAGCAGATTTTGGCTTTTCATGGGCTTCAATAGCCTATGTAAGGCGAAATTCAAAATAATAATAAAATGAGAAAATAATGGAAGCTACGTTTCAACAAAATTTCACCAAAAGTCTTTTACTTACCTGTCGTGGAGGGGTTCAGAGCAAGGATAATTAAATACCAGAGGAAATCTAACTTTAGGAGTACTAGTTTTACTAGTGACATGGAAGAGAATGGCGGTCGAAATGGTAAAGAAATTGTACAGTAAGTGGATTTAAAAGGGATTTGTGTACCAAATCTCACACAAAACATGCAAAATCAGCCCTGCAGTCTGGCCACATACTGTATTTGTTTGTGTATTTACATAAGAGAGAGGCTGGTTGACATGGTTTACTGAACATACCATACCATGACCAACACAGATTATTAAGTTAATCTTTTGCAAATGAAAATGTTGTGGGGGCTCTGTTTGATTATGTATGAGGAGTCATATCCATTTTAAATCAGTTATGAAATGCACTATGAATGTTATGTCACAACATTTTAATGTAGTGAAGAGAACTTCACGACCATTTTGAAACTTTTTTTGTCCTTCTCAATCTTTCAAATCTTGAGAAAAAAAGATAGTATACTCTGTACAGGAGTGAGTATGCAGGACAACATTCAGGAACAGCGGAAAAGAGAGTAAACTGTCTTGAGATTGGCATAGGGTATCATGAGGGGGCATAAGGGGAGTGTTAGGTGTTACTGGGAGAAAGTTATGGTGTGTGTGTGTGTGTGGAGGGGTTAATGATGGGCTGTGTGTGAGCAGTGAGCAGTGCTGAGGTGGAGATGGGCAAACGTGTGGGAGTTGAGTGGGCAGGAGGAGGGGGGGGGGGGGGGGGGGGGCTCAAGAACTGTGTCCTGAGGTTGGAGGGGTGATGGAGGCTGTATCCTGTGTGCTACAGTATGTGTGCATGATTGGGGGGGGGGGCTTGATGACATCTAGCGGTTGGGAGGCTGTGTGTGGGTGGATGGGCGCGAGGTCTGAGTCAGGTGTGCTGTGTGTGCATGGGGGGAACTCTAAAATCATCGAGTGGTAATGGGCCTGTGCTTGGGGGGGGTCAAGAACTGTGTCCGTGTGAGTGTGTGAGTGTGAGGGATGATGGAGGCTTTATGCTGTGTGCTATGTGTGCATAGTTGGGGGGGGGGGGGGGGTGATGACATCTAGTGGTTGGGAGCCTGTGTGTGTGTGTGTGTGTGTGGGGGAGGGTGTGAGAAATGTGTCCTGCGTGCTGTGTGTGTATGTGTGTGTGTGTGTGTGTGTTTGGGGGGGGGGGGGGGGGGGGGTGGGGCGAGGTCTGTGTCAGGTGTGCTATGTGTACATGGTTTGGGGGGGGGGTTGATGACATCTAGTGGTTGGGAGCCTGTGTGTGGGGAGGGGTGTGTGAGAAATGTGTCCTGCGTGCTGTGTGTGTGTGGGAGGGGTGTGTGAGAAATGTGTCCTGCGTGCTGTGTATGTGTGTGTGTGTGTGGTGTGGGAGGGGTGTGTGAGAAATGTGTCCTGCGTGCTGTGGTATGTGTGGGGGTGAGAACTGTCCTGCTTGCTGTGTGTGTATGTGTGTGGGGATGCCAGGGTACATACAGAGGTAATTTGACTTTAGCGTAACAAGTGCTTTTAGTAAAATGGAAGACAATTGGGATGAGATGGTGTTTGTTGTTTTTTAGTTTTCCATAAAGGAATTAAAATGGAATACAATACACCAGAATAGAACAGAACAGAACGGAATAGAATGGAATGGGACACAATAGAACACAATAGAATACAATAGAACTGTATTAACCCCCCTCTGGAGGTCTTTAGAGAAACTGGGATTCCAGCATCAAAGCACCGATCACAAGCAGATACAGACAGATAGAAGTATGTACAGGTTAATGAATAAGGAGACTGATAGGACAGAAAGTAAGAAACCCTCAGCTTATCAGTAGAGAGACTTAGAAGAATAAAAACTAATGAGAAACAAGGGGGGGGGGGGGGGGGGTTAAAGAAATTGACTGGTGCTGGAGCGTCTGTGAGATTTCTCCCCAACATGCAAAGTGGGTCTTTCACTCCGGTCACATATTTGCTTCTGTGTTTACATAACAGATGGAGGGTGGTTGAAGTGGTTGACTGAGTATACTGTGCCATGCACAACACACACACAGACACACAGACACACAGACACAGACACACACACACACACACACACACACACAACACACACAACACACACACACACAGAGGCTCACAACCACTAGATGCCATCAAGTCCGCCACCCCCCCCCCCCTCCATGCACACATTAGCACACAGTATACACCCCTCCACCCCACACACTCACACGGACACAGTTCTTGACCCCCCCCATCCCCCAAGCACAGGCCCATTACCACTCAATGATTTTACAGCCCCCCCCCATGCACACACAGCACACTGACTCAGACCTCGTGCCCCCTGATAGCAAGGACACAGCCACCTCATCACAACACCATTTCCCATCACCTCAGCACTCCTTCCCTCCCCCACACACAGCCCATCATCGACCACCAAAGCCAATCCTCCTTTCCTACCCCAACTGCACTTTATGCACTTTACGCCAACACCCCCCCCCCCCCCCCCCCCACACACACACACACACACACCACCACCACCCGTTCTACCTCCCTTTATCAGGTAGCCATCCTCAAACTACATTCTATGCACTTTACTCCCCCCTCCCAATGCACAGTTTTAGACAAACAATTACTTATTTCACTGCATGTCCTATGTCGTTGTATCTTGTATCCTTCTGTCTTATGTTTTATCAATTTATTCATCTTCTATGGATTATGCATGCATGTTTATTCTGTTTTCTGCTGTTCCTGCATGTTGTCCTGCATACTCACTCCTGTACTGAGTATACTATCTTTTTTTCTCAAGATTTGAAAGATTGAGAAAGACAAAAAAAGTTTTAAAGCCGGCATAAAGTTCTCTTTACTACATCTAAAATGTTGTAATGTTGTAAAACACATAATGTTCATAGTGCATTTCATAACTGATTTAAAATGGATATGACATAATCAAAGAGAGGCCACAAAACATTTTAATTTGAAAAGGTAAACATAATAATCTGTGTTGGTCATGGTATGCTATGTTCAATAAACCATTTCAACCAGCCTCTCTCTTATGTAAATACACAAACAAATACAGTATGTGGCCAGACTGCAGGGCTGATTTTGCATGGTGATAAGCAAATCTGTTTCAAATGATTTACTTCATATTGTCATATTGTCCTCTCCTCACCCCCCATTCCCTTCCATGTCTCTAGCTACACTAGTAGTGGTGAAGTCAGATTTCCTCTTTCATTGCATTACCCCTTCTGTAAAGCCCTCCACAACAGGTAAGTAAAAGACTTTTAGTGAAATTTTATGCAAATGTTTAGCTTCCATTACTTTCTCGAATTGTTATTTCGAAGGTTTATTAATAATGTGGCAAGTATGTTAAATGTATCAAACAGAGATAGCCCTGCCAATGGTCCAACTGACCTTATTACAGTTCTTTGATGACCTAATTGGCTCAATCCATATCAAATGTCCGAATGGCTCACATTCGACCATCTCAGATTTGACTAGAAACATCCATAGAGTTCATACACTTCCTCTTTACTTCAAATAGTTTTATGTTAAAACATATTTAGCAACTATGGTAGGTACGTTTTTGACCCATTTTAAGCAGCACTTTAGGAGCCACTTTAAAATTGTTATGTCTCAAAAACTATTAAAGCTAGGTCCTTCAAATTTTCGCAAAATTTGACTCCAGGCTCTGAAGCAGGACATTGCAGTCTGGAGACTCAGTCAGCATGGTGTTCATCCTTATTATTATTCAGATTCCTTCAGCATATATCTTTACATGTATGCTGTGTATATTTCAATATAAAACTGCCACTCTGTGATGAATCGTCTGCAAGATATTCAAGCTTAGAAATGGACAAAAGGAAATTTTGCGACTTTTTTATCATGCTATAGCAAAAAATGACAGCAGACATTTCTATAGACATACAATATGCTGCCTCATACATGAAGAAAAAAACAAGTGATCTTTCTAAAACAGTCAGTTTTATGTTGGTGGTGGAGGCTGTCATTGTTTTGCTATAGCATGATAAAAAAAGTCATAAAGTGACTTGTTACATTGATTCCTGTGGACTTGTAGGGACTACTGGTGTTGTCATCGCTGTGACTTTGGTGGTGGCCTCTTAGCTGTCAGTGATGGCATCTACTGAAGCTTTGCTCCTTTTACTCTCAGGTGAGGCAGAGTTGTGACTATGTGCGCTCCTGACTATGTCAAAAATATGTATGTGTATGTGTGTGTGTGTGTGTGTTTCTAAGGAGAGAGGGAGAGAGAAAGAGAGAGCATGAGAGAGAGAGAGAGAGAGAGAGAGAGAAAGAGAGGAAGAGTAAGACAGGCAGACAGTAAAAATAATGTAAGTGATGTAATGTGTCCACCCAGTGGTTCAGGGTTTACTAGTTTAAGCACTAGATCAAGTTTGTTAGCTCAAGTTGCTAGTGCTGACCTGGTTAACCTCTTAATACACACCGTACCGTTTACGGGACGGGGGTGGGGGTGGGGGGAGGCATACATTCTTCTGTCATTCTATTCCAGAATGACTGACATCCAATCCAAAACCCATGCAAGAAATGCAAGAGACCAATATTTTGTTTCTAGGCAAAGGGGTTCTCAAGTTATAGAGGTTTGATTCTGGTTATACAGATTTCGGAACCAAATATCCTATGGGAATTTTCAATAGGGACACAAGAAAAACGCATGGACATACCTATTGATAAAAATCTACAAAAAAATCAGGTTTTGATCCTTTGCCTCCAATTTTTTACTGTGTGAAGGTAAGACCTGTGTCTGTGGCCTCATTATGCCTTTGTTTGGCCAACAGGTTACTGAAATTATAGGTCTCAGTCACTTTACAGGTTCACATGTTGAACGGAAAGTAAAACCTTCATTCTAACCTCTGTACCTCTGTGTCAGTGCATCACAGAATCACCCAGATACTTTATAAATAACCCTGAGAGTGTTACCTTTCCACTGATACCAAGAACATGTCTGAGTCTAAAACTATGTAGGAGCTGTGCTACTTACAACTTGGGCATACCATTTGCTTGCTTGTGTGTGTGCATGTGTGTGTGATTGTATGTGAGCGTGTATGTGGTTGTGTGTATTTGTGTGTGTGTGTGTGTGTGTGTGTGTGTGTGTGTGCGTCATGTTATGTGTGTCTGTGTGTGTGTATTTGTGTGTGTGATTCTTTGCGTGTGTGATTGTGTGTGTGTGTGTGGGCGCACACGCGTCATGTTTGCATTTGTGTGTGTGTGTGTGTATTTGTGTGTGTGATTCTTTGCGTGTGTGATTGTGTGTGTGTGTGTATGTGTGCGCGGGCGGGTGTGTTTGTGTGTGTGATTGTGTGTGTGTGTGTGTGTGTGTGTTTGTGTGCATCATGTTTGTATGTGTGTGTGGGTGTGCATCATGTGTGTGTTTGTGTGTGTGCATCGTGTGTGTGTGTGTGTGTGTGTGGTTGTGTGTGTGATGTTTCTATGTGTGCGCGGGCATGTGCGTTTGTGTGTGTGTGTGTGCATCATGTGTGTGTTTGTGTGTGTGTGTGTGTGTGTGTGTGTACATAACACACCCCTCATGAGCGGTGTGCCAACAGGTGTGCTCTCCTTCTCCCCCTGCCTGTGTACTCAATACCACTTCGAGTCTCGTCCCCTCAACTGGAGCGAGGCACAAAAATACTGCAGGAAGTCTAAGAGCGACCTGGTGACCATCACAAGCCCCGAGGACCACACCAGG
>CM059284.1:11725451-11745451 GCA_030347295.1 Setipinna tenuifilis
GCAACACATTCAGGGAATATGCAGACAAGTTTGTAAGAGCATTGCTCGCATTTGGCAAACACTTTCACAGGATTGACATTACATTTGACAGATATAGAGAGATGTCAATTAAGAGTACAACAAGACAGAAACGCGCAAGAGGATATACACCCATTCGCCGTGCCATTGAAGATGGCTCTGTACCACTTCCAAAGAACTGGTCAAACTTCCTGGCTTTGGAGAAGAATAAGGAAGACCTCGCTCAATTTCTGTCCGAAGAATTATTGGCTCAGGCTCCAGCCAACAAGATTATCATTGCTGCTGGAGGGTTCAAAGAGGAGAATACAGCAAAGTGTTCTAATTCAGAAGTTGACATCACAGCTCTTCAGGGCTACCACGAGGAAGCAGACACAAGAATTGTCCTCCACTGTGTGCATTCAAATGCAGAATTTCTTGTTGTCTTCAGTCAAGATACTGATGTACTACTCCTGTTAATTGCACATTTTGACAAGATGCAGTGTAAGCAATTGTGGATGAGAATGGGAACATCTAAGAAGCCAAGACATATTCCCATACACACAGTGCGTGAGTCTCTGAGGGGGCAGCTTCCCAATATTGAGAATCTTCTCTCTTTCCATGCAATAACAGGCTGTGATACTGTCTCCTACTTTGCGGGACATAGCAAGAAAACATCATGGAAAGCTTTCTTGGAGCAGCCTGCCCTCCTAGATGGAATTGGCCTGGGTGAACTGACAGAAACAACCATACAGTCTGCAGAGAAGTTCATTTGCCGTGTTTATGACACCAAAGATGTCAGCTGCAATGATGCAAGAGCCACGCTTTTCTCCAGATGTCGGGGACCTGAGGCTCTACCCCCTACAAGTGATGCTGCTCAGTGGCATATTAAAAGAGCACATTATCAAGCTCTAGTATGGAGACAAGCATAGAAAACAAATCCACTTCTGCCACCCATAGAGGAAATGGGATGGAGCGTCATCAATGGACGTCTGGAACCCAAACTGATGTCCATTGCAGCAATCCCCAAAAGCTGCAGCTTGATGGTTACCTGCAGATGCAGTCTTGGCTGTAAAACAAGCAAATGCAGTTGTCGCACTGCTGGCTTGTTCTGTGCAGGTGGCTGCAAATGTCAACGAAGTGAAGAGCATCCATGCCAGAATACTAGCAGTTCAGACTAGAAATACACACATTACTTCAGGTAAGTTCTTTATCTAAACTTCTTATTTCATATTTTTCAGTGTTTAAAACAATTATCAAACACACCCTAACATTATTTTTCTTTCCACAGTGACTTTGCATTGATGAGGACAATTCAAGTATCCATGGAGTTGGAGAGACTCTAAAGTTCTGTAAATAAATGTTTGTATGTGTTTGCTTTGTTTGCTTTGTTACTTTAGCCCAACTATTTTCAATAAATGTCATATTATGACTTCTGGTCTACCGTGTTTTTATTACCGTATTCCATGCAATATGATAAAAAAACAATTTGCTATGACTTATGCACTGTTGTAGCACTTAAATATGCAATTTGACCCCAAGCTACATTGTTTAACTGATTACTTAAGAAATAATGTAAAAAAAATCAAAAATCGTTTATCTCATTTTCATATGCAAATTAGAAGGCTTAAGACTAATGGTGCATGATAAACACAATATTCAGAATCAGCACCCTCAAATTATATAAAAAAACCATGGTTTACCATCATTTCCTCAAAATTCTATGTTGTTTAACTGATTAGTTTAAGAAATAATGACACAAAAAATGAAGAAAACCATTTATCTCTATTTTGATATGCAAATTAGAAGGCTTAAAACTCAGAATTCAGCTTGGTAAACAAAATACTCTGAATCAGCACCCTCAAATAATGTAAAAAACATGGTTTACCACCCTTTCCACAAAATGCTATGTTGTTTAACTGATTAGTTTAGAAATAATAATAAAAAATCGTTTATATCATTTTAATATGCAAATTAGAAGGCTTAAATCTCAGAATTCAGCTTGGTAAACAAAATATTCAGAATCAGCACCCTCAAATTATGTAAAAAACATGGTTTACCAGCTTTTCCTCAAATTTGCCGCTAGAACTCTTCTTTTGAGAAAGTTGGACCAGTCTACCTCAAAAGGACACGCAAGTGACTGAGCTAATAGCCCAGCTTTTAGCTCACTTGGTAGTGCCTGTCTCCCACACTGGCATTGCTGTGAGGTTGTGTGTTTCAGCCTGGCGCTGGACTGCACAGGTGGACTTAGGAATACAATAGAAGGGCTGATGCATAGGTCCCATGCTCAGATAAATAGACAGACAGACAGACATACAGACGGACATACAGATAGACAGGCAGACAGACAGATAGACAGAGAGACAGAAATATGGACAGATGGAGGGGTGGACTGAAGGGAGGTCACAACATGTCTGAGGATCTGAGAATATTTACAGCCTTTAAAATGTGTATTTTAGCAGTGTTAATTCACACAAGGAAATATTGACACCGAAACAGTAAGATTTATATATTGAATGCTAAATTCACAACAGATAATTGTCTTAAAGTAAAAGAATTCCAAAAGTATGACAGCTGAAGGTTATTTAAGTAGACTTCTGTGAAGTAGAAAACACTATTTGCACAAATGTCATTATTTTCTACATAAACGTGAAGACACGGTCCTTGTTGCATTGTCTTGTCGTTAATTTAATAAGGAACATTTTAGAGTTGTTCAAAGTACCTGAAGGACAAATCTAACTATTTGTGATCATTTCAAGGCTAATAGTATAAGTTGTTACTGCAATCTGCATACAGTAGAGAGACAGGTGTGTTGGGACCATGAGGGGCAACTTGAAAGTGGTGAGTGATCTTTCATTATTCACCCCCATGTAAAAAGTAGTGTAATAAAGATTTACAGTGACACAGATTTAAATATATAGTCCTATACTTTTTATGGAAGCCCTGAACCGCACAGAGGTAAGAAAAAAAAGGCAAATATTATCTCGTTATTTCAAGATACTATCTCGTTATTTCAAGATACTATCTCGTTATTTCGAGATACTATCTCGTTATTATGAGATATTATCTTGTTATTACAAGATACTAAGTCGTTATTACGAGATAAGGTCGTTATTACGAGATATTATCTTGTTATTACAAGATACTAAGTCGTTATTTCGAGATACTATCTTGTTATTTCAAGATACTATCTCGTTATTATGAGATATTATCTCGTTATTACGAGATCGTATCTCAAAATAACGAGATAGTATCTCGAAATAATAAGATAATATCTGCATTTTTTTTTAGCTCTGTGCGGTTCAGTATCTCGTAATAACAAGATAATATCTCGTAAAAACAACTTAATATCTCAATAATATCTCGTAATAACGACTTAATATCTCGTAGTAACAAGATAATATCTCGTAATAACGGCTTAATATCTCCTAATAACGAGATAATATCTTGTAATAACGAGATATTATCTCGAAATAACGAGATAATAACGGCAATTTTTTTTACCTTTGTGCGGTTCAGGGCTTCCGTAACTTTTGGCTCTCTTGAAAATGGCTTTATATTTATGCCCTCTAGTGGCCGATAGTGCACTACCATGTACCATGTCTACAATTATAGTCATACAGTTTACTGTAACATAAACACTTCTCCAGCAAAATGTTTTCAAAAGCATTTCTTTCCAAACATAAAATAAGAAATGGAAAACTGTATAAGCCAAAATGGTACCACGAGTCAATTTTATTTGGTGTATGATTATTGTAATAAACAGCAAAACAGCAAAAAGGAGCATATAAATTAACCACACACATTTAAAATTAAGACTGACGATGAGATGGCGATGAACAAAAGCTTAGAAAATGTGTGTGTATTTGTGTGTGTGTGTGTGTGTGTGTGTGTGTGTACATGCCTGACTGCATGCTTGTGTGTGAGTGTGTGACTGATGGCAGGTGAAATGGTGGTTATTAATATTAACAGCCTTTAAAATGTGTATTTCAGCAGTGTCAATTCACACAAGAAAATAAACGTCTATTGACATCAAAACAGTAAGATATATTGATAGCTAAATTCACAACAGATAATTGTCTTAACAAAGTAAAAGAGTTCAAAAAGTATGACAGCTGAAGGTTATTTAAGCAGACTTCTGTGACTACAGAAAACACTATATATTTGTAAATTTGTCATTGTTTTCTACAAAACGTAAAGACGATCATTTCAGTGTTTTTCAAAGTATCTGAAGGACAAATCTGAGTAGTTGTACAGATACCTTACCAAAAAAATCTAGAATTTCAAGTCCCCCATTAGAATGCTACTCAAATAAAAGTCTAAAAGGATATAGTATTTACTGTAAATCAAAACAAACACTAATAATATAAAATTATGCCTGCATCACATCTATAAGTGCAGGTTTAATGAAGATTTTCCTGTCTGAACTTGTCCTGAGGTCCACTACTGATGAGGTGTCCTGAAATTTTCACAGGCCACAACTGGACCCTGCAAATTAGAAAACAAACCATAACATAATCACCTAGACTCATGACAAAAGAAGTATGGATAAAGCTAGGAGTAAAAGACAGGATAAAAGTAAAAATGCTAAGCGTTCTCCCTAACAGGATGCCTCCTTGCCTCAAAGTTCACTTCTCTTCTCTCGTTGCTTCTTGGTTTGCCCGTTTTGCTGCTGGTGAAAGACCTTTCCGTCTGGCTGCCGTCTCCAGGTAACATCAGTGACTGGCTGGCCCTTCTCCTGCAGCTTCTGTCGAATCTGAGGAAGAGTGTGAGAGGGCGACAGTCAGACCGAGACCCATGACATCTAGTGGGGTTATACGCACAGAAATATCAGATTATTCAAAATTCTGAAATACCTCAGTTTACATGTCAAGTGATATCTTAAAATCAGATTTTTCTGTTCAGCTGTTAACAATATGTTTTTTAACAATGCATTCAGGTTACAGGTATTGACCCAGCTTCTGACTGAATGGCTGTGTTGATGTGGAAGATCTGACCTGCACTGACTGAAAGGAGACACTAGGTGGCACATTTGAGCTTGTCATTGACTAGGAACAGGGGGACACTGGCACTCACCTGCTCTGCCAAAGCTGCCTGGACGTCTGGGTCCTCCATGTTGAGAGGGGAGTCAATCTTTAAGGCAATTTTCACCACCTGTACCCTTGGGACTACAGAGAAATGTTATCTCTCTCTCTCTCTCTCTCTCTCTCTCTCTCTCTCTCTCTCTCTCTCTCTCTCACTCCATCACATAATACACAAACACATGCAGACAATCTTGATATTGGACAGAGTTAAACAGCTGTGCATGATTCTCACTTGTGAAGAATACACGTGCCCCCCTTTCCTCCTCCAAATGTGAAGATTTGCAACTACTGTATGTGTGAGAATAAACTATACTTAGCCAATTATTTCTGTTGTCTGCCAATTATTTCTGTTATTATGTCTTTCTTTCACACAGACGCACACACACACACACACACACACACACACACACACACACACACACACACACACAGTCATTAGACAGCTAATCCCAAAGCAAAGCACTGTGGCAGACTCACCACTGTTGCAGACAAAGGCCTTCAGTTCGGAGCACCAACTGTCAACCCATCCACCGTCCTGATAGTACGCACATTCCTTGTTGAATTGGGCATTGTTGGGGCGACCCGTTTGCCAGGCATGGAACGTGGATGGGTTCTGATCGGACCACTTCCAGGTGTCCCTATGGAGACCGATCCACATACGACCATCATTGCTTAACTCTAGCAACTGCTTACTCTCCGCAGCACTCGTGACGCTGGCCAGGTCGGTGTAATGCTGGCGGCAGTGCCTCTGTGCGCCGGTCCAGGTTTTTTTCTCAGAGATAAAGATGTATTCGTTTGGTGCTGCCTTGCTTGCTGTGGATTGCAAAATTAAAAATGCATCTGAGCAAGAAAAAGTGGTATTGTTTTTCTGTTGAGAGCTGAGAATATGACTCGTGTGCTCTGAAGGGTGCATTAGTCGTACCCCAAATTTGACAAAGCACAAAAATAAAAACAAACAAAGAACTCTCTACATTTAACAGAAAAGCAAAGTTAAATGAGAAGAATTAGATCATTTCAGACTTAAAACTGACTGCAAAAGTTTGCCTTATAAATTTGAGAAGCATGTACTCACCATCATAGCACATAAAGGAGCCCCTGTTGCTGCAGCCTATGTCACAAAAACCTCCTTTATCCAGCCTTCCACAAGACTGGTGACCGCCATTGTTGTTGGGTTCTCCTTTATACCACTCAATATACCCTGTCTGGCCCAAAGTAAGGCCATCAAGAGACCATTTCCAGCTGTTCACGTCGTCATACAACCCTATCCAAATACTCTGATTGTAGCCTAAATGATGTACATATTCCATGAACCTGGTGTGGTCCTCGAAGCTTGTGATGGTCACCAGGTCGTTCTTAGACTTCCTGCAGTATTTTTGTGCCTCGCTCCAGTTGAGTGGACGAGACTCGAAGTGGTATTGAGTACACAGGCAGGGGGAGAAGGAGAGCACACCTGTTGGCACACCGCTCATGAGGGGTGTGTTATGTACACACCCACACACACACACACGATGCACACACACACACACACACACACACACACACACACACACACACACACACACACACACATTTACATGATGCACACAAACACACACATGCACGCACGCACGCACACACTTACACACACAGACAAACATGACGTGCGTGCACACACACACACACACACACACACACACACACACACACACCACACACACACACACCACACACACACACGCAAAGATGATGCGTGCACACACACACCCACACACAATCATACACACAAGTACACACACACGCACACACACACACATTCTGTCAAAAACAAATTTGAGCTAGCAAACTTGAACTAGTGCTTGAGGTAGCAAACCCTGAAACACTGGGTGGACACATTACATCTTACATTATTTTTACTGTCCCTCTCTGCCTGTCTGACTCTTCCTCTCTTTCTCTCTCTTTCACTCTCTCGCTCTTTATCTCTCTCTCTTTCTCTCTCTCTCAGAAACACACACACACACACACAGATATTTTTGACATAGTCAGGAGCGTACATAATCATGACTCTGCCTCACCTGAGAATAAAAGGAGCAAAGCTTCAGTAGATGCCATCACTGACAGCTAAGAGGCCACCACCAAAGTCACAGCGATGGCAACACCAGTAGTCCCTACAAGTCCACAGGAATGCACGCTCATCAACATTTACAAAAATAGTTACGATCACATGACCTAATATTTACATCATATGCTTTCAGAAGTATTTACAACTTCTTCAGAAGTCTACCAGCAGCCCTCCAGTTTTTCAAAAAATCATAACAAGACAAGTTGGATGTTTGAAACTTTGAAACTTTCCATAGAATGCAATGAATCTAGAAAGCTAAACTTAAAGCCCAAGTGCATATTTGAGTTCTTCAATTTAGCATTTAAGTAATATTACAAAAACATCTTGTCATTTGAGAAAAGGTAATAATGACGACCAACTGAGTTTGTATGATATCTTGCCAACAGTGTCCCCTAACAGTAAGAAGAGCAATTAGATCATCTAACATCTATAATAACAGGTCAGTTGGGCAATTGTAAGGGCTATCTCTGTTTGGTAAATTTAACATATAAATAAACTTTATAATTACATAAACTATATTTAATTCGCTCCCTTATAACTAAGAATGAGCAGATTTTTTTGGCTTTTCATGGGCTTCAATAGCCTATGTAAGGCGAAATTCAAAATAATAATAAAAGGAGAAAATAATGGAAGCTACGTTTCAACAAAATTTCACCAAAAGTCTTTTACTTACCTGTCGTGGAGGGGTTCAGAGCAAGGATAATTAAATACCAGAGGAAATCTAACTTTAGGAGTACTAGTTTTACTAGTGACATGGAAGAGAATGGGGGTCGAAATGGTAAAGAAATGGTACAGTAAGTGGATTTAAAAGGGATTTGTGTACCAAATCTCACACAAAACATGCAAAATCAGCCCTGCAGTCTGGTCACATACTGTATTTGTTTGTGTATTTACATAAGAGAGAGGCTGGTTGACATGGTTTACTGAACATACCATACCATGACCAACACAGATTATTAAGTTAATCTTTTGCAAATAAAAATGTTGTGGGGGCTCTGTTTGATTATGTATGAGGAGTCATATCCATTTTAAATCAGTTATGAAATGCACTATGAAAGTTATGTCACAACATTTTAGATATAGTGAAGAGAACTTCGCGACCATTTTGAAACTTTTTTTGTCTTTCTCAATCTTTCAAATCTTGAGAAAAAAAGATAGTATACTCTGTACAGGAGTGAGTATGCAGGACAACATTCAGGAACAGCAGAAAAGAGAGTAAACTGTCTTGAGATTGGCATAGGGTAGCATGAGGGGGCATAAGGGGTGTTACTGGGAGAAAGTTATGGTGTGTGTGTGTGTGGAGGGGTTAATGATGGGCTGTGTGTGAGCAGTGAGCAGTGCCGAGGTGGGGATGGGCAAACGTGTGGGAGTTGAGCGGGCAGGAGGAGGGGGGCGGGGCTCAAGAACTGTGTCCTGCGTGCTGTGTGAGTGTGTGGGGTGGGAGGGGTGATGGAGGCTGTATGCTGTGTGCTATGTGTACATGGTTGGGGGGGGGGCTTGATGACATCTAGTGGTTGGGAGCCTGTGTGTGTGTGTGTGTGTGGGAGGCAGGTGTGGGAAATGTGTCCTGCGTGCTGTGTGTGTATGTGTGTGTGTGTGTGTGTGTGTTTGGGGGGGGGGGAGGGGCGAGGTCTGTGTCAGGTGTGCTATGTGTGCATGGTTTGGGGGGGGGGGGGGGGGGGGGGGGTTGATGACATCTAGTGGTCTGGGAGCCTGTGTGTGTGCGTGTGTGTGGGAGGGGTGTGTGAGAAATGTGTCCTGCGTGCTGTGTGTGTGTGTGGGAGGGGGGTGTGAGAAATGTGTCCTGCGTGCTGTGTATGTGTGGGGGGGAGGGGTGGGGGTGAGAACTGTCCTGCTTGCTGTGTGTGTATGTGTGTGGGGATGCCAGGGTACATACAGAGGTAATTTGACTTTAGCGTAACAAGTGCTTTTAGTAAAATGGAAGACAATTGGGATGAGATGGTGTTTGTTGTTTTTTTAGTTTTCCATAAAGGAATTCAAAATGGAATACAATACACCAGAATAGAACAGAACAGAACGGAATAGAATGGAATGGGACACAATAGAGCACAATAGAATACAATAGAACTGTATTAACCCCCTCTGGAGGTCTCTTCAGAGAAACTGGGATTCCAGCATCAAAGCACCCGATCACAGCAGATACAGACAGATAGAAGTATTGCACAGGTTAATGAATAAGGAGACTGATAGGACAGAAAGTAAGAAACCCTCAGCTTATCAGTAGAGAGACTTAGAAGAATAAAAACTAATGAGAAACAAAGGGGGGAAAAAAGCTTAAAGAAAGTGACTGGTGCTGGAGCGTCTGTGAGATTTGCCTCCCCAACATGCAAAGTGGGTCTTTTACTCCGGTCACATATTTGCTTCTGTGTTTACATAACAGATGGAGGGTGGTTGAAGTGGTTGACTGAGTATACTGTGCCTTGCCCATCACACACACACACACACACACACACACACACACACACACACACACACAGGCTCACAACCACTAGATGCCATCAAGTCCGCCACCCCCCCCCCCCCTCCATGCACACATAGCACACAGGATACAGCCTCGATCACCCCTCCCACCCCACACACTCACACGGACACAGTTCTTGACCCCCCCCCCCCCAAGCACAGGCCCATTACCACTCAATGATTTTACAGCCCCCCCCCATGCACACACAGCACACCTGACTCAGACCTCGCGCCCACCCACCCACACATACGAGCCCCACCCAACCATGCACACATAGCACACAGGACACACCCTCATCCCCCTGATAGCATGAAGGACACAGCCACCTCATCACAACACCCATTTCCCCATCCCCACCTCAGCACTCCTTCCCTCCCCCACACACAGCCCATCATCGACCACCAAAGCCAATCCTCCTTTTCTGCACTTTATGCACTTTACGCCAACACCCCCCTTCCCACACACACACACACACACCACCACCACCCGTTCTACCTCCCTTTATCAGGTAGCCATCCTCAAACTACATTCTATGCACTTTACTCCCCCCTCCCCATGCACAGTTTTAGACAAACAATTACTTATTTCACTGCATGTCCTATGTCGTTGTATCCTTGTATCCTTCTGTCCTTATGTTTTATCAATTTATTTATCTTCTATGGATTATGCGTGCATGTTTATTCTGTTTTCTGCTGTTCCTGCATGTTGTCCTGCATACTCACTCCTGTACTGAGTATACTATCTTTTTTTCTCAAGATTTGAAATATTGAGAAAGACAAAAAAAGTTTTAAAGCTGACATAAAGTTCTCTTTACTACATCTAAAATGTTGTAATGTTGTAAAACACATAATGTTCATAGTGCATTTCATAACTGATTTAAAATGGATATGACATAATCAAAGAGAGGCCACAAAACATTTTTATTTGAAAAGGTAAACATAATAATCTGTGTTGGTCATGGTATGCTATGTTCAGTAAACCATGTCAACCAGCCTCTCTCTTATGTAAATACACAAACAAATACAGTATGTGGCCAGACTGCAGGGCTGATTTTGCATGTTGATAAGCAAATCTGTTTCAAATGATTTACTTCATATTGTCATATTGTCCTCTCCTCACCCCCATTCCCTTCCATGTCTATAGCTACACTAGTAGTGGTGAAGTCAGATTTCCTCTTTCATTTCATTACCCCTTCTGTGAAGCCCTCCACAACGGGTAAGTAAAAGACTTTTAGTGAAATTTTATGCAAATGTTTAGCTTCCATTACTGTCTCGAATTGTTATTTCGAAGGTTTATTAATAATGTGGCAAGTGTGTTAAATGTATCAAACAGAGATAGCCCTGCCAATGGTCCAACTGACCTTATTACAGTTCTTTGATGATCTAAGTGGCTCAATCCATATCAAATGTCAGATTTGACTAGAAACATCCAGAGAGTTTATACACTTCCTCTTTACCTCAAATAGTTTTATGTTTAAAAATATTTAGCAACTATGGTAGGTGCGTTTTTGACCCATTTTAAGCAGCACTTTAGGAGCTACTATAAAATTGTTATGTCTCAAAAACTATTAAAGCTAGGTCCTTCAAATTTTCGCAAAATTTGACTCCAGGCTCTGAAGCAGGACATTGCAGTCTGGAGACTCAGTCAGCATGGTGTTCATCCTTATTATTATTCAGATTCCTTCAGCATCTTTACATGTATACTGTGTATATTTTAATATAAAACTGCCACTCTGTGATGATAGTCTGCAAGATATTCAAGCTTAGAAATGGACAAAAGGAAATTTTGTGACTTTTTTATCATGCTATAGCAAAAAATGACAGCAGACATTTCTATAGACATCCAATATGCTGCCTCATACATGAAGAAAAAACAAGTGATCTTTCTAAAACAGTCAGTTTTATGTTGGTGGTGGAGGGTGTCATTGTTTTGCTATAGCATGATAAAAAAAAGTCATAAAGTGACTTGTTACATTGATTCCTGTGGACTTGTAGGGACTACTGGTGTTGTCATCGCTGTGACTTTGGTGGTGGCCTCTTAGCTGTCAGTGATGGCATCTACTGAAGCTTTGCTCCTTTTACTCTCAGGTGAGGCAGAGTCGTGACTATGTGCGCTCCTGACTATGTCAAAAATATCTATGTGTATGAGTGTGTGTGTGTGTGAGTGTGTGTGTTTCTAAGGAGAGAGGGAGAGAGAAAGAGAGAGAGTGAGAGAGAGAGAGGGAGAGAGAGAGAGAGAGAAAGAGAGGAAGAGTAAGACAGGCAGAGAGAGACAGTAAAAATAATGTAAGATTTAATGTGTCCACCCAGTGGTTCAGGGTTTGCTACTTCAAGCACTAGATCAAGTTTGTTAGCTCAAGTTGCTAGTGCTGACCTGGTTAAAGTGTTTTTGACAGAATGCTTGTGTGTGTGCATGTGTGTGTGATTGTATGTGAGTGTGTATGTGGTTGTGTGTATTTGTGTGTGTGTGTGTGTGTGCGTCATGTTTTGTGTGTCTGTATGTGTGTATTTGTGTGTGTGATTATGTGCGTGTGTGATTGTGTGTGTGTGTGGGGGCGCACGCGCGTCATGTTTGCATTTGTGTGTGTGTGTGTGTATTTGTGTGTGTGATTCCTTGCGTGTGTGATTGTGTGTGTGTGTGGGCGCACGCGCGTCATGTTTGCATGTGTGTGTATGTGTGTGTGTGTATGTGTGTGCGGGCGTGTGTGTTTGTGTGTGTGTATGTGTGTGTGTGTTTGTGTGCATCATGTTTGTATGTGTGTGTGGGTGTGCATCATGTGTGTGTTTGTGTGTGTGAATCGTGTGTGTGTGTGTGTGTGGTTGTGTGTGTGATGTTTCTATGTGTGCGCGGGCATGTGCGTTTGTGTGTGTGTGTGTGCATCATGTGTGTGTTTGTGTGTGTGTGCATCGTGTGTGTGTGTGTGTGTGTGTGTGTGTGTGTGTGTGTGTGTGTGTGTGTGTGTGTGTACATAACACACCCCTCATGAGCGGTGTGCCAACAGGTGTGCTCTCCTTCTCCCCCTGCCTGTGTACTCAATACCACTTCGAGTCTCGTCCCCTCAACTGGAGCGAGGCACAAAAATACTGCAGGAAGTCTAAGAGCGACCTGGTGACCATCACAAGCCTCGAGGACCACACCAGGTTCATGGAATATGTACATCATTTAGGCTACAATCAGAGTATTTGGATAGGGTTGTATGACGACGTGAACAGCTGGAAATGGTCTCTTGATGGCCTTACTTTGGGGCAGACAGGGTATATTAACTGGAATAGCAGACAACCCAGCAACTCCCAGGGTAGGCAGTCTTGTGGAGGACTGTATAAAGGAGGTTTTTCAGACTTGCGCTGCAGTACCCCGTACACATCTGTGTGCTATGATGGTGAGTACATGCTCCTCAAATTTATAAGGCAAACTTTTGCAGTCAGTTTTAAGTCTGAAATGATCTAATTCTTCTCATTTAACGTTGCTTTTCTGTTAAATGTAGAGAGTTGTTTGTTTGTTTTAATTTCAGTGATTGTTAAATTTGGGGTACGACCAATGCACCCCTGAGAGCACAGAGGTTAATTCTAGAGGGTGCACGAAATAGATCTGAGAACATATTTTCAGCTCTCAACAGCATAACGATACAGATCAGCGATAGTCGATATGTGGAAAAGAATCTTACATTCAGATGATCCCAAATATAATCCAAATGCCAGTACATCATTACACACCATATAACATCTGTTCATAGGTAATAATGTAGGAGGTATATAATAATATAATAATGGAGAAAAGGTTCTGCAGTAAACTATCGTAAGGGTACGTGGCAGCTAAAAATTGGGGAGCTGCTGTTTTATTTAAAGTAGTGTATCCTACGACTTACAACAACAACTACTACAAAAATAGACCAACAATCACCAGTTTCACTGTATGCTCTACTCTACCCAGTACAGTAGTACAGTAAACCATTCGTGTATCCTTGTATCCTTGTATCCTTGTAAAACCTCCATAACACCTGCTGTGAGCATGAAGAAATGATTGGATTGAATGTTTGTATTATGCATCATTCAGTAATTCCTTTTTTTTGTTGACATTGTTTTTCGATAACATGAAATTAACAAGAACAGCAGAGTTGGTAAACTTCCTTATTTATCCTTGTCCTGTTTGGATGCTTTTTTCTTGCTCATATGCATTTTAAATTTTGCAATCCACAGCAAGCAAGGCGGCACCAAAGAAATACATCTTTATCTCTGAGGCAAAATCCTGGGCCGACGCACAGAGGCACTGCCGCCAGCATTACACCGACCTGGCCAGCGTCACGAGTGCCGCAGAGAGTAAGCAGTTGCAAGAGTTCTATGGTGGTCGTATGTGGATCGGTCTCTATAGGGACACCTGGAAGTGGTCCGATCAGAACCCATCCACGTTCCGTGCCTGGCAAACGGGTCGCCCCAACAATGCCCGATCAAACGAGGAATGTGCGTACTATCAGCACGGTGGATGGGTTGACAGTTGGTGCTCCGAACTGAAGGCCTTTGTCTGCAACAGTGGTGAGTCTGCCACTGTGCTTTGCTTTGGGATTAGCTGACTAATGACTGTGTGTGTGTGTGTGTGTGTGTGTGTGTGTGTGTGTGTGTGTGTGTGTGTGTGTGTGTGTGTGTGTGTTTGTGTGTGTGTGTGTGTGTGTGTGTGTGAAAGACAGAGAATAACAAGAAATAATTGGCTAAGTATAGTTTATTATTATTAAGTCTTCACATTTGGAGGAGGAGAGGATGGCACATTTGTTCTTAACAAGTGAGAATCAGAGAATCAGAAGCTTTTTAACTCTGTCCAATGGAGTCACATATCCAGATTGTCTGCATGTGTTTGTGTATTATGTGATGGAGTGAGAAAGAGAGAGAGAGGGAGAGAGAGAGAGAGAGATAACATTTCTCTGTAGTCCCAAGGGTACAGGTGGTGAAAATTGTCTTAAAGATTGACTCCCCTCTCAACATGGAGGACCCAGACGTCCAGGCAGCTTTGGCAAAGCAGGTGAGTGCCAGTGTCCTCCTGTTTCTAGTCAATGACCAGCTCAAATGTGCCACCTAGTGTCTCCTTTCAGTCAGTGCAGGTCAGATCTTCCACATCAACACAGCCATTCAGTCAGAAGCTGGGTCAATACCTGTAACCTGAATGCATTGTTAAAAAACATATTGTTAACAGCTGAACAGAAAAATCTGATTTTAAGATATCACTTGACATGTAAACTGAGGTATTTCAGAATTTTGAATAATCTGATATTTCTGTGCGTATAACCCCTCTAGATGTCATGGGTCTCGGTCTGACTGTCGCCCTCTCATACTCTTCCTCAGATTCGACAGAAGCTGCAGGAGAAGGGCCAGCCAGTCACTAATGTTACCTGGAGACGGCAGCCAGACGGAAAGGTCTTTCACCAGCAGCAAAACGGGCAAACCAAGAAGCAACGAGAGAAGAGAAGTGAACTTTGAGGCAAGGAGGCATCCTGTTAGGGAGAACGCTAAGCATTTTTACTCTTATCCTGTCTTTTACTCCTAGCTTTATCCATACTTCTTTTGTCATGAGTCTAGGTGATTATGTTATGGTTTGTTTTCTAATTTGCAGTGTCCAGTTGTGGCCTGTGAAAATTTCAGGACACCTCATCAGTAGTGGACCTCAGGACAAGTTCAAACAGGAAAATCTTCATTAAACCTGCACTTATAGATGTGATGCAGGCATAATTTTATATTATTAGTGTTTGTTTTGATTTACAGTAAATACTATATCCTTTTAGACTTTTACTTGAGTAGCATTCTAATGGGGGACTTGAAATACTAGAAATTGGTAATGTATCTGTACAACTACTCAGATTTGTACTTCAGGTACTTTGAAAAACACTGAAATGATCGTCTTTACGTTTTGTAGAAAACAATGACAAATTTACAAATATATAGTGTTTTCTGTAGTCACAGAAGTCTGCTTAAATAGCCTTCAGCTGTCACACTTTTTGAACTCTTTTACTTTGTTAAGACAATTATCTGTTGTGAATTTAGCTATCAATATATCTTACTGTTTTGATGTCAATAGACGTTTATTTCCTTGTGTGAATTGACACTACTGAAATACACATTTTAAAGGCTGTAAATATTAACAACCACCATTTGACCTGCCATCAGTCACACACTCACACACAAGCATGCAGTCAGGCATGTACACACACACACACACACACACACACGCACGCACGCACGCACGCACGCACGCACGCACGCACGCACGCACGCACGCACGCACGCACGCACATATTCTTTTGTTCAACAATCATCAGTTCAAACTTTTAAATTTGTGTGGTTATTTATATGCTACTTTTTGTGATGTGATATTTTAACATGATATTGGATGCTGTTTATTACAATAATCATACTCCAAATAAAATTGATTCATGGTATCATTTTGGCTTATACAGTTTTCCATTTCTCATTTCATTCCATTTCTCATTTCCAGACAGCCAAAAGTATAGGCCTATATATTTAAATTTGTGTCATTGTAGATCTCAGAGTAGATTTCTTTCACTACTTGTTGTATAGTGGTTGAATAATGAAAGGTGAAAGGGTGGTGGTGGGTGGTAGAGAGAGGAATAGAGAGAGAGAGGGAGAGAGAGATAGAGAGAGAGAGAGAGAGAGAGAGAGAGAGACAGAGACAGATTGTAACCCAAATGCTGATACAGTTGAAAGTATACAAATGAAATGATAGACTGTGAATTTAGTGAAAATGAAGTAAAACACAGCACTACTATCTGCAGAGCGTGTGGCAGCCTGCCATTAAAAAGACAAACTCTAATGTCAAATCAGTGATATTTTCCCACTACTCTTTCATTGAACATCTATACATTTTCACGGTTGACTTGGTCTTTCTATACTTGTATATATCGATACATATATACTGTTTTTATTTAACTTTTTTAAATGTACTATCATTATCTTATATGTATACATATGAATAAATGTAAAGGATGCCAGCTGGCACAGCTTGGCGTTAGACAATTAGTAAACCTCTCTCAGGACACCTCAAAAGGACACGCAAGTGACTGAGCTAATAGCCCAGCTTTTAGCTCACTTGGTAGCGCCTGTCTCCCACACTGGCATTGCTGTGAGGGTGTGTGTTTCAGCCTGGGACTGGAGTGCACAGGTGGACTTAGGAATACAATAGAATGGCTGTTGCATAGGTCCCATGCTCAGATAAATAGATAGACATACAGACAGACAGACAGACAGATAGACAGGCAAACAGACAGATAGACAGAGAGACAGAAATATGGACAGATGGAGGAGTGGACTGAAGGGAGGTCACAACATGTCTGAGAATCTGAGAATATTTACAGCCTTTAAAATGTGTATTTCAGCAGTGTTAATTCACACAAGGAAATATTGACACCGAAACAGTAAGATTTATATATTGAATGCTAAATTCACAACAGATAATTGTCTTAACAAAGTAAAAGAATTAGAAAAGTATGACAGCTGAAGGTTATTTAAGTAGACTTCTGTGTAGTAGAAAACACTATTTGCACAAATGTCATTATTTTCTACATAAACGTGAAGACACGGTCCTTGTTGCATTGTCTTGTCGTTAATTTAATAAGGAACATTTTAGAGTTGTTCAAAGTACCTGAAGGACAAGTCTAACTATTTGTGATCATTTCAAGGCTAATAGTATAAGTTGTTACTGCAATCTGCATACAGTAGAGAGACAGGTGTGTTGGGACCATGAGGGGCAACTTGAAAGTGGTGAGTGATCTTTCATTATTCACCCCCATGTAAAAAGTAGTGTAATAAAGATTTACAGTGACACAGATTTAAATATATAGTCCTATACTTTTTACGGAAGCCCTGAACCGCACAGAGGTAAGAAAAAAAAGGCAAATATTATTTCGTTATTTCAAGATACTATCTCGTTATTTCGAGATACTATCTCGTTATTATGAGATATTATCTCGTTATTACGAGATAAGGTCGTTATTACGAGATATTATCTTGTTATTACAAGATACTAAGTCGTTATTTCGAGATACTATCTCGTTATTTCAAGATACTATCTCATTATTATGAGATATTATCTCGTTATTACAAGATAGTATCTCGAAATAACGAGATAGTATCTCGAAATAATGAGATAATATCTGCATTTTTTTTACCTCTCTGCGGTTCAGTATCTCGTAATAACAAGATAATATCTCGTAATAACAACGTAATATCGCGATAATATCTCGTAATAACGACATAATATCTCGTAGTAACGAGATAATATCTCGAAATAACAACTCGTTATTACGAGGTACTATCTTGTAATAACGACTTAATATCTCGTAATAACAAGATAATATCTCGTAATAACGACTTAATATCTTGTAATAACGAGATATTATCTCAAAATAACGAGATAATAACGTCAATTTTTTTTACCTTTGTGCGGTTCAGGGCTTCCGTAACTTTTGGCTCTCTTGAAAATGGCTTTTATCTATGCCCTCTAGTGGCCGATAGTGCACTGCACTACCATGTACAATGTCTATAATTGTAGTCATACAGTTTACTGTAACATAAACACTTCTCCAGCAAAATGTTTTCAAAAGCATTTCTTTCCAAACATAAAATAAGAAATGGAAAACTGTATAAGCCAAAATGGTAGCACGAGTCAATTTTATTTGGTGTATGATTATTGTATTAAACAGTAAAACAGCAAAAAGGAGCATATAAATTAACCACACACATTTAAAATTTAAGACTGACCATGAAATGGTGATGAACAAAAGCTTAGAAAATGTTCGTGTATTTGTGTGTGTGTGTGTGTGTGTGTGTGTGTGTGTGTGTACATGCCTGACTGCATGCTTGTGTGTGAGTGTGTGACTGAAGGCAGGTGAAATGGTGGTTATTAATATTAACAGCCTTTTAAAAATGTGTATTTCAGTAGTGTCAATTCACACAAGGAAATAAACGTCTATTGACATCAAAACAGTAAGATATATTGATAGCTAAATTCACAACAGATAATTGTCTTAACAAAGTAAAAGAGTTCCAAAAGTATGACAGCTGAAGGTTATTTAAGCAGACTTCTGTGACTACAGAAAACACTATATATTTGTAAATTTGTCATTGTTTTCTACAAAACGTAAAGACGATCATTTCAGTGTTTTTCAAAGTATCTGAAGGACAAATCTGAGTAGTTGTACAGATACCTTACCAAAAAAATCTAGAATTTCAAGTCCCCCATTAGAATGCTACTCAAGTAAAAGTCTAAAAGGATATAGTATTTACTGTAAATCAAAACAAACACTAATAATATAAAATTATGCCTGCATCACATCTATAAGTGCAGCTTTAATGAAGATTTTCCTGTTTGAACTTGTCCTGAGGTCCACTACTGATGAGGTGTCCTGAAATTTTCACAGGCCACAACTGGACACTGCAAATTAGAAAACAAACTATAAGATAATCACCTAGATTCGTGATAAAAGAAGTATGGAAAAAGCTAGGAGTAAAAGACAGGATAAGAGTAAAAATGCTAAGCGTTCTCCCTAACAGAATGCCTCCTTGCCTCAAAGTTCACTTCTCTTCTCTCGTTGCTTCTTGGTTTGCCCGTTTTGCTGCTGGTGAAAGACCTTTCCGTCTGGCTGCCGTCTCCAGGTAACATTAGTGACTGGCTGGCCCTTCTCCTGCAGCTTCTGTCGAATCTGAGGAAGAGTGTGAGAGGGCGACAGTCAGACCGAGATCCATGACATCTAGTGGGGTTATACGCACAGAAATATCAGATTATTCAAAATTCTGAAATATCTCAGTTTACATGTCAAGTGATATCTTAAAATCAGATTTTTCTGTTCAGCTGTTAACAATATGTTTTTTAACAATGCATTCAGGTTACAGGTATTGACCCAGCTTCTGACTGAATGGCTGTGTTGATGTGGAAGATCTGACCTGCACTGACTGAAAGGAGACACTAGGTGGCACATTTGAGCTGGTCATTGACTAGGAACAGGGGGACACTGGCACTCACCTGCTTTGCCAAAGCTGCCTGGACGTCTGGGTCCTCCATGTTGAGAGGGGAGTCAATCTTTAAGGCAATTTTCACCACCTGTACCCTTGGGACTACAGAGAAATGTTATCTCTCTCTCTCTCTCCCTCTCTCTCTCTTTCTCACTCCATCACATAATACACAAATGCATGCAGACAATCTGGATATGTGACTCCAATGGACAGAGTTAAACAGCTGTGCATGATTCTCACTTGTAAAGAACGAATGTGCCATCCTCTCCTCCTCCAAATGTGAAGACTTAATAATAATGAACTATACTTAGCCAATTATTTCTTGTTATTCT
>CM059284.1:11760451-11767951 GCA_030347295.1 Setipinna tenuifilis
CTCTCTCTCTCTCTCTCTCTCTCTCTCTCTCTCTCTCTCTCTCTCTCTTTCTGTCCACTTCTGGCGGACATCGTTAAGTGGTGCTCGACCACTCTGAGGGCTCTGGCAATGGCTAAGGATATATATGGATATCCAGCCCTGGATGGATGCATGGATGGCCCTCTCTCTGTATGGCAGGCACACCTACATATCCATGACTGGAGCCACAACCACAAGTGACCAACACACTCCCTTGCGTGCGCAGCTCTGCCCTTTGCTGTGATTGGTCAAGATTCTGTCCAATCAGATGAACCCGAGTCAAGTGCCCCAAAGGGGTCCTATAACAAAATTTCTGCCAATCGATTGTCACGGAGATGTTGGTAAACTCCACAAAATGGCAGAATGACAGAGAGAGAAAGAGAGAATGGTAGATAGATAGATAGATAGATAGATAGATAGATAGATAGATAGATAGATAGATAGATAAGAGAGAGAGAGAGAGAAAAAATTAATTGCAGTATACAAATCACACAAGCCAAGTGGTTGCATCAAAGGGCCATTCTCAGAGTCAAGCGTATCTATTGATTGTGAGTATGCTTTTGTTGCTCTCGCCAAAGCAAGAGGCACTTGATGGTATGACTCAGCAGAATCACTCCCACAGCCCGTTCATCACAGAATGCTCTGCTGCAGTAGAGGCATAGGAAGAAAAAAAAAAAACAACAACAACAGAGCTGTCACTCAAAATCAACTTATCATGGTCCGCCAACGAACAATGTTCTTTATATTTTCTTTTGCCTTGCCACATCAGCAATCCTCTCAGTGCAGTGTATTCACTCGATCCCCAGATTTTCTCAGAGCATATAAAACAGGCTCTCTTTCTGTTATTACGTGAAGCGCTGATGCCAATTATTTCAAAGGAAAGAGACACACACAGAGACACACCTCTGAGGATGCAACGTGAAATAATCAATAAAGCTTTCTAAGACCACACGTTCTGGCAGCCCTCTGTTAGGCCTACACAGGGTGGGTGGGGGGGCTCGTCTTCAAAGGTTAGCTCTTTGATTATTGCACAAGCACCCCATGTCACAGCTGGTTTTTTGTCCTCACATCCCTCAAGGTGTCCATCTTCTGTGTGCATTTAAAAAAAAAAAGGAAAAAATGGTGCGTATGTACACAGTCCTCTGCATCTGTGAATGGAAGGAAACAGTCTTCGATCGAACCATAGACAACCCTTGAAAACTAACAAAGACATGGTGGCAGAGAGAGAGAGAGAGAGAGAAAGAGAGAGAGAGAGAGAGAGAGAGAGAGAGAGAGAGAGAGGAGTGAGTGAGTGTCAGGAAAGGGAGAGATGAAAGAAGTGAGTGACAAACTGAGAGAGAGAGATAGAGAGACAGACAGACAGCAATTGTCATCACCACACACCAATTTCCCCTAAATTAAGACAGGTTGTGTTTGTTGACAAAAACTATACTTAACAGCTACTCTTATTTCCACAAATGTTTGACGAACAATGAGAGACCAGGACAGAGACAGAGAGAGAGAGAGAGAGAGAGAGAGAGAGAGAGAGAGAGAGAGAGAGAGAGAGAGAGAGAGAGAGGGATAGAGAGATGGTAAACATTGAGTTCAAACATCAAGTATCTTGAGCCAGTGATCCAGAGTCAAGGGCCACTTTTTTAATGGTATAACTCTTTAAGGCATCATGACCTTTTGGTCTGCTTAGTTTCACTATTATTAATTGCCCCATGAGGAAAAGCCAAAGAACACAACCCCAAATAGCACCTTCCTATTGGACAAGCCAAAGAACACAACTCCAAATAGCGCCTTCCTGGTGGCAGGCATTCACCCTTTCCCTGCTACCATCGAGAATTGATTGTTTAACTTGAAAGTGGCAATGTTTAATTAACATTAATGTTTAATGTTTTTCTTTAATGTTTGTCCTGTCTTGACTATGCATGGGGCAGTAAAAAAAAAACCCTGTACTTTCGATTCCTTGTACTGTATGTCTAGCACATGTGAAGAATTGACAATAAAGCTGACTTGACTTGACTTAACTTGACTTGACTTGACGTGACTTGAAATCGTCAGTTTCATGGCCAGTGCCACTAACATCGCACACTTCCTGCAGACAGATGGCAATCACCAGAGCCTTCGCCTTCGCCTTGGATATATAGAGCAGCACTTAAACAGAAGATGGCGTTGCCACTGCCAGCCCCGTTTGCTACTCACTCAGTTTACATTACATTGCATCTGGCAGACGCTTTTATCCAAAGCGACTTACAAAAAAAGGACATACAGGGAGGAGCATGTGTCTGAGTAAGTTTCCCGGAGCAGGGACACTACAGACATACAGTACATACTCCCACATCGGGACAGAGAAAGAGAGAGTTGGTTTAGTGACACCCAAAGCTATCGTGACAGCAGTGACACCCAAAGCTATCGATCCGTTTCAGACCTAGTTTTTTTTTTCTTTTATTCGTCTCTGCACACACACAGAGGAGGCATAGTGAGGGCGCACAGATGGGGATTTACAGTAAAGGGGGGGGGTTAAGCGGGTGGAACGGAGAGGGATTGGATTAGATACACCATAGCTGGGGGGACACTACTGGGATCACATTTCAGCCACAGAGCTCTGTAAATGGGCTACATATGCAAACAACACATCACAGTCATATTAGGTCTGAAGAAAGCAAATCAATAATGACAAAAAGTGTTTCGAAGAAACAAAGGGTAGATAGATAGATAGATAGATAGATAGATAGATAGATAGATAGAAGAAACAAAGAATAAGACAAAGACAGAAAGAAAAAAAGTAAGAAAGAAAGACAGACAGAAAGAAAGAAAGAAAGAAAGAAAGAAAGAACAGAAAAGAAAGGAAGAAAGAGGAAGGGTGTAATTAGCCAGAGTCTTCTGCGTAGGTGCATCAGACAGCAATGGAGATCTTTTTCACAGCGTCACTCTTTCCTTCCCCAGACTGACCAGCAGACTCTCAGAATACAAACACTCTCATAACCGTTATAACACTTTAAATATTTATTGTTTCATCGTCAGTATCCACAGTTAAAAATAAATCACTTTTTCTTTTATTATTTCACTCATCCTGGTACCCCCACCATCAGCAGATCTCCCATCCCAGCCCACCCCACCCAGTCCCACACCATTTGCCATAGCAAGAGCAGTAACAACCACAACCAGTAAAAAAAAGGCTAGACATCCTCATTCATCATCACTAATGACACCCCCCCCTGCCCCCACCCTAATCAGCACCATCAGCACCCCACACATACCCCCCACCCCCCACCAACAAGCTCTCGTCGTGTTGTGGTGGGCTGGCCTGGGTTGGCTTTGCCATCAGTGACTCCACCTGGCCAGGCTTTTAAAGGGCTTCTTTAGGGTTAGCTTTAGCAAAGCGAGAGCGGAGAGTGGGGAGAGGAGAGTGTAGCCGTGCGGTGTGTGTGTGTGTGTGTGTGTGTGTGTGTGTGTGTGATCCTGTGCTAATGTGTTAGCATGCTGAAGAAGCTATAGAACAGGTGCTGAGGGGGCACACACACACACGCACACACACACACACACACACACACACGCGCACACACACACACACACACACACTACCCTCGCTGGTGTATTATGGGAGACTCAGGGTGACAAAAGGGGAGAAAAGCAGGGAGACACAGACAGAGTTAGAGAAGGTGTAAGGCGAGACCACACTAAGCAGGTGGTGAGTGTGCATGGGTTTGTGTGTGTGTGTGTGTGTGTGTGTGTGTGTGTGTGTGACAGAGAGAGAAAAATAAGGATAGGAAAAGGATGCATAGTGACAGAGAAGGACAGAGATAAAAAGGAGCAAGAACTGAAAGCCTGTACTGTATGTATCTGTATGCATGTGCTTGTGTGTGTGTGACAGAAAGAGAGAGAGAGAAAGAGAGAGGGAGAGAGAGAGAGAGAGAGAGAGAGATTGTGTGTGTGGGGGGAGGGAGTGTTTCTGTCTGTGTGTGTGTGTGTGTAAGAGAGAGAGAGGGGGGAGGAGTAGGAGAGTGAGTGAGTAAAAGTGAGAGTGAGAGTGAGTCTGAGAGTGAGAGTGAGTGTGTGCTCCCTTGCTTTTGAAATAAAATAAAATAAAATAAAATAAAATAAAATAAAGAAACAAACAGATCCCGATCAGCCTTAGGGATGTGTCCATATCCGGCTGTTAGACTGTGTTTGTGACCGTGGATGCAGAGCAGCTCTCCTCTCCATGTTGGTCCAATGAGAGCGAGAGTGACACTGCTGTCACTGAGCCGACTGCTTCAGATCGTTTGGTTGCCTACGGGCTGTGCTTGCTTCCTTTATTTACAGTGCTGACGAACAAAACAAATCCCAGCATTCGATTTTCCCTCCCGATCACACCATGTCTCATACACACCAATGTGATTGTCAGTATGTTCCCTTAAGACGTCTGTCCATCTTTTAATGTTGACATTGTCGTCTTTTTCTCTCACCACAGACTGATTGATTGTTTTAATTGATTGTTTCATTGATTGATTGATTGACCGAGTGATTGATGGACTGACTGACTGACTGACTGGTGGACTCATTTCCTTAAAAGGACTTCTTCCAGGACTTGCAGAGAATCTTCTGGAAGGCCCTGCGGAAGTCCTGGTTGAAGATGGTGTAGATGACAGGGTTCAGGGAGCTGTTGCAGTAGCCAATCCAGAAGAAGAACTTGAAGAGCGGCTCGGGGATGTGGCAGGCCGTCCGGCAGACGGCCGACAGGCTGTAGGTGAAGAAGAAAGGGAACCAGCAGACCACGAAGACGCCCATGACCACGGCCAGCACGAAGGTGAAGCGCTTCTCGCGGGCCTGCGAGGCCTTCTTGCGCGACGCCGCGCTGCTGGTGGTGGTCCGGTGGCCCTTGCGCCGCCTGGAGGCGAAGAGGTCGATGGACTTGCAGCTGGCACGCGATGCCAGGCTGGCGTGCTTGGACAGAACGCTGCTGCTGCCACCCTTGCGTCCCCCGTCTGTACCTCCACCACCACTCCCGCCACCACCACCGCCACCACCACCACCGCCACTGCCACCAATGCTGCTGCTGCCTCTGGGTGTTGGCCTCACTGTCGCCACCGGCCGACGGTGCTGCTGCTGCTGCTCAGCGGTGGCCCGTGATGCAATGGCAGTCAGTGGGGGGGCCTGCGGGCACGCCAGTGGTGGTGCCCTCTCCTGACGCCCACTCTTGACGCCCTCGGACGTGCTGCTCTCCTCTGCCTCCAGGTCCTCGGTGGTGGTGGTGGTGGTGACAGTGGTGGCCAGGGGGCCACGCGCTGGGGTTGGGGGTGCTGAGGGGCAGTGCCCATTCTCCCTCTGCTGCTCCTGCTGCTGATGCTGCTGTTGCTGCTGTTGATGCTGATGCTCGCTGCCGGTCTGTGACACCCCCGTCCCCATCCCCGTCCCCGTCCCGGTCCCTGTCACCAACCCCGACCCCGATACCCCCAGCGTTGTCACTGCCACCGCCTTGCTGAAGCCATTCTCAGTCTGGGTCTGCGTGATGGCGTCAGGAGCCGGCACCATGCTCCGCCGCCGCTTGCTGGACGCTCCGCGCGTGCGCGTCTTGGCCACCTGGTAGATGCGCACGTACACGGCCACCATGATGAGGCACGGGGCGAAGAAGGAGCCGATGCTGGACGAGAGCATGTACCAGGTGTCGTCGTTCAGCTGGCACTGGGGACGCAGCGGCGGGCGCTCGGGGGGGTGGCCCTCGATGGTGACGAGCGGCGGCGAGGAGATGACGGCCGAAAGCAGCCACACGACCACGATGATGCCTTTCACGCGTCGAGGCGTCCGCTTCAGGTTGTACTCGACCGCCTGCGTCACCGACCAGTACCTGTCCAGGCTGATGGCGCACAGGTGGACGATGGAGGAGGTGCAGAACAGCACGTCCAGGGCCAGGTAGATGCCGCACCAAACTTTCCCGAAGTACCAGTATCCCATGAGCTCGTTGGCCAGCGAGAAGGGCATGACCAGCGTGGCCACCAGGATGTCGGCGGTAGCCAAGGAGACCAGGAACAGGTTCTGCGGGGCTTTCAGAGCTCTGCTCGTTAGCACCGCGATCACCACCAGCACATTCCCGACGATGGTGAACAAAATAAGGAAGCTTACGAGCGCCGCCAGACCGGCTGTCGTGGCCAAGGAATACTGAGAATCCGTCGGGGAGGAATTTAGAAAGAGGAACGGATAAGCATCGATTCCACTTGAGTTGAGGGATCCCATTTTGTTCCCCCCTTTATTCATTTACTCAGTTTTCCCCGAAATGTTTCATGGTGGGAAAAGAAACTTTAAACTCTTCACTTGATAAATCCTGCGCGAGGTCCTCGTTCTGAGCTCCATGTAAATGCATGCTTTTTAAGGAAGCCGTCACGTCATCTCCAAAAACCACGAAGCGCAATACAAACATGTAATGCAAAACAAAATGTTAGTATTAAAAGGCATAATAAGCCCCCGTTGAACTTAGCAGCGTTCTGGTATAATTTCCAGATCTAGCATTTATATCTCACATTTTTAAGTTTACATTTCTATTCCAGTGATGCGCGCCGCGCAGAGTCACTCCTCGCCTCCCGTCTGTTGCGCTGTCCCTCCTGACTGTGCAGTAAGGAGCGCTCGCTCCGACTATCCATGTGCTCCACACGCTCTCCGAAACGGCGCCGGTCCCCGCCCCTACAGCCCTGTCAGTTTCTCCCAGTGAAAGGAAAGAGGATAGAGAGGCGTCATCTTCAAGATCACTGCACTCCAGTCATGGCCCCCAAGCGAGTGTTTCAAGGCATAATATTCCGGTTTTACCTCCCTAGTGTTAATACAGTCATTATAACAGATGACATTCTCGAAAAACTATAATCTGATAATGATCAACATGCGCTATAAAAATGTTATTAAAATGCATTTTCGGAAGAGGTTGCATCGTGGAGGAGATAACAAAGTGTATTTTTTTTTGTGTGGCGTTTGACGTCTGTTTGTGATTACGCCGAAACTCAGTTTGTCTAACGCTTTATTTTTTCACTTCTCTGTTAATTCACTACACCAAATGTCTAATAAGCTGGCGAAATGAATAACGGCTTGGAGTTCTAACGAGGTTTCCAAGAAAGAACGAGTCATTTCATCATGCCTTTTATAGTTTTAATTAAAAAAATTACATGTACGTTCCCTGGACAACCCCACCTCTTTGACTGGGTAAAGAACAAACGTGTACTGGGCAGATAACAATTCTCACTATCTACTGCAACAAAAAAGGTTGTTCCTTACCATCAGGGACATCTGTTGTCAGTCTGAAGTGACAGAAAATATTATAATGGAAGTGTGTTGGCAGCCAACGTGGCTACAGGTATGACAGGAAAAGGGCATGTTTGACAGAGAGTGTGACATATTGATTGGGCTCTCCCCAGCTGCACAGGCTGTGCCTTTTACTGCTGGCTGGCTGTAATGGGGACTAACCAGCTCTCTGCACTGCTTCCTCACTGCATGAGCTCTGGGTTTCCCCCAAGGACCCATGGGCTGGATCCA
>CM059284.1:11772951-11775451 GCA_030347295.1 Setipinna tenuifilis
AATGTCACTCAGAAAGCTCATTTATCGTCATCCTGTGGCTCTTATGTTTCTCTCTCTCTTTCTCTCTCTCTCTCTCTCTCTCTCTCTATCTCTCTCTCTCTCTGTCTCTCTCTCTCTCTTTCTTTCTCTCTCTCTCTCACAGCTTTTATTCTCCATTTGCTCTGATTTTTTTTCTCACTTGTGCACTCTTTCAATCCTTTCCCTCTCAGCCACTGTTTCTCATAGGCCTACCTCTTCTTTCTTTTTTTCCTTTCGTGTTGTAGATAGTGTTCGTCTCTCCTCTTTCACCTTGTCCCTCACTATCTGAAAAGAGCCTCTTCTACATCCTACAGTTCATTCCTCCTCCTGACATTTGTGTGTGTATCTCTCTCTCTCTGTCTTGCTCTCACTCTACTCCTCCCTCCCTCCCCATCCTATAGTTCATTCCTCTTTCTGTGGATGCTTGTGTGGTTCTCTCTCTCTCTCTCTCTCTCTCTCTGTCTCTCTCTTGCTCTACCCCTCCCTCCCTCCCTCCCCATCCTATAGTTCATTTCTCCTTCTGTGGATGCTTGCATGTTTGTCTCTTTCTCCGTCTCTGTCTCTCTCTCGCTCTACCCCTTCCTCCCTCCCCATCCTACAGTTCATTCCTCCTTCTGTGGATGCTTGCGTGTGTGTGTCTTTCTCTCTCTCTCTCTCTCTCTCTCCCCTCCCTCCCTCCCTCCCCATCCTATAGTTCATTTCTCCTTCTGTGGATGCTTGCGTGTTTGTCTCTTTCTCTGTCTCTCTCTTGCTCTACCCCTCCCTCCCTCCCTCCCTCCCCATCCTACAGTTCATTCCTCCTTCTGTGGATGCTTGCGTGTGTGTGTGTCTCTCTCTCTCTCTCTCTCTCTCTCGCTCTACCTCTCTCTCCCTCCCTGTCTCCCTCCCCCTCTATCTCCATCCATCATGATAAATTAGCAGTGTGTTTGTTTATAATAGCGCATAGCATGGACACATAATGTGGCGCTCTATCAAACAAACGTGTCGCATTAGCCGCGTCACATTAGCAACGAGATTATTTCACCACAGCGCTCCTGGTCATTTGCCTCGGCGACGCCATCACGTGTCTCCTCCTCAGCACAAGAGAAAGTAAAAGACAACCTGCGTGCTCCGAAAAAGCTAAAATTAGACCACACACCAGTACAAAAAAGGGACTGTTTGTTGATGGTAACACTCGGTCATGGAGATTTAGCGTTTTAGGGTCAATCCTATTACAATATCAAACTGGCTGTCAATTAATGTCGTGGTGGCCCCCGTGGTCAAGCACTTCACAGTGGCCTCTACTTCACATAAAAGATGAGCCGTTATCGTTCCTCTCATCGCTGCGTCCCTTCTTCAGAGGGGGTCGGCTCAGCTTTTTTTCCTCGCTTTGATCCTTTCTGTCGGATTTGCGCTCTTTCGTTCTTTCTTTCTCTCTCTGTCTCTTTTTAGCCCTTCTTCCCCTTTTTGCGATTGGAATAACAGGGAAGTGACCCTCCCTCCATCCCTCCCTCCCTCCCTCCTTCCCTCCTTCTCTCCCACTGGGACTTGCTGAATATAGAGAATATGAAGATGTCAGTGAGATATATCAAGTCAGATCAGTGTAGTCCCCTCTACCACTCCCTCCCTCTCTCTCTCTTCTCCTCTCTCGCTCTTTCTCTATAATCTCCCTCCCTCTATAATACACTTTCTCTTTGTTTCTTTTTTCTTTTTCTTTTCTCTATCTCCTTCCCTCTTTCTCTCTCTCTCCATTACTCTTCATCCTTTTTACTATCATACACTTTACTTTTTGTTCTCCTTCTTCTCTTTCCTCCCTCTGTCTCGCTCTATCTTTCACACACACACACACACACACACTATCCTGTGTTCTTCTTCTTCTCTCTTCCGTTCCCTCTTTTGCCCGTCTCCCTTCCATTCATTTTTTTACTGTGTTTATTCCCTCGTCTTGCATCAGATGATGAACTCAGAATTTATTGGGGACTGGATGCAAATTGACTCATCAGACAGACTCATCTCTGAGTGTGTGTGCCTGTGTGTGTGTATGTGTGTGTGCCTGTGTGTGTGTGTGTATGTGTGTATGTGTGTGTGTGTGTGTGTGTGTGTGTGTGTGTGTGTGTGTGTCTTTGTGTATGTGTATGTGCTTGAGTGTGTGCGATTGTAGGTGTGTGTGTGTGTGTGTGTGTGTGTGTGTGTGTGTGTGTGTGTGTGTGTGTCAGCGTGCACAAAGTGTGTGGGTGATGTGTGTGTGTAACTATGAGAAAATGTAATGTATCTGCCAGTCATGAGGTTTTGTTTAACATGATTCATATTACCAGCTTTCAGCATATGTTACAGTAAAATTACATATCATGGTACAAGCATATCCAACATCGTTGCCTCTCATTTAACACTCCATAAACACTGTAAACACTAATAAACAATAAACACTGGCTCTATGCCTCACGCCACATATTCAGTCCGAATGGTTTTCACACTCTATATTTGGTGACATTTTATTTTAGTG
>CM059284.1:11782951-11785451 GCA_030347295.1 Setipinna tenuifilis
GAATTGCCTGCATATGCAAAATGTGCTTAATAAATAAACTTCCTTTGCTTTGCCCTGCTTGCTCTTACTTTTACGTAATGGCTGTATGCCTAAGTTTTGTTGGAGGAGTCATGTCTTTTAGGCAAGAAAACAAATGAGCACCTAGTAAAAGGAAACAAAGACGGAAAACAGAAAAAATTGAGGTATGACTAAGAAAACAGACTGAGAGAGAAGAGTGACCTAGAGTCACAAAAATGGGGGGGGAGAGACAGAGGGAGAGTATAATAGAGAGATGGAAAAGAGATGAAAAAGAGAGAGTAGAGAGAGTAGGCAGTAAGAAAAGAGAGAGAGCGAGAGAGAGAGAACGCAAAAGGCGAGAGTGCGGAAATTAGATAGTGAGAAACCTTGATGATCATCACTAACGGTAATTTGGCGTTGTTTCCAAACAGCCGGCTCCCGCATAGTGCGCTAGTTGTCAGACTGACGTATGATGGCCTTTAGTTTGACTCTCGGCTTATGCGTGAATGAGAGAGGGAGGAATGCAAATCACAGAGAAAGAAAGTTAAGACAGTTAGAACGGAGGAGAGAGGAGAGAAAAGAAATAAAGACAAAAAGAAAGAAAGACACATCAAGAGTTGACCTTTGGTACACAAGTGCTTATCAGCAGAATGGGGCAGCGGCTCAACTCGATTAAGTTATAGCACCTGCAATTTATCAGCGCTTATTCCCCACCATCTGCAGAAGGATGCACCTCACTCCGCTGTCAAGGCAGGGAGAGAGAGAGAGAGACAGGGAGGGAGAGAGAGAGAGAGGGAGGGAGAGAGAGAGAGGGAGAGAGAGAGAGAGGGAAAGAGAGAGGGAGAGAGAGAGAGAGAGAGCGTGTGAGAGAGACAGACTGAGAGAGGGGGGGTAGAGAGAGAGAGGCAGAGAGAGAGAGAGAGAGAGAGGTGGAGGGGTGGTGTGGTGGAGGGGTGGTGTGGGGTGGGGGTACATAAAAACAAAGCAAATGGTTATGAATCATCAGTCCTACTCTCGGTCTCCAGTCTACTCATCCATTTGCCGTCTGTTGCTCTCATGCCCCCCCTTCCCTCCCTCCCCACAGGCCTACTGTGCCCAGTCCCAGGGGGGCAGAGGTCCCAAGGTTGCCAGGCCACATGCCCCTACTCCCACCCACACCCCCAACCCACATACACATCATAATCTCCTCCCCTAAGGGGTCTAATGCAGTGGTCCCCAACCTTTTTATCACCGCGGACCGGTGAATGCTTGACAATTTTACTGCGGCCCGGGGGGCGTGGCCTCAGAGCGCTCTGACTCGTGACTGGTCGCTATCTTAACATTTACTTTAAATATACCGTCAAAATAAGATACAGATGCGCCACAGATACATTTATAAATAAAAAAATATTTTCATTCCTTCAGCATTCAACAATATTTCAACATTCCTTCAAAATAAGATAACCAAATACGAATAAAGAACAGTTAAAACATAACGTCAAATCAATGGGAGCCCTGAGCTTGTTTCTCTGCAATGAGACGGTCCCATCTGGGAGTGATGGAAGACATTGACATCTGAAGTGTGTTGCTAGTCTACTCCGTTGTTTTGTTTTTGTTGCTGTCACGGCAGAAAACCCCGCTTCACATAGATCGGATGTTGGAAATGGCAACAGGGTTTTCACTGCTGTCGTGGCGATCTCAGGGTAGCCTATTCTGCCATGACTTTAATCCAGAACACCGGCAGAGTTGCTGCCTCAAACAGACTTTTAAGGCCGCCGTCATTTGCAATCTGCAGCAGTTGATCTTCTTCTTGCACAGACATGCTGAGTTCACCTGGTTTGTTGACGAATGGGTCGCGGATCCATTCCTTGCCAGTTCGTGGGTCTTTTGTGGTTGGGAGGTAGCGCTCGAACTCCTTTAACAGCAAAGACAGGTGATCGTGCACCAGTTGGGTGAATGAAGGCTCAGGCTCAGTTTCACCCAAAATCCCTGCTAATATTTGAAACATGTCAAATATGCCTCTGTTCACGCGCCGTCCCCACAAATCTACTACTTTATCTGCCAACTTGAAGACAGTTGTCATTTCTCCTTGAAGTGACAAATTGAGTTCATTGAGCAGGTTGAATATGTCGCACAGGTAAGCCAGTTTTGCGACCCAATCCTCGTCACTGAAATGCGCTGTCAGCGCTGACTTCTTTTCTGAGAGAAATCTTTGCAGTGGCTCTCGTAATTTAAACACTCTGACCAGCGATTTCCCTCGGGACAGCCATGTTATTTCTGTGTATAGGAGAAGACGTCTGTGCTCCGCATCCATCTCCTCACAAAGCTGCTCAAACAGGCGCGAGTTAAGGGCTTGTGCTTTGACATGGTTAATAACTTTAACAACATCATTCAATACACTGTTCATTCTGGTGGCATTTTCCGGCTTGCCAGCATTTCCCTGTGAATGATGCAATGTGTAGATTCACATTCAGGCACAACTTCCTTAATGCTCGCAGTTTAACCAGACAGCTGTCCGGTCATG
>CM059284.1:11795451-11835451 GCA_030347295.1 Setipinna tenuifilis
ATTCAGACACCACACTTACTGCTCACTGTGAGGGACCATACAGACATGAAATCAAATAAAATCGAACACATTGGTGTGGTAATGAAGGGTGTGTGTTGGAAGTCGTTGTCTTTCTATTACACAGAGGGAGACGTATGCTGCCACATGCTTTCTCACATTTGCATTTTAATTCTGGCAGTTTTCTGAAATTGTCCAGTTCACATACTGTTTTAAACTTTTTAAATGGGATTATGTTTTTTATGGGCACATTAAGGTCTATTAAGGGTGGTTATAAAGCCAAAAGCAGTTGCCAACATATTTTCATATGGTATTCATCTATGGGTAGTTTGGTGTTCATGCCATTGCTTGCATGGTCATAAACCGTGATATTCCTGGAAAGAGAACTGAATGTGCTTCAATGTCTTTGGTTTAAAAGTGTGGTAATCCTCATGGATTAAGGAGATTATTAATTATCTTAAAAAGTGGTCCAGTGTTTTCTGTGGTCCACCCTGACCTCTTGTTCTGTGGCATTTGAGTATGTCTACTCTGTAATTGCCTAGGGATAGTTACCAAGGGAAGAGGAGTTTTTTTTAGTGTGGTTTGTTTGCTTGCTATTAGTGTGCAGATTTATGCAAAAACCTGACTGCCAAATTATGATGAAACTTGGTGAAAAAGGGTCACATGGGCTAAGGATGAACCAATCCATTACAATTTGGGGCAGATATGACTCATTAGCTGGCTCCGTGTATTACAGTTCACTAAGGCATGGCTGCCAACTCTGCTGATTGTTTTTCCCCTGGGTCTCACTTATAATTTAGGAGGTCTAAATGTTATATTAATAATTGAGTCAATATATTTTAACTGTTTCTCCCAGATTTGACTGCTAAAATGCTTACAGGTAAGCGCTAGGTTAAGCGTCAGGTTTAGGATTTGCTATATAATTACGTGATACGGTATTTGGCCTTGACAGAAGGTTGCACTTTCAGAGTGCTTTTCTAGTGAATCTTTGGAACTGCACTAATATTAGTGGAGAACATAACCATGTTAAAACAACACTAAAGCACTTTTCCTCTTTATTCAATCTACAGATTGAAATCAGAATTGTCTTTCTTATGTCTTATTCGAACTACTGCTTTTATAGCTCATGGAGGGCAAGCAAAATGAATTCAGAAGTGCCAATTACCCTGCTAGGAGTTTACAAACCACGATTTCGGAAACATTATTTTAAGGTTGAAAAAACTACTTAGTGTTGCTTTCATTAACCATTGGAGTAGTCGTGGTCTGGTGGTTAGCAATCAGGATTTGACTGGGTTGATGCCAGGATCTGCTACCACTGTGCCCCTTAGTAAGACACTTAACCCCAAGGTTGCTCCAGGGGGTCTGTCCATGTACTACTAATTCACTATAACGTTAGCTTCATAGCATAATTGCCTAAGTCAGTTTTTGGTCAAATTGAGATTTTTGCACAACTTTACTCCCCTACCACTTCTGCATCATCCTGTCTGTCTGCCTATGTCATTGGCCAATCACAACACTCATAAAAGTAAAAAAAAACATAGCTGCCTAAGTCATTCATTTGACTTAGGCAGTTTTTATACAATCAATTTGACTTAGGCAGATTATGCCTATGACTTAGGCAGTTTTACCATTGGACTTAGGCAGTTTTTATACAATCAAATTGACTTAGGCAGATTATGCCTATGACTTAGGCAGTTTTTCTGAGAATATAAAATAAACATTACATCTTCTCAGCCATTTTGCATACATCAAAACTGCCTAAGTCACTTTTATTTGATAAAGAAAATGATGTTCGGTTTTGTTCTTTTTCCAAACTTTTTCTCACATCTACATGAATGTTCTGTGAAAATATCAATAAAAAATATGCATGTGATTTTTAGAAAATGTGTTTTTTCTTGTTTTCCAAAAACACAAAAAAATGACTTAGGCAATTATGCTATCAAGCTAACGATAAGGAGCCATGGATAAGAGAGTCCAGGTAATGACAGAGTAATTACAAAAACGTAATAATTCCACTAAAATGGTAATACTAAGACTATGAGTCCTGACATGCTGTTAATACATGTACGTGAGTGTGATTTAGATATGTGATTCAAAGCCACAGAGGGGACTCACAATATTCAAAAAAACAACCCTGGAACAACACTTTATTGGACGGCAACACTAACTGCTGTTCCTTTACATGTCCAATTTTATTTGTGAAAGTAGCTGACTGCATTGTGCCTGAGGTCTAGTTTGTGCTTTTTAACATTTTGTTTGTACTTTTAAACAACATTGTGTAGACCCAACATGTCTAAAACGCAAATAACTGTCTCAAACACACAGGCTTTACAGCTGAATGTATGTGCAGTAAGTATACCTTAGGTATACCTCAATGAGGCAATTCTGTGAAACTTCAACTCCAACATGACTTTGTGGCAGACAGGCAAAACTAGCAGTAAACACCACCATTGAAACACCATTCTCTTGTTCTCCCTCCTCTCTCTCTCCTCCTTGCCCTTCCTCTCTTTAACCTTTCTGTAACAGACAAAAAATTGGACCCCATTTCCTGGCCGAATTGGATCGTTAAAAAGTTAAGGGCACTGGGCCATGTTTCCTTCGCAGCCTTTTGCAGTGTACGAGCACTTCCTCCGAATGACAGGAGCAGACAGGTAGGGCATCCTATTGAGTCAGGATCAAGAGAGCCTCTCACTGGTCCCCTCTCTTAATGTCTCTGGACAAGGAACGAGTTGAGTCAAACGTATTGCTGGGACCTTCAAGGGCAAATGATTTAGTGAAATTGCATTCGTGCTGAGGACAGCACAAGTATTGCAGAGCAGAAATTTGAACAACAGAGTTGCTCAGAGAGAGTGAGCGTTTCTTTTGTTTGAGTTTGCGGTGTCCTCCTGTCTGTGAGATTAGCTGTGCGAGGAGTGAAAGTTATCAGTTTTGACAGCAGAGAGTCCCTTTTGTCATCGCCAAGAAAACCCAGACTGCTGTTACTGCACCAGGCTAACAGCAGCATTATAATACAGCATCCGAAAATAGGATGACACTTTTTAAATCCAAAAATATGCTGACCCTTAAATAAAACTTCCAGTATCAACGTTCTCTGCCATCACAAATTGCAGTGTTTAACAATTGCATGGATGTCTGGTAGAAACAGAAATTGTCCAGGCTTGAAATTCAATTTGCTAAAGGGTTCAAAGTAAAAACACACCCACACGGCCAAGTCCTCTTTTATAGTTTAAGCACATTGTGGTCTTTGGCAGTGATGATGTGTTGTGAATATTAGTGGCTGCGATCTTCAATATTCCCTTATTGCCAGAACAGAAAAAAGTTCCAATTTCAAACAAAGTCCAATTGGACTTCTATCCATTTGAGGATGATTGCTGTATTTCTTTTTTTGTGTTATGTTACAGTATTTAGCAGATAGTTTTATCCTAGGTGGCATATAACAACATTGACATTAGACTGTGCCAAATTACAGCAGAACATCTAATTAAAAGCGACAACTCTAAAATATAAACAATAACATTATAGAGAGGTGTAAAAACATACATTTCTAAAGTCTACTTGAAAGTATGAAGGTTGTTGCAGGTACAGACAGCATTAAGTATAAAAGTAGACACCTCTCTTCTTGGAATTTTGTGCATGTTTTGCAGTCAAGGAAGGCAACAGACCTGAATCCAAAATAATGTGCCTGCTGGTGTTCCTTTTCAAAAATTAAAACCACATTTTTACAATGTTTCCATGTTTCATTTAAGTATTGGAGAAGTCTACCTATTTCAGTGGTGGCCATTTTTTTGTGAAGCGAGGCGAATTAAGTCTTCTCAGAGCCCTGAGATCATTCCCCTGAGGTCTGTATTAGAGACAGGGCAATCCCAGCGTAAATGTCAGCCCTGTCAAATGAATAACCCCACTGAAAGGACACAGCTTGACCTGAACAAGACTCTTCCTCCGTGAACCCTTGACCTTTGACCTCCTCATGTGCACTGTGTTCCCCTGCGATGGGTCTCCCCATGTGAACACGCCATGAGGGGTTGGGAGGAGGTATTCTGGGTAGTTTTAGATTTTCATAATGAAAAATAGTTAACTGTGCAATGGAACTAAGGCCACCTACACGGACTTTCTTCTCATTTATCTAAAAGGACTCCTTTAATTGACACGGTGACACCTTTACTAGACACCTTTACTAGATCAGAGAACAGAGGAAGTGTTCGCAAGCAATGACGTTGACTTTGTGTGCTACATTTGAATTGAATTGAGCGTAGGCAGGCTTATAGCCAGGCTAATTGCAGATGTCATGACCAGACGTTAGTGATTGGGTTAAGGCAGATCCAATCGTTTTAAACTTCAGCAGAGTCTACACCTCCAGGAAGAAAACGTTTCTCAATACAGGACAGCCGGTACCTCTGTACGAAATGCAGTGTAGTATCAGGGGCTGGTGTTATGACCAAGGATAAGTATTAACCAGTCCTTCAGCATAATGTTTTGATGGCCATCAGTTGAGTAGTTGTTCATAAAAGACAAGACACTTTTGCACCAAGGGGTGCATAAATGCATTCTCTGGCCCTAGTGAAACACACCGTACAAACAAAGCTTCCTTGTTCGTTTAATTGAGTCTAAGAGAATTAACCAGAGAAAAAAATAATCACCACATCTTGTAAATCATTCAAAGTTAAGCATGTTCTCGTTATGGATTTCACTGAGCTACTAATCAGAGGGCGTTTGTAGGAACGGTGGGGCTGTGATGTGATATTATGACATGGCGAGTCCTTGAGATGAAAGCGTGCTCATCCAACGCTGATATTGTAAGTGTGGGGGTGCCGCTAGAAAATTGTGGGCCCCCCAGAAAGAAAAAAAATTTAGGCCCCCACCCTTACCATATCATAGTCCTCTGTGGGCCCCTGATCTACTCCCCCTTACCGGTGCCCCTGGGTAACATGGTGAGTCCTTGAGGTGAGAGCGTACTCATCCAGCGCTGCCATGCTTGGCCTCTCCTGGCTCTCTCCAGTCAAGAGGCTCCAGAGGTGGGCCTGAGCAGACACAGCCTCCCCCTGGCTAATATTATGCTACGGAGCACCACAACACAATCAGCCAAGTAGAGTGAGAGGGAAGACTGCACTTAAGATGTCCCCAGAGACATCTGTGTGCATGTGTGTGTGTACGTGTGTGTGTGTGTGTGTGTGTGTACGTGGGCTTCTGTCTCTTTCTCTCTCTCTGTGGATGTGTGTGTCTTTCTGTGTGTGAGTGTGTATGTGTGAGTGTGTGTGCGGGCCTCTCTCCCTCCCTCTGTCTCTTTGTCTCTCTCTGTGGATGTGTGTGCCTATGTGTGCTTGTGTGTACCTGTGCGTGTGAGTGTGTGTATGTGTTCAACGCCTACCTCCAGCTCTCTTTCTCTCTCTCTCTTTCTCTGGATGTGTGTCTCTTTGTGTGCTTGTTTGTACCTGTGTGTGTGTATGTATTTGCCACTCTCTCTCTCTCTGTGCATGTGTGTGTCTCTGTGTGTTCCTGTGTGTGTGTGTGTGTGTGTGTGTGTGTGTGTGTGTCTGTGTGTGTGTGTCTGTGTCTTTGTGTGTGAAAAAAAACAACAAAAGGAAAAAGACAGGAAAGACAATAGAGAAATCTGTATCTGTAGGTGGGATTACAGAGAGGGCTTATGAGAGTCAACATGGGACTGAGATGTCTGTGAAGATTCTCATTCTTCCAGGTCATGGTAGCCAAAAGAGCTGTAAGTTGTAAGCAACTGGACTTCTTTTGGAGCTTGAAGACATTTGACCTTTCATCCAAAAGGCTTCTTCAGTTCTTGCCTGATGCTGGGACTAAGGAATGATGGTACTGAGATGTATTCATAAAACCCCAGCTAGACAAGACAGCAGAGAATAAGGGCATGTCGGTCGATGAATGCATACTGGCCTTGGTGGGAAGAGTGCAAGTGTGTGTCTATGATGAAAACCTGTGTGGGTATATTTATTGAAAAAATTAAATAACATTGGAAAACGTCAAAGACCTCTAGTCATTCCAAAGAAAGGATTTATATGTTGAGTTATGGAAAAATAAATTTTGATGGTAAATAAAAATCACAACAAGCTATTTAACTGGTTTTCTATTTGTTAGAAATAAATGTTTCCAAAAATACAGATTTTCTTTTTCTTCTGACATACATTTGAGTATAAATTAAAAGTTGGATAAGTTAAGACAGATCTAGACATCTAAAAACAAACAAAACACAACAAATCCATCCAGGTATTTACAGGCTAATAAGAAGCTCAGTTTTGAAAAACAAAAAACATTTTCTTAAGGCCCTACTTACATAAAATGCACTTTTTTCATTTACAAATGACAGGAACCTCCATATTATGGAATATCAACGCAATTAAATTTACGCAAGCTCATTATAGCACAAGCCTATCTCATAACTATTGAAGTTTCCGTAACACTTTACTTGACGGGTGAGTTCATAACACATTCATAGCAGCTGTCATAAACTGCACATAAAGCATTCATGACTGTTTCATATCAAACCTTTCATGAATGTAGAAGACAGAACGATGTCAACTTGTCAGACTAAAAGTCCAACAATTGCAAAGCAGCATTGCCGTTTTTGTTCCAAACCATGTCACATCTGTGTAAGCTTTGCAATTGTTGGACTTTTATTTTTGACAAGTTGTCCTTGTTCTGTCTTCCACATTCATAAAAGGTTTGAAATGTTTGGTAAGTCACGTCTCATAAAACAGTCACGAATGCTTCATGTGCAGTTTATGACAGCTGATATGAATGTGTTATGAAATCAACCGTCAAGTAAAGTGTTACCGAAGTTTCTTTATAGTACAGCACATGCAATCACCTTTATCAACAACTAGGTCCGGTCAGAGGATGTTGCCTTGTTTCTCATCATATGCACCCTCAGTGATCAATATGTGATACATATTTAGATACTGGACTTCACAAATGCCACCTGACTGCTAACACACAGCTGAGTATTGTTTTTCCTATACCCTCTGTAAGTGTGTGTGTGTGTGTGTGTGTGCGTGTGTCCGTGTGTGCGTGTGTCTGTATCTGTGTGTGCGTGTGTGGGTGCATGTGTGTGTGTGCGTTTGTGTGCATGTGTGTTTCTCTCTCTCCCTGTGTGTGTGTGGGGGGGTGTGTGTGTGTCTGTGTATCTGTCTGTCTGTCTTTTGAAGGTGGTCAACTATTGCCTGAGTGTTTCTTTTCTCCCTCGTCAAAGCTGAATTATTTATAATGGTTTCTCACCACCACCAGTAATTGCACCACAGAGGTGCTACTTCCCCCAGCCATAATTCAGCCTGGGCAGTGCCAGGACATCCGTCTGTGTGTGCCTGTGTGTGTGTGTGTGGTTCTTCTGTGTAGTCCTTGTAATAGCACCCTTACAAGACCCAGCTCTTAAACAGTGACTGCACAGTTATGTCAATTATATTGCGTTATATATCATGATAACTGACCCAATAGTTTGGGTATGGATTTTTTTTTTTACACAGCATCTTTATGAAGCTCATCTCTGCACTACAGTGTAACTTCAATCACCATCAAAAAGGGTCAATATATTCCATTTTGGTGTCCTGTTACCTTTTAAAAATTTCCCTCTTGAAAAAGAGGCTGCACTTCCATTTTTTTCCAATGTTTCAAAGCACAATTAAAAGTGTATATAGTGTATGGCGTTAAATAAAACAGCCACAAAACTGAGAGAAATACTGGGTTTGGGTTGGATTTCCCTCCTAAAAAGAGGCTACACTTTTCCATTTTTTTTCCAATGTTTCAAAGCACAATTAAAAGTGTATATAGTGTATGGCGTTAAATAAAAGGGCCACAAAACTGTGAGAGAAATACTGGGTTTGGTTGGAAAAGACAGGAGTTACCTCACTGGCTGTCGGTGTCGGAGAGGTTTATCAGAGGTGATGCCCCGTATAATTGAACACGCCATTTTCCCTGCCCCGAAATGAAATCACAAGCGTACCACATTCGATTAAGCCTCTCAGAGCGCCGGCGAGCCACGGAGGACTTACAGCTGCAGGGCATCCAGAGCCGGGTGACTCACCGGCGGATGGGGGGACGGGGGACGGGGGACGGGGGCATATTCACACCCTCTGCAGACACAGACACATGCCCCCCCCTCTACCTCACACCTCCACACACACACACACAGCCACCTCTAACAACACACACACACGCGCACACACACACATAAACATGCGCACACACACACACATATGTACACTCACACATACGCGCACACACACTCACACAACCGTTTTCCCTACTCACCCACTAACACACCTCCCCCGAAATCTTGTCTGGCTGCTAACGTAATGACAACAAACGAGCTGTCAGTCTTCCCACAGACACCATGTGTGTGTTTTTATGTGTGTGTGTATGTGTGTGCGTAAGTCCTGGTGTGTGTGTGTGTGTGTGTGTCTCTGTGTCTGTGTGTGTGCCAGTGCATCTGCCTTGTTTTTTGTATTGGTTGGTTGCACAAAGCACCAACAGATTCAATTAATAGGGGGCTATTACTTTCCTTAAAGACACACAACCTCAGTAGTCTAAATATATCCCCTTGCTTTTGTTTGGATGTGGAGTAGTAGTTGTTGTGTTGTTCTGTTGCTTGGGTATTTGAGCCTTGGAACACAGAGGAGGCAGGGGTCTATGTCTCACTGTTTTTGTACACACTGTTTTGTCCTCATAGTCCAAAGTCTTTACAGTCCATAATCCAGACTATGCTACACTGGACAAAAGCAGGCCAGAGTCATTTATGTCATGCTGTGTACCTTGTCAGCATTCTAAGTCTATTAGTGTTACAACATTGGCCATAATCCCACACAGTTCACACTGGCCACCTCTTGATTCTCCCAGCTTTCACGACATCACAAAATGGCCGCCTCTTAGTCCAACAACAACAAATGTTGTCTGCGTGCCAGCCTGTTGTCATGCCAAAGATGTCCAGGGTCAAAGGTCAACTTGCTTCATTTTCCTTTTATTGTCGTCCTCTTGTCCTCACTGTGGCAGCCCGCCCCTGCGTTTCTGTTCCAGTTTCAGCAGCCCCTCCTCCCGCCCCAGTGCATGCTGGGTGCCCACCTTGTGTGCCGTCTCCGTGGCGGTGATGTCGATCTGGGCGTACTTCGTGGAGCCTCTCCCTGGCGATGTGACAAGACAACAGAGAAGAACAAAAGAAAAACAACAACATGCTCTATGATGATGATATTATCTCCACTCTACACCAAAGCGAAAAAAAAAGCAAGAGGCACTTACAATTAAGAAGGTCAATAGATGCTGAGTGATCCGTGTCAAATAAACATGACTCAGAACACGAACACAAAGACATCAATAGCTTTGTTATGTGACTCAAATCAGGCATAGATTAAAATAAAACAATGCTAATAATTGTGAACGACCCACCCCTAAATTTGCACAATCCCTCTTAATCACCATCATAAAGAAAGGAGGACAAAAAAAAAGACAAAACAGCTCAACTCATTCCCACTCAGAAGAGCTGAACCATCATTAGCAATCCCTCGCCAGAGGAGCGCGGGCTGTCTGAGAAGCCTAAATGAGTGCTGGAGACACAACAATGGCAGCGCTGGCAATGTTGACCCCATTAGGAGGGCCTCCTGTGCCACTGGCATTGTGGGTAAATTGCAGACCCCAGGCGTTGGTGTCGAACAGCAGCACGCTCAAACATCAACGGCGGTGGAGGCGGCGGAGGTGGCGGCGACAACCCTGCCCACGAGGGAGCAAGCACAGATGCTACGCAACTGACATGGGGAATTAACCTCCATTTCGTCTCGCGTCATGTGTGAAAGAGTGCCGCAGCCCGATGCTAATGGGCTTGTTTTTCGCCCGATCTTTTCCCGTCTTCGCTCGCGATTAAGATCTCAATATCTCTTCCCTCGTGCCCCGCCGTGACACCAAGTGTGCCTGACTGACTGGCAGTGTTTTGCTTCGATGTACTAATGAGCGGAAACCTAATTCCTACCACTGATAATGTTTGTGGGTAATGTGCTTGTGGGACCTGATATTGGGGAGCACTGGAGAGCAATTCCTTTTTTATTTTTGTGCCGTTTACTGTAACAGGAACAACTAACTAAAAAACAACAACAAATTGTGTTTTCTGTGAACCACAGTAAAACCTTTAGAGAAAAAAAAGAACAAATCCATCACTGGACTTGAAAGACAGGAACAGTATACACCATATAGGTAGTTATTGAGACCAAGGACATTGAGATCATTTAGTCACCTCAGCTGCAACTGCATTGTACAAGAATAAAGTTGGTGTCACTGATGTTTAAAATGACCTTAACCATTTACCATCCTTGGTTTTCAAGCCTAGTCTGCACCACATTTATAACACAATTATGCTTATAAATAAGCATGTGTAATTTACAGCAGTTCATATTTGAGAAACAATAAAAATTACATGTTCTAAATAAAGTATGCTGTAAACAAACAGTTACCCTTTTCTGGATGGGTGAGTTTATAACATATTCATAGCAGCTGTCATAAACTGCACATAAAGCATTCATGACTGTTTCATGAGACATGACTTAACATTCATACTAAACCTTTCATGAATGTGGAAGACAGAACGACAACAACTTGTCAAAAAAAAAAGTACAACTATCATATGAATGTTAAGTCATGTCTCATGAAACAGTCATGAATGCTTTATGTGCAGTTTATGACAGATGCTATGAATGTGTTATGAACTTACTCGTCAAGTAAAGTGTTACCAAACATGGATGTTTTCTGCCATGGCAGCTGTGAATGTGTTATAAGACTCTTACCTCTGACTGATGCACTGGTGGTGGTGGTCTCTTGTAGCTCCAGCTCCATGTAGTTGAGCTGCTTTTTGGATGTGGGGCTCACGGGAATATTAACGTAGGTCACTCCATCACCTTTTGGCCTCTCGCCCACCACAGAAACGTCTGACGGGAACACAAACACACCCCCTGCCCAGGCAGAAGGAGACAATCAGGACCATAAAAGCCTTTTCCTAATTCTGCCATTTTTCATGCTATTCATGCCAAGCTGTCATTATGTATTTTATATGTATCTTAAATAATAAATAATCCAATGCAAACAGGGAGTTTTTCCTCACCCCTGTTCCTGGATTAATTTTGGTTGCATTATTGACATAAACACAGGTTGTGATGTATAGATGCCAGGAAAATGAGCTTTTCATTTAGCATACATGTGCATAAGTTGGCAGAAATGCACACAGCTCCGTTGTACAGTGGACCCCAAAATTTGTTCAATACGTTTTAATCAGAAAACTATTCACAGAAAGTATTATGTCCTTATAATAACTACTCTGTTTCTTCCACAATTACAAAGTCTTCATTTTCAGGAAATCTAGAAAAAAGAACATAACTATTTCACATCATATCTATCATTTCTGTAACCACCCAATTCTGCCAAATTTCCTGCTATTCATGCCAACCTGTCATTACGTTTTTTTGGGCTTTTTTATACTTAAATAATCCATTGCAAACAGGGTTTTTTTCCTCACCCCTGTCGCCCTTAGCCACACTAGCAGGAACTGTCAACTGTCAAGACACAGAGTTTTAATAGATGGTTTATTAATAATATCAGCATCTATAAAAAAAAAACCTATGGGACCATCTACAAAAACATCCAAATACAGAGTTACCTCCAGGGTAAATGGGGTCTAGAAAAAAGAAAAAGCATCTTTTGCAAAAAGCTGTGGAGATGATGCCCTCTGCTATCCTCCTCTGTATAACACAAGCATCCTCAGCTAACTGAGAGGAACGATGAAGTCTCCATGAGCTCACTGGAGGCCAGCCATAATGAAGGCGGACTCTGCATGCTACATTTGTCATTCGATTGGTTATTAGGCCCTTAGACCAATCAGGGCGGACTCTGCATGCTACATTTCTCATCCGATTGGTCATTAGGTCCTTAGACCAATGAAGGCGGACTCTGCATGCTACATTTCTCATCCGATTGGTCATTAGCCCCTTAGACCCACACAGAGTTTGGGCGCTGGGAACTCCAACAAGGGCTAATGAGACTTTCTCAGGAGACATTACTGTAAGTGATTGCTATTGTAGGCGGTGGGGGAGAGAGATATAGATAGACATAAAAAGAGAGAGAGACAGAGAGAGAGAGAGAGAGAGAGAGACAGAGAGAGAGAGAGAACGTTAAGAAAAAAACAAACAAACAAACAAACAAACAAAGAGATGGAAATAAAGTGACAGAGAGAAAAAAGACAGTGAGAGACAGAGAGAGAGAGAGAGAGAGAGAGACAGAGACAGCAACAGAGACAGAAGCAGAAGCAGAAAGTGCTGGAAGTGGACTAACATGTCAAGAGAAAGAGAAAAGATAAGAGAAAGACAAGTGGAGAATGACAGTGAAACTGCATACTTTGCGTACATTTATCATGTTGATGTCAGATCCGAATAGCAGAAAAGACAAGGAGATGGGATAGAAAAAAGGGAAAGAGAATAAATAGATAAAGCCACCACAGAGAAGAGAGAGAGAGAGAGAGAGAGACCAGAAAAGAAAGCAGAAAAAGAGGAGAAACGAGAAGACAAAAGAGGAAGTGACATTGTAGGACAGGAAAAAAAGTCTAAAGCCAAACGAGATGGAAGAGGCCCAAAAAACTGAAAGCACAGTTAGAAGAAAGCCCCGTCTTATCCAAGTACATCTCTTGTCTTGACAGCTCTATCACCCTAACATCCCTACCAGCCTGAATTGTAAAACATTTTCCCTAAAAATCTCTTTTAATCTCTTTTAGTTACTTCAAGTGCCACGATTGTTGTCCATCAATTGTAAGCCCCTTTGTTTCACAGTGCCTACCGAGTGTAATGTAATGGGTAAGGGGGAGATCGATAGAAAGTTCTGCTAGTCCTCGAAAACAAAGCACAAAACTTGTGAGTTTTGCTGGCGATGTCTGACCTGAGTCTAACCAGCTTTGTCTGACCTGAGCTAGCCTTTCTGTTCTGAGGTTGGTGAGAATAAACGAAATCACAGCAAATGGCGGGACGGTAGATGGGTCTGCAGGACTATAGGAGCCCATTCGGAATAGTGAGTAATGGGAACAGTGTTGCGGGTTGACAGTCGTGACCACTACTGGAGAACTGAAGTGGACACAACAACTTGTTCAATACGTTTTAATCCGTCAACTATTCACTGAAAGTATTACGTCCTTATAACAACTTCTCTGTTTCTTCCACAATCAAAAAAAAAATTCTTGATGCAGTTCACACTGTCTACATGTTCATGAAATTTGGAAAAAAGAACATATCTATTTCAGTTCATCTCACTTTATATATCTCTTTCTCTCTCTCTCTCTATCTATTTTTCTATCGCTCTCTCTCTCTGAAATACAAACCCAAACACACACTCACACAATTATGTTGAATGATATTGCCTCTGGCAGAGACATATGTGGTTTGAAGTTAAACTATGAAACTATCTTGTACTCCCTAAAACCGTAGAAAATTACACTGGCTTTATCTTATTTTTAAAAGTAATGAGTTAAAAATCAATGAAAGAAAAATATCAATATTCTGCTCACATAAATATCCTTTGTCTGCAGGCCTGCTATTAATACTTGTTAAACAGCCTCTCAGTGCGGCAGAAACAGCCTTAAGCGAAACAGAGCCCACATCGAATATTACTCTGCAGTGCTTTCCCCCCATCTCTTCATGGTTAATATTAAATAGATCATTTAGGTTGGGGATTGGGATGGCGGTCTTTAACTGCAGTAACTCAGAAGGATTGATCAGGACTTCTACTATTAACTCCACTGTTGCCAAGCCACCGCAGTTACTATAACTTTCTGCCATACTTACATGTAAGCTGATTGTCCTACTTACCGGTATAGAATAAAGGTGTTAGTTGTTTTGTTTGTATTTCTGTTCATTGTCCATACAGAGGCCTTTCATTTTGCATTGACAAGAAATGTCCCTACAGCACCATGTTACAAACAACACATTTCATTGCGATTACACAGCATACACAACTCAATTCAGCCTCTGCGTTTAACCCACCACACATGTAAATAGGGGACAGCCATGATAACAATGCCCGGGGAGCAGTGTTTGAGGACGACACCATGCTCAGCGTACCTCAGTGGAGCTTCTGGCAGTTGGAGATTTAAACCTATGACCCTCTGGTTACCTGGTCCAGTACCTTAATCTCCAGGCCACCACTACCCCAGAAATCTGTGCCACGGTGTAACGAGCGTTGGTGAATATGCTCTGCTTAATTTATGTTTTATGTCCATGAAAATCTTTTTGGCATACTGTAGGCAAACTCCACACATGGTGAAATATGCATAAAGTAAAAATAAGGTTAATATTCACCATCCACCATCACCCTTCAGTATAGCACGATTTTATGGATCCCTCTGAAGACTTATGACTGCTACACCTGCATATCAATATCAGCCACAACATTTCGGAGATTTCTCAGGGCCAAATTGGTTAGAAAGTGGTGAAGTCCATCAATAGGTTACATCACCTTAGATTGTTAGTCTGGGAAAAATCATTTTCTACCAATAATCTACAAGGCATGATGCAATATCTGCCTTCTTGTTAGGCATGCAATAATGGCTCAACCAGGGATATAAACACTTGGAAAAGTTCTAGAATTCTTGTCATCATTTAAGAAAGTACACCACATTGTCTCTTTAGTATTCTTGCAACACCCTTGTTTGCTTCCAACCAATCAGCCAATCACTGTCCAGCCTTACCTGCTCTCAACCAATCAGACAATCAATGCCCAGGCTGACCTGCTTCCAACCAATCACCTGCTCTCAACCAGGCGGTCAATCAACATCCAACCTTACCAGAGTACTAAGGACTTTACCACACTGTAATTCAGTTGCAGCTTGCACCACCTACCAACAGCTTCGATTACTCTGGTCACATGTTCTATTCCCACCTGTATAATATAAACCTGGAATAGTTAATCGAGGAAATAGAATGTATAAGTGTTACATAGCAACATGTCCAGCTGCTAAATAGCCCGTTGCAGCTTGTTGTTGATGTTCCATTAAAATAAGTGAACAGACTACTTGCGGAGTGATATGAAAGACAAAGCCTGTTGTCATTGACAGTGGTCATTATCCTTTTCAGCAGCCATTGTACAAAAATATTTGACCTTCAAACGTTGGAGTGGCCATTTCAAACCCAATGGAATGTCCATCAGCATTCTAAAGAGCCATATAATAACACTGTATAAATGATTGCAGGGTTTTGTATGGGCAAGATGGTTAGATGGTTAGGAACTGCTTAGGCGAGAGCGGTATAGAATAGATGACCATGGAGACAGTGCATTGGCAGTAGCCATTAGCAGCTTGTTCTCTTGTTTAGACACTAATACATGTGTGTACTGCTGTATGTATGCGAGCATACACATACATATTAATGACTGTATGGTTGTATGTAGGTAAGATAATAGCAGCTGGTAACGGGTCTCCTACATACAGGAATAACCACACAGACCACTCAATACGACAGCCATTAGTGGTTTCTTTTCTTGTCTAAAAGTGTATGTACAGTATTGTATGTATGTAAGCACACATGTATGTATGAATGAATGAATGTATGGATGTGTGCTCAGCGTGTTGCCTTTTTTAGGTAAAATCTTTAAAATCATTCGATAGGTAAGCTGATAGGATAATGGTAAGGGGAAATGAAAGGTATGGAGGGGAAGACCACAGAGACAGCTCACAGCTTCAGTCTATTGTATAGTGGCCTTTTCTCCTTTTCAATAATGTGTATATGTACAGTATCTAGCGTAAGCAAGTCTATTATCGGCCGGGTGGTGAGAGACATTTGGATGTGAAATCAGTTTAAAATAAATATTATAAGTTCACTTACTGAAAACAAAAGTTTACGAGAGCTGAATTTGACTATTTTCATGGTGGTATCTTCTTTTTCACCAAGTTAAGCCTCATTTTAAGTGGCAACAGAAATGGCTAATAATAGGCACTATGCTGATAATGGGATCGGTTCCGCTATGTACTGTATGTATGTACAGTAAGCACACAACTATGTATGAAGGAGTGTATGGTTGGTGAGGGGAGAGGGTAGGCATCTGGGAGATGAGCACAGAGAGAAAAAGAGGTCACAGGAACAGCCATTAGAGGCCTGTTCTCCTGCTCATTCATTGAGGAAGTATAACAGTAGATGGTGCGAGCAGTACACACCAGCTATTGAAATTGAGGCCAGGGGGGCAAGGCTTATCCATTCACGTTGGGTGTACCAGTACCAAGATGGCAGACATGAGTTGAAGCCTATGAGTCACGTGACTGGCAACCATCCTGGTCTAACCAAAATATCAGGCTTCAGCCAATGACTGTCTATGACTATATTCATTGGCTACAACTGGCTGGAAGGCTGACACCCCTTGTGTTTATCCCAGACCCCCAGTGGTACCCAGCTGAGAGGGGTCAGCCTGAGCCCATCTCTCCCTCAGCACCACACCGCACCTGTCCCCTGTCTGCAGCCTTGCAAACAAGGGCAGAGGGCTGACCACACATACAGTACATATGCACACACACACACACACATACACACACACACACACACATACACGCACTCATACACACACATGCATACACATGCATACACATGCATACACGCACACACGCACACACACACAGATACACAAACACAAACACAAAAATACACACACTAAACCATGCTAGAGGAAGGCCTGTTTTATTGCAGATGCCAGAGAGTGTAGCGAGTAGACAATGAGAAATGGAGAGACAGAAATAGAGCCTCATTTGCCATTTTTTAATAATGAATAAAGGCATGCCAAAGACTGGACAAAGGCCAACAACAAAGTAAATAAATAAGGACAGGGACAGGGACAAACACAAACAGTGTGTGTGTGTGTGTGTGTGTGTGTGTGTGTGTGAGTGTATGCGTGTGTGTGTGTGTGTGTGTGTGTGTGTGTGTGTGTGTGTGTGTGTGTGTGTGTGGGTGGGTGTGACAAAGAGAGGGGGCGGGGGCAGAAAGAGTAAGAGAGAGTGAAAGAGAGAGATGGAGAAAGAGACAGGAAGAGGGACAGGGACAAAGGGACAGAAAGACAGACAGAGAGGGAGGGAGGGAGGGAGACCGCAAGCGTAAGTTTAGAGGCTGCATTACACATATTCAGAGAAACAGAGGACAGAGGACATGAAGGAACTTTTGTGAAAGGTCATCCAGCATGTATCATGTTTACTCCTCTGAGCCAGACAAAAGCCTCATGCGTCTCCGGGGCAACACCACAAACAACAACAACGACAACAATAACAATGAGAACCACAGACTTTTTTTTTTTTTTTTTTGCGGCCTTCGAATATTCCACAGCTGGGACCATGTCAGTGTAAACAAACATGAGAGTTAACGCTCACCTTCTAAGTCTATGTGTGGAATCCTCTGCTGTCCGTAGCTGCCCATGAGCTCGTACTTGCTCTTCTCTTCTGCCTGACAATAAACAAACAAACAAACAAACAAACAAACAAACAAACAAACAAAAGGTTCATATTCTCATAGCTGGAGAGTGAAGCTGGTGTAGTGAATTCACTTCATTGGACAGCGCTGGTTCTCCTCTGAAAGTATCGGCATAAAAGGCATAAATGCATAAGGTCAAATAAAATGACCTCTTATATTATTTATTATTATAATTGAATATTATTTAATCATTTACTATGTGTTATAGGTATTTCTGTTAGCACTGTCCTTGGCTTTAAGTTACCAATAATGAGCCAAATTTTAAAAGATATTTTATAACTGGCCTTAGACAAATGTTTGTTGGCCAGTGGCTTAATCATAATGACTATAAAGGTGATTCTAGGGAAAAGACTTAACTTAGATCAAACACTCATTTTCTGACCCCTGGGAAAAAAAGATATATTTTCATGCAAACACAATACTGTTAAATTTTCAAAGAAATAAACATAAATAAATATTTAAATAAATCAATCAATAAATATGTCTTCATTTTAATGCCGACTCACTTGCACCCTGGTGGGCTGTGTGTTTGGAGCTCACCACAGCTTTATTTACACCATGTCCAAACGGACCGATTTTGAGGAGAAATATAGTGGTAAACACAGAGCATGTGGTTCTCAGCTTTCTTAGACAGGAAAACGCACCAAAACATGCTGGTTTTTTAAAACATCAGAAATTTCCTGACTGCTTTTTAAGTGTTGCTGGGATTGTCAACCATTTCCTATGTTTGAGTGTGAGACATGGTTACTTGTTAGTGGTCTTGGCAGTAAAAGTGTGATGGATATTTGGTTTTAAAAAAATAGTTTACATGCAATTCAGATGTTTATATCTTAAATAGAAAGCAGCTTTCAAGTTGGACTAAAACTCTCCATTTCTATGTCTCCATCTCTGTCTTTGTCTGTCTCTCTCTATCTTTCTCTCTAACTCTCTTCTCCTTTCTCTGACCCCTCGTCTTTTGACTGTTTTTCTAAGCCATCTTACATAAAGCACTGTGGGAACCACAAAGAACTTCCACCCGAGAGGCTTTCACGGAGCTGAAAAACCAAAGCCTTGTATGGGATCAGTTGGCCGTTTGATCAATATGGCAGAGTGCAAATCTGTGTTTTTAGACTGTGCTTCCCCACTGCAACGTAGATCGGATTAAAGGTTCCTGCCCCATAATTTGTCCTACCTCTGAACTCTGTCTCTCTGTTGTTCGGGACTCCATGACCTCGTAGGCTGGATCAGCTTTGCACCTCTGTTTCTGTTTGTCTGCAGACGGATGGGAAGAGGAGAAGAAATAATGAAGAGGCATGTGAGGAATACAAAGATAAACCAGGAGAGAGGAATGGAAGAAGAAGAAGAAGAAGATAAAGGAGAAGAAGAAGAAGAAGAAGAAGAAGAAGAAGAAGAAGAAGAAGAAGACGAGAGAGGAAGAAGTGGAAGTAAGGGATTTAAAGCAGCACCATGCAACCTAAAGTATTTTCCCTTAATGAAGCTCCCCCTAGTGTCTCCAAGTAAATGGACAGTCTCGTAAAAATGGACTGTTTTGTTTCCTTCCCCTCACCCTGTACATGTGTTTTCAACTCAAAGTAACCTGCGAATACATGAGCAGTCATGTCCACCAAGGTAAGTTAAGTCAGAATTTCTTCAGAATTTAACGTGATCCTTCTTCTGGCGATATTCGAGACGTCTGAGGGCGCTGGGACGAACACCCAGATATTGCAAGTGTGGTATTCTGTCCACAAAGAGTGGCATATTGCATACGGAATTATGTAGCTTTATATAGCTGCTTTAAGGAATTATATAGCCTGAACACACAATGACCTTCTATATGTACAGTAAAAGTTTACAGTAAATATTTTTGTTAAATTCATCCATTTAATTGGGATTCATGTGGTGGATGTGAGGTCATTTCACATCTACACCCACAGCCTCCATCTTTACCCACAAGGTAAGGCAGATTTATTTGTGTAGCACATTTCACACACAGAGGAAGATCAATGTGCTATACAAAAAATAAAAGTAAAAAACAGTATGTAAAAGCATAAAATACAAAATAGTGTAGTGATAAAAAGTAAATGTTTAAAAAGCTAAAAGTAAGATACTGTAAGAATATTGAAAAAGACAATAAAGAAAAAAAGCCTGAATCATCCACAGCTATGGCCAATGAAGGCTTACAAGGTTTTCCTGTAAAGAGCAGGAGACCTGTGGGACTTGTGTGATTGATCACTGTGGCACCTGATAACAGGAAAAAAACAGAGTGAAATTTGATGTTGTTTGGGAAATGCTGTCACGAATCCCTTTGTTGCAACGGGTAAGTGGCGCTCATAAAAGCAAGCTTTTATTGCATCAGGTCTGGGAAAAAGCCTTTTTTCGAGTGACCGATTTGCACAAGGGACAAACATGCCTGCCCACAAAAACCCATCTTGATCATTGTTTGTTCCCCTGCTGTGTCCAAGCCTCCCTCTCTCCTGTATCCCTTTCACAAACAACATAATGGCTCCCCCTGGTAAGGCACCAGCAGCATGGACCCCAATGGAGGGATGGGGAAGTGAATGACATCATTCATCTTCTGAGACAGAATGAGAGAGAGAGGGAGGGAGGGAGAGAGAGAGAGAGAGAGAGAGAGAGAGAGAGAGAGAGAGAGAGAGAGAGAGAGAGAAAGAGAGAGAGACAACATCCACCTACCAAATGTTCAGAGACTCGCTTACAATATCGATCGAGTGTGGAAAGACATGAGAAAGGAATGACAGACAGATAGAGAGTGGAAGGAAAGGAGAATGGAAAAAGGGACACAGAGATAGAGACCGAGAAGGGTAAAGGAGAGAAACAGAGAGAGAGAGAAGAAAAAGGAAGCATTGTGCCATAGAGGTTAAGATATGATGACAGAAGAGGATTTAATGCGTGAAAATGAAAGACAATGGGTGTTGAAAGTGAGAGAGTGAAACAGGAAGAAAGTAATTCATGGAGAGAGAAAGAGTGAGTGACAGAGAGGGAGGAAGGGAGAGGAAAATAGAGCAAGAGACAAAGAGAGAGAGAGAGAGAAAGAGAGAGAGAGAGAGAGAGAGAGTGCACACCAATCAGAAAGGGTCTGAAAAGAAGAAGAGAGAAAAGACACACAAAGAAAGATCGGATAGCCAGATAGAAATACACAAGAAAGAAATTGAACCAACAAAGAAACTGAAAAGTCTGGAAAGCGCACTAGCACTTCAAGAGGAAAGCATGCTGCCAAAGCTGCTATCAGCCATGCAGTTCAGCAACATGGCAGACAAGGGAAGTAACATTCCAGAAGGTGAAAAGCACCTCTATGCAGAGACAGCCACAACAGGCAGGACAGACAAAAGGGAAGCTGGCAGGAGACAGTGGAGTGGCTTCTTTTCACCACAGTGTTAGTGAGGAAAGTCACAGGCATGAAGAAGCATCAGATGGTCTCTTCCTTACCTCCATCCACATCCACTGAGCCATCACTGACCTCATCTGACTGGGCACCCATCCTGGGTGTTACACCCAACTCAGGGGGGACTTCCTTGGGGTGGCGATCGGGGTCTTGGCTCCTCTGTTCTTCACAGTCTTCCGGTGTGGCCACTTTCCTGCATGCACTTCCACTATTGCAGTTCCTCCTCCCTACCAAAAGGGCGGCTCCACCTCTTTCTATCCTGTTGACACCAATAGCCATGCAGCCACTCTCTCCTGTCCTGCACTGGTAGCAGTTCTCATAAATGATGGTGTTTTTCCAGTTTTGAGATGGTTTTTGCTTACCACCTCCAAAACAAGTTGAGGTCTTTACCATAGATCCAAGGGCTGAGGCCATTGGTTCATAGCCATTTTGACTGCTTGACCTAGCACCAGATGATGCACCTATGTCATAGTGTTCCAAAAGGTCAGACAAATGGTTGAGATATCCATGTTTCTGTGGGTTCCCATTGGATGTTGCTGGAGCTGTCAGTGGCTGCTTCTCTTGGCCATGATTGGTGGTTGTGATCTCCAAAGCTGTTTGCTGATTGGCTTCCTGGTCAGTGGTGACTGATGGCTGATTGGTTCTCTGACCTGCTGGGGGAACATCTGAAGTTCTGAGAAAACTTATCCAAGATGAAAAAAAGAGAGAAATCTCACCACTTGGCGCTCGATTCTCAACTCCTTCCAGTGTTTTCTTTGAACAATGTTTCTTCACTTCAACTAAAATTATTTATTTTTCACACAACAGTGCTTACATGATGACTCACAAGTGGGATTCAGAGCAGACAAGCAGGCAAGTCACAAAACATTACATTCACAATGATGTGAGAACAGCCTACAAACGAGCCAAACACTCAGCACACATTTCCAGCTTTGCTCGGTTAGCTCATTAGCTGACGAGGCTGAGAAAACTGCGGGGGATGAAATGACGAAGACAAACATGCAGGACTGCAGACACAGCTCTAATTGAATTGCATTAATCCTCAGGACGAGCACAGTCAGCCCCGGCAGCATGCATTAATATGTAAATCTGAGTAGCGGTGAGATTAGTTTTTTCAAGAGGCAGGTTTTTGGCGTCTTACCTGGTACCAATGGCACCCCGTGAACAGGAGCCCCCTGTGGTGATACAAAAAATATTACTTGGCACCAATGCTTAACCAGTTGGTATAATTGGTTATTTTTTGGCATTATGGGTATGTTTGGTTTTGGTATTACTGTCACAGACAGGAGAAGTTCTGTAGGAATAATACAAAAAATGCAGGCCACATTTTTTTTAAAAGCTCTGGTGTTGCATGATGTAATTCTGGCTCAACAGAGTTGGAAAAAATCTATCTTCAGGAAACAAAAGGCCGATAATATATTTGTTCCACGTAGTTGCTAAACCATCTGATTCTAATTCCCCAAACTCTTCAGCATTCACACTCACATTCACATTTAGAACTCTTTAGATAAGCCAGTCATCAAAAACCATTTGTTCGACATGCAAAGGTACAGTACAGCCAATATCTGCAGGGACTTGTATTTTCTGAAGCTGGAATATTTCAGCCCTTCATCTCACACAAGACAAGTTATTAAGGAGATGTAGTGCCAGAGCACTGCAATAAAAGTCAGTCGCACTGAACGTCCAAAACTAATAACTCATTATTTCTGCTTAGTAAGTGTTATTGGCTAAGATGTTTACACATTGGCCAAACAAACGACAACAAGAGTTGGGTCGGTGTGCACCATAAGCCTGTGTTTGCTGAATGGACTTGCTGCTGTTTGTTGGATGGGACGGACTTGTTTTGAGTTTGACAAGCAAGTCCAAAATGTGCTAAACCTCTATTTTTCAATCCTCGTCTGGGCCAGTGTGGTGCTGGATGTTGGCTTTCTAAACATTGTAAAGACTCCTAGGCACTCTCTATAATTTTGTTATTTGTTGGGCAGCATGCCCTGGCATTGTGCAACCACCAAGACAGAATTAGAATTCTAATAGAGTTAACAGAAACTAATTTCTCTATCTACCCGTTTTTTGGCAAGAGCATTTTTTTGGAAAACATCTTATTTATACAGGATTACTTTTTGCATGTTTTAGGATCCTCACTGAGATATGCAATTATTGATTTTTTTTAAACTATATTATATTATATTATATTATATTATATTATATTATATTATATTATATTATATTATATTATATTATATTATAGCATCCTGGCACAAAAGGGCTTTTATCACTCTCTGTGCAGTATCAGGCACAACTCTGTTTGAGCGCTCACTTGAAAATCTCATCCATCATTCAACACTTGAGCTTCAGTCTCAACTTGAGGATAGCCCAGAGATTGGATCTCAGCAGGGCAACTTGGCTCCCACTTCAAAGACACACAGTGGAGCGCTTCACTCTACCCCTGCACCCTCCCAACAGCTCAGTAAGAGGCACTGCATTTCAGATCCAGGATCAGATCCACTCGTCTGGTTTCACAGTCACGGAAGACGATTTAAAAAAAAAAAAAAAGATAAATAAGTGGGTAAATAGCTTACTTTCGAAAAATAAGTGAACCAATAAAACATTTTTCATCACATTTCTTTGAACATTTCGAATGTGGACTTTCAGTGTCTTGATGACAGCTTCCAGAACTCCTGTCATGTCTTTGATGTGTCAAATCCAGACAAGAGGTGCTACTGTGGCCAGGCTGGAGCAGCAGGACATTTTTAAGTGGAGGGAAAAGTTTTACTTTTTCTTTCTCTCTCTTTAATAAAACAAGAGCGTTTGAGGGCTGGAACATGACTAACTCTACACTCACACTGCAATAAGCCTTCAGATATAAATACTAATATCACTGACTCTCCCATTATTCTCCCGAAAAACACACATACATACACATTCTCTTTCTCTGTCTCTCTCTCTCTCTCCCCCTCTCTCTCTCATACAAAACACACCTGCACAATCTCTCTCTCTTTGTGTTTCTCTCTCTCTCTCTCTCTCTCTCTCTCTCTCTCTCTCTCTCTCTCACACACACAAACACACACACATCCCTGCTTCCCACATATACTCTCAGCAATGGCTCCAAATCAAGCTGCGTAACACACTATGCCAGTAAGGGTGTCATTATGGTGTTCGACCTGCAGTCGTATGCACCAACATATGGACTAATGTGTCCTGGCACTTATGGGCCCACCTCCTCTAATCTGCAATCATTAGACAACCTGCACATAAATTCACCAGCCACCACCTGCCGTTCCTCTACTTTTCTATGCATTTCCAAAAAAACGAGTAGGACTAAAGAGCAATCACTACACATACGGCACTCCCACACTTTGACATTAAGTTAACGATCCAATATCAGTCCAAAACGTAGGGTCTTAGTCTTTCTTGGAAGGCTGTTAGGCATCTGCCCACTCGTCTAGGTGTTCAGACAAGACAGGGACACTGGCAGGTGGGCGGATGGAGGTGGAGGGTTTAGGGGGAGCCATTTTGTACAGAGGATGGGTTTAAAATTTCTGAAGGGAGCGTCCTTTAATGGTCATTTACAGCCAGCAGTGTCAGCAGTGTATGTACATTATATGTTATATTGCCTGCAAGGCTGTGTATGTGGGAAATTGTTGTTTATGTGTGAAAAAAGATTATCCCTATGGGACGATAAAGACTCTATCTATCTAAAACAGTGCAGCCACACACAAACAGCATCTACAAAACTGTATTGTGTTAGTGGGGTGACTGAGTTCACAGTGGTTATGGAGTGACAATATAGATCCACCGTATTTCTTGCCTCCCCCAGAAGGCCTAAGTTAGTGTTTGCCAAGGCAAACAGATGTGTTTCTTCTGAGATGTGAACCCTTTCACTCTACTAAAACAAATATCACTTTATGCCTTCTGTTGGACACCCACACCCACACACACACACACACAACCACATACACACACACACACACACACACACACACACACCCACACACACACACACAACCACATACACACACACACACACACACACACACACCCACACACACACACACACACACTACTACTACCTCACTAATTGTCTGTGTGTGTGTTTTGCTATCTCGCCTTGATCTCTCCCAGGGCAAGCTGCCATCAAGTCAATGTGTATGAAATGCTTCTTGAGCATCAAAGTATTTCCTTTTTGCGCCTCGTCTCCTCCTTAAAACCAGTTCATTGTATCTGGCAGCGAGGAAGAAAAAGAGAAGGAAGACAAAAATCACAAAGACTTCCAAGTAACCAGCATGGATGATTCGTTGCATCATGTCTTCTTTTGACTGTGCTAATCCTATCTTGTGGCGGAGTGTTGATATCTACACTCTAGTGCATCTTGATGGGGAAAAAATAGTGTGTTATCGCTCAAACTTTCTGTCAAACGGAATTCATGATGCCTCAAGCCTCCTCCAAGTCAACTAGTGGGGTATGACCTGACACTCGCCTACGGTTCAGCAATAGCTAGGCCCTGCAATGTTGTTTTTTGTATCCTTTTAAAAACTTACCTCATGTTTGCTTTGTGTGAACAAGCCTGCCAATCACACACCTGGTGCTTTTTATGTCTGAAGAGCTTACGCAATGCAGGCAATGTTTTTTTCATATCTAGTGGCCTTGAGCAATATTGATATATATCAAATTGAGTTCAGTATCACGTTCATTTGTGTGTTTAGTTTGCTATAAAGGAAATACGAATCAGAAGCATGCTAACTTCGGTTCAGTTCAAAGTGAATGCCTGCTGGGTTGGAAAGGTTGCCCAACTGGGTAAATGATTTCCAAAAAGGGGCTCCTATTACACAAGAAAATGATAATAAAAACAAGTTTTACTTGGAAATCTCTAGCTAAAAAAGAGGCTTCTGTTTGGTATTTGGTCTGTTTGGGTAAAGTGGCTTTTCATAAGAAGAGTTGCCTTTAGAAAACCAGAGGCATGACAAGAGATAGCAGCAACCAGCCATAAAAAAGGTGTGTGTTTGTGTATGTGTACGTGTGTGTGTGTGTGTGTATGTATGTGTGTGTGTTGGTTGAAGCCGGAGACTCCACCGTACCTTCAAACCTCCACAAATGGAACAGGTGGTGTAGATGGCCCTGGGTGTGCAGATGTTACACACTTCCACCACTCTATCACCAGGGGGCGCCCCTTCGCTGCTGTTGCCCCGCGAGAGCCGACCGGGGCTTCCAGCCGTGGCCTTGGAGGCCTCTGAGTCCTTAAGCGTGCAGGCCTGATGCTCCAGCTCACTCCCACTCGCGCCCTCCTCCGGCCCCCCAGAGGATGTGGCAGGCTGCTGAAGGAGCATCAGGCTGCGGGGCGTGTCGTACAGGTACCGCAGTGCCGAGGAGGGCACCTGGTACTCATGCCCCTGGCACGGTGGGCACGTGCAGAGGGTCCGTTCGGTGGGGAGCGCGGAGGCTCCGGTGGTTGTTGTGGTGGTGGGTCCGGTGGTTCCAGTGGTGGCAGCCGAGGCGAGGGTGGTCGGAGCCGGCAGCAGGCTGAGGACCGACCCGAAGTCTTCGCCGGCGCCAGCGCCGGACGACCCTCCCCCCGTCACGTCCAGGCTGCTTGTGTAGGAGGAGAAGCTTCCGGAATAGGAGGAGTGGCTGCCCGTGGCTATGCCGCTGTCCGACGAGCTCTGCCGGCCAATCTCCTGCAGCCGCCGTGACCGCGAGGGCTTGGTGGAGGTAGCCACGGATACGGAAAGCCTGGGCCCGCCCGCGAGGGTGATTGGCAGCTTCTCGTCTACTAGAAGCGGGGTGCTCTTCTGCCCTACAAAGACAAAAAGGCAGTTACTACATATTTCGTCAAAACTAAGTTTAGACTGGATATTAACTTTATAACACCTAATTTGTCTTCACTAAATCTCTTGCTTCTTACTATTAAGAAAGTACATAAAAGCATCACCACCCTTATACCTACAACATGTTTGACTGCGCAGTATGAAAAAATAGTGTCAATGTTTGCGTAGTTACTGCTCTTTGCCTTTGTAGGGAAGTCCTGGTACCTGATTGGTTGGCCCCCTCAGTGGGGGCAGTGCCGCTGGAAGAGGGATCCGTCCATATGGCCAAACGACTGCCCATGCTGCTGTCTGATTGGCTGGTGTCGGAGGTGTCGGAGGATCCGGAAATGCTCCGGTCGTCTCCCGCCATCGAGGTGCAGTAACTGGACGTGGACACTTTCGAGGGCAAACATTTAAAAACAGGAAGTGAGGAGGAGAGAAGAGGGCAGGCATGATGATGAAAACACACACTCAGCAACATTAAGCTATGGATATTATAGTGTTAACACAGTGAGAGAGAGAGGTGTGCTGGTTTGTTTGTGTGCATGTGTGTATGGAACAAAGACCAGGGAGAGAAAGATGTGTAGTTATGTGTGTGTACGTGTGTGTGTGTGTGTGTGTGTGTGTGTGTGTGTGTGTGTGTGACAGATATACCTGTACTGTGCTGACTACAGTGGGACAGCATGCTCAGCCTCTTCTCTAGTTCCTGAGTCTCATGGTTCAGTCTCTCCTCTACCGAGACTGGAGAGACATTAAGGTCTGTGGAGAGAGAGAGAGAGAGAGAGAGAGAAAACAGAAAAAGAAATTCTGTGTGAGAAAAACAGATTGTCTCTTTCACAGATATGATCCACAGCAATGGCAAATTATAAACACAATTAATAATGTCATTAATAATTTCTCACAGAAGACATGTGTGTATGTGTGTTTATAATATATACTGCATAATTAATATACCAATATATATATTGATATATTGACATATGTAATGCATAATTGATAATGACATTGTCTGCAGAAGACAGACAGAGAGAAAATGCATCAGAACGACTGACTGTTAATAAGTTCTGGAGTTTATTCAAAGAAAGAACAAAGAAGTTGAAGGTAAGACAATTGGGCAGCGAGGAAAGAAGACAAAAAAAAGAAAGAAAAGAAAGCTAGAAGGAGAGCACAAAACTCATTTGCTGCCACATTTGGCCAGTACTGCCTGGAAGCAGAGTAGAGATAATGTGTCCCAAAGGAACATCCCTGCTAAAAAGTACAAAAAAGGGTATAAATCAAAATAAAACGGGGCCGATCTCAGATAACAGGCAACTGGGTACAGTACGTGGCTGAAGGTTTCAAGTAGGCTGCCAGCCACCCTCCGTCTCCGTTGCTCCCTGTTTGCATGCGCTTGGCTGTGCCTGATATCAACAGACACACAGACAGACAGACAGACAGAGGGGAGCCGCAGCACAGACATTCACAGACATCCACAGACATACCCATCTGCTCCTCCAGGAAGTTTACTGGCGCTGGGAGAAAAAAAAAAGTGTTTAGAGATTTTCTGGATGGCAGAGAGGCTGGGCAGGAAGAGAGCCAGACTATGCCTACATATCAGCGCTGGGGGGATTGACAACCAAAAGGAGAGAGGCTAACGCTGGTAAAATGCATCAAATGGCAACAATTGAGGAGTCCATGGCAAAAAAAAACGGGCATGGTCACAAAATGCAGAAATTGACAGATGGTAATTTTTTATAAGTTTGGTTTTTCTCTTGGTTTGTATAAATAAATCCTATTTTAAAAATGCTTCTAGCTCAAGACTGTGCACGTTACTTTTGAAAAAGCTGGGGTTTGAATGCAACTTTCGATAGGAGAAATGACTTGTGAAAAATGTGATTTTGTGACTATGCCTGTTTTTCCCATGCACTCCTCAATTATGTTATGTTTAAAACTGCACAAGGTTCCTTACAAATAAAGAAAAACAAAAAAAAGTTTCATGCAAACCCTACTTGTGATGTATGTATGTGTCCAAATAATACCCTTAACCACTGGAATGTGTTATTCCGAATGGAAAAGAAGTGTACACCCAATCCAGCCCCCCCCCCCCCCCCCACTGCCCCCACCCCTGGTTTGTCATGATCAAATTCCACTATTTGGTCATACCCCATGAGCTGCAACCGATTCGCTGTTTTGAAAAAGATCCAGTTTCAAAGAGCAGGACAGGTTGGCCCGGCATGCATGCATGTGGCGATGTCCTCCTCTCTGCCAGTACTGCCATCTCAGCTGGCACACGGCTGGATATGCCCTCTGTGGAGACTACTCCCATTAATGCCATTCAGCTCAGCCCTTGGGACTGTTTCCCAGCCCTGCCAACTCCCCTATCACCTGACACCTGCATACCAGACACACACACACACACACACAGACATAGACACACACACACACACAGACATAGACACAGACACACACACACACACACACACACAGACATAGACACACACACACACACACACAGATAAACCACACACACACATGCTCACACACACACACACACACACACACACACACACACACACACACAGATAAACCACACACACACACACAAACGTGCACACACACACACACACGAACACAGATACATTCTTCTATGCACCCAGAACACATTGTCTTGTCTGCATCTCATCTTCACCCCTGATATTAAACAAACCAAAAAAAGGCCCTTGATTTGTCTCCAGATAAAGGACGGGGACCTAATTTACCCATCTCTATCTTTCTCTCTCTCTCTCTCTCTCTCTCTCTCTCGTGACAGGAACAGAGGGTTCTTGGCGATGTCTATTTAGGCGATCACAGCGGAGCCTGAGGAAAATAATGAGAGGGCAAGACGCCCCTTGTCTCCTTCAGACGACTGGGTGAAGCCAAGTCTCCCTTCCCTCACTTGATGCTGATGCAAAGGCACAGATTGTACCTGACTGGAATATGTCATCAAATCTGCTGGGACTCTCTTCGGGGGGAAGAGAAGACCCTAATGTCGTTTGTATGTGTGTGTGTGTGTGTGTATGTGTGTGCTCGGAGTCTGTGTATGTCTGTGCATATCTGTGTGTATGTGTATAGTTTTTGACTTCAGTCACCCTACAGGTTGGAAGGAGAATTGTCTCTCGTTCGAACTACAAAGAGACGGCCCGCTCCTCCAAGCTTACGTAGTGTGGTTATAGCCCATGGAGGGCAGCAAAGCAAATTCAAAAGTACCTTTCACCCTGTTACAAATTGATGAACCACTGAAAAGATTTAACGGTTAAAAAACTACTTAGTGTTGTTTTAAGACTGTATAGCACTGGTGTGATTCTCCCTGCAATGACACCCGTAAAAGACACTTGTATGTACAGTATGTAAACATCTGGATTTTACATTCATTACAAACTGTTTCTACTTTGTTATTAATCCCCAACCTAACTGGCAAAGTGTGCCATTGCAAATATGGGTTCAGAAGTATAATCTTAGTTATACCTACTGGTGGTGGAGGTAGTGTGATTAGCTCCACTGGGATACACAAGAAGTATCCTTTATTACTAATTTATATTTTGCATATGCGATTATTGTATTTTCAATTACACAAAAATATTACACAAATATGTACACATATGTATAATGTATGTGTGTGTGCAAATTTCATATACAGTAGCATAATAAATACATGATACACAACAAAACTACCATTGCAACCTGACTCTGTCTGCCCCCTATCTGCAGAGTTGTGAACTGCACGACTGCCTGTTGACTCATACCAATGAGACTTTGCAGGGGGTTGGGTGGGTGATGATGGGGGGTATGGGTAAGTGAGGGTGGGGGAGCATGTGGAAAGGCAGGATCCTAGTGAAACAACTCCCTGTTTGTCTAGCACTTTTCCAGCTATTTATAGCTGCCGGGGTCCATGTGATCCGCACGGAATGCGTACGAGGGTATAGCCGGGGGGGGCGCTGGGGTGAGAAAGTCAGGGAGGTGCACCTTCAGCTAAAGTCACCGGGAGGGGGGAGGCTCCAGTAACAGCTGTTAACAGACTATGCTAATGTTTTAGCCACAGTAATGCTAGGTAATGGCCTGTTTGGCAAATGTGTACATTTCCAGTATGGTTGGTTTCGCTGATAACATCTCTGGCTTTGACATGGGCTGACATGGGGAGATGGAAGTGGGGAGTTGGAAGCTAAGCTAACAGCTAACACAAATTGTGTAGACTTTCAATGGGTTACCACTCCCATCATTGTCTCCTGTCTGTCACCAAGGTGACAGGAGAAAATAGTTGAGAGGAGTTAGAAGTTAGAAGCCAGTTAGATCCCAGATGATAACATTACAAAATGTGTACATTTCCAGTCAAGTTAAAAACTCCTAGTGTTTTCATTGAAGGTTTCAGCACAGAAGCTGAGGAGGTGGTGCCAGTTCCAGGGAGCAGTTGCCCTAATTTCTTGACCCCCAAACAGCCACACTTCCTGGTACAGTACCCCCACCCCTACCCCCACCCCTACCCCTACCCTCACCCCCAGCCCCAGCCCCAGTCACAAGTATATAAGTCCTGACAGGATTAGTGTGTGAGCCAAAGTCACTGGAGTTAGCCTGTGTGGTCAGCTCAGCCCAGCTCAGCTCTGCCATGAGGCCTGACTGAGGATGATCCCGGCGAATGGAAAAGCTATCTAACATCTGCCTCAGATTTAGCTTCTTGTCAGCAAGTGGTCTGAACTTGAAGGAGGGGAGCGGAGCTCTGATTACAGGGGAAGTGAAGTGGGTGGGGCACTGGGGTGTGGGGGGGCGGGACAAGGAGAGAGAGAACGCGAGGGTGTGGAAAGAAAGAGTAGGAGGGAGGGGGTCGTCAGCAGAGAGAGAGAGAGAGAGAGGGAGAGTTGGGGTACGATAAAGAAAGACAAATATGTATGTGAATGTGAATGAGTGTGTGTGTGTATATTTATGGCCTGTGTGTATAAATGGTGTGTTTGCCCTCCTGCATGTGTATGTGTGTGTGTGTGTGTGCGGTGTGCCTTATCTAGTTACACGTTAGGGAAAAAAAGTCTTAATTACAGTAATATAAAGCTGTCAAGAAGTGATTCATCTGTTACTAATCCCTTTCTTTTTTTAAGGTATATTGTTGTTACCGGTGAAATACAATCATTTCCTCACTAATGGTCAGGGTTAGGAGTGGAGTTTGGTCTAGGTACAGTTTGCTATTTTTTGTTACATACTAGTGGGAGGCCCCACTAAGATATAAATTACAGATATGTGTGTGTGTGTGCATGTGTGTGTAAATGTGTGCGTAAGTGGGTGGCTGATTTATGTATGTGGTCATATGCCTTGTCGCAATATGTGTCTTAATCTACAAGTGTGGGAACCAGGGTGTGGGAGTTGAGGGTAACTTGTGTATGTCATGTGCATGTGTTAGTGGGGGCATGTACTCGCTGTACTTGTACTTGTACTTGTACTTGTCTGTGCTGTGTGTGTGTGTGTGTGTGTGTATGGTATGTCTGTGTGTGTGTGAGTGTGTGTGCGGATGTGTGTGCGGATGTCTGTGCGTGTGTGTGTGTCGGCGTGTGTGTTTGTGTGTGTTGTCTATGTGTGATATGTGTGTGTGTTTGTGTCTGTGTGTGGTGTGTGTGTGTGCGTGCGTGCGTATGTGTGTGTGTGCATGTGCCCATGTGTATGTGTGTGTGTGTGTGTGTGTGTGTGTGTGTGTTGGGAGCTGCAGCATCCCCTCTTCCTGGCCCTACTGAAGCCGAGTGCAGGGGATGAGGTTACTCACATTCCCGGCGTGATTAGGAGGCTTCGTGGGCCCTGGCAGTGTGAACGCCGCCTCTCTGACCTCCCCCCACTCCCCCCCACCACCCCCCCACCGTCAGCCTCAGCTATTTAACCCCCCCCCCCAACCCCCTCAAACGCCCCCAGGGTTAAGAATAGGCCGCCTTCGAGCGCTCCCATTGGTCGGAGGCGGCGTGTGAAAACCCCAATACCTGACGCCGCACTCCCTCAGCTGTCCGCGTTGCGCCGCGCTCGTTAGCCGAGAAAGTGGTCGCCGCGCCGACGGCCATCGCGGCCAAGTCGGGCCGGCGACAGACACGCGCGAGCCTCTCGTTATGTCCATCAAGCGTGCACGCTTGGCTGTAACTCGAGGACGGGTGGGGGGGTCGGATAGAGGAGGTACGGGGAGTGTGGGGGTGGAGAGTAGGCGCTTGGACGAAATAAGACAGAAAAGCCGTGTCTTGATTTAAGCCGGCGAGACCGAGACACCGATTCTCACGCTGCTCAGCATCCAAGGGGCCTCAGTGAGGCCTCGGTCTTCAGTTACACCTCCCACCCTCCCGAGGCACGAGGCATGGCACAGCCTCGACTCGACTCGACTTGAGGAAAAAATAAATCATGCCCCCCAACCTGAGGCTTCATGTGGAGGTTCCATTAATTACCATTAGCTTCTGTATTATTAGAATGTTAACCAGCCATGGAATAACTAATTAACCACAAGGATTTTCAAAGCGTATGTAATTACTAACACTGGGTTTTACGGTCTATTTAAGTTAATGTAATGCTTGATGGTTCACATACTGATGCTCTGATGAAAAAGAAAATCACATATGCCAGCTATGGACAAAAGCATTTTTGCTACTTGGGACTAATAAATGAAAACATTCATTAAAGGCATAATCAATGACTTTAAGTGTTCATAAAGATGTAATGGTTAACATGTGATACAGTTCAGTTACTGTGTACTCTGACTTGTTAGCTCTGTGTTTACCATGTTAAGCAGCCCAGACTCTGTGAACTAGAAACTGTGTGAGGACACTCTGTCCCCCTGACAACCTGAGTGCTGATGGTAGGAATGAGCTACCTTTTCTACACCATGAAATATTAATTAATAATTACTAAATATTAATCAATAAATAATAATTGACTAATTATTCTGGATTTTATTTGTATTAACATATGATTGATGCTGTCACATACAAATAATAAAAAAACATAACTAAGCTATAAACCCTAGCATTTCTGCCAGCTAAAATTAATCTATAAAGCATTTATTAAAGGTAGGCTACTATAAGCAAGTTTAAGGGTATTAACATATAGCACTTTTTATAGCAATCAGCTAATATAGCCTCTGCCCTGCTAGGTCTCCATTCCCTTCTGAAGCAGCACATACTCCGTGTGTTAAGTGTCTTGGATACCACTGAAAGTACAGATGAGCTTTCTATCCTGTACATTCTATTTGGTCCTTGGTTCACATATAAAGTCAGTTGTGTTGGACCAAAGCATCTTCTAAGACATTTTACATAGACGCAAGCATAAACACAAACGCAAATATCCACCACCAGCATCGCTAACAGCATCGCTATAAGATGTAACTCAAAGTGTACGTTAGGTCAGTCGGCGGTGTTTATTGAGTCACTCAATCTGTTCACCAGACATATTTGTAACATCATATGGTTTCAAAAACATCTTCCAGTCTACTGCCAAACAAGTTTTCTCCAGCACACATGGGCCTCAGAGCGGTTTCACATGGGCCCAGCTGTTTTATGTATGCATGACTCAAGGTGATGCAGGCCCAGCCAAAACAGCTGGTATATAAACACTGCTTAAATCTAAGCAAGGGGCCTGGCTGGCTGTGGCAATTAAGACAGAAGAGACAGATGTTTTAAAATGCCCTTTTCATGATGCCACTGGCAAAACCCAGAGCCCAGACCTCAGAGCAACGGGAATGCCAAGGAACTGGATTTCGTATCTACTCAGAGAAGGGTTACACACATGTGTAATAACCCACAGTTATATTTCCCAATTTCGCAAAAACTCATCATTTTCACCAGATAACGTCACAAATCTTTTCCCCCCATATCGGTGTCTGTCAACAGCAGTGGCTTGATGGTTTAACGATCCCTATGTATCGGCACAAAGTCTTGCCAGTGTGACTCATGCTAAGGCTAATCTGTGGAACCCATTAGCCGTTTGGACCCACAGTGAATCACAGAGGAGGCACACATAAAAACCACCAGCACGAACTGAGGCTGGCCCCTTCCCCCCCGCGTAGAGGTTTCCGGAAACGACGGAGTTGCGGAAATCTAGTTTACGTCAATGTTGGCGCGGTAAAGTGACTTTGGCCAGGGATGCCACAAGCTGAGGCGGAGATAGAGAGATAGAGACGATGATCACTGATGTCCCACAGTAAACAGGGTTAAACCACATGGGGAAAATTATATATTTGCAGACAGTGTTGTCTGAAATGTTCTTTTTTGTCTTTTACAACCCCCACCACACCACTTTCATGTTTATGCAATTAATTGTAATTAAATATTAGGAAATGGTTGACTGATGATGGATTATATGGCTTCTCGGCACTATTACGAGCCACCCACATTCTCCTCAGATTATGCACAACATGTGGGAAGGATCAAAAATCACAGCAGAGCAAACCTAATGAAGCAAAACGTGTTGTTTGCTCTGAAGAAATTTTAAAAAGTTAGTTTAAGAGTAATGAGTGTGCAGTGATTGTTGATCCTTCACTCATGGAAGATACTTACCTGGACTTGCCTTACCTGGACCTGAATCCACCAGGGACACCTGAGGACTACTTGCACAACACTGTAGCAGCCAGTGCAAGACCTCTACAGCTGTGTAGTACTGTACATAACATTGGGTTCATTCAGAACATAAAAATACAGCATTCCCACTATAAAGAGAGTTCATTACTTACCTTACCTACTGACGCATACACACGCACACACTCACCTACCTACACTCACACACATACACACAGACACACATAATGATTTCAGCACTGCCCTGTCAGGCCAAAAGGTGCAGGCCAAAAAGTCAGTGGAAGGGGGAGACACACACACACACACACACACACGTGTACACACACACACACACACACACATTTTGATTTCTTTACTTGAACTCACCTATCACATTTTTCATAGACAGGATTCACACAGTTCACCTGATATAGCTTAAGATGTCGCCTTAAACTTTCACACACATACACACACACACACACACACACACACACACACTGACCTGGCAGCAGGGGTCGCAGGCCGAAGGGTCCGCGGGAGGGGGAGATGCCGCGCACGATGCAGTCGAACAGGAAGCTGATCTGCTCCCCCTCTGCACACGACAGGAAAAACACGCCGGCCCCTGAACACACACACACACACACACACACACACACACACACACACACACACAGTGGAAGAGACAGAGAGATTGGCAGGCTGATTAAGACATATGCAGACAGCCACATCTGCCTACATGTGCATACAACTTACTCTCTCACACAGAACACACACACACATAAACACACACACACACACACACGCCCGCACACACACACACACACACAGAAAAATACACACACACAGGCACACACACACACACACACACACACACACACACACACACACAGGCAGTCTGATTAAGACACACAGTCAGGCAAATGCATAGTTCCATACAGAATCACGTAGTCAGACAGGCTAACTGGAACAGGAACACAAGACGAGGAAATGAAAGCTGACAGCTAAATAAAGTATGCTAATTGCAAGTTTAATAATAAATTGATTGACTAAATTAGTCAGAATTAACTGGATATGTCAGTTTCGCTATGCAAAGCTTTTTCTTGTTTTTGCCAAATAACACATGACAAGGTAAACAAGCCTTGGCAGCATGCCCCCCTGTGGGGTGGATTTAGGGGTGTTTTCACATATGGTTCCCTTTACACAAACCAAACTCGGGAAGTTGAACCCTAAAAGTGGACCAACAAGTGGAGAAACAGAAAACAAGCTCAGTTCTGTTTGTGTTCACATTGTGAAAGAGGACTGAGTTCTCTTTCCTGTCCAGTTAAGCTCTAATGGAGCCTCAGTCCTCTTTCTGTTCACACTGTAGCTTCTCTAGAGCTCTGAGACTGTCAGTCCTTGGCATTCTGGGTAGTTTTCCTGCTGCTTTTCGAACGCAGACACCTGACCTGTCTACGGGAAGTTTAAAAGGTCAAAAAAAAACTGTGCACAAAAGGCAAAGTGAACTCGGAGCGCTATGTGTACATACTGTGCAATTAGGCAAGCCGTACCGCAGACTTTTTAGTGAACCGTACTGAGACCACCTACCGAGATGGTCTCGGTTCAGTTCATTTTAAAGTGGTCTGAGTGCGCTTACAGTGTTCACATATAGGCCTATAATGCTCAGTTAGTGATCCGAGTTCACTTTAAACGCTAAAAGGGACCAAGTGTGAAAACAGCCATAGTGCTGTAGTTGAACACAGAGCAAAGCCAACAATGCAAATGTATTATTTAGGCAAAGAAAAAAATAAAGCAAAAAATACTGCTTTGAAAAACAAAACTTTAAAGCTTTGAAAACTTTACAGTTGTAAGCCTAGAATAACTGAAAAGGCTCGCAGTCTGAGCAAAGGACCAGACAAAAAGTCTTTGAGACAGGAGATACTATTTTAATGAGCAAATGTTTCAGCCATGGGGCTATTCTCAATGCTTGTTGAATTTGCTTGCTGAATTTCTTTCATTTCAAAGCTGACATTACTGCTTGTGGGTCAAAATGTTTTTTAATTGAAAAGTTATGCTTGCAAATCCAAAAGTTTGCACCTCTTTTGCGAATCAGAGAGTTTTGTGGAATTCATGTGGTAGCTACTTACTTCTGTTTTAAATAGTTTTGCAAACCCAAAAGTTTTGCACATCAAACTTTTGTACTTTTTGTTTGGCTTTTTTTCTTCTTTGCTTAAATAACAAAGACACATAATTATCCTAATATATTATAAAGTGTGGTTAACTGGTACTATGCAATTTATACTGTTACAATGTGTTCCCCACAATCTGCCAAACACATTTTGCCTCATCCACTTGGCCATTGCCATCATAAACAGAGTTAATCCGCAGGCTACTTTAGTCGACCTCAGACTCTCTGCCACATGGCTACGCAAGGCAAGTTCATTTGTATACCACATTTTATACCCAAAGGCAGTTCAATGTGCTTAACAAAAATAAAAGCACAAAATAATGTGTTAAAGCATAACCGATAAAATAAGAGTAAATGCTTAAAAGGAACAGGGAAAATGAGTATAAGGTAAATCAAAGACATATTTAATAAAAAAGAAAGAAAAAAAAACATAATTATTAAAGGTAAATCATTAGCCAAACTAGAAGGCCAAGCTCTTGGAAAAAGTAGTGGACCTCAACGTCTTGGTCATACTGCTACACACTCTTGGGATAACACAGTGATCACAGTAGTGATTTAATAACCTCCTTGACATTAAAACAACAGTGAGGGGGAATTCTGACCAGCCCTTGAATTACATGGTTTGTGACCTTAGCAGATCATAACAAACTGACCGCATGGTTTTCTTTTGGTTTTTTTTTTAATTTTGTATTAATAGCTCCAGATCCCAAGTACTTCTCGAAAGGCTACTGAAAAAGTACATCTCATGATGTGTTTTTTTGGTATAATTAATATTCTAAATGTTACCATTTCTGTCGTCTTTAATACACACAGAGGAACATGGGACACATTCGCAAAGTGTATAAACACAAATAGCACACAAGGCATACAGACGGCACACAGGCGGTCAGACACAACGACCCACACATAACCTTACACACACACACACACACACACACACACACACACACAGCACACGCACACAGCACACACACAGACAGCACACAGGCGGTCATAGCCAACAGCCCACACATTACCTTATTCATGCATAAACACTCCATGTTCCACAGGTTAAATGTCAGACACACACACACACACTCACAAGTACCTATGTATACTAAGTGACCCCACAAACATACACAGTGAGATTTAGTATCCACACATCTATAAATGTCTATAAATGTACATCAATCTGGCGCCTACTCACCCAAACAAACACACACATACACGTGAGAGAGACAGTAAGACAGACAGAGAGAGAGAAAGAGAGAGAGAGAGAGAGAGAGAGAGAGAGAGATAGAGAGAGAGAGAGAGAGAGAGAGAGAGAGAGAGAGAGAGAGAGAGAGACAGACAAACAGACAGACAGACAGACACAGTCTGAGAGAGAGAGAGAGAGAGTGCAAAGCACAATCACACACACATCTAACACATCTAACTAACACGTGAAATTGATTACTAAGTCCACTTCCAGTCAGCGAATTCATTCATTATTAATGTCACATCAATTTAAAAAGAAATAAAATAAAAAATTAAAAGCCAAGAAAGCAAATGAGTACATTTGTAAAGTGACAGACCGAAGAGGTAGAATACCACATGCTGTATTAATAAACCAGCCTTTGTAGAGACTAAAGTCTCAAGTTCTTGCTTTCTTTAATTCTCCCTTTTCCCTTTAACTCTTTACACACACACCCTCTCCCCCACCACTACCAGCACACACACACACACACATGCGCACACCACACCCCACCCCCCACACCCACCCAGACGCACACGCACAACCTCACACATAAAACACACACAACCTCACACACAAAAAACACAGACACACACACACACACACATACAAAACCCCCACACACGCACACACCCTGTATGACAGATAAGAGAATTGTGAGAGCTACTGAGCTTGTCTTCAGGTGCTACTGTTGTGACTGACAATGCTGCGGGTGGGTGTGCTATTATACCTGCCCACATGGACCTGCCATATGCTGCTACATGAACACACCCCTACTAATGACAGGCCCATTATCACATCCTGGAGACACACACACAGACACACACACACACACACACACACACATACAGACACACAGCAAAGAGAGATACAAGGCACACACAAACCACACACACATTCTCTCTCAAATACACATAGACATGCACACACACACAGACACACACACACACACACACACACACACACACACACACACACACACACACACACACACACACACACACACACACACACACACTCCACCTACTCCTCCACCCACTGTCTTATGTGGAATTTCACTTGAATCCTGTCTGATTATTGTGCTCAGGCTTGAACACTGCAGGTATAGGCCAATATACCTGAGGATCTCTTTACTGTGTTCATGCATGCGTCTCATTTCTCTGTCTCAGCCCTTCCTCTGTCTCAGCCCTTCCTCTGTCTCAGCCCTTCCTCTTCCCTCTTTTCCCCTTGCTCTGTCTCAGCCCTTCCTCTTCCCTCTTTTCCCCTTGCTCTTGTTTTTTGTGTGTTCATGTGAGGGCAAGGAGTGTCTTGATTCTCATTTTGATTAAGGGCTAGGGCCAAGGTGTAGGGCTACAAAGCCCTTCAAACGAAATTAGCTGAGGACCACACGAGAAAGAGAGGGGTATCGTAAATTCTCAGGCATCAGATGCCAGCATCAGGAGCTGAGTTTCTAAAATGTCTC
>CM059284.1:11845451-11897951 GCA_030347295.1 Setipinna tenuifilis
TTAGAAATGTTCAACTACAAAATCGTTATTTATATTTACGTGTTCAACTTAGAAATGGTCAACTTCAAAATCGTTTAGCAATACGTTGTCGCAGTTGGCAGTTTTTTTTCTCATAGTGACAGCGCGATCCAGTCCAGCCTCACTGGACTTCAATGGTACTTGTTGCTTTAACTGTCAAAAAGCTAGACATTTATTGGTCCAAAGCTGAAAAATCGTCACTTCCAGTGAGGCTCAGCCTCACTGGGAGTCAATGGAGAGGTGGGCTGAACCGTTTCCGAGGGGAGGCTGAGGCTCTTTGTGGTGATTGGAGGAACTGTTAATGCGGCCGGATTGACAGCTTAAAAAAAAAAAAAAAAATAGACAGGTAGCGGTGGATTTAATGTTCAGTCCCATGCGGATTTGTGATTAGGGAAGTTGTGAGAAATCTCAATTCTTGTTGCCTCTTGTTTCTAATTTTCTAAATAAAGTGTAAATATAGTGTTATTACGTTTGCTACCTGTTCTCATTTCAGTTCGAATTAAAAGTTCGTTTATTTAAGACTGTAGAGGGGGGAACTAGCCAGCTAGCAAGAAAGCTGTGCATTCTGGCGGATAGCATTGTTGATTTGATTTTGGCAAAGCCATTTGTTGGTCTTCTTTACCAGGAACAAATCTAAATGGAAGAACAGAGCAGACCAACGCCCAACATTGATTTAGTGAAAAAGGTAGGGGAAAATGCTCGTTTTTTCAGCTCTCCTAGTAACCCACGACAATGTTAATTCAATTGGCTAAGTGCAGCCGTAACGCAATGGGCCGAAGCCAACTAGCAACCTTGCTCTGCTTGCCATCTAGAGTCTCTAGAAAAGACTTCCAGCTTGTATGACAGGTTAATTTCGAGAAAAGAAGAGGGCAGAATTGTCTTGTAAACAGCTATGGTGGTGGTTCTGCGTAAAGCAACAAAGGTCTTATTATTAACAGTTTATAATACAAAAAAAAAAAACAAATACGTAAAATACAAACAAATACTGCAAACAGAAGTAGACTAAATACTTTTGCAGTAAGATGTCAAAGTATATTGGCCAGTGCCAGGCCAAAAGAACCAATAAGAGCCAGTAAGTCATTTCACAATAAGTGGGGCAGGGACCCAGGTGACACTCAGATGGCAGTCATATCAGATGCACAGCGTGTGGGCCAGATTTAAGTCAAAACAACCAATAAGAGTCATTGTACAGTGTGTGGGGGCATTCTGGCCCAAGGACCCAGCCAAGAGTGGGCCGACTCAAAGGCAAGGTTGTGGGCCACACTTGATCCTACTGACCAGCCTCCCCTGTTTGAAAGACTACCAGCCGCCACTGGTAGCATGGGACAACCATAGCCAACTGCAACAGTATTTAGCAGGTTGAAAGTAATTATACCACTATCTTAAAGAGAGCTCTCAACCACAGTGCTATACGTACACAAATAAATATATAAGCTACCACTAATCCAATGGCAGGTTGAGCATTACCCAACAAAAACAACATAAATATTATATCTCATGTGTTCCTTCTAAGAGACATTTAGGAAAAAATAAAAATGAAATAAAAAAATAGACTTGGAAGAAAAGAGTGTTCTGAGAACTAAAATTAAACTTTAATTGGACTTGGGATTCCTTTACAAATGACTGTTTATTTCCTCTGTCCAATTTAGAGACCAAAATGAAGTCTCAAAATACTCCATTTTGATTCTCAGTTCACATTTTTTCCTGTTTTATTTCTCCAAAGACAGAAGGGACAGTTGAGATCTCATTATAAATGTTATTCCATTGTGGTTAGCGTTTCCACTTGCCATTGGGCCAGAGTTCAATATATGTGTGTACTTTGGTCTACAGCTTTGCCACTTTAAAATACTGCTGTGGTTGCTTTCAGCATTGTGTTATGTTCTACCCTGTTCCCACTTCCCCATATCCCAAGTGTATCAGCATTTGTGATAGTACGTGTTTAAGAAAAAGTTCAGTCACGCTGTTTGTTTTGTTAGCGATATACAACAACTAAGAATCCTACTCTATGTTGCCATCACATAACACGCCAAAAGATTTCAGCCACCCTGACATGCAGACAGCCACTTATCAAGGTCTGACATGCTGGCGCCATGGAGAAACAAGTTCACATGTCTCACATCTCAGGTCACCTCTGCCACACCCCCCCCGCCAACTCTGTGACGCTGTAGTGTCACAGTGTCACATACTGTCACCATGAGCCAACAACACACATGGGTGCTTGTTCCCAAATGACCTGTGTGTCTAACAACCTCCGTCAGCACATTGCCACCACTCCCACCCATCTACACCAACAAGCACCACCCCACCCATGTCTGCAGTCTATGCACCCATCATCAACTCCACCACAATCTCCTACTAGAGGACTGTAAACTCAATGTTGGGAGGATGAAGGTTCTAAAGAACACTGGGTGACGTAGAATAGAATGTGGAATTTTGCAGTCTTGCATTGTTGTGTAATGCAATCTTTTTTAGAATGTTCAATAAACTCGTCATAAAGACACCCACACATGTGTTCTAGGTTTAGCTGGTTACTTGCAGATAAATCTCCCACCACCACATTCACATTCTTGACTCCACACGCACCCACTCGCTCTCCCAGGTTGGAGCACAGGCACACAGATGGCCTTGACAGCCAGACACCCACAGTGGACACCTGCTATCTCTGCCTTCCTACTTGAGGTAGAAAACCTGAAGATTCAGAGAGTGAAGGCCCTAACATGTACTCATTCCAGCTATTTACTAAAGCAGCTAATTCGGATCAGTGCGATTTCTTGCCAGGTACATAGGCTAATTAGTGGCTGGGCTTCTATTCAACTTAGGTGCATCTGTTAACTGCATTCAGCCAAAGAAAATACACACAGACAGTTGACCATATTTGTTGAAGCAATGGGGAATTTTTTTCAAATTGCTATAGTTTCTAACAAGGATTTCTTAACATAATGATCAAAATGTGCAGTAGAAATTTGAATGGAGACCCACTTAGTGAGGTCACTTGTGTACCTAAATTCACATGTACAATGAACACAAAAATGTAAAATAAAATGGACTTTTACTTTCTGAAGGCACATTTTCCCAACCTTCACTGCAACATTCAGCAGTGCTATCCCACACCACACATTTTCCTAATATTATGCAGCTCTACAGTTTGATGTGTGTCAGTTTGATGTGTGTTTGGGGATGTACCCCATGCCCGCCCCTCTCCTCCACCCCCAACCCATAGTGAAGTCACCAGTTAACTTCACAGGTAGAACACATGGTTGGACGTCTACTTTCTGAAGCCACGGTTTCCCATTTCTGCCTCCCATCACCATTTGTTCATTTATAGCAAGTCAAGTTATCATCACCACAACATTCAGCAATGTTATTGCACATTTCCCTAATAATATGCCGCCCTACCATGGAACAGTTTGCTGCGGGTTTGCCAAGATTGGGCAGTTATATTGGGCGGGATGGACCCACCCATGCCTGCTGCACCCATCCCTCATCTCCACCCACCCAACCCAGCCCTCTCGCCCCCACTTGTACCCACCTTCCCCCAGGCTGTAGCGCAGGCGTATCTCCCAGGCCTGCAGTGTCTCCTTGCAGTCGAAGCCCAGCGCCACGCTCTGGCTCAGGCACAGGATGGTGAGCGAGTGGCCCAGGCCCTCGTAGGGCAGCGATGGCTCCAGGCCGAAGATGTGCTCCAGGGTCACGCTGCTGCGCTCCCGCTGCCCCGACACCCGCTCCCCTCGCTCCTTATACACCAGCACCAACAGACAGTCTGGGGGATGGAGGGAGGGAGAGGGAGAAAGAAAAAGAGAGAGAGAAAGAGAAGGAGAGAAAGGGAGAATGATACATTTAAACACCAGCATTACCAGACATTCTGAGGATGGTGGGGGGGGGGGGGGGGGGGATAATACATATATAATATAATAATAATTAAACACCAGTACCACCAGACAGTCTGAGGGATGGAGGGAGGGAGAGGGAGAAGAGGAAGAAAGAGAAGGAGAGAAAGGGAGAATGATACAGTTAAACACCAGTACCACCAGACAGTCTGAAGGATCGGAGGGAGAGGAGAGAAGGAGGAAGAGAAAAGGGTAGAAGGGGAGAAGGGGAGAATGATACAATTATACACCAGCAACACCAGACAGTCTGTGGTATGGGGAGGGTACGGGATGAGAGTAGAGAAGAGCACATGAAGAGAGAAAGAGAAGGAGAGAAAGGGAGAATGGTGCCATTACACAGCAGCATCACCAGCCAGTGTTGTGTGGGATTGGGGGATGTGGGGTAAACAGAAAAAGAGAAGGAGAGACAGACAGCGAGAGAGGAAAAGACATCAGAAAGAGAAGGAGAGATAGAAAGGGATAATGATACAGTTATACACCAACATCACTGGGTATTCTGGGGTGTGGCGGGAGTGGAAGAACAAGTGGAGAGAGGAGGAGAGAAAAGGGGAGGAAGAAAGAAGGAGAAGGAGAGAGAAGAAATGAAGAATGATACACCAGCATCATTAGGCAGTCTGAGAGAGAGGGAGGAGGATGGAGAAGCAGACAGGCGATGGAGGAGAGAAGTTGGCAGAGAGTAAGAGATAGAGAGAGAAGAAAAGAAAGACTGATACAATTATATACCAGAAAAGCATCATCAGGCAGTCTGAGGGAGGGAGAGGGGGAGGAGGATAGAGAACTGGAGGATAGCGGAGGGAAGAAAAAGGAAAAGAAAGAAAGAAAGAGACAGAGAGGTGAGGGCAGATGGCAGAAAGAGATAGTGAAGGGCATACAGACAGACAGACAGACAGACAGACAGATAGACAGACAGACAGACATATAGATAGATAGATAGATAGATAGATAGATAGATAGATAGATAGATAGATAGATAGATAGATAGATAGACACACAGACAGATAAAACAGTATCAGCACAAATATCAACAAAAATGGGGGAGGCAGAAGGGGACAGGTGATCAAAGTAGCGGTGTGTGTGTGTGAGTGAGAGAGAGAGAGAGAAAGAGAGAGAGAGGGAGAAAGAGAGAGAGAGAGAGAGCAAAGAGAGAGAATAATGGTATAATAATTTATGTTGCATGAGGCGGAGGGCAAGCGATGAGCAAAAGGGAAAGAATGGGTGTATAGGAGGGAGATGAACTGATTGAAGAGAGGAGTGGGAGAAAGAATGGACAATGAAATTAATTGGAAAATAAGAGGCCAGAAGAAAAAACAGTGTGGAGGCTGAGGGGTATTGAGGGATGGGGGGGGAGTGATAGATTACGCATGAAAAGGAGAGAAGTGGAGGGAAGGGGATGACACAAATCTACAAGTTCGTCAAACCACTGGACAAGATGAGTCGTGTTGCGCCTAATTACGTCTAACGAGGCTGAATTACTAACATGCTTTGGCAATTCGTTCCAATTTCTCCAATTACCTAAACATAAAGAGGCGTAATAATTTCACATAGTTTATACGGCCTTTCCAAGCTTATGATGATTATGATATGTGTGTGTGTGTGTGTGTGTGTGTGTGTGTGTGTGTGTGTGTGCGTGTGTGTGTGATTTTGTAGGGATGACAAGGGTCAGGTGCCACAGTCACCATGTAGTTCGCTGTAAATGAAACACCACAGCAAGGCAGAGTCAACTGTGAAAACATGACCTCCCCTTCAGCTTCACACACACACACACACACACACACACACACTGACACACACACACACACAGGCGCGCGAGCACGTGGAGGCTGGGGGTGGTGGGGCACTGTCACATGCATGCATGACCGCGGCGGTCCGTCGACAGCTGGAATAACAGCCGCTTCAAAGGGGCGATTGACCCGAGGCGATTGTAGGCACCTACTGTACCGTCCGACATCGGGCAACAAGGTGACAGGCAGCGCGGGGGTACAGTAACATTATGGGCCCGCGCAGGCAGCTTAGCTTATTCTTGTACCGTTGCGTAAGCCAGAGGGCAGACAGACAAGCGCTCGCCTCTGTTTTGAACCGTGCGTAAAGGTGCTCGAACACCCCTTTAACAGTAGCCTCTGAAATGGCCAAGGGACCAAGATTTACAAAAGCTGCATGGACGGCGTCGACATGTTGAAAGCCTCTTTATCCCGAGATAAAAAATTATTGTCTTGAAACCCAGTTCTATCTTAGCTTGTTAAACGGATCGAGTGTCTCATGCATAACCAGCAGAGAGCCACTGCGCAATTTATGGCTTAAGCGTAAATTCCAGAACGTCACGAAGCACTCTGAGAATGTCCAAATGATAAATCAACGACACTGACGTTTTGAGGGTTCTGACCTACTAGACAAATTGTTGACTTTTACTGGACACGACCCTTTTAATGTGTGCTGTTTCTTTAAAAGCAACAACAGGCCACTTGCGAACATGGTATACATAGCACATAAGAAAAAACAAAGATAATATGCTCCAATTGAACACACAGTTGAAGGCATTATAAGCCACTCCGTGTGTTACATGCTATAAATGTCACACAATGTTTCAATGACAGGCGTGTGGATTCCGAACACTACTACCATTTGCAGACAACAACCCTCAGAGCAAGTGGTGGCCTGGGGCTCAAAAAGTAACGGGAAAACAAACAAGCCACGAGATTCGTTAGAACCGTTTTCCCGAGTTACCATCAAGCTCCCCATTGCCGTTAGTCCATCCCCTTGTGTAATGATTTGGAACCAAAAAATATTGCAGTATTTGACTTGACTTGTTTGCGAACAATACCTGCAACAGGCGAAGGCTTGCGGAGCACGACCCATCTACTCTTCCACTGAAACAAGAAACGACACAAGTAAACAACTTGACAGCCAACACGGGAAAAAAAAACTTTGTGATCCGCAGATTACAGAAAACGCTTGAAGGGAAAAGAAAAAGAAATCACAGCTCGCAGACACCTTCTTGCCGTCTCGTATCTTCACTAGACCCTCCACGACCACAGAATCCGTCATCTTCTGTCATGGTTCCACAGCCACCCAGCTGTCCCGGCGGCTCTCTCGTGGTCCCCACGGAGGGTCACTTTCAAAATAACTTTATTGCCGCGGCATACACGCGCACAAGGCACCCTCTCCGCCGTTAAGGACCCATATGTTACCCTCCCCTGGCGTTACATGGCGTGGCCAGTTGCCAGGTTGCTTATAATCGTTCCGTAGGCTAAAGGGCAAGTGATTCAATTTAACATGGGGCAAGCGACAAGAAAGTGTCAAGTGCGCTCAAGCACATTCGATTTACAATACCTGCATACATCACTTGTTTGGGTGTAACTGTACTTATGATGGAACTAATGACTAATTACTGTAATGAATGTAAATCTTTTACACATGGCAGCAATTTAACATTGGGGACTTTGATTAAAACAAACACACACACACACACACACACACACACACACACACACACACACACACACACACACACACACACATTCAATGAATACCAGATTTCTCTGCACTCTTGATTAAAAAATACAAGACGCCCTGGCTTTAATATACTCTGTAAGATCTTGACAAAGCGCTTCTCCCAAACGAACGGATGTCATCCTGATTAGACAGTTTGAAGGACCAAAAGTTGACAGGTTATATGGGGTTTCTTGTCCTTTTTTGCGGCACGCGCTGTCGAAACACAGCGTTCCAATTAGCAAGAGCGCTTTCTGCCAGATGAAGACCTCATGTCGTCATGGCACACTTAGACCAAAGAGAATGGAGAGCCTGAAGAGTTATGGAGTAATTTTTATGCCTGATCTTTCTGACAGCTCCATCAGTCAACATCAGAGGACTTCACTAGAGGATTTTGTCTGGTCAAAAGACATCATTGGACGATTTTCTGTGGTCTGCACAGCTTCTACATTAAGTTAATCTGACAGAGATAGCACATACACATATGCGGGAATGAGGCTGTGGAGACTGTAACAGGACTTGTTTTGTATGTTTCTTTGACAATATTTATTGCATAATAAACATAAAAACATACATTTTATTCACAGTAGGGTTGTAAAAAAAGTGAGTCAATAAATCTCCCCTTTGTTCCCTTCATAAAAAAACAGCAAAAATATTCCTATAAAAGTTTGTAGTTCTTCTGTGAAAAGCCGATCCAAATAGTCGCAGTCCATAACCGCTCTGGCTCGTATGTGTGTGTGTGTGTGTGTGTGTGTGTGTGAGTGTGTGTGTTCTGAAGCACCATTTCTTCTCCAAGCACCGGTTACTCAAGAGTTACATGCGTCTCTCTAAGTTCAGCCAAAGTACGTGTCTCCAAGGGCCTAAACTCACACGTATCTCTGCATGTGTCCACTGCAGCTGGGCCTGGACCAGCACCGGGTGAGTCCGCAAGACGTCCGCTAGTGTCTTTAGTAAATGTTTGGGTCCTTCCACCCAGGGGCGATTTTAGCATCTGGTCTGTAGGGGTGCCCGGCCCCCAGTGCTTATCACACAACACTATTATTATATATAATATATTATTCATTTTGCACTGAGCCAGGGGGTGCCGAGCAGTTTCACGGGGGTGCCTTGGCACCCCTAAAAATGGTCTAGATTCGCCCCTGCTTCCACCTCTTCCTGTACGACTCTGGCCCCTTTCCTGCAGTCTGTGTCAAGCACTTCGGGTCAGCTGCTGTTGTTTTTTTTTAAATGTGCTATACAAATAAATGTGACTTGATTTGACTTGACTCGAAGAAGTGCTGGCTCTTTCCGGGAAAGGTTCTCGGTCCAATAAGTCGCTAAAACCGGGATCGGATCTTTTTGGTGATCCAGTCGATGTAATCGGGCACTTTGGTGTAGACGCCGGGTTTGTTCTTCCGTCCGCAGCCGTCGCCCCAGCTGATGACGCCGTACAGGATGCTGACGCCGTCTTTAACGCAGGCCAGCGGACCACCCGAGTCCCCCTGTAGGACACACACACACATAACACATAACACACATGATACACGCATACACACACACACACACATACATAATACACACATAACACATAATACACACACACACACACACACACACACACACACACACACACACACACACACACACACATAAAACACTCACACATACACACACACATAAAACACACACACACACACACACACACACACACACACACACACACACACACATAAAACACTCACACATACACACACACATAATACACACACACACACATACACACACACACACACACACACACACACACACACAGAAACACACCTACACAAACATGAACACCCTAATACACAAATATATGGACATTGAGACACACACACTTGACATATGCATACAAACAAACAGAAAAACACACCTACATTTCATCATGTCATCTTGTCCTTTGAACATGATTTATGCTGTTGAAACAGCGTTTATTACTGTTTAGAACTCAAACCACATCCTTGACCAGGGTGGGTGTGGCTGTGATACATCCTTTAGCTCTCCCAGTTTCTCTCCCTGTCTTACACAAGCATCCCAGGTGCATAACCAAGAGGTCTGTGTGTGTGTGTGTGTGCGTGTGTGCGTGTGTGCGTGCGTGTGTGTGTGTGTATGTGTGTGTGTGTGTGTGTGTGCGTGTGTGTGTGTGTGTGCGTGTGTGTGTGTGTGTGTGTGCGTGTGTGTGTGTGTGCGTGTGTGTGTGTGTGTGTGTGTGTGCGTGTGTGTGTGTGTGTGTGTATGTGTGTGTGTGTGTGTGTATGTGCGTGTCTTTACTCTACCTGGCAGGCATCCACGCAGCCGTTATTCCCAGCGCACAGCATTCCGGGCCGGATTTCCGGTCCGTAGATTTCCGGTCGGGCACAGCAGTTGAAGGGAATTATCCTCACCTGACCCTCCCTCAGGTGGGAGTAGTTCGCTCCCTCTGGGAAAAGACGGGAAAAAACATGGCTGAATATCTCACTTTGTGTGTGTGTGTGTGTGTGTGTGTCTATGTGTGTGTGTGTCTGTGTGCATGTGTACTTCTATCCTGTTCGTGATGAGACTGTGAGATATTCATCAGACCAAAAATAATCTGCGGTGTCAGAATATTCTGGAAATACATTTTTTACCCCCTCAGGCCCTATCAGTCTAAAAGGATGAGCTTGGCAGAAGTGGGTAGTCCTGGCTTCACAAAGAGAAAGTCCTGCCATGTATTTGTTCTACCAGTGCAGTTACGTAACACTGGCAATCTATTGTATGTAGCTGGAACCAAAAAAAAAAAATGTTGTAACAAATATTCACCATGGTCTAACACTCATCTTGGGTTACACACATCTCTGGTCACACACACACACACACACACACACACACACACACACACACACACACACACACACACACAAAATCACTCCTCATTCATAATTGGAGTATGCATCTTTAATCTAACATGCTATAACACCAGACTGGTATGCGCCATAATGTATTTCCGTCTGCGAGAGATGGCAGAGGGGAATTCTGTGTCATTTGTTTGGTTGACGTCTGAAGCGTGGTCAAGACCCTATCAGTGTTTCCATCAACAACAAGTGCAATCATGCCCCATTCATTCCTATCACACTCAGTGTTGTGGTATGTGTATACAGACTAGTGTGTTAAATGTCTGTGCATGGCTCGTGTGGTGTGTTGTGTGAGTATGCATGATGTGTATGTGGCTCGTGTAGCATGTCTGAGAATGTGAACCCCGGGTTTATGTCTGGCTGCGCTCTGTAAGTGTGTGAGTTTGCATGTTTATATGTTAAGCATACGAGTGTGTGACATGTGTGTGTATGTGTGCATGTGTGTACGCATGTGAGCCATGTGTGTGTGCGTGTGTGTTTCTGTATGCGTGTACGTGTGTATGCACGTGTGTGTGGGTGTGTGTGTGTGTGTGTGTGTGTGTGTGCACACGTGTACATATGTATGTACGTGCATATGTACGTACGTGCATATGTACGTATGTGTGTGTGTACGTATGTGTGTGTGTGTGTGTGACTTACTCTCCTGCATGTGTCCCCAGCCTGTGATCTGACAGCAGTAGTAGTCTGGGAAGGTGGTGTTCTTCTCTGGCAGACAGATGGGCCGAATGAAGGGACTCCTGCGTGCACACCGCCCATCCTTCCTCAGAAGCTTCACCAATACTGTCACACACAATCATATTTCAATCAGGCCTTACGCATATGGAAAACATGGGGGAAAAAACAACATAACCCCTCCATGAAAGGAAAATAGTTCACTGTTCACTTCTGGACTGTCAAGGGTCCATAATTTTTTATTTCTGTTACAGTAAGTGATGTTTACTGTCATGCCCTGTATTGGTGTTTCATGAGATGAAAAAGGTTAGCTATTGCCAAGCTGCTTCACCCCTGCACCAATAAGTGTGCCATCCAGATGTGTTTGTTTTGTTTTTCTTTTTATGTGTGGTTTGTTGGGTGGTTTTCCTGTGGTTTTTCAGTTGTTTTTTAAATGTCTGTAAATTGTATTGATCGCATGGTGTGGTGTTCTTTAAAGAAAAACACGATAAACATATTTGGCAAAAACAAAATGAGGCTATACAAATATTTAGGCCTCTAGCAACGGCAATGTTACTGCACGTTTGCTTGAAGCTCATATTTTCAAATGCAAATGCGAAGGTTTGTGACAAGCTTGTGGTGGACTACTGCCAACATGCAATGAACTTTATGAAAAAAAAACGCACGACAAACAAATGTTTCTAGTATTAACCACATGTTTGCCTCAAACCTGTTGGACTGGGTATCAACAACTTATGTGGCTTTCTATATCCTTAGAATGGGATTTATCTATTTGATTGAATTCTCTGTTATTTTACATTTTACACTGCACATTGTGTTTTTACTTATTTGTATTATATACAAGCCTATTGTACTTTTTATTATGTTTATATTATTATGTTGTGTCATCATGTCTTACTGTCTTGTTTATAAGATGTTTAATGTTCACTGTGGGCCTAGGGAGCATTGCAATTTTCAAATTCTCTGTGTGCAACCTGTACAATCTGTGTGCAACCTGTACAATGTTTGACAATAAAGCTGACTTTTGCTTTTGACTTTTATATGTTTGTGTAGGTTATAGGTCATGAATAAAGACCGTGATAGCAGACCTGTGGATCTCAGTATGGGAGCTGACCTTTCAAACTTCCTCTGCTAACAAGGTCTATGGCTCAGTGGTTAACACCTGTAAAATACTGGTTTTGGATCAGCACACCCAACATTTGCCAATCCCCGAAGTCCCAGCAAAGCCAAAGTCATTTCAGTGAGCTCAATGGCACACTAGGCCAAGGCCCATTAGTCTGATTCAGGGTATTTTCCAAGTCCTGAGTCAGAGAGACGGATGTGCTCACCTCCAAACAATTAAGTCTTTGCGTTTTATTAAATTGATAGCATGTCCAAGAAGTACGTATCCTCAACATCTGCAACATTTTAGATGCTGAGGACAGCTTTTTGCCAAAACACGTCAGTGTTTATTTTTCTTTGATCTAGTTATTTCACAAAATCCTACCGTTTCTCTTTCTCTCTCTCCCACATATGTCCTGTCACTCTCTGCTATCCTGTCCCATCAAAGATGCAAAAGCTTCCTACCCCCCAATAAAGAAAAAAATTGTAATGAGACCACAAAAGGTGGATTGGATCAGATTAGTAATCAAACCACATCCGCCCGTTTCAGTTCTGCTGTATAAACTCAGGGGCAGTGTAGTGTAGTACAATGCATTGACAGGGCAGACCAGTTAAAACTGCTGGGACAGTGTGGCGTTTTGTAACAATGTGCTGTGGCATGGCATAGTGAGGTGTGGTGTGGTGTGGTGTGGTGTGGCATGGCGTGCTGTGGCAATGTGTGGTGTGGTGTGGTGTGGTCTTTGTTTGAGGAATGTGGTTGTGGTTGGCAGGGGGAGACAGATAATGATGGGAAAGGGGGGTACGGATTTCTCCTTCGCCATCTGGGACGGCCCCCAGCTGTCACGGAGATGCACAACTGTGAGCGCGGAGACAGGAAGCCCGTGAGACGAGCTCTCTGTGGCATAATGAGGCTTTGGTCCGTTTGCACAGCGCTCAGGCAGGTGGACAAACCACAGAATGCACAGGTGTGTGTGTGTGTGTGTGTGTGTGTGTGTGTGTGTGTGTGTGTGTGTGTGTGTGTGTATGTGTGTGTGCATGCCTAAGTCATGTACGTAGGTTGGTGGATTGGTGGATTGGGTTTGTGGATTTTGCATTGGGGGGCTACGAAAGTATTGTTGTATATAGCTCTCCACTATTACAGGGAGCATGTATATTTGGAAAAGACGATGTTCCCTGTATTCCTGAATTCCTGAAACTCAAAGCAATGTGAATATTGGTAAAAAGATTTGATTCCTAATGAATGTTACTGTAACTTGTGGAATCAAATAAAGTATAAAATGTGTGTGTGCGTGCGTGCATGTATGTGTGTGTCTGTGTGTGTGTGTGTGTGGTTGTACATGTGGGTGCATGGCCTGCTTAACAAAACTTAAGGTGAGGTATGAGACATTTGAGACCTTGTATGGAAAGTATTGAGGGCCTTGTATCTGTGTGTGTGTGTGTGTGTGTGTGTGTGTCTCTGTGTGTGCACGCAAGCACAGATGTGTGTGTGTGTGTGTGTGCATGTGTGTGTAAGTGTAAGTGGGGTTGTACATGTGGGTGCATGGCCTACTTAACAAAAGTTAACATGAGGTGTCGGATATTTGAGACCTTGTATGGAAAGTATTTAAGGGCTTGTATCTGTGTGTATCTGTGTGTATGTGTGTGTGTGTGTGTGTGTGTGTGTGTGTGTGCTTGTGTGTGTGCTTGTGCGTGTATGTGTATGAGTGCATGTAAAAAGATTATGTGTGTGTTTGTATCCATACCTAGATCATGTTGGGTGGGGTTGTATTGGCTGAATCGGTCTGGGAAGATGTACCTCTCCACACCAAAGCTCCTGGTGTTGGGGCCTGTGTCATTAAAGAAATGCTGGCCAAGGACCACTCTTATGCTGGACTCCAGTGGACTAAAAGATAGTAAAAGAGAGAGAAAGGGAGAGAGAGAGAGACAGAAGAGACAGACAGAGACAAAGACAAAGACAAAAAGAACATGGAGTATATATAAAAGACACACAGACCATCCATCGGTTCAACAATCTATCATTCTGTTAATCAATGAGTTATTCAGTCATTCTGACAAGCATTTAGACTATGTCCTCTCCTTGTATTTGCAGAGGCAACACATTCTTGGACAAACCAGTTCAATATGAAAACAACAAACTGATATTGCGCGGTGTGACAGTGATTTACGACAGATACATGCTGCTGAACCCATTGGCACTGGCAAGGCACATACAATCTGGAGGTGATTTAGAAAGTTGTGAAAGACTTTCCCATAAACTGAGAAAAGATTGCATTAGGGGAATAATGACGAGGGTGAATATGTACGTGTGCGTGTGTGTGTGTGTGTGTGTGCATGTGTGTATGTACGCACGTCTACTTCCTAGAAGTGGTACATACATGCAGTATAAGTAGTACATACTGTACCTGTGGGAGAAGTACATACTTGTGGCAGAAGTAGTACATACTTGCAGTGAAAGCAGTATGCAAGTACATACTTGTGGCAGAAGTAGTACATGCATGCGGTAGAAGCAGTATGCAAGTACATACTTGTGGCAGAAGTAGTAGATACTTGCAGTACAATCAGTATACAAGTACATACGCGTGGCAGAAGTAGTACATACTTAGTGGAAGCAGCATGCAAGTACATATTCGTGGCAGAAGTAGTACATACTTGCAGTACAATCGGTATACAAGTACATACGTGTGGCAGAAGTAGCACATACTTGCGGTAGAAGCAGTGGGCGGCCGACACCACCCAGCAGGCGTGCACCAGGGTGCCCCCGCAGAACTCCTCCCCGATGTAGATGGCCGCCATCCAGGGGTGCGAGCCGGGCAGCGCCGAGCTGCCGCCCAGGATCCGGCCCCGCGGGATCCGCTTCTGGTGCCGCGTCCCGCACTTGTTGGGTCGCACCGGCTTGGGCTCGATTCGGTAGATTCGGTTTCGGGTGGGGTTGGCAGTGGGCGGAGGCTGCAGTCGTGTGGATGCTGGATGATGGGGACACAGGAAGAGAGGGTGGGACATGGTGAGTCATGGGACGAATCCGAATCGTTCAGTTGTTTAGCGTGTTCTGCACTGTATGTAATGAATCGGTCAATGCAACTGACACAGTATATAGTGTACTGCAGTCGTGTGGATGCTGATGGAGACAGAGAGAGGGTAGAACACGGAACAGAACAGAATAGAATAGAATAGAATAGAATAGGATAGGATAGGATAGGATAGGATAGGATAGGATAGGATAGGATAGAATGTCTTTTATTGTCACTATACACAATAACAATGAGATTAAAAGCAGCTCCTTCTTCAGTGCAGACACATATGATATACAATATTTACAACATAAAATAAAATAAATTGTAATGCAAAAAAAAGATAAAGTACAAGGGGCTGGGTTGGGTGCACTGTTCGGAGGTGCTATATACATATGCAAAATAAAAAAAGGTTTGATATACAGTATGGACTATTGCACATTAATTGAACATGGTGAGTCATATGACATCCGAATCGTTCACTTGTTTTCTGTGTCTTGCACTATATGTGAATGAATCAGTCAATGCAACTGCCATAATATGTAGTGTACTGGGTAGTGAATAAGCCAACGCAACTAATGCAGAACCATGCAGTGTTTTCATGAGGATGCGTGTGGATGTTGGATTGGACTGGATTGACCTTTTGTGATTGGGCTGGATTAACCTTTAGTGTGTCCTTTGGGAGACACATTTCAGAGCAGATTAAGCAATAGAGAAGAGAAGAGAAGAGAAGTGGGACCACGTGGGAAAATACCAATGTCTTTTCAACCCATCGACATGTTTCACATACAAACACACAGCATTATGTAGAACATGTATCCTACTAAGGTGTACCGTTTATGTCACGTGTGTGTGTGTGTGTGTGCGTGCGTGTGTGTGTGTGTGTGTGTGTGTGTGCGTGTGTGTGTATGTGTGTGTATTTGTGTGTGCATGCGTCCATGTGTGTTAGACATGTACTGTTTTCCATGAGAAAATGATTTTACATCATGAACTTGAGAAAGTCACAATAGTGTATGTGGTGTTCTAATAACACATTCAATATGAATTCACAATTCACGCAGACACACACACACACTCGCATGCGTACACACACACAGGGAGAGAGAAGGGGAGGGGGAGAGAATAAGGGAGTGTGAGGAAGAGGGAGTTCAGCAATAAAAGAAATGTCATCCTAAATGAAATCCTGTTTCAACAAGAAAAGGAATGTCAGCTTAGAGTAAATCCAACTCTTCTATATGACACCTAACTTAACTTCCCATGTCTTTGCTTTGATGGTAAAAGTGTAACAAACAAAAGGGTTGCCCTCAAGCTTGACACACATAAAAGACAATTAACTTTCTAATTTCATGTGCTGACAGTCTTAATGTTTTCTGTTCATTACTGTTGCCATTTGTGATTGCTAAAAAAAACATACATAATCTCTAACATCTGAAATACCTCTGTCTTTAAATAATCTAGATTTTAAAAATATATATATTAAGCCGATAAGAAGCTAAAGCAGAAGTGGAAGCATTAGAATCAAAGTTGTAAAAAAGGGTTAATAAATTTAAACCAAATAAGAGCAGACCACTGGCAATGGATTAGTATTCTCTACCTGCACACACCCAATGCCCAGGCATCATTATCTGTAGGGGGAAGACTTTTTTAAAAAGTTGGACTGGTGTACCCCCTAACCAAATCAGATCACATCTGTTTAATAAAAAAAAACTCAGTTTAATTAGATTCTGCAAGTGAAGCACCATGTCGCATTGCACCACAGACCCAAAGTCAACTCATATCTTCAGTCATTTAGAGGTGGCAAAGCACCCAGTGGGAGGGGGGGGGCAGCCTCTTCTTAGACCATGCCAGGCTTCAGGTGCTAAGCCTCAATGTTAGCACAATGTGATGACTGACGGACAATATTGCTGAGGTGACCTTGTTTGTTCAGAGAGCCTAGAGTGTTTGTCTTCTTGTGTAAAAGGCTTTTATAGGCCCTTCATTGTGTGGGTTTAATGAGTTTACACAGGTCTGGAAAAGCATAGGCCTTGTTCTGACCTGGCCTGCGGTTTGCCTGTAGGGTTGGGTGATGTGGTTTACTGTTGTTTCTTGTTTATGTTTTAATTATAATTTTTCCACCTATTTTATTTTATTGCACATAACTTTAATAATGAGTTTGACATTCTAATTTCTTCACGTGTGTGGATTTCTTAGCCAATACCAGACAATACCAATTGTCTGGTTCGAAATGCACGTCAACAGTGCAATTAGAAATACCTTCACTGTAAAATAATGTGGGCACATTCCATACTTCGAGCCTATTTTCCTTGCTGCTTCCTATACACCTAAAACTTTTAATCTTTTGATAGGCTTTAACAATAGAAATGACAACGTGAAAATATTTCTATGGTAGTTTTCCATTAGCTATGCTTATGGGATCTGCACAATATACTTGCTGAATCAAATGGAGCCTTGCTGCCATAGATACCATCTCTATACTGCACACACTGTCTGGGGTCTAGCTGTGAAATCAAGGCTAAAACATTTTTACTTTCACACTTGTCTCAATGATCACCACAAGTGAACATTTTCGAGCTTATACTTTTCATGATGACTGCTCGTCATGATGATGAACGTTTTCGAGCTTATGCTCTTCTTCATGATAATTTTTGTTGTCCACCACCTATTTTTTGAATGTGCGCACCACTATCCTCTTTGCACACTTGTCTCAATACCATGCATTACTTTTTCAAAGCTCTTAACACTTTTGAACCAGCCATAGACTATGGGAGCCAAACAGTGTTCTCTTTCACGTTGCTTTAACACAACTGCATTCCACCACCACTTCAACCAAAATTCAGTACTTCTCTCAGTTATGTTAACACAGAATATTTCGGTCTTTGCTTATTTCTCACAAGTCTCATCGTTTATCGCAAACATTCAGCATTTTGATGCATATGGCTCATTCCAAGGTCACGGACAGGTCCAGGTCATGGACAGTGACTATGGTAGCTCAGCGTTCAGCAAACACCTTTCCAGAAGACTTCAACGTCTTCCAAGTGGTCTTTTACTCTGACACCATGAAGTGTAAAGAGAACACGCTGAATCATAACCCTCTTTTCGCCAACACTGCACCAGAGTAACAAACACATTATTCACGACCGCAATGTCAGCATCAAACAGTACTTTTTAGAAGTCATGATTTATGGTTAATGACAAATTGGAAACTGTACTTTACTACACAACAGCACAATGTCAAAACAAATGGCTAACAAATAACAAAGCTATTACAGTAATGTGCTGTGATCATGCTGGTGTGAGCGTGATGTATCGCAGATACATAATGCTGAACTTATTAACACCAGCGAGGTTCAAGCAATCTGGAGACTATTTAGAAAGTGATGAAACACTTAAAGATGCACAGACTGAGGGAAGACTGTAAGTGGGGGAAATAACTGTGTCAGGAATGACTGTGTGTGTGAGTGTGTGTGTGTGTGTGTGTGTGTGTGTGTGTGTGTGTGTGTGTGTGAGCGTGTGTGTGTGTGTGTGTGTGTACATGTACTTGTGTAGGTGTGTGTGTTTCTGTGTGTTTTCGAAGAAAGTATTTATATGAAAGTATGGACAAAAGAGAAAGAGAGAGGGCAAGACAGAAAGTGTGTGTGTGTGTGTGTGTGTGTGTGTGTGTGTGTGTGTGTGTGTGTACATGTGCGTGTGCATGCATGTGTGTGTCTTTACGAGTGCTTCTCCTTGGTTACTCACGTGTGCGTCTGTCGCAGGCAGGAATGTCGCAGTATTCCCAGGACACGGCTCCATCTTGCATCACGTAACACCACGGCATGCTGTCTTTATCGGGGTTCCTGCAGCCACACCACAGTTTACACTGCACATATTTCATTTAGCACCCACACTCCTATCATATCAGCTACAGCAACTCTATATCCAGCGCAGTTATATTAGGAAAAGGCCAGCAGCAACAACAACATAAAGCCCCTATGTGCTTCGTTAGCGGTGCTAGCAACAGTCTGGATACAGACAAGGCAGGCTGGAAAACGTTACATGACATTTAGCCGACAATGTTATCCCGGGCAACTTACAGAGGAATTTGGGGTTAGATCCCTGACAGTGAATTAGGCACAGAGAGACAGAGACGGTCCCCCTGGAGCAAGGTGGATTTAGACGCCTCTCTCAAGGGCACTTCAGCCATAGATGATGGTGCAGGAGAGTGCTAGTTATTCCCTCCCCCACCCACATCTTTCCTACTGATGCAGGAACCACAGGGGGCTGCTAGTGACCATGACCCATAGGTTTTAGCTTCCTAGCTAGCATGCCCACTTGCAGTATTTGAGGCCATACCAGTTCATGACAGTATGCTTTGACAATGCAGGGTGTATGTAGCACTAGTTACACTCTCTGTAGCCTAGCAAAAAGACATTATATTAGGCTGAAAGGATATAGCAAATAAATAAATAAATACTGCTGGACAACATCCAAAACCCATACAGTTTATTTAGCCATGTAATAAACTTACAGTGCACACGTACTATGACTGTGGCAGTAAAAGCGTTAGATTAGACGTGACGGTAACAGTGTTTGGTTCAGTTAAAAAAAGAGACGTACAAAAGGCCCTGCACCTACAGGCTGGTAAAGTTGACATTACACGCCCATAATTTTATGGTGTGACCTGTTCAGGCATATTCGACCTTCACCAGATTGCATGCCTGCTGGGAGTACCAGTCATGTGCAGCTCAATGTGGTCGGAGAGCCATTTCTTAGTGAGGACTTAAGACTCATGATCTTCTATCTGAATTATTTCAGCTGAGCTGTTTTATTATGCGTGCGAATTCAAATAGTGGAGAACACATGTTGCAAGCACATGTTCGAGATATTTTTTTAAAGAATCAATGAATTACACAATAATAATGAATACTTCAACTGAGATTAGAGAGGATGAAAGACAGAAAAGACAATAGCGGACAGATTGGTGGACTAGCTGCATGTAAGAAATTTAACTCCACACAACACAGACTTTCCAAATATCAGCTGTTACTGTTAAACCTCCGCACAACTGCTTTCCATGATCTTCTGTGTAACAGCAACCATAACAAAGCCAGCGAAAATAAACAAATAATCGCTCACAAAACTGTTTCGGGATTTTTTCGAAGCCCCATAAATCTTTTCCTTCTGGAAGGTGACTGATTACATCCTTCAGTATCCTGGGGAGGCACACGATCGTGTTCCCGTTTGCTCCGTCCTGACCAATAAACACGAAAATGTTGACTCAGCACCGCGGTGTCGTCAATATCTCAATATCGCCCTCGGGGGCCCTCTGACATGCCCTCGCTGCGTGTGGCTGTGTGTGTGTGTGTGTGTGTGTGTGTGTGTGTGTGTGCGGTGTATTTGCCTTAGATCTTCAAGCACCTGGCAACAGTTTACATTTCTCGGGCTCCCACATAAACTTGCGACGTGTGCAAGCACGGTTTAATGGCTTTCTCGCCGGTTCGCCGGTAAGGGAGGGGGGCAGGGGGGGTGGAGTTGTGCGGAGCCCAGCAGACCTGTGATCTTTCCATGTGGACCCTGTACCAACGTGGATGATGGATAGCCTGTTTAATAAATCTTTCAGTACTGAGTGGGGGCCCAATTTAAGGGCCTTAAGTAGATGTATAAACACAGGTTTCCAGTCTTTCTCTCACTACGTGGGAGAGTGGACAGGAGCAGTACTGGCCATTAATTAATTGTCATTAATGTACTATAACGTGCTCATGACACTCTTACGTAGACACCTTCACCTTTTGGTGTTACCAAAAAAAAAAATCACCAACATCCATGACAACATGATTGCTGGTTTCAGCAAACCCCAAAAGCCTCAGGAGCTGACCCATCTGTGTCTGCAGTGAGGAAAGTAAAGCTGTGTAATCAAGTGTAATTGTGAGTCTGTAATAATATATGTAGTTCTCTGCCATGATCTGCATATAATTATGTATAATAATATGTGTCGTGGTGTGTTTCACATAATGGTATGTGTTTTGGGGTTCATATAAAAAGGCACTCCAGTGTAATTAGTGGTTAAGCACTGATCCATAGGCAGTTACACTTGCTTAACTGGTAAACATGTTCTAGTCTGTTGGGCTATTGATCACTTCTACACACCCATTTTGACCTCTGGCAAAAAGGTTATGCTTTTGCCAGCATTCATCTATATCTGTCTGTTTGTTTGTTAGCAAAGTAACTCAAAAAGTAATGAACGTATCGTCCCGTCCTGAAATTCTGACAGTATGTCGGTAGTTTCCCTGTCATTTTTTTTTTTTTTGGTAAGAATCGGTTCATTGGTTACCTCACCAAAAAAGTCGGAAAATTAGCATGGGAAATCTTACTGATGAAATTTAAAAAGTTAAAAAAAGGGTGTGGGATACAGGAATTGAAGTGCTTGGAGGAGGTCTGCGCTCTCCGAGTGCTTTTGTAATCTTAAATGTTTTTTCCACTGCTGAAAAAAGTAGGGGTACGGTTTATACCTGAGGTCAAAAACCCAAGCTTTAACGAGTCTTTAACTGCCTCCATTAAGCAAGTTGCAATGTAAATATTCCAAACTCTCAGTGTTGAAAAAGTGCTTGCTAAAGATGTCAAGGCTTTTTTGTTGTTGCTAACTCTGTGCTGTTAAAATACACATACACACACAAACACACACACACATGCACAAGCAAGCACACATACACACACACACACACACACACACACATGCACAAGCAAGCACACATACACACACACACACAAGCACATACACACACACATGCACAAGCAAGCACACACACACACACACACACACACACACACACACACACAAACACACACATACACACCTGCAGAATGCATGCTCCCCCAATCCCTGGAGGTCCTTGTCCTTGGCACAAGCAACCACACATACACACACACACACACACACACACACACACACACCCACAGACACACACACACACCTGCAGAAGGCGTGCTCCCCCAGTCCCTGGAGGTCCTTGTCCTTGGCTCGGTCCAGGCTGAGCTCGTCGAACAGCAGGTCCGAGTTCCAGGGCAGACACTTGGCACCAGACTTGGTGGTGCTGGCCGTGCCTCGGTAGTCAATGCCATTCCCCTTATAACACTGGGCATTGGGGACTGTGCAGGGAGGAAAGGAGAGAGAGAGAGAGAGATAGATAGATAGATAGATAGATAGATAGATAGATAGATAGATAGATAGATAGATAGATAGATAGATAGATATGAGACAGAAAGACAGACAGACAGAGAGAGTGGTAGGTGTATAAAGAGAGAAAGACACAGAGAGACAGAGAGTGTATGTGGGAGAGGAAGAGAGGAGTGATGGTTGATATATAAAAGTTTACTTTCTTACTAATGTGTGTTGTAAAGTGCTGGATTGTGTGGGTGCTGGGAGGTGTGAGGGTGTGACGCTCTACTTGTCTGAGTGGTAAACTATTACATGCATTAATATTAATATACTTGGTGCCTGAGACAGGGACGTAGCCAGAAATCATAAAATAGGTGGGGCCCAGTTTACTATTACTACTGCAAACAGTCAATCAAACATTGAGAGCCTTCTGATTGGGTGAGCCTGATTGACAAGTGGGTGGGTATAGGCCATGGCTACGGCTGTGGCCAGAGAGGGAACATAGGTTTACGTGCAGTGTGCTTCTCTAGGTGAGTTCACAATGTCTGACCTTTCTGTCTGCCTGTCTGTCTGTCTGTCTCTCTTTCTTTCTCTCTTTCTCTCTCTCTCTGTCTTTCTGTGGTTCTTTGTGTAAGTAGGTATTCATATGTGGGTGGGTGTGGTGTGTTTGTGTGTGTGTGTGTGTGTGTGTGTGTGTGTGTCTCCTACTCACCAATGCTGCAGAAGGGCCCGCTGTATCCGGAGCGACAGGCACACACCTCTTCCCCCGTGGCCTCAATCTTTCGACACGTCCCCTGATTCTCACATGGGTTCCAGGAGCAGACTGGAGCACACACACACACACACACACACACACACACACACACACACACACACACACACACACACACACACACACACACATTTAATTATAAATTATAATTATAATTATAAAAATAACTAATTCCATAATTGTAATAATGTTTAAAATCAGTAGCACTATTTTAATTTATCTCATATTAAGCAAAGAGTTGTTGCACATGGATGTTACAGTTTTTGCCAGTAATTTTCACACTAGTCTCAATGCAATGTCAACTTTTTCCAAACTCTCAACACAGTGTGATTTACCAGTTTACCAGCAGTTAAAGTAACACTTGCTGCAAAAAGCACTACAACTTCTGAAACCTATTACACTTCAGCCAAAATGACTTCTGCCACCATAACTACAACACATGCTGTCACTCAGCAAGACTACAATGGTGCTCAGTGTACAGTGAGCTAAAAAAAGCAAACAAACTGTTGTTTGAAGGCAAAAGTTTGCTTATGTTGCATATTTTACAGTTTGTTTGAATGATTTGATGCAGCAGTCAACTCTAACTCCACATATTTAAAACAGCTAACACACAGGACTAAACAGTAACACAGTGGTCAAAGTCACACATTTTGTTTTCAAAAGGCTCTAACTGTGCCAAAACTTTTAAAATATGCAACAAAAGCAAACCTTGCCTTCAAACAACACAACTTGCAAACACGTGTATGAACTCTTCTGATCAGTCATAGCTTTTATGCCAGTGCCATTTGTTGTCAAATTTGCCTTCTTGCGAAAAATTTGATCAGAAAATGCTTTGATACAAATTTGATACAAATTTTAATGATTTCTTTTTTTTCAAAATATGGCTAAAACTGAAATCCTGTAAATATTACAGAAAATACATGTAAACCAAAATAAAATATAAAATTGAGAAAATAAAAACTGTAGGGTTAACACATTTGCAAGAGGTATCTTCTGCTCTGCTGAGATAGTAATGATGAAAACTAAATGTATCCCAGTTTTTTTTTTCAAACAGGTCAAAGCAATGAAGGACAACTGTAAATGTTTTGGCACAGTTACAGTCTTTTGCAAACAAAATGTGTCATTTTGACCATGAGTGTCACAGGTTAGACCTGTGTGTCAACCGTTTTCAAAGGGTGAAGTTTGAGTTAACTGCTGTGTCGAAGCAATCAAGAAAAAACTGTAACTGAGAGAAGTACTAATGAATTTTGGTTGAAGTGGTGATTGAATGCAATTGTGTCAAAGCAATGCGAAAGACACCAGTGTTTGGCTCCAATAGTCTATGGTTTGTGCCAAAGTGTTAAGAGTTTTGGAAAAGAACTCTCCACTCCATACATTACCCTTCCATAATGCTAAACTGAGCTACATTAAATTCCCAGAGATAAGTAACTTTAATGCTTTTACGATTAAGTTAAGGGTTTCAAAGCACATTCTCTCTATCTTTATCTTCCTCTCCCCCCCCCCCCCCCCACACACACACACTCACTCTCTCTCTCTCTCTCTCACACACACACACACACACACACACACACACACACACACACACACACACACACACACTTACTCATGCACAAACCTTTCCAGACCATAAGACACTAGATCAATAAATGAATAAAACAAAAGTATGCAGTACACTCCATTTAAGTTATGAGCTCCCTACTCTGCTGCCTCCAACCCAAGGGAGACCTCATGCTAGGCAAAGTCAGTCAATCACTGATGCATCAATCTAATAAAAGTATATCATAAAAGTAATGGCAGGCTCTATAAACAATCATGTCAGCAAATGAACTTCTCTAAGTAAAGTTGGCACTGGTCTTTGCTTCTTCCTTGTCTTTGTGTGTGTGTGTGTGTGCTTGTGTGTGTGTGTGTGTGTGTGTGTGTGTGTGTGTGTGTGTGTGTGTGTGTGTGTGTGTGTGTGTGTGTGTGTGAGGGTGTGTGCGTGTGTGTGTGTGTTTTACTTGTTGGTTGGAGGTGCATCTGACTCTCACACTAACAGGCAGAAAGAAATCCCTCTGTGTTCAGACTAGCAGAGGAGGGTCTATGTCATAACCAGTATGCTTTTGTGGACACACAAAAACACACGTAATACGATATGGCTGAGACGTCAGAAGCAGGTATTCGATTTCTTATGGTGCCAGCACCATGAACGGCCTCAGCGTGAGTGAATTGTCAGAGTGAATGAATGAAAGCTCTCTGTCTCTTTCTCTGTCTACCTCTCCCCTCCCGAAAGAAGGGCACATGCTCACAAAAGCACGCCAGACAGGGGGAAAGTTCACTAATGTAAGTTCTCATAAACTCTGCACTGTAAAACCGGATAAGTCAATACAACTCAAAACTTTTGATGTAACTGATTACGTCAATAGTTTTGAGTACATTAACTATATATTTTAATTAAAGTTAACTCTAAAAGTTTAAATACATGAACTTGTACTTAAACTTTTAAAGTTAACTTTAATTAAAATATATAGTTAATGTGCTCAAAACTATTGACGTAATCAGTTACATCATAAGTTTTGAGTTGTATTGACAATTCGGTTTTACAGTGTGTGAGCTACTGTAGACTGTAGTTATTGTACCAGACCTTGTCACGGTCAGGTCCCTAATGTGGTAATAATGTGGTAATAATGTGTTTTACGGCAGCCAGCAAACAGGCAGGTCCCCAAAGGGGCCATTGAGTGTGGGAGGCATCTGACTTCAGACTGCTGTAGTTGGATCTGCATGTTGGATCAGTTTAATAGTTATTCATCTTTCTTTCTGTCTGCAACCTCTGATTAAATGCATTTTAAATGTATTTATACAACAAGGTCTCGCTACTGTACAAATACACACTGCACTCTTGTACACTATAATGTGTTACAGTTTGATGTATTGGTGGTTATGAATAAGTGTTATGGTGTGGTGCTGTAATGAAGTGAGAGACCGTACTACAATTCTGTTTATGTTCACGATTAGTGTTGTACTACCCTTGGTTGTGTAATTACAATATAATTACTAGGAAAAAGTAATCACTAAAGTTATTTAAGATCCAATATTTATGGCCATCTATATAAACATCCTCTTCCAAAGTAGCATTGGCAAGCATGGACCTTAGGTGCTTCCCACTGGCTTTAATGATTCATTGGCTGCACTGGCCCTAATTTCTTCAGAAGGGATTTTTTGGGGGATTTTTAAGTGACATATCTTCTGCGTAGATCATTGCAGATGTCCAAAGTATTACTCCTGGGGATCACAACTTCTAGAAATACATGCATCCTGACTGTTACCATGTTGGAGTTACACTGTTTTATTTTGTGGTTGAAATTCCACCAAAACCCATTCATAAGGTTCACTGTTTTCATCTTTACTATTGTTTGTGTTTGGGACATTGTTGTAGTTGGTGTTTTTGACGTATTTATTTATCTATTTACTTACTCATATTTATATATAAGTGAGTAGCATTAAGGAAGAAACCTGTGTGACTGCTTTGCTCTCTTGTCGGTGTTTGATTAGTTTATGCCGAGTCTGTGGGGGGACTAAGCAAGTACAGAGGTCCCAAGGTCCAGCTTCTTATTGTTTCCCAACACAATGCAGAGTAGTCAGAACGTGCAGCACAGAACTACATCTGTTTGCATAAATGCCATGTTAGGCCATGCCATCATGTATCTAGATATTTTTGTACACAGATATTTTTTTATTTTTTTAATTGTGTTTACACATATCCAGTGCAATCCAGAAAAGTGTTTTAAACAATCTCCACTTTGAAGGCCTTTTAAAAAATATTTATTTGAATTGGCTGTTTATATGTAAACAAGAGGCTCAACAGCTAAAGAAAATCTGTTTATAACAATATCTAGATACATGTACACAGGGCCTTAGAACACAGATAGTGTTCTATGCCTGCTACCCAATCTGATCCCTCTTCTAAAGAACTGCTTTGAGGATTCCACTGGCATGACAGCATTCTGAGAACATGAGCTTGCCTGGGCCCTTTCACAGAAGAGTGTGACGACATCTGTATGTTATGAGGTGTGTGTGTGTGGGTCAAAATGATTCATTTGCTACTGCTTTAATGGTTTCTGTCCTGCCACTGTCAGATGTAAGGCCAGGCTTGACACAATGGACATACACATCATGCGGCTGCTTAAATGCTCCACATTCACACTTCGATCCAGATGGAATAAGGGACATGGGTAGCCAAAAAGGAACATGTTTCACGGAGAGTACCAAGAAGGCTCCATGCATGACCATGTTTAGTCCTTCACTTTCGTGATTCTATTCAACCCCTACAATTTAGTGAGCCAACAACCCTTATATTGAAAGAAAAATCAAGCCAAAAGAAAAACATAAAATCAAATGCAGGAGGCCTTGAATCTAGTGTGGAATTTGCCAAAGAATGGAAAGAGGAGGGAGAAAAAAATTACACTGACCTTCAAAACCCACAAACAAATTGCGCACACAAACAACCCAATCAGTGGGCTGTGGAATGTGTGGAGCGTGTGTGTGAGCATGTGTGTGTGTGTGTGTGTGTGAGCATGTGTGTGTGTGTGTGTGTGTGTGAGCATGTGTGTGTGTGTGTGTGTGTGTGTGTGTGCGGTTTCCCTGTATGCCAGTCACCTGTGTAGCGTGTGCGTCCACAGAGCGCTCGGCCGTCCCAGCACGTGCACTGCTCCACCAGGCGGTCGGCGATACGGCCATAGGAGTCCCCAGAGTCGTAGTGTCGCAGGTGAGTCTCCTCGTAACACTGCCCTATCACACACACACACACAAGAACAGACCAGGATAGAGGAGGACGGATTATTATAAAAATTATAAAGATTATTATAATAATTATATATTGTATGATATGGAGACTATATAGGGATGTTTTGTTTGTGTCAGGTGTGTCTCCTCGTAACACTGCCCTGCCACACACACACACAGGAGGAGACCAGGACAGACGGGTTAGATTATTATAATAATATAATATATATTCTATGATATGGGGACTATATAGGGAGTCGTAGTGTCGCAGGTGTGTCTCCTCGTAACACTGCCCTGTCACACACACAGCAGGAGACCAGGATAGATGGGATAGATTATTATAATGTTATTATAATTATATAATATATATTGTATATTGCATATAATGTAATATATATTTTATTATATATTGGACTATATAGGGATTTTTTGTTTATCCCGCAGGTGTGTCTCCTCGTAACACTGCCCTGCCACACACAGCAGGAGCAGACCAGGACAGAGGAGGAAGGTAGGGGGAGGCAGACAGCGGCGTCAGACAACTGGATATAGGAGCAACCGCATGACAAATATAGGGATTATGTAGGGATATATATATATATATATCTCATGGGGACTATATATATATATCGTATGGGTATTATATTATTACATATATATTATATATATATATATATATATATATATATATATATATATATATATATATATATATATATATATATATATATATATATCTCATCTGGGGATTATATAGGGATATATATAATATGGGGATTATACAGATTTGTTGTTTGTGTCAGGTGCATGTTCTCATAACACTGCCCTACCACACAAACAAGAGGAGACCAGGAAGGAGGAGGAAGAAGGAGGCAGACAGTGAGAGTTAGCATCAGACAATAGGCAAGGCAAGGTAGGTATATCGCATTTTAGAGGCAGTTCAATGAGCAATATGTAAAAGCATAAAAGATAGAATAAGTGTAAATGGTTAAAAGGATAAAAGTCTTTCACACACAATCAAACACACTCAATAACACATACGGATTGCAGGTCAGTGTTACTCTCCTCATACACACAGACACAGACACACAGACACAGACAGACACAGATACACAAACACACACACACACACACACACACACACACACACACACACACACACACACACATACTGATTCCAGGTCAGTGTGACTTACTCTCCTCACACACACACACACATACACACACACACACACACACACACACACACACACACACACACACACACACACACATACTGATTGCAGGTCAGTGTGACTTACTCTCCTCACACCGTCTCCCGGAGAAGCCCTCTGGACAGGTGCACTCGAAGGTGCGGTTGTGGGAGTCCCGGGTGCACAGGCCGCCATTCCAGCACGGGCTGCCCGCACAGGGATCCGGCTCCCGTCTGGACACCGGAATGTCTGGAAGAAAGGAAATTAAAAAATAACGGAGATAAAAATGAAAACCAAAACCAGAGTATGAGGGCAGGGATGAGCACCAAAATAAACCCAGCTGTATTTTACATCTGTCAGAGTACACTGAACTACATCATCTACACTAAATCTATTAGTATTATTATTACTACTATTATTGTTGTTGTTGTTGTTGTTATTGTTGTTGCTATAACTCTTGTTGCTGTTATTATTTCTGTTTCCTTACTGGACCTGTTTTGATGTGCAGTATTTGTAAAGCAAAACCGTTTCATCAACCTGGAGTCTGGTTATTAGAGCTGCCACAGGTTGTGTGTGTTCTGCTTGGAGAAGAATTCCTTAACTGGTCAAAATGTTTGCAAGATAAAATCACACATCCAACGTTGGCTGTTAACAATAAACTGAGCGGTTTGAGAACAGCCAGGACTTTCATGACACAGATTAAAGGAGAGTCACCACCTGGGCCTACACAGCGGGCCAGCAAGGAAGAAGGGGAACTGGCACGAGATGAGAAATAGCTCTGTATAAGGCAGAGGATCGCCAGCATAGCCTGCGTCAAAACACGAATCTTATCTTCCTCCCCCTAGACAGAAACTCGGTTCAGTCAGGCCGAGACTGATGCAGAGCCAGGAGACATTAGGAGAAGAAGCGTGGATTTAATGGGTTACTGCACAAAAACATATTGTGCGTGCGGTGCACATGTAACTGAGGTCTTCTTGCACAGTCCAGACCCAGTGTCGAACCCGTGACCTCACAGCAACTCCAGTTTGAGAGACAGGCACAATACCTAAAGAAAGCTAAAAGCCGGGCTATTAGCTCAGTCAGTAGCGTATCTATTTGACATGTCAGGAGGGAGAGTTTACTAACGTTCTACCCAGGGCAGCACGCCTCGTGTCAGGAAGGTATTTGGCTCCGCCAGGGGTGATTAATTTCATCGAATGTACGCCTCGACGGCTGTTACCCCAGACGTGAACCGAGACTGCAGTGGGAAAGCGTGGATCTGATTGGGTTTCTGCATATTGTGCGTGCAGTGCATACTGTTGACTGATACAGCACAGCTTCCAATGGGCTGCACATCTGGAACAAGTCACTGTGGATTTTCAGGCCCACTGTTTGGAGCTCAAACCAGGCATGGCATGGACTAGTAATAAGCTGACCCCGGTTGACTCCGTGAACAGATAGAGGAGCCTGGCTGTGCTCCAGTGGGGATTGCTTCCAGTTGTCAAACGCTATGAAGTGGAACTCAGGTTCGTTTGAGATAGCTGGACCACCCAAACCTGCTGGTCGTATGGTAGCCCAGAGGGCCATTTCAACAGGGAGGATTGCCATGATCTCACACAGGAGTTGGGATGTGGGGTGAGATCTGGCAGATAGAAGCAACTTAAGAAGTGTTGCTTTAAGAGTATCTTATGTTAAGGGGTGCTGTGAAGCAGTTGGCCCATAAAGGAACCTAGTTTGAATCTAGGCTCATTTCCCACCCCATCTCTTTCCACCACTCACTTGCTGTCTCTCTCTCTCTTTCTCGCTCTCTCTACTTTCCTATCTGAATAAAGAAAAAAAATCCTATAAAGCAAAAATAACCTAAACATGTCTTTTGTCAGACAATAGTAATATCTGGTTCACAAACTGTGGTGATTACTAACCATGGACATCTGGGAACCAAGAGCTCTCCCCTTGGCAATGAGTCTAGACAGGTGAAAACAAACCCTTGCGAGCCACTGAAATCAGGCACCTGCTAGCATTTTGTATACGTAGTCTCCCAATCACACAGCCTCTAGTTTTAATTGCTACCTCTGTTTTACTTTTCTTTCAGGGAAATCATAATAACCATATGTGTTTTTGACAGCTGATTAACGTGTGATTCCAATGACCTGCAGGTTTGTGTTTACCATAGCCTGTCTACATAGGTATCCTTAATTAAACGTTCCCTTTTCATTTAGCTAGATTCGCAAGGTTCAGCAAGGTTCCCAGATGTTCATGGTTACACATAGGAAGTCTTGATGGCCCTACCATTAGGGTGGCAGTCTTACCATTGGGGTGGCGGTTCTCAGAGGTGCAGAATCCCCACCGGTGATCGCGGTCGAAGTTGTGGGTGAGGGAGCACCTACGGCAAGCAGGGCACACACAGACACATTTCTGGGGCATGAGCAAAACTGTTGCAGTCTCACAAGATCACAAGATATGCTATCTGAGTTGGCATGATGTCACCGGCAATCACACACACACACACAGACATGCAGACATACACACACACACACACACACTCTATCCAACGAGACAGGGATATCTACTTACCTAGATGGGCCAACATACATACCACCGACAGAGATGTCTCCTTTTTAATACATATACATGCACACACACACACGCATGCACACATACACGCATGCACACACACACACACAAACACACACACAGACACACACACGTGCACACCATCTCCAGGCGTATCTATTGGTCTAGACAAGCAGACATACACACAACTGCAGAGATATCTCATTTTTCATTCCCAAGCCCTGCCACACACGTGCACACACAGACGCACACACACACACACACACACACACACACACGCACACACACATTGTGTCTTTCTGTCTCTGAAGCAGATGTGCAGATCTGCACACAGGCAGTTGCAGTAAACACACTGATGTGCACTATCACTACATCCCATTTGTACTCTTCACCACTGCAGGCTGTGGGGCAACATTGAGCCTTCAGCATTTCACTTGGGATGCAAACTTTTAGTTGTATGGCAGCAAACACAAACTCTCTCTTTCTCTTATTTACTCTATCTTTTTCTGTCTCTCTCTCTTTTACACACACACACACACACACACACACACACACACACACACACACACACACACACACACACACACACACACTAACATGACAAACCCAAATATATAGACAGAGACAGAAACAGAGTAGGCCAGTTTGAGAGAGACTGGAGACAGACAGACAGTGGGATAAAGAGAGAGAGAGGCAGAGAGAGGAATAGAGAGAGGGAGAGGGAGAGTATGAAAGAGAGGGTGAAAGAGAGAGAGAGAGTATGAGAGGTACCTAATACTTTAAAGCAGTGAAAGCCTGTCAATCTATTGCGGCCACTACAAAAAGATCCTGGCTCTTAAGGGTGGTGGGGAACAGGGCTCTCCACACCTGATTGGGTTACACACGGCAAGCAAGCTGACACCTGATACGGATCATTTGTCTGTGTGTGTGTGTGTGTGTGTGTGTGTGTGTGTGTGTAAGTGTGTGTGTGTGCGTACGTGCGTGTGTGTAAATTATAGGCAATAGAAAATCTTGTTTGAAAACAGTTAGGCGTTCAAGGGTAAAACAAGTTAGTCATGCACATCAGTCATGCACATACAAAGATGCATACACATTCACACGGGCATACTGCTACATGCACAGACACACCAACACACACACACATACACACAAGCATACAAATTTCCACTTACAGACAAGTGCCTACATACACACACACACAGGCATACAAATTTCCACTTACAGACAAGTGAATACACACACACACACACACACACACACACACATGCACACAAACAAACAAATTCATGTAAACCACTTTTTTCACTTTTTTAAACAGCTCTCCGCACTGACCCCCAAGCCTCTTTATATAAACGCAGGATAAACAGATATCCTCATCTGCTGTGCTCTCACGCAATGAGTGGGAGAGGAGGAGAGAAGCTGGGCTGCCCCAAATTGTATAGTGGTTGCTCATATGGAACGGCACCCACCCCTGCATCCACCTGCCTGTTATCGGTCACTCTCACTTTGATTCAGACTGCTTTACGGGCTTCCCAAATGTGTGTGTGTGTGTGTGTGCGTGTGTGTGTGTGTGTGTTCCTGTGTGTGTTTGTCTGTGTGCTTGTGCGTGTGTTTGTGTATGTATGAGACTGAGAGAGAGAGAGAGAGAGAGAGAGAGAGAGAGAGAGAGAGAGAGAGAGAGAGAGAGAGAGAGAGAGAGATGGACTAGAAATATGAATATGGATCATGGAATATGTATATTATGAAACTGTGTGTGTGTGTGTGTGTGTGTGTAAAGGAAGTTGCGGCGGCAGGGCACAGAGTAATGGTGGATTTATGGACTTACCAGGGTTTGCGGGAGCTGAGTGAGATGCACTGATGGTAAATGGTTCCTCCGAGCCGGAACGGAAATTTACATTCCTGCCCGTTCGTGGTAAGAACTGCAAGGATAAGTTGAGAACAATTTCAGATGTGGAGGGATCATTTCACAGATCATTCGATATGAAAAGATAAGACCTGTATTAAACCAACAGCCAAATAATACATCCTGCCCTCGTGGCTGCTCGTATGACATCAAAAACTTGAGTGGAATTAAAGCGTTTCCCAAGTTTGGTGATTCATCACTAAATGACATCCTTCTGTTGTAACTCCACCGACAATTTATCTGCAATAATGGAATGGACAGCGTGAAATCTTTTGTGAAAAACACAAGCTCAGAAACCAAAGCAATACTTCCCGGTAAAATTAAACCAGCTGGATAAAAGTAAGTTCTTCTGGTCATTTTAAACGCAGGTTAATATCTGTGTCAACAAAACCGCTGCAACCTACTTCCGCTTAACTTAAAGACCACATAACCGACGTGAAGAGCTCCTTGGCAGGCAGGTTTGCACTTTGCCTTATGGATAGTCTTGAGTTTGTTTTGTAGATAAGTAACAAACAAAAGTCTAACTAACCGCGAAGTACTGAGTGACTTCAACTAGACGTCCCACCTGTAGACCACTTTGCCGGAGCGCAATGCAGGCAGCAGGCACTAAATAAAGTAGCTTGTCTAAAACTTATAACATTCATTAAAGGTCCTACGTTACTTACCTTTGTGACTTTCTTTAATTGAATCCCTTGCTAAGATTATTTCGTGACCTGGAGGCACCATGCGCTGCAAAACACAGGTGAACCCAACAGAAAGTTTTTAACGATGCTGCGTAGTCTAGATTAAACATTTGGCAATACGGGTTTTATACTGTTAAGTTTAGCTCATAATGATTGTGCTAGCCGACGTGGATTGAACAAAATGCATTGTTAAACTTACCGATCGTAAAGTGAACACACAGGGCAAAAATATACAGGCGATGAACGATGTTATAAAACATCGGTTCGTTTGTCCCCAGGTGTTCGGCATATGTATCCAGACAGTGTTTGCTTGGTGATCCTTTCCCATCGCTTCAAGAACTTTCTGATCAGTAGAACGTGAATTTCATCTTTGAGTTACTGAATTTATATGGTGGCAGCTAGTGAAGCAACCAAAACGTGAGATTTCGCCCACAGTGACACAATTCGTAAGTGGCATTATGTCAAGCGTTGCGTCATGAGGGGGGAACTCCTTCGCTGAGAGAAAAAAATAACAATGTGTAAAATCTGTTTAGATAAGCCGCAGCTGGCCTGCAGACCTGGGCTATCTCAAAGCATGAAAGTGGAAAGCTCACTTTGCAGCGTTGCGCATGGATTTCCCTTGGGGCGGAATGTTAACTTAGTGTAATTACACAGTAAGAGGCAGCAGTGGTAACACTGACGGAACCCTTTCCTCCCCTCTTCAGTGTCACACCTGCAAACACACACATACAGTTCTCATGGTACATACATTCCTAACACGAGCCGAGGCAGGACACGTCTCCCAAACGTATTGTCTCCTATATTGGCCTTCTATCATGAGTTGTCACAACATGATGTTAGAGAATAGGTAAAAATGCAACTGGCTTACATGTTTTGTAATACATTTCTGGTGGACACCCAGAGCAGAACCGTCGCCCCTATATATCGACAGGCTACTTTTCACTTTAATTATTTTCTGACCGGTTAATATTTTACAGCCATTCTTGAAATTGCTGCCAACCGTTCAACCAACCGTTTTTTTTTCTTTAAGGGAGCGCTCTGTGGGCGCACGTGCTTTGTGCTTGAGGAGAGCGAGGGCAGGTAGGAATGTGATTTGAAACTTGGACAGCTAAGCGCTCCTGTTGTTATTAATTAGAGGCCTTTTTTGAGTGAGAGCTGTCATGGAAGAAAGGAAAGAAAAGAAAGCAGGTTCCCTCGCGTGATTTTAGACCCGCTTACAACGTGGATCAAAGGATCTAGGGATCCTTTTTTTTTTTTTAAAGGAGTCGAAGTAAGTAGACACAAACGTACAGATATGTTACGCACGGATATTCCAACGCCCTTTAGAGAGGCGAGTCCCAACACTTCCCACAGATGAATGTGCTTAAAAACTGCTGGTATAGACTATTGTGTTGCCTGCTGGGGGTTGACAGATGAGACATTTTACAGGGGCATGATTACAAGACAACCTGTCCATCTGATCAAACTTACCAGGCACTCAGAGACCTCCCCCCACTACCAGCCCTGACAGAGGGGCTCCCCTTCTCAAACACTGAGAGACTTTCACTTTACAAGCCCAGCAGATGGGCTCCACCGGGGCGGGCATGGTTCTGCCCAAAGCTTCTTCCTTGCTGACAGGGAGTTTTTCCTCACCCCTATCGCCCTGGTGCTTGTTAAGTGGAGCCCTCCACAGTGCCCTGATGGATTTCTTCTGGCGCTACTGGACTTGTCATGTGTATTTCTGTCTTGCGATTTTTTTTTGCCAAACCTTTGAAGCATTTTGAGCTACATCATTTTGTATGAAATGTGTGATGCAAGTGAAGATTATAGTTATTGTTTTGGGATGGGGGCATGTTGAACTGGCCAGACTGGCAATGGTCAAGTAAGGAGCTCATTTAGCTTTACAGTATGTTTTTTAGCTATGAGTAGCTTTTCAGGCAGCAATCCAGTCTTTAGGATCTGCCATTGGAAAAATAGGGTCCCCTGAAAGAATACAGTTGGCAAAGCATGCAATTTGAGGACATAATAGACTTTATTTACATTACAGACTGATCCTACAGCAAGGTTAGAGTAGATTCTTTAATCTTTCTGTGTACATTTGGTGTATCAACAGTATGCCCAATCTAGTATGAAGTTGTGTAACGTTTTGTTAAATTTGACATAAGTTTACATGTATGTTGCTCCGGTTGTCTTCTCTTACCACAGTGAGGTGGACCTTATAGGCTGCCCCAACCTTAAATGTGTGGTCAAGGCAGAAACACAGAACACAGAGCACTCTTAAGGTGGTTTTTAGACCGTCAGAGAACCATGCCGGTGCCGGTTCCCGCACTTAGTCTTAAACCAGCCAACAGAATGTTCAGGAACTGAAAATTTGGTTCCCAATGGCCACCAACTACAACATGTTTGTTTCTAATCGAACCATGACGAGATGCTTGTTTTTGTGGTGAAGCAACACCCTTTTTCGAGGGGTGTGTCATGGGCTCGGGTAATGGTATGAATGTGGCTGTTCACGGGCAAGCACTTCCGCTCCCAGTGTCACTGGTGCGGGAACCAGCTCCAACACCTGGCTGGCCAGTCTGAACACAGCTATGGAGGCACTGATTGTAAAACATAAGGACCTGGCCCTAAGTTATGCTGGGCAATCTGTTTTGATGGAGAGATGCAGGGGTAAGGGAAGGTAGGTGTGTGTGTGTGTGTGTATGTGTGATGATGATGATAATGACTGTGTGTGCATATGATGATGATAATGACTGTGTGTGTGTGCATATGATGATGATAATGACTCTGTGTGTGTGTGTGTGTGTGTGTGTGTGTGTGTGTGTGTGTGTGTGTGTAAATGTGGGAGTAAGAGCCAGACGGGTGGGAGTGTGTGATGAAACAGTGACGGCATATGTGGTCAGGCAGAGCCTAACTTAGGTAACACACACATACACACGCGCACACACACACACAGACATACACACATTTCCTACCATATCCGGTAGCCTTGCGTGAACCTGCGTGAGCTTAAGAGTACTGCAGTAAATTTGAAGGTGCTTAGTCACTGACTGTGCAATACTTCATTACGTTATAGTACACACACACACACACACACACACACACACACACACACACACAAACACACACACACACACACACACACACACACACACACACACACACACACACAAACACACACACACACACACACACACACAGACACACACACACACACACACACACACAAACACACACACACACACACACACACACACACACACACACACACACACACACACAAAGCACAAAAATACACCCACCCCTGACAAACTGACTCAAAAACAAACATACAGACAAACACACTTATGCACAGAGACACAAACACATGCATACAACCACACATACAGACACATGCACTAACACAAACTCTAATAACTTGGTAATGAAGCTTAAACCATTATCTAACAATGACACACAGACACAGACTCATAAAGAAGAACATCTTATCTTTTTATTACTTCTGGTCCGAGTGTGAACACAGTTACACACAACCTACGCATATGGCATCATCATCATCACAGTTACAGTCACGTAAAAACACAGTAGGAGCTGCTTAGTCTTCATAATCATCATCATCATCACCATCATCATCATCATCATCATCATCATCTTGGCTGCGTGTGGACAACTCAACTCATCCCCAGCACAGCTGGTGATTTCATCTCTGCGTTAATCCACGCAGTGTTGAGTCACTGTAAGTGGAAGATTTGGCTGGGAGTGTTTTATGGTTTTGTTTCTCTCTTTCTTCTCCATCCCTCTTTCTCTCTCTCTCTTTCTCTCTTACTCTCACACACACTCCCTTAGTCATCAATAAATTATGGTCCTGTATTGAAAAGTCAACCAGCATTTCACACACATAAACACCTCTTTTGAGATCAGTCTGTTTACTCGCCTTGGTCAAAGAAGTAACTATTTACACAGATTTACACGGGGTGTTTCCCTCACCTCGCCCTCCTTCCCTCCCACCCGCAAGATCTCTCCTGCTACCATGGCCATGTAAACACATACACACACTCTCACAGACACACACACACACACACACATATTCACAGACACGTACACATACACATACACACACACACACAAAGTTATACACACATTTTAATAATATACATATTTCATAGACCATATGTATCTCTCAATCTCTCTCTCTTACACACACACACACACACACACACACACACACACGTTTTTAGACGAAGGTGGCTTTGTATGTTCCCCCCACGGAGTCGCCGTCCTCCTCGCCAGCTGAGGTGGCGGCAGCGGTGCCCTCCTTGGGCGTGGGGTTGCCATGGAGACGGGGCGGGTCGCCGTTCCGCATGCGGCTCTGGCACTGGCGCAGCTCGGCGGCGTAGCCCTCAAAGCTCAGGCTGAGCTCCGGGTCCTCCTCCAGGTGCACCCCCTCCAGACCGATGGCCGCGCCTGACGAGGGGGACTCCTGCCGGGGCTGCTCGGGAGCGCCGTCTGGCCCTGGAGATGGTGCCCTCTGGTGGCCACTGGCAGGAGTGCAGGTGGAGCCGGTGTTGGAGGAGCCGGTACCTGCTGAAGAGAGGAAAGGGAGGAGTCAGGGTGAGATAGGCACTTAACAACAAAAAAAGGAAGATAAAGGTACATAGAAGGAATACACCACAAAAACACCTGGTGTACTACATCTGAATTGCTGTGCTGTCCTCATATTTTCTCATACGAATGCATACACACATATTTCACATACGAGTCCATACACGCACACACACACACACACACACACAGATTGATAATGGTCAGCTGATCGGAAGATGGCCTTTAAAGCTATTTAAGGCAGCGATAGGGGTTCCTGTTTAATTGGTGAAGCATTTCACAGTTCACTGACAGTGCTGAGCTTACGCCTGACTCAGTAGTGAATCAGCTAGAGTTGACTGTCACAAGTAGGCCAGAGAAGAGTGTATGTGTGTGTGGGTGTTTGTGTTTGTGTGTGCAAGTGTGTGTGTGTGTGTGCTGGACAGATCCTGCTTGGCACAAAATTGCAGAGATCACAGCAATGGTAGGAGTAGTCATCTGATATATTAAGTCACAAGGGTAAGTTCCTGCCTTTCAGCATAACAGCAAAACAAACGTCACTGCATTTAATTTCAACAGTTTTCCACTGATTTTGCGCTTACAATGAATGATGTAAGTGTGTTTGCAATCTTTGTGACTACTTGTTGCAAGCACATTTTGTGCAGTGCTTTAGTGAAAAGAGAAGAGGGCAAGCTCAAACCAACAGAGTGGTTAAACAGTCAGGTAGACTAATATTAGTTATCATAAAAAGGAGAGTAAACTCTGTTTAGTATTTCAAGTTACCCTCAGTTACCCTCCTGTACAACACAGATTTTGGGGTAGTGTGTACCGAGCTTTTTTTTTTTTCTCTCTGCCTTTGAACCCAGAGGCTGGATATGAAGCATGAAGCAGCTGTGGCCTAATGATTGAGGGGGTTGGTCTTGGGATTGTAAGGTTGCAGATTTGATTCCTCTACCGGTATGAAAAATAGGGGGGTGGAAGTGTGAGTCACCGGTGCTCTCCTGCACCCTCATCCATGGCTGAGCTGCCCTTGAGCACGGCATCTAACCCGGCAGTGCCTGCCACACATGCCAAGTCTCCTGCCACCTTTGGGACTCTCCCGCATTTGAAAAGTGACTCCCGGACGCCTGCAAGAATTACTAAATCTCCCTGCAACGTGCACAAATGTCTTTAGCTAATTAGGAGAAGTGACAAATGTGGGGTGTTGTTGACCTCCCTGACATTAGTTTCTGAAGGTTGGGATGTCTGCCTTGCTCCAGGGGGACTGTCCCTGTACCTATTTTACGGTAAGGCATCTAACCCCACATTGCTCCACTGTTTCTGTACCTAATTCACTGTAAGGCTTCTAATCCCACACTGCTCCAGGGGGACTGGCCCTGTGCCACATTCACTGTAAGATATCCAGCCCTGCATTGGTCCAGGGGGACTGTCCCTGTACATAATTTACTGTAAACCATTTAACCCCACTTTGCTCCAAGGGCACTGTTCCTGTACAACATTCCCTGTAATCCCACACTGCTCCAGGGGGACTGGCCCTGTGCCACATTCACTGTAAGATATCCAGCCCTGCATTGGTCCAGGGGGACTGTCCCTGTACCTATTTTACGGTAAGGCATCTAACCCCACATTGCTCCACTGTTTCTGTACCTAATTCACTGTAAGGCTTCTAACCGCACATTGTTCCAGGGGGGCTGGCTCTGTACCACATTCACTGTAAGGCATCCAACCCTGCATTGTTCCAGGGGGACTGTCCCTGTAGCTAATTCACTGTAAGTCACTCTGGAAAATAGTATTAGCTATATGTAATGTAATATAAAGGCAAAAGTCTGCTAGCATCCAGACTCTAGTGGGCCTTGAGGCGCTGAATAACAGTTTGCACACACACAAACACAACACACACACACACACACACACACACACACACACGCGCGCGCACAACGCATTCAGCTCCAAAAACCATGAAGTCATCTTGGACTGATTGCAAAGTAAACGACTAATCCCTCTTTAGGGCAAAATAAGGAAAGAAACAAGGGAGAAAATTAAATCAATGTGCCTTTGGAGAGTTACTATGTAAGTGTTTGCAAATAGAACTCTTAAATTCTTACAAGTTTAACAGCTTTGAATCTGGGGAGCATTATTGGAGACCCTCTTGCCAATCCATGAGTGTTCGAAAGGAAATGTGAAAACAACTTCCAAAACAGCTGTGTGGCATGGTTTCTGTTTCGAATGACATCTTGTGATATACTGCCACCCTGTGGTATCAATCGGAACTACACATAATGATTATCCTTCGCTATGATTTTCAACAGGTGAGCTTTTCACATTCTGAGAAAAAAAAGTTATTTAATTGCCCTCTGGAATTCTTGAAAGACTGATTTTTTAAACAAGATAATCTGTAGCTGAAACCCTCTTGCCAATCAACAAGTGCTAAGGTAAATGTTGACCAGCTGTAGTGGTATTAGGCGTTTTGTGCTATATTGCCACCCAGTGGCAGTCGTCTGAACTACACTACTTGTTGAATATCCTTGGCGGGCAACAGGTTTCAGAGAGGAAAAAGCTGCTAACTCATAACCCTTTAAGAAGTCTTTCCCATTTTTACATTCAGACTTATCCTCACTCGTTTAGCTTTTGACTAGCCTTAATTTACTATACATGCAAAATATATAGCGATGGTTTATGGTGAGCCTTATTGTTTTTTTTTATCCGCGAGATGGCAGCATGCTGTTATAATCACGGCTGACCTTTTTCACAGGCGGACTATCCTGTTGTGTCTTGCGCTAGTCATGACAGAAATGTTTCTCACTGGCTTGTCACAATGCAAGGATGCTGTTTGTATCGGCCAACAATGCCCCTTCTATTCTGGGAACAACTTTAGCTGTTGTTGAACACAGTTTGTTTAGATATATGGTGGCAAATGATTATCAAAGACACAATGACATTTTTGTCAAGTAACATATTTAGGTCACACTTGGGTAGTTCCTGATGAGTCATTCCTACACAATGCAGCCTTTGGCAGGGCTGTTCTTTACAAGTTTGTAAAATGGTAGAGGTAAACATTTACATAGGACCTTGAGTTCTCCAGAGGACCCTTACAAGAAAAGCTCATTCGCGGCCTTGCACAAGGTTCGTCCCTGTTAAAAAGTTGTGAACAGAGTGGTTGAAGGCCCTCAGTGATTCCTCACTAACAACTTTCAGGGTTGTCCTAACGAAAGAGTAAAATAATAGTCTATTTTGGTGGGTAGGGTATGTATACAAGATAATGATGATGATGATGATGCTGATGATGGTAGCTCTTACAAGAGCTTGTTAATGATGTTAGCAATGATTCTGGAATTATCATTATGAAATGTTGATGATAAAAGTGTAGTTTTTCTTTTATAAATGATTTTTGATTATAACTGAAAATTAAATTAAATTGTCACAATTTTTGAAATGGGACTTCAAACCAGTATAAACCGTCTAAGCTGCATTGTGTTCCAAGGTCACTTAGGTAACCACATTCTAATGAGTGTCCCCACTCCCTTTTCAGCCATTACAAAATGTCATAAACACCTGAATCACTAACTGGTTTGCAACTACATGTAGTCCATAACCTCAGTACTATTACAATTGCTATTACCCCATTAAAGATGTTCCCATCGCTGTCCAGATGAGAAAAAGGACAGCCAAATGTTGTCAAATCACAACCGAGCTTGTCTCTCTCTATGCTGGCTTTCCTAAAGGACAGATTGGCTTATTTGTGGTTTGAGGTCCCATGCCAGTTTGAGTGACAGGGAAGGTGTCAGGTCTCGCTGTTATCAGCAGTGTTGATCTTAATGAAGGTAGCGCGGCATGCGTCATTGGTTAAAGGACAGGATGAAGAGTCACATTCTGCTGTGAGTGATTGGGGAGAGGCTGAGATAAATGGATTGCACTGAGGATGGAGAGGAGGAGAGAGGGCATAAACAACTCAGATGGATGATGCAGAGAAAGAGAGGAAAAGAGATAGGTGGAGAGAAGAGGAGAGGAAGATGAAGAGAGGAAAGGCAAAGAGAGGAGAGAAAAGTAAAGGAGAGGAAAGCTGAAGAGAGGAGAGGAAAGGCGAAAAGAGGAGAGGAGAGGAGAGAAGAGAGGAAGAAATGGAAGGAGGACAAGCAGAAAGAAGTGATAACAGGATGATTAAAGATAAGGGATCTGGTAATCACAAACAGATGAGAACAGACGAAGGACGGTGTGATTTCAGCTACATTTATTAAACCTACTCAAGAGACATACAAAATTATCTGGCATTAATTGGTAGTGTCTCATTACAAATGTCTACAAGGAGAATGGATGACTGGCAATTCAACAATGAGGCCATCTATACTTTAAAAATAACATACAAATACTAATTTACATACCTTTTTTCTCTCAAAACACATTATTCTCTTAAAAAACACTGTACACATATTAATTATTTCCAAAGGAAATAGCACAACAAATAATAATAATTATATAAAAAAAACATGTCTATAAAAAGGCCTTAAAGCATTGTTGAATTGCATTCATTAGATTATTTAATAGAGAGAGATATACACACACATTTGCTCAGCTCCCAGAAAGCCAGGCAAAGACAGTTAGGAAGGGGCAATCAATCACAACACAACACTACAGAAAATGAAAATAATCATTAGCAATACATGAGAGCTTGATTATATTTTGAACAGCACCTGCACCGATTTGATGTGTTTGTTGATTATAATGGTTTTTTTTTTTTTGTGTTGGGAGGTTATGGAAATGTACTGTGTGTGCAACAGGTTCTTCTACAAGAAGCCCATGTGACCAACAGAATACACATGTAATATAAGAGACAACCCTGTGTGGTTAGACAATGGCTGGTTTTAAAGGGGGAAAAAAGCGGTATGATTCAATCCATAACCCTGTTGTTCGAACTTAGTATCTGTGAATGTCGATACAACATAGACTGAATTGCAAATTGGCAGCTTTGGGAATGGGCCATAGGGAAATGAAACTAATAGTTAGTTTCTATGCCCCAGCCAGTCAGTGTGAGCAGCCAGTTCATTATTCAGTGTATGTTGCATCAAATATTCTTGTTCTTTTTCCCACCGACAGCACTCTCTGACCTTAACCAGCAAGGCTTTGGATTGATTCACACCAGATTTCTCCTCTAAAGAAGGCCACAGTTGGTTGCATTTGTAGAGCCAAAGATTTCCCACTTCCTGTCAATAAAGTTCTAAGATCCCATTCCAAACATTCCACATTCTAAATTCTCAATCTAATCACAAAGAGTGTGTAATGGTGAAACTTTTCAAGGCAAAGTGGTCAAGGTCAAATTCTGTCTTTGGTGTTTGACTACATGTTGACATAATAGGTAATGGGTGTTTTACTGATTTCCTTATTCAATGGTCTCTCTGATTTATATTTCATTTTTTGATTAAAAAGCAACTCTTAATTCAAAATAACTTGATTTAAAAACCCACTGTGCGGTTAAAAAAATGAAGAACTCACAGAATGCAAAAACAAACACATTCACAATGATATACTGAACTAGTCTGTGCCTAAAGGCTTTAAACACAAACACAAACTTATGAAACGAATGAAAAATAAAACAGTAACGAGAAAGAATCTGGTTGTCGCCCCTCCGTGTGCCCATTCATACCGGTTCTAAAAAAGGTTCTAGAAGGTTCTAGAAGGCTCTAAAGTGCATCTTCAGTCTAGCAGTCAGTCAGTCACTTAGTCACTTAGTCCGTGTGCTCCAGTAGAAGCCACGCCAGCACACACACGCACGCGCACGCACACACACACGCGAGCACACCGGGGGCGACGTGATGTCACGCGGGCGAAATACCTGGCGCGCTGTCGCTCCCGCCGCCGTGGCCGTGGCCGGGGGTGTGCTGCAGGAGACAGGGGGGCGGGGGGGTGTAGTCGGCCGCAGGGAGACTCCTGTCCTGGCAGGGGGTGGAGGTGGAGGTGGAGGAGCAGGCGGTGGGGGGTAGGGGTAGGGGTAGGAGGGGTAGGGGTGGGAGTGAGGGCGGAGGGTGCGGGAGGAGGAGGGGGGGGCAGTAGGGTGCTGTTGGGGCTGGTGATGTCACCCTCCCCGACCAGCGTCAGGTCACCGCCCCCCTCCATCTCCTCCAGGGCGTGCCCCCCCGACCCCCTACCTCCAGCCAGGATCGGCGAGAGCGGCGCCCGGAATGGCTCACCGTCCCCCGGACACCCAGCCCCTCCCCCTCCTCCTCCGTTGGCGGTGGTTCCGGAGTGTTCCGTGGTTTGCGAGCGCTGGTGCTGGTGTGGCCTCTGGGGGGCGCTAGTGCTGCCTCCGGCGAGGCCGTTGGAGTGGGCGGGTTTATGGGACGTCGGGGTGGAGGAGGCGGGGCCAGTAGAGGAAGAGGAGGAGGAGGCGGGATTAGGAGGAGGGGAGGAAGAGGAGGAGGAGGAGGCGTCGAGGCGCAGGAAGTCGGGCAGCACCAGGTCCTCCTTCCTCAGCAGGCCGCGCTGGTCCTCCGCACGACTACTCTGGGCCTTACTCAGCAGCTCAAAGAACTCTGCAGGGCAGGAGGGACAGATGCAGGAGAGAGAGATGGAACAGAGAGAGGGAGAGAGAGAGTGGGAGGGAGAGAGAGACAGTGAGAAAGACAGAGAGAATGAGATAGAGAGACAAAGAGAGAGAGAAAGAGGGAGAGAGGAAAGGATGGAAAAAATGGAGTCAAGAGAAAGAAAAATCAATTAATGTAACTCAAATTTTTAACTAATGTCTTTGTCAACACGTGTGAAAATCATAAGTAAAACAAAACAATCACATGAAACAACATACCAACAAACTACAAACACACAAGTAACAGATGGTCCATATGCTTCTAGGGTAAGGAGCAGAAACCCAGGAGCAGACATCTCTATTGGCTTATGGATGTACACACACAAAAACACACACACACGACAAACACAGACACACACACACACACACACACCCTTACCTTCAGCTTCCTCTATCTGCGTTTTCTTGGACTTCCTGCGTCCTGCATCGGGAGTGAACGGATCTCTGTTGTTGTTCTTCTCCTCGTTCCGTTTCCCTGACGACCGGTCGTCTCCCTGGCAAAGAGACGGCAAATGTTGTGAAGACAGAATGTTAAGACAGGGATAAAACAGAGTTTTTGCAGTAACTTGAAAACAAACACACCATGTTCAAATAAAAAAAGATCTTAACAATCTTCAGTCCCTGCTACGTCTTTGAGCACTTTGAAGTGCAAAAGGATGTTTACACAAGGTCTCTCAGAGCTTTCAACCTGACTAAAGCAGGCAATGATACCAAAACAAAGGCTTTCATATTCCAGAAAGTATTTGTAGCAGACGATATAACCCTATTTGCTATGTAAAGATGGCTAGACACAGGGCTCTTGGACCAGACTGTGTTGAACAGGTCTGTATGATATTGTACTACATAATGTTCACACATTAATAATATATAAAGTATCCATGTTGTTGGACTTCCACTTGATTAAACTTCTAACAGGACTAAAGCAGCCAATGATGCCAAGAAGCAAAAGGATTTAATATTTCAGCATGTATTTGTAGCAGATGATGTAACCCCCTTCACTGTGTACAGATGGCTAGACACAGTCAGATGGCTAACCAATCAGCACTTAGAAGGTCTGTATAATACCACAGGGCTGCCCATAAGTGTGTGTGTGTGTTTGTGTGTGTGTGTGGGGGGGGGGGCATAAAAGCTTTCCGTGGCCGAGTCGCCAGGGGGTGGCCCAGTCCATTGAAAACCATGGGGGTTTCTTTGGGGGGTAAGGGGGGCCCAATAATTGGATCTTTTCAGGGGTCCAACTATCTCTATGGACAAGCCTGTAATAATATACTGCTATAATATACATGCACACATTAATAATAGATAAGGAATCCATGTAGTTGCCGTGTGGTTCTGTGATATGTGTGTGAATGAGCCAACAGCCTGCAGGCTCTCCACTGTATGAGCAGAACTGCTTTCTAATTATGGTTCCCGATCAATGTGAACATATAACATATAGGGTTTTTTTATGTGGGTAAAAAACAGATAAAACAAAGACTCAATGAGAGTCTCTTGTGAGTTTTTGTTCTGTGAAAGGGCCAACACAAACTTTCTCTCGTCTATCATCTCATTAAAACTCCATTTTGTTTGTGCCTGTGATTTTTGTAGCCTAACACACACAAACATATACATACACACACAAGGGACACAGGGATAGACACATGCACACAGACACACACACACACACGCACGCACACACACACACACACACACACACAAGGGTACAGACACACACACACATACAGGACACCCACACACACACACGACACAGACACACACACTGGAGTCTGTATGACTGATGAGACTATTAGGGGAGAAACAGTAGCCGACTAACACAGGCATCATGCGGGCAAATCAGGACAAACAAGTCACAGCGAGTAACACACTTAATTGGAGGCTAGCAGAAATGTGTGTGTGTGTGTGTGTGTTTGTGTTAGGCGTGACTTGTTCCCTACTTTTAATAGTACCCCACAATTCTTTTGAACATAAAACATCATGACTGTACATGACAAATGAAAAGACAACTAGCAAAACACACACACACACACAGAAACGGGTCACAGACACAACATGCACAAACAGACACACACACACACACACACTAACACAAGACACACAGACACACACACACACACACACACAGAAACAGGTCACAGACACAACATGCACAAACAGGCATGAATTGAATAGCCAATCAGGAACATGGAACATGTAAAGAATAGCCAATCAGGATGCTTACAGGTGTGGACATGCTCCGGCTGGTCAGGGGGGGCGCATGACCCTTGGGCGTCTTGGGCGGTTTATCTGCAGGGAGGGGAGGACGAGACAGAGTGAGTGAGTGTGTGTGTGAGTGAGATAGAGAGATTTAACATTCATTTAACAATCATTGTCACCAGTTTACATCATGACATGTTACAATAAAAGCATTTGTTCAGCATATGAAGGAAGAAAAACCTCTCCTCCACATCTTCAGCAAAATATTCAAACAGAGTGAGAGAGAGTAAAAGAGGGAGAGAGCCTGAGAGAGAGAGAGACCGAGAGAGAGAGAGGGAGAGACAGACTGAGAGAACAAGACTAAGAGAGAGGGAGAGAGAGAGAGAGTATGTGGTTTATCTGCCCAGGGGGGTAGAAAGGTGAAACAACACAGGGTCACACAAGATCAGCCAGGGTCGGAAAAGGTCAGAGAAAGAGAAAGTTGGGGTTTTGAGCTTGGAAGCGATAAGGATAAAGAGAGTGTGAGTGTGTGTGTGTGAGAGAGAAAGAGAGAGACAGAGAAAGAGAGAGAGAGAGGAGAGAGAGAGAAAAAAAGCGATAGAGAAAGAGACTGAGAAAGAGAGCAATAGAGAGAGAGAGATGGACAGACAGACAGACAGACAGACAGTACTCAGTCGGTCATGACAACTTGCTGTTATCAGAATCCGAACATCTTGACACAAGAACACATGGTGGGAGATTTCATTTCTTTGAAGTTGGAAGTGTGAGCACAACTGGGGTAGTGTACAACTGCATGGTGTGTGTGTGTGTGTGTGTGTGTGTGTGTCTGAGAAAGGGGCTGGTGTAGGCTATACAGACAGCAAGGGAAAGAGGGAGATTTTTTATCTGTGTGCAAAGTCTGTGAACGATATCCCACCAGAAAGAAGCGAGACAGATGAAAAAACATACACATACACACACACACACACACACACACACACACACACACACACACACTGAAAACACACACACGTACACACACACGTACACACACACACAGTCATGACCACGATGACAGAGCTGAGACACAGAGAGTTGGGTGGCTTAGTGTGTCAGTAGGACAAAAGAGGTGATTGTGGGCTGTAAAAGCATGTGTGTGTGTGTGTGTGTGTGTGTGTGTGTGTGTGTGTGTGGTGGGATCAGACACAATAGACTGGGAGGTCTGCGTGTGTGGTGTGCGTCTGTAAGGTTTCGAGACTTGTGAATAGGCAGGTGCAGTTTCGTCTATCAGGACAATATGTGGAAGCCTGGGGCATCTGTTTCAAATCTGTGTGTGGGTGTGTGTGTGTGTGTGTGTGTGTGTGTGTGTGTTTTCACACCTTTTCCTGATGGATCCGCTTTCTCCAGCACCACCCGTAAGCCATCAAGGTTGGAGATGGGCACACCCAGGTCCAGAATTTCTGTTTCTCCACTCTGCACACACACACACACACACACAAGCATGTTATATACAGAGATAAATATACAGAAACACACACACACACACACACACACACCCCTCACGGTACTCACACTGCAGAGAACACACACACACACACACACATAAAAGATTTTATTTCGGGAATAAACAAAATGATTTATTTTTCATTGATTTTACAAATTGTTTATGGTTTATTTTCATATGCCAAGCGCACACAGTTGAAAGGAAAATGCAGATAGATGCAGACCTAAAATGTGGTTTAAAATATGGCCTTCATCTTTCAGACTAAAAGCTGGGTGGCTGACTTACTGACTGACTGACTGACACTTCCAAACAAACGCCAAACAGATGGAGCAACACCTTTGACATCTGCATTCAAACATCAGCTACGTGAACACACACACACACACACACACACACACACATGCTAAACCACTCAGGCAGATGGAGTCTGCCACACATGCACACAGACAGACAGGCCTACAAGTGCAAGCTCTATATTTCATTCAAACACACACCCAGACACACAGGCATACACGTGTCTTTCATTCACACAGACAGACACACACACACACATGAGAGGTGGAAATTAACTTGGCAAAATGTGAACCTTTACCAGCCACTGACAAATAAATTATAAAATTTACCAGACACTCAACAGCAGATTATTATTTTGCGTCCAAAATCTACCAGCCACTTTCATATTTTACCAGCATTAGACTGGTGGATGGTGCCAATTTCCATCCCTACACACACACACACACACACACGCACGCACGCACACACACACACACACACACACACACACACACACACACACACACACACACACACACGTAGCGAGCCTCTATGTGATACGGGTAGCAGCTGTGGTGGCTTCTGCGTGAACCACATGACAGAAATAAGCTCCAAACATCACTATGGGAGGCCCTCTGGTTAGGCCTTTTTCTCTCTTTCTTTCTTCTGTGTGTGTGTGTGTTTCTTTTTTTCCTTTTTTTTTTTAATTTCAGACGGTTGTTTATATTTAACCTCTGTAACCACCAGCTTAGCTGGGTTATTTCTGAGACAGTGGGGATATAGAAGAACACACACACACACACACACACACACACACACAACCACATGCCACCACACCCAATGACATCATCTTCACCATTCTAACTGCCCTTGGCTGACCACAAAGATGAAGGGTGTGTGTGTGTGCGCGCACATGTGTGTGTGCATATGTGTGTGTGCATATGTGTGTGTGTGTGTCTGCAGCAGGTGTTGCTGTGCATGACGAGCATGAGAGAGAGAGAGAGAGAGAGAGAGAGAGGGAGAGAATCAGAGAGAAAGACAGACAGAGAGACAGAGAGAGAGGGAGAGAGAGAGACAGACAGACAGAGAGAGAGAGAGAAGGAGAGAATCAGAGAGAAAGACAGGCAGAGAGACAGAGAGAGAGAGAGAGAGAGGCAGACAGACAGAGAGAGAGAGAAGGAGAGAGCCAGAGAGACAGACAGAGGGAGAGAGAGAGAAAGAGAGAGGGAGAGAGAGACAGGAAGAGAGAAAGAGAGACAGAGAGAGAGAGAGACAGAGAGAGAGAGAGCGAGCGAAAGAGAGTCACACTTACGACTCTGGCCACGAGGTCGGCGAGGCGGAGGCCGTACTTGGCCACGACTGGACGCAGCACCTCGCTCACGGGCTTAGTGGGCTTGGCCTTCAGGCCCACCGAGCGATTGATGGGGATCAGATCCAACCTGAAAGAGGCAGCAACATTGATTTAACATTTAAGATTTACAGTAAGACACGAATACTTTCATAATACAGTCGTTACTGTACATACGTAGAAGGAGGGGGGGAATTTAACACCACAGGCAGACAAAGAGAAATCACAAAAAAACAAAGAGCACAGGAGAAACAGAGAAAGAGAGAGAGAAAGAGGGGAAGAGTGAGAAAGAGTGGGAGAGCGAGAAAGAGAGAATGAGAGAGAAAACGGGAGGTATACACATACACCCAGACACAGACACAGACACAGACACACACACTTGAAAGCATGATTACCTGAATAAAGTGCGTTTCTCCAGCCTGAGGTCTCGGGAGCAGAGCGTGATGCTGTCCTGGTCTAGCACCAGAGGCTGCAGGAACAAGAGCACAACTCTATTACTCACTATTACTTACAGACAGACAGACAAAGACAGAAAGACAGAAAGAAAGAAAGTCTCTGCATGTCAGTTAACTAATTAAAAATGTAATGTGTTGCATCAATTCTGAGAGAGTCAGTTTTGTCCCAATCTTTGTAGTATTAATTTAACACTCCTCCCTTACATATTTAACTCCTTTACAGTTAAATCAACTTTTGGCAGTGTAATTTCAACTCTTAATCTTACACCTAGACTCTTAAATTAACACTTTTGCTGAACACTGGGAAAATAACTCTGAGAATGTTGCTGTCTGGGATGTTTGGGGGAGTATATAACTGACAGAGATGGCAGACAGAATGTGTGTGTGAAGACGGCAAGCCCCACCATCTCCCCTTCAATGAGGAAGCGGCCTATGGAATCATTGTAATAGTATTCTGTACATGTGGGAGAGTATATAACACACAGAGATGGACAGACAGGATGTGTGTGTGTGTGTGTGTGTGTGTGTGTGTGTGTGTGTATACGTGGAGGCCGTGGCTATCCCCACCTTCTCCCCTCCGATGAGGAAGAGGTCTACGGCGGCGAGGTTGAGCTGGTGTCGCTGGCAGAGCTCGAGGAGGAGCTGACGTACGGGGACGCCCGGCTGGAGCAGCAGGGAGCAGCAGGAGCCATCGGGCAGCGACACGCTACACTGGCGCGGCCATCGCTCGCGGTCACGCTCACGATCACCGCGATCGCCACGCTCCCACACCGCCACCGAGTTACGGAACTCACACTGCAGAGAACACACACACACACACACACGAGTATGTTATATGCAGAGGTAAATATACAGAAACACACACACAAACACACCCCTCACGGTACTTACACTGCAGGGAACACACACACACACAGGCATGTTATAGGCAGAGATAATTACACATGCACACATATAGAATGGGCAGGAACACGCTACACTGGCACAGATCACGTCATTCACACTGCAGAACACACACACACATGAACATATAATTTGTATATATGAGATGAGATATAAATACACACAGATACACACACTGTTAACATATTAACTACATACACACTAAGGTGAAAGTCTCAGTTAGCAGGTGTGTAAAAACAGTAGTCAAAAGATGAGAGAAGAGAGTTTTGCATACTGCTGTACAAATCACAACATATGGTTTAATGCCTGTCCCAATAGCATAGTCTGCTTATACTCTAGGCCCTAGCGGTGAAGATATGGTCAAACCCTTTATATTTTTAACATCTTTTTTTTAAATTATATTTAAGTATTTGTGCATTAATCACTAGTCATATCATCATTATAACATTCAGCATATCCACATTTTCCTTCAAATGCAAAGATTCTGCATCTTTACCACACACACATGCAAACAGACACGCATGCATACATATGCTCATGCAGACACACAAACACACACACACACACACACACACACACACACACACACACACACACACACACACACACACACACACACACACAAAAACAAAAGACCAGAGTCCCTTTATCATATTGGTCACGATC
>CM059284.1:11902951-11920451 GCA_030347295.1 Setipinna tenuifilis
AGCTCTGTGTTAATGTCGTGCTGGTAACACTTTCTATTGAAGCCTGTGTTGAAAGAACTCTATAAACACATTCATAAAGACTTATAATGCATTCATGAAGTATGTAAAGTATTCATAACTATATATACATACTCATGACTGTACTCCTGTATGCTATGTCATAAGCCCTATTCCACATTCAAGTGAGACACTGCATTCTTAATTATAAAGCTTTAGTTGCCTACAAATGCAGTAATGAGTATGTATAAATAGTTATGCATACTGATTGCAACCATTATTAGGCTTTATGAAGGCATTATAACCCTTTATGAATGTATTTTTATAGAGTCTTATGAATACAAACTCTGTAGAAAGTGTTACCATTGTGATTAATGCCACTAATTAATTCTGCAGACTGTAGACTCTCACCTGTTTCTTGTCATTCTCAGGCACCTGGCTAAAGAACTCGCACGCCTGCCAGAACAGAAGGTTCTCCTCACTGAACTCCTTCTTCAGAAATTCCTGTTAATACATAAATGAAACACAGTTGTCATCACTGGAGGGAGCCTGTTTACATTTCCACAGTCAGGCGGTCTTACAGTCTTGCTCAGAGTGCTCCTGGGTGACGAACAGGTATGTCACCCCACACATCATCAATTACGTCAGACTCTCCGAAAGGTTTTCGCCTGAGGGTATGATCAGCAGTCAGCGAGGCACACAAGATTCGATGATCCGGTTGAGTAGATTCAACATGTTCAAACCTGTGCACTACCATGGAAGTCTACACCAAAGGGCTTGCTCGATCGGTTGGAAAACCAGTTAATATCAAACAAAAATGTATTAACTGAATGTTATCTGAAGTTTGTACTTGTTGGTAAAGAAACAACATCAGATATCACAGGGTGTCCTGGACAAACCTCTTATAACTTTTAAATCATCTACTAAAAATCATACAAATTCATGTTTTACGTAACAGTTTTTTTTTAAATGTCTAACACAGGAGAGATTATGTGTGACTCATCCAATGACTACCGTCCATAGCCCTTAAATGAAGCAGAAATGTGTTGTTTGTGCCAGTTAAATTTAGCTGCTTTGTTCCGGAATGGTGTGAAGAATCAAGCACATCTTACTCTATGCCAGCAACAGGTGGGTAGTGGTGGTGGTGGTGGTGGTAGTGGTGTAACAGGGTGCATGGTAGGGCTGGTCGATTATGAAGTCAAATAAAACTCACTATTAATTTAACGTTTTACTAATGTCAATGTCAATTATTTTAAAATGATTTCAATTTCGTATGTTTTTATGTCTACATATGTATCATTCTCATAGTTCACTGACAAAGCTTGTACTGTGAGTATGCTCTGATATTAAATACACACACATGATGAAATGTACAGAAGCTTAAGAAAGAATTAATTAAATAATAATATAAAAAACTGTAATGATTCATTGACATTACAAGTTTTATGAAAATTGATTGTTGCCAATGTCAGTTTTCGAATATTATTTTCTGATGAGTTGGCCAGCCTTAGGGCATGGAGGTGGTGGTGGTGGTGGTGGTGGGGTGGGGTATGGTGGCACTGGGATGGTGACGGTGACGGTAATAGTGGTGCTGGAAGTAGGGGCATGGGGATGGGCACTGGGTGGTGCTGAGATGGTGGAGAAACCCTTAGGGAAAAATACTATCAAGTACTATAAGAGTCAGAGAAATATTATAGAAATACTACAGATGCTATAGAAAATAGGGGAAAATACTATTGAGTATCTTGTAGTATTTTGTTGGACATTTTATTATAGAAATATTATAGGAATACTACAGATACTATAGAATCTTGTAGTATTTTGGGACATTTTACTATAGCAATATACGATTGTACTACAGGAACACTTTAGGAAGGAAAAAAATATAGAAGTATTATAAATGGATGGTAGCAGTACTGTAGAACACCATAGAGGTATTATCTAACTAATATACAAACTATAGAAAACATATAGAATTCCTATAGGATCTTTTTCATTAGGGATGTGACGTATGTATGAGTGGTGCTGGTGGTTGGGGGCATGAGGATGGGAGAACTTACGGAGAAGTATCGGACGCCCACTGGGTCCTGCAGCAGCCTCTCGAAGCTGACGGCCCAGGAGGCGACGCGACGCTCGGACAGACGACGGTGGCTCTGGGGGCCCGGCAGACTCCCGTTGCTGTTCAGGCTGCTCTCGCTGCCGCATGCCTGCAGGTCCGCACAGCGCAGCTCTGCATGGGCACAAAAGGTGAAAAGGTGAAAAGGTCAGGAGGAGGAGGAGGAGGACATGGCGGCCGGCACAGGCATCAAATCACTGGTCCTGGGTCAGCAAAAGACAACATGGTAACCAACTCCCAAACAAGCCTCAACTGGAAGATCAATGTCTCCTTTATGATGTTTTAAGCTTCATCAGATTAGTGACTTGACGTTTTGTTACAATTAGCCCGAATAGTGTTTACTTTAAAGGGATGTTTGTAGCTGTCTGTAGACCCACTCAAGTAAAAAGCTACAGATACAAGATCAGAGGCTACGGGTAAGATTGATTAGCTTGTGCCTGCGGAAGAGGATTTGTTCTAGGTTAGTTGTGTGACCCCTTAAAAGGGTCAGAATGACAGTACATGAAAGAGACGAGTACGGCACGGGTGAGCTAAATCCAGCAGTTTTTTTTTGTTTTTTTAAACAGTGCTGGAACCCATACATCAGATCAGAGGAAACTGGGTCGACACAGGTGCGGGAGACTAAGAGCATGTCAGTATAAACAGATTACCCGAAGAGTCTTAACAAGACACCCAAAAAAAAGCATGTCCACTTTGAAAAAAAAAAGATTCTGAAGTGGTGCAGACAAATATATGGGCAAAATAATCTCTTTCAATAGCTGATGCTTATATGGGTTGTATTATTATAAGTCAAAACATGTACACAGTCTTAGGACAAAAAGGCTGGACTATAAATATTTCAGACTTTGTTTGATCAAATATTCTATTCTGATATGTTCATATTTTGGAGTTCACACACCAAGCAACACAACTTCACAAACTAGGCACAGATGGCAACTCTGAATCTCTCAAACTCTCTACTGTGATCTACAAGAGAGATTTCAAGGTCTGTTTCAAAGAGGTGGGCTGTGGATAAGATGCCGTGTTATTCCCCAGAGTGTAATTTATAGAAGCCTTTGTTTAGGCATATTTGGCCTTCACCCAGTTAGAGGCAGGCCCTACAGCAGATACATCCAAACCAAATTGACAGATAACACACACTACAGTATTCTGACCATCCAGTATTTATAAAACATGAAGATCCGCCAACATACTAAAAACCTTGAGGGAAACAGCTGCAAGGGAACTACCCATAATTCCTTCTCAGTGTCAGGTGTTGGCTTAATGCTTACGCCTGCCTTTCAAGCACTGATAACCTGATCCAAATATCTATCAATCATATGATAGGCTCTTTCAAATGTAAGGCCTACATCGCTCATAAGCAAATGGCTGGCCTGACATATACTTGTTCGAGTAGCATTTCCCCATTTTTTACTTTATCACAATAGGTTTAATAAAGTGAAGCCAAGTGTTATCTTACACTATATATACAAATATACATAAATAAATATCTATAAATATACATATAATACATACATATATCTCTTTGCACAAGGAACAACCAAATACAAGTTGCAGTTGACCCAATGTGTGGCATAAGAGTTAAAAAGACCCAAAAAATATCAAATAAATAAACAAAAGTATGTAATAAGAAAAAGGATTAGGAATATTAGTATTGTCCCTACTTTCTGGGTTACAGTCTGCAATCCGGCCTGAATCAAGCAGACCATCTTGCAAGGCACCTCTTAGAAATACCTAACCCTAACCCCAGTATTAGGATGTCTGACGTCTGTCTCATTTAGCTAGACCATGTCCGCCATGTGTCACTGTGAGACGGGTGTATCAGCGGCACAGGTGCCGAGACAACCATGACCCCCCTCAGGGGGGGCACGGGTACCGCTACAACCCCAGCCAACCACCCCAGCCTGGGGGTGATCAAAGCAGGGTCACACCCTTGACCACTATATCATGCTGGGCCGTTTCACGGCCGTCTCAGCCACCCCACTCAACCCCTACAAAACAGCACAGCTGGGGGTCAATGATCCCCCATAAAGGGTTGACCTCTGGGGAAAGTGCCCTAAAAATATCCCTCAGACACTCCCAGAATATTCAGCAACACGTTTCTTTTTTTTTTGGCTGTCTGAGGGGGCTACCAGACTTTGTCTTGGAACTTGAACTGAACTTGCCTGACTTAGCAGAGCTAATTTATCAATTTAAATGATGCTTCAGAAAACTAAGCTTTGAACAAACAAGTTTCAGAAAATACTTTTAATTCAAAATTCAACTCTTCTTTCACACACTGACATTTTCAAATAAGATTTTTTTAAAGACAAAAGAAAATACCAAATCAAATCAGTCATCCAAGGACAATTATCACCACGAATATTCTACTAGACTAGCAGAAAACCTGTCCGCTATATTTTGTCTCTGCAATAGCTAGGGAATATGAATTGAACCTAGAAAAACTCTAAAGGGACAATGCAGAGGCCATCTCTGCCTAGATGCTCACACTCAAGAACTTATTTTCACACCACAAGGCAAGTAAACACAGCAAACAAACTTCAAGCTCCTTCGCACACACACACACACGCACACGCACACACATACACAAACACACTCTTTCTCTCACAGACACACACTGACACACACACACACACACAGACAAACACACACACACACACATACAGGTACACACACACACACTCTTTCTCTCACACACACGCTCTCTCTCTCTCACACACACACACAAACACACACACACACTTCACCACCGAAAGCAGGATAACTCCAATGAAAACAACCACGGCCTGCCTGGCCAACAGCCCCCACAGTCCCTCCAACTGTTCCTGCTTCCCCTGAGAGCAATCATCTCCTGCCTCCACTCTCACAAGTCAAACAGCCCTGCTATCCAGCCAAGAGCCTCAGCCATGTACACTGTAAACCCGGATAAGTTAATACAACTCAAAACTTTTGATGTAACTGATTACGTCAATAGTTTTGAGTACATTAACTATATATTTTAATTAAAGTTAATTTAAATGAATTTTGTACTTAAACTTTTAAAGTTCACTTTAATTAAAATATACTCAAAACTATTGACGTAATCAGTTACATCAAAAGTTTTGAGTTGTATTGACAATCCGGGTTTACAGTGTACCAAAAACAGCACTGTGTTTGGCTACTCTTGCAGTTAAACTCAGGTTTTCAGACAGTCAACATGTCTTACATGTTGGCCTAGATAGCAATTTGTTCACCGCAACCCTGAGTTCATCTAGGAACAAAATGGAGTAAACACAAGAGGGATGTTTTACTAGTCAACTAAGTAAAACTATACATCATATATCACTATAATCATTATAAATATGTAATAGTACGTTATTATAACTTGGGACTATTGTTGCTGTTGTTGTTATCAATGTTATCACTGTCTTCATATCCTACTTTAAAGCACAATGAGGTTATGGTGTCGCGTAAAAGCTTAGCAAGGTTACTGTGTTTACAGATTATGACTGGGAGAGTCACTTTTAAACACAAGTATTCAACAACTAGCCAATGGCAAAGCTAATTCAGAAAGTGTCTCGAAATAAAGAGAAGCACTGACAGCCAATTCAGCACCAGAAACTTGCATTGTCTATTATGTGGTAAAATCAGAAAACCTTATCATTTACCTCAGGTATATCCCAATCAGTAAAATACCATATGTGTGACAAACAGGATATAGCCAACAATGCTTTATCAACGGCTTATCAAACTGCTGTATAAAGTGAGTGACTGTGAACACTTTTAGTTGAGTAAAATCACACAACAAAGCTTATCCATGGCGTGTAGAGCACTGTCAGTAAGCAACACATTGCAAGCCTGATAGTCATGTTATCCAACAGTTGTTTTATCAACTGCCAATCAATGTACAGAGTAAGGATGTGAACCAACAGACAGACAGGCAGCTAGGCAGGAAAACAGACACACAGAAAACCAGAGTGAAAGGCAGAAAAGAGAGACAGTAAAACAGACAGACAAACATAAACGGATGAAAGAATGGACAGAAGAGAAGAGAAGAGATAAAACTAAGGAGACACACAGACAAGTAGATAGATGAAATTAAGGAGCGAGACACAGAAGAACAGTGTGTTAGACAAGAATGACTGACAGATAAAAAGAAGGTAGAGACCAGATAAATAGAAAATAAGATAGCGTACTCACCACTGTCGGAGGCCGCGGCCGACTGGAAGAAAACAAAAAGAGACATGAGTGAGAATCCACCGTCATGGCCGTGAGGGCTCACACACGCTGCCTTAGGGCTCGACACACACTCCTCAGGCATCTCCAGGCCCATACACTCTCTCCAGTTGTGTCTCTATGCGTGTGTGACTGTGTGTCTGTGTCTGTGTGTGTGTCAGAAGGTCTGTGTGCGTGAAAGAGGGACAAGAGGGTGTGTTTCAGAACACTGTGATGTAGAAAGGGGTGGCTTTTTTTCCTCCTTTGTGCTCCCCTCCCACACACACACACACACACACACACACACACACACACACACACACATTAGTGTGGTAATGGGGTGGGCCATTCAGCAGCACCCAGCTGTTCACACCTCAGCACTGGGCACCACCCCTCCCCCCCACACCAACTGGTCCCTTGTCCCAGACATGCCCAAACAAACACACACACACACACACACAAACAGACTGAGGCATGTACACAAATTAAAAACACACACAAACACACACACACACAGATTCATGCACACCACACACACACACACACTCCAGCACGCCCATACACCTACACAGAACACTCCTGAGTGCAAACATACTCAAGAGAAGGTACAAATACTTCTACATGGAAAAACCACTAATCAAACATTTGTCACAACACACAAAGCTGAACAGTACACACACCCTATCAAGCAAATCATTAAGACACACACACACACAGACACACACCCATATGCACACACACACACAAGCATGCACGCACACACACACACACACACACACACACACACACACACACACACACACACACACACACACACACACACAAATCTAGGCAAAGGTCTTTGCTTAAATGTTCTGCTGTATGTGGATAGGGGTTTATGGAGAAAGAAAAAAGACATTGAGCGCTTTCCCATCTGTGTGGGCTTCAGAACAAGGAACTTGAATAAATATTACACCCCTCTCAACAATGTGGGAACTGACCCACATAGACTGCAGGCCGCAGTGGGTAAAGGAAAAGCCAAACCACGGTCAAGCAAATCAGAGAGTTAGCCTGCTTCCACATACACACGCAAACACACACACACACACACACACACACGGACACACTGACAAACACATTGACAAACACAACCAGGCACACACACAAAGACACACATGCACGCACACACACACAAAGACACACACACACACACAAAGACACACACACAAAGACACACACACTGTTTGTTCAACTGGAGGAAGTGCTGGTGGCAGCTGGGCACGTGGGGTGTGAATGGAGAGAGGCAGGAGGTAAAAAAGCACACACACACACACCAAACAAACACAACTGCGCACACACACACACACACACACGGGCCCTCCACCACATTCATTTGTAAGTGTGTGTATGTGTGCAATTCTGTGTGCGTGTAATTCTGTGTGTGCACAGCGCACGCTGAATGTGCAAGTGTGTGTATGCTATGAATCAGGCCTTTTCCACATTTATTGGTAAGTGCACTGTGGCCTTCAGTCCATATTAGTCCAGCTTCAGTAAACGCTTCTGCTGCCATGACAAACACTCCAGACACTCCGTAGAGCCATTCTGTTGTAAAACTTCCTCTCATCCTCACCACATCACCACAGCTCCAGTATGGCTTTGGCACTGAACAGCCAACAACGTTCTCAGTAACCATTCCCACAGAACACTCACATAATATTCTAGAACATTCTAAAAGACAATGTGCACATTCTGAATGTTAACTCATTCACTGTATAGTGCAGTACATGTGGAACTAGACAATGTAACTAACATATTATGTAGTCCACCATATAGTATGTAGTGAATGAGCAAACATTTTTGTCTGGCACCTTTGTTTTGCACTGCTAACATGCCAACACCAGAGAACGATGGCCAGTTTTGAACCCTTGATAAGCCTGATCCCCCAATTCGCCCTTTACTCTTCAGGGCGCAATTCAACCCTGGTGGGTCATTAGCAAATCTGACATCAAGGCAATCCACTTAAAGGTCCTATTGAAAATACTAATGAGCTAGCTTTTTATATGCTAACGCTAGATTGGGGGGGGGGGGCTCTTGGTCAGGCCGTGGAGTGAGCTAATCAAACAGCTCCCTAAATCCCCAACAGTAGATTAGCGACAGTTGTCTGAGGATTGTGTGTGTGTGTGTGTGTGTGTGTGTGTGTTTGACAATGTGGGCGTACCATCAGACGGTGTCAACTTGAAAAGAATGTCTCTCTGTGTATGACCAAGGATAAGTTGACAGAAAGGAAGCAAACACAAGCCCAATCAAGGCCAGGCCGTTATGTAATAAGGGATTTAAGAGAGCTTTACTGCAGAGAGTATAGTGGTATACAGACTTCAAGACTTGTATTATCATTAAACAGTTGTCTGTACAACAAAATTAAAACAGCACCCAAGTGAAGAGCCTGTAGCCACTGTGCGCGCCACCATCTTGCAATCACTTCTACAGGCACCTAAATGTTATATGGGACCATATAGGAGACTACAACTTGACATACAAAAAAGACAAATGCTTTTTTTACTGTGTTTTTTATGAGTGATGTTCAAAGCAGTGTGCTTAGCACACCCAAACTTCTTTACACACACACACGCCTGACACATACACTCACATAAATAAACAGAGAAAGTACTGTAAGAGACTCTTCCTCTTTCACACACATAGACATAGACACAGACACAGACACACAGAGACACTCCACCACATACACACACAAAATGCAAAGACGTAAGCAAGGGCTAATTCCAAATAACTCTGATCGTTTAACAAAAACCACTTCAGAGTTGGAGCCCTAGTTGTGCTTTCAAAGCCAAGCCCGCCAAGGACCTGTCTGGGTAAGCCTGGGCAAGCCTGTCCACCTCCTTGGCCCAGACACGGCGTGGGTTTGGGTTTTCAGTTGAACTGGCACAACCAGATCTGGGTAGGACTGGGATTTGCAGCCGAGCCTTTCACCTTTGGCTGGCTGACTAGAACATGTGGTTGACTGCTATTCACGAAACGCTTACGCACACACTCACACTCATTGTACATTTATACACCATTTACACACACTCAAACTTTAAAATAAATACACACACACACACACACACACACACACACACACACACACACACAGTCCGTAGGCATTACAACATTTGCAAAAGACTGTACACTAGCATATTTAAACAAAACACACGCACACAAGCACACACACACACACACACACACACACACACACAAGCATCCCTCCCCTTCCTCTTGCTCACGATAAATAAGGTAAGCAAAGCCCACAGTGAGCAGCGATCTCACCACAGATCAGCACTTTCTATCAGAGATGATTGATGACAAAGACTTCCTGATCTCTGGAGTGGAGGGCTTGTTATTTTTCTTAAATCAATCTGCCCTGGCTGAGGGCCCAGCAAAGGGCCCCTTCTTTGTGCTGCACTCGCTGGCTACCGCAGAGCCAGCGCTCCCGCTCTCGCTCCCGCTCCAGCCAAAACCACAGGCTAACAGTATTCAGGTCAGCCATCCATGCTGGCTGGCTCATTTAGACCAGAGAACCAGGCCTCCTCAGAGAACCAGTGCTCCTCATCTGTCTTTGTAATTGTGCTCGCAGTTCTCCTTCGTACTGAGTAGGCCTAAGCCTAGGGTTATGATCAGATATGTGCAGTGCTTTAATGCAAAGCACATTGAGGTGGAAATGTGTCATCATGTGTCCTAAACGCCATGCTTATCTATAGCATGTGTATTATTAGTCTATATGTCGTGGCTCTGTTTTGGAACTGTATGCTGACTGACTGACTGACTGACTGACTGACGGACTGACTGACTGGCTGTAGTGGAGGGTAAACACAAGTAAACAGAGGTTACTCACCTCTAAAATCTCAGATATAGAGTTTATCCACCTTTGAGGACAGTTTGTTCACATATTAACAGAGTGCATTTACTTCATAATATAGCTTATGTACCAAATACAACTTCTAACATTCCAACATTACACTACATCCTTTATATTTACGATCTGTGCACTAGGGACCATTTGAAATACCCCTTGCATTGCTCAAAATTATTTTGAATATCTTTTTCAAACATCTGATGCTGTACAGCACCCCAACCTCACTGTGATTACCAAATTCATAGTTTACCCACCTCCTCTTTTACCACTGACTGCACCCCTGTTCCTGCCCCAGAAGACTCTGAGAGACGTCAGTGCCAGAGAGGAAATTCCTTGGTTACAGTGGCACCGGGGTGACGTCAAACATGGGCAAACACGTTTTACACTATTACGCAATGCACTTAACACAAGAGCTGTCTAAAGATTAACATGGGATGTAAATGCTAGCCTGTCAATGGCTAGGGGAAAGCAGGTTAGGCAACAATGACAACACGTTGTTGTGGAAATTCTGATTCACCTATTTTATGTCTAATTTCATAAGTCTGGGAAAAAATTAAATAGCAGCAGAGTCACTAGATACAGAAAGGGAAAAAAACAAAAAGAGGAATATGGACACTACACCTCAAAATCCATGTGACCTAATCTTACAAAAACCCTCTTCGGTTGCATACCTAACCTTAGTCTCTTCAGCTGTTACAATACCACCGCCTTTAAAGAGTGGGTATACATGAATGGGCATCATAATGTGATCTGATATAAGTCTTTAACTTATCTATCTACCTCTCTACTGTAAACAACAGGGAGGCTAGTGTCAAAGCCTTTGGGAGCAGAGGGAGGGATCACCATTTACAGCAATGATTGTTAAACTTGGTGGTGCCAGGATCAATGTTAGGAGATACAGTATGTGTGAATAGATCCTCACCTTTCATCAGCATAAACATTAAGCTCAGGTAGAGACTAAATGTGGAAAAGGATCTTGCCCATACAACCCCCATTGCCGCAACATAATTATGCATATACTGTAATTTGTGTTCACATTTTGTTTATGCAGTAGTAATTATGCTAAAGAATATTCATAGCAAGCTGTCAGTGGTGCAGGGGGTACTCAGTAGGACATAGGAGCGTCTCTGACAGTATGCGGCACTGAAAGGTTTGGGAACCACTGATCTACTATAAAGACCTGCGAAAATGGTTGAAGGAAGCCTTTTAGAAGGAGAGTAAAGGGTTAACTGTCTGCCCAAAAGAACTGGAAAGATGGTGACCAGGCCTTCAAAAGTGGAGTGATGGGTTAATTATCTACGGTAAAGAATTAGAAAGACAATGACTGAGCCTTTAAACCAACAGTAAGTAGTTTTTTTTTCAACCTTAAAATAGTGTCTCCAAACTTGTGTCAGTGGTTCTTCAACTCGTACCAGTATGAATGGCACTTCTGAATTCGCTTTGTGGCACTCCATGGGCTTTAACTGCACTACGCAAGTTTGCCAAAGTGGATCGCTGATCTGCAGTTCAAATGAGACATAAGAAAGACAATTCCACTTTTTAGCTGCAGGGCGACCAAAGAGGAAAAGTGCTTTAGTGTTGCTTTAAGAGTAGGGCAAAGGCTGACAATGCACTATAATGACAGTCACTAGGCCTTTCAGAGTAGAGCAAGGGTTAAGGCCTAGACAGCTGTCACATGATTGGCTTGTGTACAGCCTGTAGTGGCAGGGAAAACCCAGGCCAAGCCAAACCAGGGCAGGCCAACCCAGACCCCCACACCCACACCCCTATTCACACACTGTACTCCTCCCCCCGCCCACTCACCCACACACACACACACACACACACACATACCCACACACACACCCAACCCAGGTCCGCATCCCATCCACCCACCCAACCCAACCCACCATCCTCCACCCTTCCCACAGACCACAAGACTGCCCCAGCCCCATGAAGAACCAGCAGCGCTCAGAACAGCCCCTGCTGTGGTCTGGACAGAATGAGTGTGTGTGAGAGAGAGGGAGAGGGAGAGGGAAAGGGAGAGGGGGAGGGGGGAAAAGAAAGAGAGAGAAAAAGGGCAAGAGAGAGAGAGAGAGAGAGAGAGAGGGAGAGAAAGAGAGGGAGGAAGGGAAAACGAAAGCAAGAGAAAGAGGAAGAGAGAAAGACAGGGGGAATGAAAGGAAGAGAGCATTTGGATGCATTTGGTGGCATTGGGAGAGGGTAGTGTGATGGTAAAAATGCATCTGACATGGTAAAAGTGCATGTGTGTGTGTGTGTGTTTGTGTGTGTGTGTGTGTGTGTGTGTGTGTCAGATTTGAGAAATAGAAAAAGGTAGGGAATGTGTATTGGAGCTGGACGATATACTATTCCACTTTCAACATTTATATTTGTGTGTGTTAAACAGACAGCCCCTTAACAGAAAAGTATGGCTAAGCTTTAGCTATTGCTTCCTTGCACCACAACATCTGTAACCATCACATGCACAGGTGTGTATGGGTGTGTGCATATGTGTGTAGTCAGTAATGGAAAATAGTGGGTGTGTGCAGTGCAGTGTGCAGTAACCAGCCTGTCCAACCCCCCAAACCCCCTTCCCTACACCTCTCCTCTCCACCCAAATCCCTTTCCCACCTCTCTATCCTCCACCCAACCCCATGCTCACCCCTCTCAATCCTCAACCCAACCCTCCCAAACCCTCTCTCTTCTACCTACTCCCCTTTCCTAACCCCCTCACCTCAACCCAAACCTCTTCTCTGCCACACCACACTCTCTCCAAAACGTTTCCACACCCCTTTCCTCTCCACCAACAACCCCAACCCCCCCACCCCCCAACTCTTGACCCAACCCTCTTCTCCACGCCTGCCTTCCAAAATGCTTCCACCCCAAAAAAGTGGGCACGCACACACAAACATACACATACATACACACACACACTCTAAGTTCTGAGGTCATGGTCCTCTCGCTTCTGATGCTCCATCGAGGGGGGGGTGGGGGGGTGGACACTACTGCTCTTGCGGAGGTGGCTGATCACACACACACACACACACACACACACACACACACACACACACACACACGTGTCTGTCTAGGGACAGGCTTTAAATAGCTGGCCCCAAAGGGCCCTGTCATACTCAGTAGTGTGTTATTAGACAGGCCGAGCAGGGGAAGCCCGGTTCAGCTGCAGCCACATGGCACAGCAGGGCACACACACACACACACACACACACAGATGCACACACACACACACACACACACACACACACACACACACACACACAGACATACACACACACACACAGACATACACACACACACGCACACACACACACAGATGCACATACTCACTTATAAAGACTCTTTCTTTTTCTCTCTCTGTCTCTATGTCACACACACACACAGATGCACACACTCACAAACACTTATAAAGACTCTTTCTATCTCTCTTTCTCGCTCTCTCTCTCTCTCTCTCTCTCTCTCACACACACACACACACACTCATTCACTCAAACACATACACACACTTGTAAAGACCTTTTCTTTGTAAGAGAGATATACAAACACACAGTATTCAAGAAATTGTTTTGCCTGTAACACAGAAGCATGCCTTTTCTCATAGACAGACTTATTTTCTCATGGACACACACGTGTGTGCTTGTACGCACGCACACACGCACACACACACACACACACACACACACACACACACACACACACACACACACACACACACACTGTACGCACAAACACACACAGTCCTTGGCCAGAAGACCTTGGGATGCATCCCAGTGTTGCTGAAACAGAATCTCTCCTAATGGACTTGTTCAGCAATCTGAAAAGGATATTTGTTTGAAATGTTTTCGAAGAGGAGATTTGTATGAAACACCGACGCTACAAAGCGGGTAAACAACGGCAACATGGCAGACTTCTTCCTATGGACCTCGGAGTTCCCACATAATGACCGGTTGTCTAGAAAATGATACAAGCTAGTGGTCAGAGCCGTAAAATGTTATGATCGCTACCCATTCAGAAGGGACTGCAATCCATCCTCCCCCCCAAAAAAACGGTCTCCTGTAACTCCACAGCCTGATTACAGCATGTTACTGTGAAATCCCTTAAGTAGATGGGAGAGAAAAAAAAAGAACTGGGGGGAAAAAACATTGTGAGTCACATCTGGGATGGTGGCCATCACCTGAAAAGCTCTCTGGGCTTTAAGAGTGGTGCTAACCGCTAACTGTCATCCAATGCCAAAGGTGTAAATGAAGCTCTTTACAGTGGCCCCGGCAACCACTCACATTTACAGCGGATCTCCACAGGGGAGCCATTTTGTTTCTAACGAGCCGTGCCAGTGAGCGGCGGCACTGCGGGGGGACACAGCACTACTGGGCTTCGGTGCAAACGGGCGTCCATTCCGGCTCAAAGGGCTCAGGCCACCCACAGTTTGTTATGGCTTCCTGTCATACGCTTGTTGCCCGTTTGCCTCCTCGGTGGCCCTGTACACACACACACACACACACACACACACACCAACACACAAACACTATCATTCTTTCTCTCTCTCTCTCTCTTTTTCACATACACATACAAAAACACTATCATTCTTTCTCTCTCTCACACACACACACACACAAACACTACCATTTTTTCTCTCTCTCTCTCTCACACACACAAACACACACACTCACTCACCCACTTTCTCACACACACACACACACATTTTATATACCAAATTTGATTCCACCTTACTAGTTAACAGGAATACAATTTTCTGAATAGTCCAGTAGTTCTCACACACACACACACACACACACACACACACACACACACACACACACACACACATACACACACACACACACACACACACACACACACACACATACACAGACACACACACACAGACACACAAAGACACACACACACACACACGCACATGCACACCCACACACACACACGCACACACACACACACACACACACGCACACACACACCTGCTCCTGTTTCCCATCCTCTCTCCTGCTGAGATACTTCACACCTCTGAGGACGGCTGAGAAAATGTCCCGATGTGTGGCAGAGCAGCCAGGGGTTTTACAATAACACAGGTGCCAACCCAACCCACCAGACAACAACAACACCGGGAACGGGAACTCTGGGTGACTTCGTGACTGAGAGCCATGTGGTCACTCCGTGGTCACTGAGTTCAGCTAATGAGGACTCATGGGGCACTCTGCTCGCAAAACCCGACAGACCTTCACTGTGTGCGCGAATCGGAAAAACGACTTCACTCACACTCACACTCACACTCCTGGAGAAATTCCTGGAGAACTGAGTCAACGAAAATTCGGGACATCGAATCCATCGAAGCCTTTGAACTACAGAAAGAAAAACCACACTCGGTAATTTAGCCAAGAAGACGGCTCCAGAATGACCTTGTGTGTGTTGTGTGGTGTGTGTGTTGTTTAATGTTAAAGCAGCGAGATAATTTCACAACAGGCGATTCAGGGATAGGAGATGAGTGGAGTCACAACAGAGCATCGCTACACACCACCGTGACATGAGAACACGGCTCACACAACGAGCAGACCAAACACGGCGACAAAAACAAAGAGGAACGCCTCCGCTCCTGTCTGGAAGTCTGTCACGGTTCGTGACAGCATAAACTACTGTAGATGAGTCTTTCCACAGCTTCACCACAGCAAGAGAGAGAGAGAGATACAGAGAGACAGAGAGAGAGAGAGAGAGAGAGAGAGGGAGACAGAGAGAGAGAGAGAGATACAGAGAGACAGAGAGAGAGAGAGAAACAGAGAGACAGAAAGAAAGAGAGAGAGAAAGAGAGAGAGGTAAAAAATCCTGTAAGCTACAACAGCAGCTTCTCCCTGCACACACTTGTCAGCATGTCTCTGCATGCCTGTGCGTCGGAGGAACTACAAAAACACACACACATGAGGAAACAAAAGAAAAGACAGATGCATCGCACACACACACACACACCCCACACACACCCCCCACAGTCATCTCACAACAAGGTCTCTAACCAGCAACGGGTGTGTGTGTTGGTTGAGGGGAGGGGTGGATGTTTAAAGGAAACGTTATTTCACGGAAAACATAGCCGCTTGTGTGTGTCTCTCTCTGTTTCCTAGCACATCTGTGGGCCAAGAGAGAACCACGCTGCCTGAGGTTTCTCATACACTTCCCTCCTCACCACAGCCGGGTAATGAGACAGATGGGAGGAGAGAGAAGGAGAGAGGGAGAGAAAGAGAGAAAGAGAGAGAGAGAGAGAGAGAGAGAGAGAGAGAGCAATGGGATAACAGCAATAGAGAGAGATGGGAAGAGAGAGAGAATGAGAGAGATGAGAAAAGACAGTAAGAAAGAGAAACATGGGACGAGAGCGAGAGAGAGAGGGAGAGAGAACGAGAAAGCGAGAAAAAGATGGGAAAAGAGAGATCACTTAATTGCTAAAACAGCTGATCGGACAGAAGAATTCTTCCTCTCACTCCTTCTCTCTCTCTTTCTCTCCTTCTCTCTCTCTCTCTCCCTCCACACACACACACACACACACACAGAAACAAGTTTGAAAAAAAGGGAAAAAAGTCCCCCCCCAACAAAAAAAGTTCTCTACCGGATCAGCGATACAACTTTCTAGCAGTTCCCCACTCACCATGTCGAGAACCTGGTTCCTCCGGAGTGAGAACCTCTTCTTCAGGCTCATTGTGCCGCTGTTTTGTTCTGCTGTTCCTCTACGCTGTGCTGTGCTGTGGGCACAGCCTCTCCTGCTGCCACTGTGGCGGTGCTCTGCTTAGTGAGTGAGTGTGTGTGTGTGTGTCTATCTCTCTCTCTCTGCTAGGGAACCAAGGAACCAAACCAACCACATGAGAACCGGCTTGTTCTCTCTCTCGCTCGCTGGCTGCCAGGCTCAGCTGAGCTGGTGGGTGAGGACTGAGTGGCGGTGTGTCGTTGTGGGCACATACCATAGCGCCGCTGCCTTGCCAAAAGTATCTCCACCCCCCCACCTCTCCACCGAATGAACGAGCAAACGAACGAACGAACGAACGAGCGCACGAACCGTGCCACGACTCAGCCGGCTCGTAATGACGAAGACGACAACTGGGGCTGTCTGTACACGCCTGGCTCAGAGATCTGCCAGAGCACCACGCTCCTGTCTATCTGATTCTGTGTGTGTGTGTGTGTGTGTGTGCGTGTACACGTGTTTTGAGTTTGTGTGCGTGTGGGTACATGTGTTTTGTTTGAGTGTGTGTGTGTGCGCCTGTGTTTGAGTGTGTGTGCCTGTGTTTATGTGTGTGTGTGTGTGTGTATGTGTGTCTTTGTGT
>CM059284.1:11925451-11927951 GCA_030347295.1 Setipinna tenuifilis
ACGATGTAACAATGTAAACAATGTAAAAAAACATGCATCACAAACTGGACAGTCAGAGGATTTTAGATCACTGAATCTGACTTGAAGAAAAAAAAAATATATATTGGATTGTAATCAAGGGCTACACCCTTTAAAAATGTGAATCTAAAGAGCTGATTGTTATCTATTTGAAGGGCTAGTTTGAGACGCCAGTAGGGGGGCCAGTAGAGGTGATTGAGGGGCTAATGAAGAATGGAAGCTAACAGATGGACGAGAGCCCCATGCACTCCCTGTGCGTCTCATAAACACAACCATTACTGAGGTTTACGTGCGGAGATATTTAGCAACTCCCTGCCGAGGCACGTTGCATTACACATCCCCACTGAGCCAAGACTGTTTTGGGGGGCTAGCTGTATCTATGTCTTGGGGGAAAAACGCAAGAGAAAACGCTAAGAGAGTGTAGTTCCTTCTTCACTTACTTTACTTATCTTTAACTCGCACAATCAAAGTAGTTTTACATTTTTCAAGTCTGAGTGTGGCTGCTTTTAAAACTATAACTCGGGAAAGACATCTGGCATACAAACAATAAACACCATGGACTGTGCCGCTATATGCAAATGTTCATTCAAATAGGACTTTGAAACTCGTAACATAATGTACGCTCTTCACACTGGCTTCTGTTGTGTTTTATGTTTCTTTTTGTTTTTCCTTTTCCTGGTGAACCTGTGAACCTCGTGTTTCTTTTGCCCGGGGGGCTAAAACTCACCACTACACCCATGACAACTACCACACCCCACCCAGTCCAAACTCTCCCTTTTTCGGCCTGTTTTTCCCCCCCTCCTGCCATTCAACCAGCGAAACTTTAGACCTGAAATTTAAGTCCTGTAATTAAACTCCATTGCAGCCATTGATCTATGCTGCGCTCTCCAAAAATAGCTTCTCTCTCTTGCTCTCTTTTCTTTTTTTCTCTCTCTCCCACTCTGTCTCTCTTCCTTACTCTCTTTGAAACTCACACACATACCGTACATTAGGACAGAGGGGGGTGGAACAAAGTGAAAACCGACAAACCCAAAGCCTGAATACATCATTACAGTAAAGACTGGAATAAAAATATTGTCAATAAACAGATAGGCTAAAGTGGGTAAAATCTTTAAATAGAGTTTAGAGCAGATATAAAATGTCAGTTTTTAGATCTTGGGCCCAGCATTTTCTTCAACATGGGAAATCTCCTCCTGTGAAAATGTCTGAAAACGCATCTTGTATCTTGAGTTTTATGTGAATTAGTCTAAAACATGCATCTTGTATCTTGAATCTTGTGTGAATTAGTCTGAAAATGCATCTCCTCCATTGAAATTAACCAGACACACAGCCTTGGGAGAGGACATCCATTTGACAGTATAACCAGCACATTAGAGCAGCACTCAACACCCAGCAGAATAACATTAACATATCTCATACAGAATAATGATATGATTATCAAACTCCACTGAATACAAATGAGATTTATTTTAAAGATGAGAACATATGTGTGTGTGTATGTGGGTTACCAAATAGATCTACAATGTGTCTATGTACATGTTAATATTTATGTGTTTATAACTGTTACACTCTCCTACTAATCAACTTGTCATTAAATTAAACAGATGCAGTTGGCTTATTCAGTGTTTGTTTATTTTTTTGTGTGTTGTTCCTTTTTGCTTCGGTTAATACTATACCTTATAATATGTTCATTAAAATGAAATATGTGTGCAAGCATGTGTATGTGTGTGTGTGTGTGTGTGTGTGTGTGTGTGAATGTGTGTGTGTGTGTGTGTGTGTGTGTGTGGGTGTGGGTGTGTGTGTGTGTGCGCACAGTATGTGTGCACGTGCGCGTGTGTGTCTATCTGAAAGTGCACATCACTTGACACAGTCGGCACACAGTCTACACATGGTGCTCATGATGCAAATTCTGTCATGCCTGTATGAACCGTGGCTCCACACCAGTCACCCACCCTCTGTATCCATACTTACTGGCACTTAGACTTTGCGTGTGCAAAAACACAGTAAACTCCACGCCACTAGGGGCAGTAGAACCAGATGTTGATGCAGCCAAGAAATACAGAAGTAGGTTTTACAACCACTGGCTGAAGTGTGTGTGTGTGTGTGTGTGTGTGTGTGTGTGTGTGTGTGTGTGTGTGTTTGGGGGAGAGGGTGGTCTTTCTGTGTGTGTGTGTGTGTGTGTGTGTGTGTGTGTGTGTTTGGGGGAGAGAGTGTTCTTTCTGTGTGTGTGTGGGGGGGGTGTTTCTAGTCCTGTTAAGGGACGTTTTGATAAATAATTGAGTTGGCCGCCTCTTTCTGCCTCTCTATCCCAACCTTACAGTATATCCTCAGCTGAACTGCAGTTAGGCCTCAACGCCTCAGTTTCACACATTCCTGCACAACCCAAAGAGCGGCAAAGCTGAGAGCTAAAGGGGACTAATGAATGTGAGTATTTAACTTCAGGGAACAAGAGCAAGTGCAGTGATTTTTGTATGTGTTTAGC
>CM059284.1:11930451-11932951 GCA_030347295.1 Setipinna tenuifilis
AAGGACAAGGAAAGAGATGTAGAGGGGGCAGGTGGCTGAGAGACGGCCTTGGGGGTTAGCCCTGGACTGATCACCATCATGGGGGAGGGGGTTTCTACCTTTCCCACGATTCTCTCTCCCTCTCTTTCTCCCTTTCTCTTTCTCCCCTTTATCTGTCCCTCTCTTCCTTTCTCTCTCTCCCCGTTTCTTTCCCTCTCTCGCCCTTAGTCTCTCTTCCTTCCTCTCTCTTCATCCCTCTCTCTCTCTCCCTTTTTCATCTCTCTCTCCCTCTCTCTCTCTTTTTCATCTCTCTCTCTCCCTCTCTCTTTCCCAATCCATCAATAGGCATTGTTACTGGGTCAAATGTGGCCAAAATGCCGACATATCAACACTTACTTCTATTCCCCAGTGGGTGTCACATGACTTGTTGAGGGCAGAAACCCAGCTGTAGGTGTGAGTGGGAATGGGAATACACTCATCTTCCTTTTCCTTCTTCATGAACACACATAACCAAACAAGACAAACCATTTTACAACTAATGCTAACACCAAGACCCCTTATTTGTATATATAGAAAAAAATTACCTGTTGCATATGAAATTCTATTACTACAAAATGATATGACTATACAATTCGGTATGATTTGCCATGCATTGAACAGGTAAATATGGAGTAAATAAGGCACTGGGGAAAAAAAAAACGGTGTAAGGGTAATACGTGTCTTTGAATTGTATCTCTCTGCTAAGTTGTTTGTGACACCATGATATTAAACTTGTAAACCTGTAAATTTTCCACAATTGCTAAATTTTCCACAATACATCACAGTACACCATACAATGCCCTACTGTGTGCATTTAACAGATACTTATGTGAAAAATCAGGAGACTGGAAAAAAGGGCATTGAATAACCTTGTTGCTTGACCTGCCTGATAAACTCAAGATGAAACTGAAACAGTCAGCTCTCGTGTTTTTGAGGAAGGCCTTTGGGGGGAGAAATATTATGACCGACCGAATGCTGAATGCTGGATGGGTATCTAGGGTTAGTCAATCCACAGGCAGTTCACACAACTGCTGCAGAGGTTCAGACAACTTGAGGAAGCTGAAAGGGTAAATGCAAACTAGTTGATGACGTGTGTATATCAGAGGGAGTGGGATGTAAGATGTGACAAGCACACCATGTAGCGAATCTGCCAATGCAGCTTACCCACGTTGGCTCTGTCTGAAATGCCCACTTGTCCCTTACATATAGTAGTGCACTATTTTAATGAACACATGGTCGGAGGAGTCCAAACAGAACCAAAGGTCCGCCACAGTGATTCAACATGCGCATTTATGATGGATGATTTTTACTGATTAGCCTACACTAGCTTGGTCATCTTGGTTGAAGAGTCAATCAAAGAGCGCTAATGAAAAATGATCAGGTTTAGTGCATGGCTGGAATGAATAAGAGGCAGGATATACTGAGCTACTTAGTGAGTTGTTAGCATTCACTGGGCACCCCCCAACCCGCTGTGTGTTATCAGTGGAAAAGAAAAAGGCTGAATAGTGACCATTAAAAAAGTGGGTGATGACAGAAGACAAGTGGAGATCTCTAAAGAATTAAGTGTGAGTGAGTGTGTGTGTGTGTGTGTGTGTGTGTGTGTGTGTGTGTCTTGGGTGTGTTTACGTGCGCTCATGTGTTTGTGTGTGAATATGTGGTGTATCTCTCAGTGTATATGTGTATGTATGCGCGTGTGTCTATGTGGTGTGTCTCTGAGAGTATAAAACAGTGTATGTGAGTGTGTATGTGTGTGTGTTCTTGGATGTTTGTTACGACACCTAAGAGACCTTCATGTCCCTGTGTGTGTGAAGAGCTTCAGAAGTCCTTTTAAAGAGCTGACACACTCCAGCTGGTGTTGGCGTTGTATGTTTGCCAAACCTCCTTCTAGTCTCTCTCTCTCTTACACACACACATACACACACACACACAGACAAATGTGTATGCAGACACACACACTTTGCATATGCATGCACACACACACACGTACATGCACACATGCACACATATGCACACAGACATACAATATGCATACACGCACACACACACACACACACACACACACACACACACACACACACACACACACACATACACACACAACCACATTTTAAAAGCATCACAGCATGAAAACGCATAGGAGTCATTTCCAGAATGTCATATCCATTTGCATTAAAGAAAAAAAGCTTCCATTCTCTCACCCAGAGGCTGCCTGCCTGGATGGATGGAGGCATGGGTGCATGGGGAGGGTGAGTGGTGTGTGTGTGTGTGTGTGTGTGTGTGTGGGTTGGCGAGCGTTAGGCTACATGTCTGTCCACCCACTCGCAGCAGTGAGCGGCGTGAGACCTGAGAGAGAAAGTGAGGAAAACCACCACAGGTAAAGAGCACCACAGCATCTTCCTTATCTGACTCACTAACCGCCACAGGCAGAGCTGGGGGGCACAGAGCAGACATTTGCACAAGACAAGACAAGACCACCCCCCTC
>CM059284.1:11937951-12114035 GCA_030347295.1 Setipinna tenuifilis
TCTATGCAAATGCATGTCAGTCTCACACAGACAGATACAACACAAAGATATTCACATGTAGACACCCACACACATTTGGAAACTCACATACTGACAATCATTCATACACATGTGCATACACACATACATAAGCCTGTCAATACACATGCATACACACACACATACACAGACATACACACACACACTTACACACACACACAAACACACACATACACACACTCTCTCTCTCTTACACCCACACCTGCCTCCTGAACATCACTATTACAGCTTGGCCTTTGTTCGCTACAAAGTGACCCTGAATCCAGCATCAAAGAAGTCATCAGTCGTGACCCTAAAGGTCAGGTCAGGTCAGGCTTGAGGCTCCGTTACCCAAACCCCCAAAACTGACCCGACCCCGGTACAGTCTCACTTGCTCTGCATCAGAGGCACAGCTAGACATTTTGAGCCCTATGCAACAATTGCCCTTGCGATTTTAGCCCCCCCTCTGCTTATTTCTAGTTTTTTGGGGGGGATTTTTCTCCTTTAGTTTAATGGGAAAGTTGAGAGGGACGGGAAGACAAAGAGAGAAAGAGAGAGGGAGACAGGAAATCACCTCGGGGTCGGATTCGCACCCGGGGCCTTGTATGGTATGGTATTTACAGTTTAGACTTTAAACTGACTTTATAACACTTCTTTTGACTTGCAAGTAAATATCGTGCTTCTTCCTATTAAGAAAGTACATACACACATCACCACAATTATACCCACATTATACCCAACTTGGGCAGCTGCACCACTGTGCCCCCCCCCCCCTTTATTATACAATATTAAAAATGATCTCACAGAGCCCCCCAATCAATGCTGGCTCTTACAATCGGTCCAACTCCCCCCTCCACACACACACACACACACATACACACATACATACACACACACACACACACACACCCTTGCTTTGCATCTCGCACCTGAGCATCGGCTTGGTCAGCGTGTCGACCCATCCCTCACAACACAAACAGCATAACATGGGCCATCACTATCACAGAACTGATCCTGTATCAGCTTCACGAATGACACCGGATGGCAGAGATTGCATTATGGGCGCTGTAAAGATGGCATTATGAGAGATGAGAGACAGCAATGGAGAGGGGACAAACTGCGCGGGGTGTGTGTGTGTATGTGTGTCTGTGTGTGTGTTTGTGTGTGTGTGTGTGTGAGAGCGATGTGTGCGCAGGGGTGAGTCACTATCCGGTTGTTACTCATCAACACTGACCACGACACACACCAGGCAATAGAACAGGAATAGGTTCCGAGTCTCCATCACTCACTCAAAGTGTGTGTGTGTGTGTGTGTGTGTGTGTGTGTGTGTGTGTGTGTGTGTTCATTGTGAGAGGTGTGGAGACTATTGTGTGTGTGCATGCTTGTTTGTGTGTGTGTGTTTGTATGTAAAAGACAGACCAAAAAACATTTGGAGTTTTATGAGGGTGTAAATGGAAGGGATGTTGTCTCCCTTTTTACTGTGTGTTTAGTTTGCTTGTGCAGATGCATGTACATATATGTTGGTAAGGGGCTTTTTTGCCATGTTTAAGTTAAGCTAAGTTTTCTGTGTGTATATACGAAGCTATGTTCTCATGTTGGAGGTGAGGTAGGCTTTGTGTGTGTGTGTGTGTGTGTGTGTGTGCGTGCTGCTACTAGGTTGTGTCTGTATGTTGTTGGTGGTTTGTATTTGGCTGTGTGTGTGTGTGTGTGTGTTTCTGTGTTTATGTGTGTGTAAGTGTGCCACTAAAAGGTTTGAAAGCTGTGTTGTCATGTTGGGGACGGGCTAGCTTTTTAGATTTGGTGTTGGTGGTGGTGGTTTGTGTTTGGCTGTGTGTTTGTATGTGTATGTGTATGTGTATGTGTGTGTGTGTGTGTGTGTGTGTGTGTATGCCAATGCAAGGTTTGGAGGCTGTGTTGCCATGTTGGGGGTGGGGTAGCTTTTTAGATTTGGTAGAGGTGGGGGGAGTAGGCTAGATGTAAAAGTGGAGGTGGTTTGCCCTTGGCAGGGTTGTTATTTGAAATGGATACCCGCACGGTGAACCGTGCAAAGGAGGGAATTACCGTGACAAAAAAAAAGGGGGAAGAAAAAAGAAAACACACCCTCGTTCTGGTTCTGCTCTTTGCCTTTCCAGAGTTGCAGTGTAGTCTGGTGGTTCGCAGTTCGACGTGAATTAGTGCCGAGAATTAGTGGCGTTCAGCACAGAGCTGAAAATAACGACCGCCTGGATTTCTGGTCTCCCCCTCTCTCTTTCTTTCTCCCTTTTCCTACCACCCACTCTCCACACCTCCTCTCTCCCGTGTCCCTTTCTTACTCCCTCTCTCCATGTATCTCTCTTTATTCTGTTTTCCCTCCACCTCCTTCTATCTCTGCACTCGTTTATTTGTTAATTTTGTCTGTCTGTTCTAGCTTTACTTTCTATCTTCCAGTCTGACTGTGTCACTCTGTCTCTTCCCTCCTCCTCTTCATGTCCCTCTCTCCTCTTTTCTCTCTTTTATCTCTTCATGTCCCTCCTTCCCTGGTTCTGTCTATTTCTATTTCCATTCTGACAGATCCCCCCCTCTTTCTCTCTCTCCCTCTCTTCTCTTTCATTCTAAATTTGTCACTCTCTCTATCCTCCAGTGTGCCTTAAAGCTCACCAAACCACTTCCTTTTTTTTTCTTTTCAATTCTTTTTTTTCCTCTTTCTTTTCCTGTGAAAGCTTGACCTCAACAGTTCGGCAGCACAGACCGATCTGTCAGGGCAGACCAGTGCAACACCAGTGTAACAGCAGAAAGAAAGAAAGGAAGAGAGAAAGACAGAAAGAAAGAAAGAAAGAAAGAGAGAAAGAGACAAAGACAGAAAGCCAGCACGAACAACTGAACTGACTGAAAAAAAGGAAAAGAACGAAAAAAAAGGAACGAAAGAAGGAAAAAAAGGAATGAAAGAAAGAAAGAAAGAAAGAAAGAAACCCACAATGCTGTGCTGTCCGGCCAGCCGCCCGACGGACCGCAGAGGGATGGCAGACGGCCCACTGAGTCACTGGCTACTCGAGGCAGGAGAGGGAGAGGGAAAAGAAACGGGGGAGGAAAAAAAAAGAAAGAAAAGAAAATGAGAGCAAGAAGAGGAAACCTCTGCTTCATACGCACTTCCCCTTCAAAACCCACACCAACGCACAAGCATGGCCACTAAAAACTCGGCCACAGAGACTTTGTGTGTTTGCGTGTCTCTTTCTCGCTCTGTGTATATGTGTCATTGTGTATGCGGAAATGACTTCACTACAATCCACTAGTGTGTGTGTGTGCAGGTAGTCTGTGTGTGGGTGTGTGTGTGTAGACAGCTTCACTACAGTACACTAGATTGGGAGTGTGTAAGTTTGTCTGTGTGTGTGTAGACAGCTTCACTACAGTACACTACATTGGGAGTGTGTAAGTTTGTGTGTGTGTGTGTGTGTGTGTGTAGACAGCTTGCCTTTCCTTCTGTTACATTCGTCTGTGTTTGGAAACAGACAAGAGCTCACTGAACAGCAAACTTTCCTAACATCCCACTAAAATTATAGGAAAGTTGCTGGATATATCAGCCGAGATATTTTTTTTACTGTGGAGCACTGACCCATCAGTAACATCTCATTGGCCTAAATATGGCAGCCAGGAAATTATGCGTGAAAGGCTGGAAGTTCCGTAGGTCTCTCTCTCTCAGGATTCCGTCAGGATTCTCAGGCTCGTATGAGTGCTGTCTTCCCCTCAAAAATGCACCTTAAACCACTGACTGGTCTCGGTCCTTGTCTGCGGTATTGGGACGCCCCAGTGTTGGATTGAGTCTGCGCTCTCTCTGGGGACAGACGCTGTCTTAGTTTTGGGTGAGGTCATTGTGAGCGTCCAAAACAACAGCAAAACATTTCCTCAGAGACTACCGTACTAGTTATTATGTGACTGTATAAGTGTTGGTGCAAGTTTTGTGCATGTTTAGTGTGTGTGTGTGTGTGTATGTGTGTGTGTGTGTGTATGAATGTGTTGATGGGTATCTTTGTTTTTGTGTGTGTGTGTGTGTGTATGTGTGTGTGCGCACGCGTGTGTCTATCTGTCCATGTATATGAATGTTTGTGTGTGTGTGTGTGTGTATGTGCGAGCGTGCGTGTGTATCTGTCCGTGTGTATGAATGTTTGTGTGTGTGTGTGTGTGTAAGGGTGTGTTTGTAAGTGTGTGTATGTCCTCTCTGTCTCACAGAGTATGCTAATGACAGTGCGTATGGTGGAGTAAAGTGTGTGTGTGTGTGTGTGTGTGTGTGTGTGTGAGGATGCTAATGACAGTGCGTACCGTGGAGTAAAGTGTGTGTGTGAAATGTGGCAGCTGATGGCGACTGGCGCGTGTATGGTACACACATTACATTCCTGGGATCCAGCCATGGCCGTGACCTCTGACTTTGCAAGGGAACCCAGCTACAACAACAGGACAAATATGTTTGTCTGAAAGCAAGTGCAGCTCAGACAAACAGCCACACATAGAATTGAATAGAATAGAACTTTATTAATCCCTTCAGTTAGTTCCTTCAGGGAAACTGGGATGCATGTGTGTGTGTGTGTGTGTGTGTGTGTGTGTGTGTGTAAATTCATGTGTGTGTGAAATTCTATTTAGGCAGTATGTTATGTTGATTATGTATACTGTAGATGTTAGTGGTGTACAACAGAACATATTACGTGTTGTGTACATAACTAGTGTTGATGCCTCTGACCTATTACTATCAGTATATGTCCTCTCTCTCTTTCTCCCTCTTTCTCTCTCTTTCTGTGTGTTTGTTTGCGTGCACATGTGCACATGTTTGCATTATTGTGTGTGCGTGTGTGCTTGTGTATGTCTGTGTGTGCACACGCAAGATGCTGCCTGAGACAACCATGTCAGTGAACGCACAGCCAGACTCTCCGTACGAAATGAAGTGTAGTACGAGGGGCTGGTTTACCAGGCTAATTTTTTATCTACTTTCCAAGCAAAATCCCAAAAGCAAAATGGAGTAAAGAGTAAAGAGCAGCCATTGTTGATTTGTTGATGGCCATATGGTCATTTATGGGCACGCATGACCTACGAGGGCCTGAGATATGGAGCTCTTGGCCATGCTTCTCATCTTTCACTGGGCCACCTTCATTAGGCAGGAGAGTAACGGCCCTGGAACTTCAGCCCAGCGCCCAAGACAAAGACAGCACTGTGAGACCCCCACCTTCCACAACATGCAAACCTACACACACACACACACACACACACACACACACATATACACACACGCACACAAGCACACACGCTCACACAAACACACACATACATGTGCACACATTCACACACACACACACACACACACTTAAATATATGCATGCCGTCAAACACACATCCCCACACATGCATTCCTCTTAAACACTTTTTTCAAGGCAACGCAAATGAGAAGATTGGACCCAAATCCTATCTGAACTAGGCAGCTAAGAAAACCAAGAAACAGACATTTAGTCTGATCAGGGACACAGCAACACAGCTAGAGCCAAAATAGAGATGTGCTGAGAAAGAGTGCGTGAGAGGAGAAAAAAAAGAAAAGAAAGAAAGCACTGAAAGAGAGAAAATAAACAGGATGGGAGGGTAGGGTAGGGACTAGGGAGAGCAGGTGAGGGGAGGAGAGGGGCAGGGAAATAGATTATAGACAGTGAGGTCACAGTTTTGTCAGCAAGACCCCAGGTGTGTTTGGGATGCAGAGATTTATAAATAGCTCCCTTAGACAAGCTAACGTATGACACACACTTAAAACAAGGTTAAGTCACTCAAGGGTTAGCAAGAGGAGACACGCTTGACTAATAACTACTAAAAGTAGCATAAACACATAGTGCACACGCGAGCGGCGCACACACACACACACACACAATAATGAGGACACACATACATATGCACACATACCCCATTATGAGGAGACAAACATACACACACACACGCACACACACACACACAGTCGGGGACATACACACATGAGCTCACACACACACACACACACACATTTGAGGATATTCCCTTTTAGTCTTCTAAACAGGATAAAAGACACATGGTAGCCTGATCCTTGTAAGACACGCAGTCGTACTCTACAAAGAGTTCTACAAACAGGATGGTCCTTACCTCCAGGTCATCCAGCGATCGTGCCAGGCTGAGGCGTTTGGGGTGGGCGGAGGGGCGACGCATGGAAGAGCGCCCCCTACTGATGCCCCAGAACTTGGAGCCCTGCGTGTGGGGAAAAAGAAAAAGGGTGAGCCGAAATAGAAATGGAGGAGCAGAAAATGACAAAATGGCAGTCTGCAAGCTGTTTGCTATATAGTGCACTATATATTGTATTCATAAAACTCTATGAGCACATTTAGAAAGGGTTATAATGTCTTAATAAAGATTAATAATGGTTAAAAATTAGTATTCATAACTATTTACACACTCATGACTGCACTCGTAAGCAAGGGAAGCTTTATAATCGAGAATGCACTGTACGCCACTTGAAGTTGGAAAAGGGATTATGACATAACATTATAATGTCTTAGGAGTACATTCATGAGTATGTATAAATAGTCATGAATACTTCACATTCTTTATGAATGCATTGTAAGCCTTTAAGAACGTGTTTATAGTGTCTTAGGAATATAATCTTCATATAAAGTATTACCAAATAGGGATAAAACAGAAATGTACTGCAGTCAATAAATTCTGTCTGTAAGTCCTGTATCAATCAGATACACCATCGTGATCTTTTACTTTTCTCTTTTTTTCACCCTGAGAGTCTGTTTAGACCTCTCTCTGTTTACATTCCAACCTTTTGCTGCAAGGGCTGCCCAGCCTAATTAGCTCGCTCGCTAATGATCACCCCGGCCCTGCTGCCAGCCAAACTGGAATGTAAACAGCCAAGCCTGAGTGCGCAGAGGGTTAAACAAGGTGCACACATCACACTTAAACAACACCAGTTAAACACTTAATGCTTGGACTTTAAAAGTTATACAGAGTCATATATAATGATTTTAGATTTTGGGACATTTTTTGTGTCTATTTTCTCCCTGTGAAATGAGATTTATGTAACTGTGACACTGAATTACAGCACACATGTGCTTGAGTCGTGTCATTGTTTAAGCCATCTGGATATAACTGTCGAATTCGTTTTACTGCTACTTGAGGACAAAGGACACCGCATGAGAAAAGAGACATCTGCTTCAAACTGTCAAGGTGTCAAACTGCATGTCCCTACAAACCTTTGAAGGAGAGCCTCTTATGAAAAATGCTCACAAAAAAATCAGTGGTATATTCAAAAACCATGGCCCATAAATTTGAGTTATAAGTTTAACTGCCAGAAGAAAAAAAAAACAACTAAATCGGTTTGCTCAGTGTATGTGTATGAATGCACACTTAAGGTTGCTTGTGTGCATGTGAGTAATAATTTTGCACACATGCAATGCATCAAAAGCGTAATAAGTTATTATTTCATAAGTGTGTGTGTGCCTGTCTGTCTGTGTGTCACTTCTGTTTGTGTCTCTCTTGTCTGTATTCTGGGTGTGTGTGTGTGGGCGGGTGTCTCTCTTTTATGCGTTTGTCTCTGGATGCAGACAGCCGCAGTTAAATGAATCAGCAGGAGCTAATTTGATCGGTGGCAGACGGGGGGGGGAGGGAGGGATGGACAGGGTTGCAGCGGTGAACAACAGCAGGGGTCATCAGCTGTCTATCTCTGCAGAGACCCCCAGCAATCGGACCAGAACAAGCTGCCTCCCCCACACACACACCCACCCCCCCCATGTCTGTGCGTCATCATCACAACCCCTGTCCTGCCATACCATCCCTCTCTACATCTGCCTACCCATCCTCTCGCCCACAGCTCTCAGGGTCACTGCCACCCCTCGCTCTCATAAACATGGGACTGAGCAGATAAGCTCAGATGCCTGCCTTAGAATACTTGTATAAGCATTCCATCAGGAAGCTGTGTTCTTAGAACTCTATTTTAGAATTTCTTTTAAAAACGAATTTGTGTCTGTGTAAGAACACTAAAATGAAACCTGTCCTAGTGAGGACACAAAACTGCATTTGGTAGAAGTACTCTGTTGGAGGCATGAGAAAAAAAAGAAACAAAAAAAAAAAGAAACAGACTACGCACTCTGCGCCTGAAAGGGGATGAAAGTACTGCCGGTAATTATGGCCGTATCGCACGGGCACAACCCTGTCATTTTCATCTCTCTTCCTGTCCTAGAGCCTTGTCCTTTTCCACAGACAGAGATAGACCTTTCCCTAGCTCATCATGCAAGCTATAATCTCTTTTGTGCTGAGATAAAAAAAAGAGAGACATAGAGAGAGAGAGAGAGAGAGAGAACGGCAAGGCACATTATGAAAAAGCCTTGTCCCCCTACACCACCGCCTCCAAGCCGTACAAAATAAATGTGACGTCTCCAGAGACTGGCACCAAGACAAATTTTTCTCCCCCTACACCAGGAAAACCACTTTCTCAAGGGCAACATTACCAGCCAGAGCAACGCTAAGAAAGCCTTTCATTGTGGAGGAAGTTAGGGGTTTTTTCCTCCCCTCCCTCCCAACCAAGACAGCAGAAAAACACCTCATTAACAGTGGCTACGCTAACAATCAATCACAACAGGACAAAAACCATACCCAGCACACCACACTACCAATCATGACAACTTCTTGAAGGAAACAAGACTGTGGGAGTCTCTTTAACAGTGGCCTACTACGTAAAGCTTCTTTTGAGATCAGAGGAAGGACAGACTCCCTTAAAAGGCTAAGGAGGCAGATCAATGAGTTAGTGCAGTTTGCCGAGACAGAATCTGCATCTGCAGGCTTCTTCTTCTTCTTCTTCTTCTCTCCCTTAGCTCTGTCTCTCGCTCCCGTCTCGTCTCCGTATCCACCACCCCACACCACCATAATTAGAAGCTTGTCTACAGGTTGCTAGGTTACATAGCACGGACCAAATAAAGCAAGAGAGCCTGCAGTTGTCTTGTTTAAACAGCAGAGGGTAATTCCACTTGTTGAGCTGCTCTGGCCAACACTGCCCTCTGCTGGGACTGCTAGGAATTACAACAGTGGATTTTACTCTGAGCTAGGAGCCACAGAGCCATCTGTTCATCTGTTTTGTCTGGGGAGGGAGTGAGGTGTGAGGCTCATTAGCAAATGATGATCCTTAAATTTGCCAGCCAAGAGGACCAAAGAAACTAACTAACCATGCTCAAACCACATGGAAACAATCACACGTGGCTTTTTCATAATTTAAGTTCTACCACTTGTAATAATGTCTGTAATGTAAAAAAGATAAACACTTTGTTGCTAATAATGCATGGAACTATTACACTTGAGTTCAGCATTACTAATTAGGCAAGTATGATTCTGTCTGGAGATTAAAAAAAGCCCATACTGGTAGATTGCTGGTTAATTCCATGCGGTACATTTCATAAGCTTGCTTACTTACACTTTTTAAAAGACCCAGTAAAGTCTAAATAATATAAGTTGCTCATAGGAGGTTGTTAGTAATCACTTTGTCAATTATGAGTGAATATGACCTTTGCCACAAGTTAAAAACTAGGTCTTAAAGTGGTGAAAATGTAGATGGATAGATTTAATGTGCTCCGACGCTGTGGGCACTTAAGCTCCAATGAATGTATGCATTCACTGGTAGGCTTAGAGCACTAAGGCATCGCCCATGCAATGGTACACTGTGCTTAAGATATTCTCATGACGTAAACAGGATGTGTTTTAATCCCACACTACTTATAGCAACCGTGAAAAGTGGTGAAAAGCTGTCCACAACGAAGTTAAAAGGGTGTTAAAAGGACTTTAGGAGTGTTTTAAATCTTTTCAGACTCTTTTTTTCTGATTTATTTCATATGTTACCAAACCAAATTCTTTTTTTAATTTATTTACTGGGTCTTTAAATTGACACCTCACAGAAAGTCTGTGACCACATGTTTGCACTGACCTTTTCCCTGTCATCTTTGTCCCTGTGCCCATTTTGCTGACTCCGGCCAAAGAGCTTCTTGACAGGCTCATTGTACAGGCTGACTGTCCGTGGTGGAACTCCCTCTGGGTTCACGTCAGCATAGTTGTTTACCAACACCTGATTGATGGCCGAAGGCAGGGTTCTGCTTTTCGACAGCGGCGGACGAGCACCACCGCCAGACTCGCTTCCGTCGTCGTGACGAGAGCGCTGCCAGCGAGTGCGGATCGCTACGCTGGGCCACCGTTGGCTTTTCCGTCTGCTGGAAGCGACCGGGGTGCCAAAGCCAACGTCGTGGGCGTTGCTGGCTTTGCCGTGCGGGTACGGAGGAGGAGGGGGCCTCAGGAAGGTCTTGTCGTGCCCGACGGGCGGCACTCTGGCCAGGTCCCCGACGGAGGACGTGATGGGGCCAGGGCCCGAGAGCGGTTCTGCAAGGAGGCACCGGCGGGCTCGGCCCGGGAAGGCGGCCCTGTGGTGCTGCTGGTGATCCGGATGGTTCAGCACGTGCCTTGGGGCCAAGGGTCGGAGGTCTCCCCAGGTGCGTTCCGGAACGTGTTCCGGAATGTGGCCGGTGGAACGACTCCAACGTTCCGACAGGGCTTTGTGACCCCTCGTGATCTCCTCCGGAGATGCGTTCCCGATCCCGCTATCGCCACTGCCACTGTGCCGAGTGCTGATTGGCTGTTCGTCATCCCGCTCTGCTCGAGCACGCAGGCGCTCAACTAAGTCTCCCATGTCGCGGTAGAGCACCGACACGAACTGAAGCACCGAGCTGGGCCCCTGGGGGAACTCCAAGCAGCCCACGGCGTCAGTGTCACTGTCGGCAGTACACTGGAACCCAAAGTGGGCCCGGATGCTGTCGTGGGCCTCGTGCCGGTACAGTTCCGGATCAACGAAGAACACGTGGCAGAATGTCTGTGCCGGCAGCCCGTTGATGCTGTCGAGGGTGACCAGGCCGAAGAAGCGCGGGTCCTCCGGGCACACGGCGCTGACCACCAGCCTGTCGGCGGGGTAGGACACCAGGGCGCGGCCCGTGTCGTCGCAAAGCTGCACGCAGTCGCACAAAATGTGCATCATCACCACGGAGTGTGTGCTCTGCTCGACGCTTATGCGGGTGACGCAGCGGTGCACGCATCGCAGACGCTCCTCGTCCTCGTCCATGACCCCTGCCTTCATCGCAGAGGTCACAAGGTCGAGCTGGGAGGAGTTGATGTATCCGACAACCATGGCCACGTTGAGGGTGTTGCTGTCCAGCGAAAGATTGTCCAGGCTCTGGATCGACTGGGCGAACACCAACTCGCTGCTGGCCAGCTTGACCGTGTCGTAATCATTGCTGGTCAGCTTGGCCGTCTCGTAGTCGGAGAGCAGATCCGGGTTGCTCTTCACCAACCCCCAACGGGCGAAGTAGGACAGGTCAGGCTCCGACACAGGCCTCTCCTTGGAGAGGTTATTCTTTGGTGCAGCTGCGTTGTTGAAGGGCGGCCGTCGAGGACAGTGGTTGGGCACCTTGCTGACCTCGCTGGCGTTATTTAGCTTCAGCCGTAACGCCCGCCAGTCATCGCTGCTACTCTGGACGACCACCAGCTCTTCGTCACTGGAGCAGGAGTCTGCCAGTATGGGAGCCGGTGGCGGTGGATCCCCACTCATTCCACTCTCCATCCCACTGTCCTCTCTTACGTATCGGCTGTCCACAATCAGTCTAAGGTTCCCCGTAGACGAGCCGATCAGCTTGACCACGGCCTCGTGCGTCGCCTCGGAGACGTCTGTACCGTTGACGCTGAGCACGCGATCTCCCGGGCGCAGGCCGATGACCTCGGCGGGGCTGCCCCTGACGATGCAGCTCAGCAGGCACGGCCGCTGGCCCACCAGCGTGAAGCCGTATCCGGCCCGGCCCCGGGCCATCTCCACCCGCTTCACTCCCGTCTGGCCGCTGGGGTCCAGCCAGCCGCGGGTCACCCCCACCTGGCCTGGCACCCTCATCTCGACCCTGGTGGTGTGGAAGGTGGATGGAGGGGTGGATGTCTGGGATTGAGGTGAGCTGGGGTGGGGTGGGGTGAGATGGTGACGTTGGTGGGTGGAGGGGCTGTTGTCTCAGACAGGATAGGATGAAAACGGTGGTGTGTCTGCTGGGCTTTGGGGGCTTTAAGAGGATCAGCACCAGTAAAGATTCTGGGCAGCCATGCTGCAGACACAGACAAGACTTAAACTGTGCTCCTGTACAGAAAAAAAGAGATCATTTTATTAACAAAGCCTGCAGTGATGGATGGTAGATAAAACATAACACACCATTAATAAATAAATGTAAATAAATGTTGATTTGACACATTTGTGTTGCCCTTTCAAGTGATAACCCATATGAGTGGTGTAATACACAATCTCAGCAAAAACACCTGGGAAAACAGTAGGAAACACTCTATTTAAACATGTAGGCTACTATTTAAAAATACTGATTTGTTGTCACTTGCATGGAAATATCCTTTAAAATGCGAAAAAAAAAACATTTTAAACGTTTGAATAATAAGGCGACTTATAGTACGTTATAAAACTGTTTATACAAAGCATATAATGGTCAAACAGGACGTCTTGCTGCCTAACACGAATTGTTAGTGTTTGGAACAGAGGGCACAGTGTCAGTGGCGTGTGCTCACAAAAACTGTTTTTATGACGTCCGTCAACCACTGGTCATTTTCAAACTGTAAAATCTCTGCTCTACCACGTCGTTTTTTTTGTCAAACTACAGTTTAGTAGTTTAATCACTAGCTGTCTTTCGCAAACGGTTTTGAAATTACTATCGATTTTTGTTATTTCTCATAAATGAATGATGTTATCTTAAGACATAGTTTCAACTTTAAAATAAACTCATACCAACTTATGAACACAAATGTAACATGCATGCAATAAACGTTACCTATGAACGTTTTTCAGATAACGTAATACTTACTTTTTTCGAACTTTCCCTTCTAGTTGCAATGAATTCCATATGCCGTCAGTCCACACATTGGCTCAACCGCTTCCATTTACTATTGTTGGTGTAATACAAAAGCGTCTTTCTTAGTAACTATGGCACCCCAACGTTTGCAAACCAAGGGGGACTTTTCATTCGCTGAAACAACCATCCATCCTTCGATATTCAAATAAACGCCACGCTCCTATTGGTTGCGCCTTCTGTCATGTGGCGTCGCAGGCATAAATGGCCACATGAAAATACAGGGCTACGGGCTAGTTTTTTCATTAATATGTTACCCTTCCGTCCTTACTGCATACAGAAGACAGTGTTTGTGAACAGCTGCAACAATGTAGCACGAATGCATAAGTAAGCTCTTCCTCCGATCAGAAATTAAACACGCACGACCAAATGCATTGCTGAACACTAAATCAGAGTACCAGGAAAAACCGCGCGGTCGCAGTGTGGTCAAAGTACAGTAACGCTTCTAACCTGCGCTCACAAACAAGTTGGGGCTGTTTGTCCACCTACTCACAGCAATCATCTGCTTTATTTGAAGCAGCCAATGACAACGACAATTGAGTCATAATTTGGGATTCTGCCAAGTATACCTGCAGCAGAAAAGGCACGTACATTTCTCCACATGGTTCTGTGGTGTGTAGCAGACAGCTCGAGTCGCTTTTAGTTTTGTTTAAGGGAGACGGGCAGTTACAAAAAGCAAAACAATTAGTAATTATATAATAATATATAAAATTAAATATATAATAATTATATTGTTAAGTGTTTTAGATCTGAGGTAAGACTTGCTCTTTCACATGTCTATACTGTCGGCAGATAATCCTCTTCGTCAGGCACGCCAACTGTTGGGGCACAATTGGGCAGAAAACGACTGTCATCTGCTTGTTTACAAAATCCCCTGCTTTCTGTGAGCTTATGGATTTAAACCCAAACCGCTCCTATTTTGTCTTAAAGGACGCACAGCTACAGGTTTACGGGTTAAGTGTGTCCTTGTAGTCATGTACAGGTAACATAAACTGAGAGAACAAGTTTCAAAAATGGTTTTATTGGTATAAGTACAGTATAATACTGCATCCTGCTGGAGCCTCTTCCTGAATACCCTTGACAAAACAAATTACAGGCATTTTGTCTATGCTGGTGTTACAGGTGTATTAGCTTATGCCAGTCTTTTTTTAAAAAACACAAAGACTCTCTACTCATACAGTGACCTCTTCAAATATAGCCTACTTACAATTTCTCACAAACAGGTGTGGATTAATGAACGGGTCTACTAGGCCTAGGCCCAGGGGGCCAGCAGTCCCAAAAGGGGCCTTTCCAAATTGCCTCCAGGTGCAGTCCATGCACATGTATTCACAGCATGCACGTTGTGCATCATCGCTCTACGTGTCCCTCTCAGGCCTCCATACTTGGCGGCACGGCCTGCCGCATCTTCCTCTGGTCCGAGGAGGAGGAGGAGGGGAAGGATGAAGGCTGCAGCACTCCGCTTCCTGTGAGCTTATGGGCTTAACCCTAAACCGCAGATATTTTGTCTTTGAGGACATTCAGCTACAGGTTTACGAATTAAGTGTGTCTTTATAGTCATGCAGAGTTAACACAAATGGACAGAAAATATTTCAAAAAGGGTTTTTATTGGTGTATTGACAGTATAAAATATAGTGGTTAACAACATTTAAAGTGTACATCCTTTGCTGCATCCTAATTTGCATTCTATTCAACAAAAAAGAGCCTTTTCTAGTTACGGATATAACAAAATGCAAACACACACATGGGGCTAACAACAAAGCCCCACGCCAGCCTCTCACACTGACAAAATGCTTTGACAATGGGGGAATAAGGGGGCGGCATGTGACAAAGGGGGCGCAGGAGGCCAAATGACTGCAGCAAGAGGCACCCCACTTATAAGCCACACCCCTGCCTGGAACGCTGTCAGGCAGTCAACTGCTCTCTGTCTGCAGTCGACACGCACACACTCTCAACAAAGCAGCAAACCACACTGCACCTAACAGTCATTACAGGTGCATTAGCTTAAATGTCAGTGTTTTTTTAAACACAAACACTCTCTATGCCTTAAGGGACCTTCAAATATAGCCTACTACTTACCATTACAAAAGACACAAGACAGGGTCAGTTCATTATAGTCTTTTTTTCCCTCAGTGTCTGGTTTTGAGCACTGAAAAAATATGAGAACAACACCCTCTCCAGATGCAGTCCATGCACATGTAATTACTAGCAGGCACCTTGTGCATCATCGCTCTATGTGTCCTTCTCAGGCCTCCATACTTGGCAAACCCCCCGCTGCATAGCCTACTCTTCAGGTCCTTGGCTGTGTGGAGTCTCTGGGCCACACCATCTTCTCCAGCAGGTTCATCATGCGCTCCTGCAGCTTCTGGTTCTGCACCTGCATGAGGTTCTGCTGCTGCATGACCCGCTGTACCTCGCGGCACGTCTCCTCCACAGCCCGCCGCATCTTCCTCTGCTCCTGCAGCATGGCCTCCATCACGTGCAGCTTCCTCTTCCTCAGCGAGGAGGAGGAGGGGGGCGAGGGTGAAGACTGCAGCACGCGCCTCCTCTTGGCAGGGAACGAGTGGCTCCTAGGGTTGGGGTGGTCGGGCAGGGGAGTGGGGGTTATCAGGATGCTACTAAAACAACACAGTGTATTACTGTACTACCACATGGCAAAACATTTACCATTAAACATTTGGCTGTACTCTCCTTATGTTTGTAATGGCACAAATTAAGAATGAGCTTTCTCTCAGGGGTGGTTTTAAGAAATTTGAGGCCCTGCCCCCCCCCCAATAATTGATGATAAATAAAACGTGCAGAAAACAAATATCATAACGTGACGACGAGGCCCCCCCGTTGGCCAAGACTCAGGGCAATTGCCCGACCTTGCCCCATGGTAGCACCGCCCCTGCTCCAACTGACTTACTCTCCTCACGTTTGTGATGGCATCACTTAAGAATGAACCTTCTCTCCAATTGGCTGCAGATGACTGACTGACTGTTTTTAAACAAGCAGAACGACTAGACGCGTCCTTACCTGGAATCAGCCGATATAATGCTGACAGAGCTGTCAGACAGCTCCTCCACTTTGAGGTCCTTTTCGTCGGACTCAGATCCGGTGTACTCTGCGATAAACCCCTGCATAGGTAACGACACCCCCTCCTCGGGTGTGAGGGGGGGCAAGGTTGCCTCTGTAGTCCCGCCTGCCACGGATGGCCCTGCGTGGTGGGGGTCCTCCTCGTTGTCTTCTTTTACCCCCGGGGCACAACAGGGCTTCGCCAAAATGTTCTCAATTATACTGTAGTAGGGCCAGTCTGTCGTGCCCACGCCATTTGTAGTGTGCTTTAGTTTCCTTTTCAAGAGAGAGGTGAGAGAGATGCAAGTGAAAGTTATTCCCATTTTTGTCTTTGTGAGTACACAGCACACTATGCACACACATGAGAGGGCTGAAGCCCTTACAACAGCACCCAGGGAGCAGTGTGTGAGGGCAGTACCATGCTCAGGGTTCCTTCAGTGGCACTTCTGGCAGTTGGTGGATTTGAACCTGCGATTCCTGCAGTGGATATTGGTGTTTTACTAATACATAACATACCATCTTGTATTTACATAAGTCTGTAAGTCTGAGTTCCTTTTGGCCTTGCAGATATACTTGTCCATGACCCCTTAATAAGCATGTTAGCCTGCACTATGTTTATCCATGCCCAATTTAATTAGCATGTTAGCCTACAACATGTGCTGCATTCCTCTCTTGGTTAAACCTGAATTGCAACCTCTCTCTTCCCTCTGACATACATTGCAATGGCCCATTGTCTTCGTCTGCTGCAAACATGTGATGTTGCCTGCATTTGCCTTCCACACTTTTGCTCACTCTGTTGTTTTCATCTGCATATCTGCAGCCTGTTAATGTCATCTATTGGGTGATTCAGTGTCAAATCAGGACACTCTCGGACTTCACTGTCACAGATTTAAAACGAAACTTGGCATGCATTTAGGAATTTAGTCATATGAGAAACCCACAGAACTGATTTTGCATATTTCTTGCACCAATATTGGGGGATATTCAGATTAAGAAAGTTTGAATTAATTGGGGCAGGCACTATAGCTCTGACTTACTGTATCTTCTTTAATGTAAGTCACACATATGTTTTTATATCGTTTGAAAGCTTTGTAATTGACATAAATAGTATAAGTACCCAAAATGGAAGGTAGCTGAGTTATCAAAGATTATATTAAAAATTGAATTGTATTTTTCTCCAAAGCTACCCTGTAATGTCATAAACATCTCCAGAAACTTTGCAGAGAGTCATTGCAGAGATATTGTGACCTAAGGTGGCATTGCATTTTGACATGAAAAGGTATCTTCAGTTAATTAATATTCTGGTAATCCTGAATATTAATAATATTAATTTATTACTGTGATAGCACAGGTGAAATTCAGTTAATTTCAGAGGTTAATTTCAGATGCGTATATGTTAGGTGTAATCAACTAAAAGCAGACTAGTTAAACTAACTATAAACTGGTGAGGTTAAAAAAACGTCTTACTGCAGCACACTCACCATGAAAATAGAAAGAAAATAGAAGCTGTTTTGACAAAATCAGAAATCGTGTTATGACCCTTTCACACCCTTTGCAAGCACAGGTGTGAGCAATTTAGTTAATTGTTTGCAATACAGTTTCATGTCACAATGGTCCATTAATGGCCTGATTAGTGAGTCTGCATAAAGGGGGATTAGTGCCCCCCCACCACCCCTCCCCAATGCGAGGACCAACCACGAGGCGTAGAAACGCCAGTCATACGTTAATAACACGCCCATGCATGCAGCCCAGAATGGATCCCCACTCTGTTCCCATAGACATGAACTACCCCTAATCTTGGCCATATATCTACCATCTTTGCCCTGATTGCATGTACATTCCACATTTTTTATACTTGTGTGGCTCATCTACATCTTCATTTTCATCTATTTTGTGTAACTTCCCTTTTTATGTGTTTGTCACCTATACTGTGGATAAAGGTTTTAAAACAAATTCAACTCCATGCTTCTCATAGTTTATGTAAGACAATCCACAGGTCCATCTCACACACAGAAAGGCCTAATGCAGAGAGTCAAACCCATGGCTCCATACCAGAGTGGTCAATACCAATTAAAGAAAGTAAAAACCCTGCCACATATTTGGTCCAACCATTTTCTAAACAAACTGATTTTAATGAGCACACAAATCATCCAACAGGTAGATTCACTAACTTTGGAAATCACCCATGTGTAAATGAAGAGGCAGATGGGTTGGGTGATGGGGACCTTTCACCCCACTCAAAATGATTATATACAAATTCTATGTGCAAGTATTTAGTATTTTCTCAAAAAAAAACAAAAACAAACATGACAGGGTTTTCGCTTTCCGGAACTGATATCTCTACTCCATCGACACACATGGACTTGACTCCTTCCCCCTTACCTGCAGTGGCGGTTCTAAAGTGTTTTACTCCCCAGGCGAGCCCCCCCCATCCCCACCCCAAGCACTTGTGGCGCCCCCTACAAAATGGCACCCCGGGCGGCTGCCCTGTTCGCCCGTGCCTAAAACCGCTACTGCTTACCTGTACTGGAAGGTCATGTTGGTGATCTTCATCTTGATCTCCTCCCTGTGCCTGCGTTCCCCAGTGACCTCGTACAGGCGGTTGGCCATCCTCTCGTAGATCTTGGCGTTGCGCGTGGCGCACTTGAGCGCGACGAAGTACTCCTCCCACACGTACATGAGGCCCTTCATCTCCGCGTCCGTCCAGTTCCTCGCCCGCCGGTGCTTCTCGGGCACAATGTAGGTTACGCCGTCATCGGAGGCCATGAGGAACCCTAAGAGTGACGCTGCTCTACTTTTGAAGTATATATTTTTGTCTCTCCCTCTCTGTCTGCTTTTAAAAAATATATATATCAGAATGTCTTTTTACATTGAAAAGCACTTCAGTTTAAAAAACCTTCTTGTCCTACTGCAATGGAGTAAGAAGCTGTACATATGTGTGAGTTTGTGTGTGTGTGTGAGTGTGTGAGTGTGCATGTGTCAATGAAAGAAAAAGCAGCAGCAGGAGGGAGAGCTCACTCCTCTTTCTCCTTCGAAGCTCTCAGTTAAGAGGCCTCAAAATGGGGCACTGAGCTGGCTGGATCCGGTCTAAAAGATCTTAAAACAGGAAGCTCCGTCACTCTGATGTCAGGTTGCCTGGGAAACAGGCGGAGAGGTTCCTCCCCTGCTCTCTGAGTGGCTGAACTTAAGCCTTGCCCCTCCCCCACGCTGCCCTGAACGCCAACAAAAAGCTTTTAGTTGAAAGTCAATAAAGTGGGCCCGCAGAGAGCGGGGGAAGGGAGGCAGGAAGCAGCTTTACTGAAACATGATTCCCTCGGGAGCAGGGGGGAGAGGGAGAGAGAGAGACAGAGGGAGGGGAGGGAGGGAGAGCACAGAGTGCCATTTCCAGAACAGCACGAGAATGGCTGTGTGTCTACAACACAAAACAGATTTAAAAGCTTTTAGGGTGCACACACACACAGAGTAGCTCATTGACGCACACACGCACACAGAATAGCTCATTGAATCACGATGACTAATTACCTTAGACAAAATGATCAAGCTGGGTAAGAGAAAGCACAGAGCCTGAGCAGTCTGGAGGAAGGAGAAAGCTCCAAGCACTGACTCGAAACACTGACTGACTGACTGAGCGATGTGAGATAGATAGGTTGACACAAGTAAGGCGTGTGCCATTAGGCATAATTTCTCCTGCCTTTATGTAGCCTTACTAATGTGAATATGCCATTCACTGCGACAGGCCCCCTGCAGTCTCAGTGTGTCCTGTGTAAAGTGACGATAAAGGGCATCTTATCCTATCTTTCCCCAAACAACTCATAGATTTTTGCATTCAGAAACGAAGAATTATGTTGTTAATGTGTTAAAACCATTGACTGTATATAATATGCAGTCTGTGGTTACAACATGAGAGTATGTTTTTCCAAAAGGCCTTTTTTTTAACAAACACACTACTACTACTCTTACTACTATTACTACTACTAATAATAATAATAATAATTTCAAGACATTATTGTTTTTGTTTTAAGTAGCAGAAGAAACCTCACTGATATGGCATGAGGGGTGGTTGCTGGGGGGGTGGGGGGGGTGGGGGGGGTGGTGGTGGTGGTGAGATGTCCCCAAACTTATTCACACTCACTTCAGGGGGATCAGAAACCCCCCACCCCCATCCCCAACCCACACCACACACAAACAGGGTAATCTGCATTTTTTGTGACCGACTCTTCCACCCCTCCTCCCCCCTCCCTTACAATTCTCCTCTCCACCACTGCCCAACCCTCAGCCTCCCACGTATACACTCAATGCAACGTTACAAAATGACTGTGGTGGCTTGTCATACTCCCATCCCACATATTTCCAGCCTCCCACCTTCTGTCTCGCCGTTTGAGCCTCTCCCTGGTCTGAAGCACGCAAAATCCGACCGACCATCTGTCTTCTCGCACTGGTCATCGACCTGGAGTAAACCAGTCCCTGATCCTTACCCTTACCCTTGACCTACCCAACCAATCTGCTCACTCTACTAGACTAGACTACTCACTAGACTATTGTCTTGACCAGGGTGTCAGTACACATCAAAATTTGATTTTTGTGATATTTTTTTATATTTCCTTTGTAAGACTCATCTCAAAATAATTAACACTAGTAGTCAGGTACACCCCCCACACACACACGTAGGCATGCTGTGTAAACAAAACAAAAAATTCAAAGGGAAATTCCAGCACTGCCTCATCATACTTCTATGTGTATTCATGTAGAGATACGTCGATGAACTATCTTTCCTGTTTGCTGCTAAACTACTACTTCGCCCTCTCCTTTCCCAAGCTGTGGAGATATCTTTAACCTTTAACGTGGAGATTACTTCAACCAACACCGTGAATGAAGCAAACTAAGTGAACAGCTTTTGCGGACTATCTGTTGTTTCAACTGTGAGGGACTGAACACCCCAATTAAATAAAGAAATATATTTTTTGTCACAGTGGTTCCTATGCACTCTGACAAAGCTCAGATGTCTCAGTTTAACTCGAACTTTGATTAGCTAATTAACTAATCGACAACTAGCGTCAACATAATCCATAATCCAAGAAATAATCTTACCACTCTCTCATCCTCATCTATTTGCAGTCCCCCGCCTATCTACACTTAGTGAATGCCCTGATATCCATATACAGCAGCAGTTTATTTAGAAATGTTGAACTCTTGTAGAAAGGCTAATTGAATGTGCTAATTTTAAATTGTGTTTACTTTCGTTGCATGAATTTCGCGTTACCTTTACCTCAGCTATCTCCAGTTTCGCGCTCTAAACTAGATGCACCGCGTGCACAGGTAAATAGAATGTCGATGAGAATGTCTCAGACCAATCAGAAAATGAGAGGTAATTTCCCAAACATTGTATATCTGTGTTTACCCTTTACTCATATTCCCATACAATACTTTCAAACCCAACAAATAAACTACGCATGCCACAGAAATGAAATTGTTACTAAGACCTTTAAAAGTTTTTTTTTTAATAACTGGTACACAACTCAGTGCTGAGCATGTACTGAGGCCGGAGCACCCATAGACAGTAGAGGGAGCACCAGTAAAAAGTGTCTAGCGACCGTAGACACTGAATACTAGGTGACACTGCCCCCTAGTGTCAATAAGAAGATGCTGTGGTAGTGACGTGACCGTGCACCACTTCACAGTTCACATCATAGGAGGTAAAATTCGGACGTGACATAATAATGATGATGATGATAATGAGAATGGCCAGAACCTAGGTAAATGCCACAACGGCTAAGACGTTACTTTTATCAATGACACTCTAAACACTTTGTCAAAATAGTGGACAAGTGGTAGACAAGGTGTACTTTATATGCAAGTTTCACATATATGTTTACATAAAGGCTAGATACCTATTTGTATTTCTACCCCCCCCCCCCCCCTGTAAAATTACACATACACATAATATTTCTATGTTAAACTCTATAAATACTGTACACTTCTTTAAAAAATTCTATTAAAATACACCGATTTTTCTTTCATTCTTCTAATATTGTTCAGCGATCTTTTAAGCATTGCACTGTACATTACTTTGCAAATGTGTATGAAACTAAGCACTGATGTGAACAACATGCAGCCTATAACTATTAACAAGACACAAAGTCACACAACACACATTTTTGATAAGTTTTTTTTAATAGTCATTTTTAAATAGTCATTCAGTATTCCAGCAGTTACTTTGTATGCAAGGGATTGTTTGTACATTTTTGTTTTGTTTTGTTTTTTGTTTGTTTTTTTACAGCAACAATAATATTTCCCATCTGTCTTTCACCTCCCATCCCAGTCTGCAACAGTGCCCGGACTCCAATCCCAATGGACTAAACATCAAAGAAACATAAGTTAAATATTTTGCCTTTTTCTTATGAAACACAGGAAAATGACAATTCACAGCTAGTGTTATGTCCATGATAACCTTCAAAACAAGAGTAGCAGAAATTAACTGACGTTTAGTGCAATTCCTGTTAACTAAATTCACAGTATTAAAAAAAAAAACTCACTAATATGAGAACAGCTTATCTGAGAATGTATAAATCAAAGTATGTAATAAATGATACAAAAAGAGATGAAACAGAAAAAAAGGATGGAGTAAATAATCATAATACATCTGTCCATACATGGCTTGTGTGTAAACAAATCAACAGTACACTTTTAGTGGTTGAGCTATGAACACAGGCATACATCATATGTGTATCCCTCATACTCCACACACACACACACACACACACACACACACACACACACACACCCACGCACACACATTACAAACACATATAACAAACACACATCAACATCTTGGTAAACAGGTCAATCAAAGACCTAACAAGGGCCGACTGGACTACTGGCAACAGGTAAGCCGACAGAATCACAGTCAGAGGTGACCAATACATCTTCCCATTACCGAGACAGGTGCCTGGATTACCCAGTGCCCCATCAAAATACTGGTATGTACGTACAGTGGTCATTCTCGTGAGATCTGCACACGCTCTCATGTATAAGAGTCATGACAGTCATAAGTGTTGAGTCATAAAGCAATTTCACCTCTGATCCAAAAGGTTTCTTTAGTTATTGTACTAAAGAAGCCTTTCTGATGAGAGGTGAAATGTCTTCAAGGTAAAAAAAAAAAAAGTTCAGTTTTCTAACGACTCCACATATATGACTTATTCTTTGAAGTTTCATGAAAATACTGACAGAGCTGTTTTTTTTTTTTTTAAGTGAAATAAATCTCTGATGGTTAACCTTAAAGAGCCTATGAAAAGGCCTGTCCTTTACTGAAAATACAGTGTTTGTGTATGTTAAGTACTCACAAGGACCCCATCAGTAGAACACTGATAAAGTTTGAATTCTGTGCTACTTAAAAGACAAAAATATGAATAAGAACCTTCATCATCATCATAAAAGAAGATCTATGGTCACTTTTTTTTCCCTCTGACACTGTGTACTGGCAGAACAAAAACTCTGTTGTCATGTCCAATCATAACATCATTCATTTTATTTGACTTATTTTGCAACACCTCCATAGCCATCATTTTTTGTTTTGTTTTGTTTTGTTTTGTTTTGCGTAACCTTTTGTGACAAAGGCAGAAACAAAAACAGGGGTTGAGACGTCATGTTTCACAATGAAAAGCACAGCGACTGGGCCATTCAATAAATTAGGACACCTCTCTTCAAGTTTGACAAGTAAAAAAGTTTTTTTTGTGTCTGTTTGTGTGTGTGTGTGTGTGTGTTTCTAAAGAAGAAAAGTCGTCCCCAAATGCCAATGACAACACAAACGGAGCTAAATAAAGCAGTGGCATTTAGGCTGTTAGGTAATACCTTGAGAAAAAAAAAGGTCAAAGAAAACATTAGGTGTATCAATAATGGGACTCAAGGCCACGGGAGCTTAGTGTAGCCTACCAGTCAAAAATGTATGACACGTGTGACAGGAAACAGGTCCTTCCTTGAACTCCACGCCATGGCGGCGCAGACAAAGATGACGACGACGACAACTATGAGTTTCGGGTTTTTTTTTTTTTTTTGTCGGGACTCATAAACATCAAAGACCTCGGTGGGGGTGCCTTTTTAATTTTTTTTTTTTTTTAACTTACGTACAAAATGTTGGAAATTTAACCCCCAGGTTGGTTTTTGTAACCACTTAAAAACGGACCCGTGCTGCATGATCTGTCCTTTACAACACTGGCTCTGTAGCTGTAATAAGCTAGCACTAGTTCACTGTGGCCACAAGGGTTCAGCGAGCCAGCGGTTTGTGCCTCCCTCGTCTGGGAGGCCACAGAGAGAGTGACGACGAGGCGACTGGGATCCAAAGCAGCATGAGGGCTTCACTCTCGTCCACACGTACGAGAGGGGTCTCCACGGCAACGCCATCGCTATGGCTACCTCGCACCTGACATCTAAGCTTTCTCATCTAACAGCTGATTTACCCCCCCATCCCCCCACCTTAAAGTCATAAGGACAATAACTAAAACAAACAAAAAAAATCATCTCTGTTATAAGATAATCCTGGATGCTCATTAAGTATTATTTACTTTCTTACTTTCTTTTTTGTTTTTTTTGGCAGCTTCAGATATGAGAACCTCTTCTGTCCTCCTCTCCCACCATCTCTCTGTCTCTGTCTCTCTCTATCCATCCATCCATCTCTCTTTATCTATCCATCTCTCTGTCTATATCCATCTCTCCCTCTCCCTCTCTGCCGTGCATCTCTCTCTTCTTCTTTCAGTCCCTCAGGCTCTCCTCCTCCGTGATGCCTTGGGCACGGAGCTCCTCCAGAACGTTGTCCAGGTGGCCGGGGTCGGGGAAGCCGTGGCCCGTCAGGTTGGAGCCAAACTCGGTCTTGTGGTGCACCTCGTTCCAAATGACCGTGTCCGACTCGCCGGTGGTGCTGGACGTTCCCACGGAGAAGATGAGGCGGCGGTCCCATGCCACCAGCAACAAACGCAGGACCTGGAGGGAGAGAGGGAGAGAGGGGGTGAGAAAGAGAGCAATGTGTGTGTGTGTGTGTCTGTGCGTGTGTGTGCGTGTGTGTTTGTGCTTGTGTGTGTGCATGTGTGTGTATGTGTGTTTGTGCATGTGTGTGTGTGTGTGCATGTGTGTGCATGTGTGTGTGTGTGTGTGCGCGTGTGTGTGCGTGTGTGTGCGTGACAGCCCTGATTACTAAAAAGTCAGAGGAACCATGTTATGTCTGATAGTTGATACTGTAATTTGAGTGTTGTGTATACGGCAGAGCAGCACTCTAGATTGAAAGGATAAAATTACTACTTAGGCATTCGTGTGTGTGTGTGTGTGTGTGTGTGTGTACGTACAATTCGTCCTTTCTCCGTGTCTGGGAGGTAGCAGTGTCGTGGGAAACCGCGGGCAGTGTAGGGCTTGCCGGGATTGGGATGCTCAGGTCCCTGAAAGGGGAAATAGAAAAAAAACACTGTTAGTTAATAACCTACTGTAGGTTGTATACATGCCTACTGTATAATTGTATACTTTCATATTGTGTTGTATGTTCTATTCTATTCTATTCTATTCTATTCTATTTATTGTATTGCATCATCTCACAATACATTGTAAGATGTCATTACTGTCTACAACTGACCGAATAAAAGTTGACATGAATTATAATAACAATTCTGGCTTCAGTTTGCTTTGGCATTTTTATCGCTTCTTTACCATGATGATTTAATAACTGATTTAGGCAGTTAACAATGCAGTACAATTACTGTGAGTTGTACAGGGAAATGAATCACACTGCTGTTACTGTTGCCACATAATTTCATGCACTTAACATGAAAGGGTGTACATTCTTATACATTCAATAAAAGAATGTGTTTGTGCAACAATGTAAGATTCTAAAATTTTATGATGTTCTATGAAGCCGAACATTCTTTAGAACTTGGAATCCTGCCAACATTCCCTTGACACTGGTGTGACAGTACACCCTTAAAGGTTCATGCAAGGTTGTGCAAACTAACTAGGTGACTTCGTGCTCACCTGGATGCCTGGTGGAATGTTGTAGATGATGCGGATGGTCTTGCAGTCGGGGTGGCCAGGCAGTGAGTGGGGTATAACGTGGTACTCCATCTTGCCCGGGGGCTGGTTGCCCGTCTTCACCCCGTAGATGGTCTTGCAGGTGGGGCACTGCAGGCTGCCGTCCTTGTTGCCGTTGTTGTACATGGCCACCAGGCACTGCAGGTGGTACTGGTGCCCGCACTGAGCCAGCCGGCCCACCGACTCCACCCGAGACACGCCGCCCACCCCAGGGCCCTTGTAGCCAGAGGGGCCAGACAGGGCCTCCATGCAGATGGTGCAGTCCTGAAGACAGAGAGAGAGAGAGAGAGAGAGAGAGAGAGAGAGAGAGGGAGAGAGAGAGAGGGAGAGAGGGAGGGAGAGAAAAAAAGAATTATGTGAAGTATGGGCAGATCAAAAGATCTATAAAGAATGTAAAGATAGACAAACAAATAAATAAATATATAATAAAACAGTAAGAAAGCCCAAATAAGAAAGAAAGTAAGATATAAAAAAAAGACATGTACCTCCTCTGGGGGGTTGCGAACCTTCTGCAGGTATCTTTTCACCACTTCCTCTGGAGTTCTTCCTGTGGGTCATAAAGGTAATGATATAAAAAACTATACATTTATATTTTGTATATGTGTATTAGTGTGTGTGTGCGTATGTTTGCAAGAGACAGTGTGTTTTGTTCATTTTACATTTTGGGTTTTGACCTTTTCGCAGTAAATACTCATGTGTCTGTGTGTGTGTGTGTGTGTGTGTGTGTGTGTGCACGTGTGCATCCCTGACCTTTGCGTGCCTGCTTCTTGGTGGTCTTGCGGCAGCAGTGTCCCAGGCCTGGCACGGGCTTGATGTCGCTCTTGCTGACTGGTGGTGGGTGAAGCACCAGTTTGGGCGGGCGGGTCAGACAGACCGGCAGCCCCGCAGCACTCATCAGGATACCTGTGATACCTGTGTCGACCACCAGAGGGCATACATGAGCTACACAGCCACAGCAGGCACGTCTAACATTAACAACATCCGTCTACTCTGAATGTTTAAGGACTGTGCTTTTAAATTGCACTGTACAAATAAATTGTTGTTATTGCTTTAATTACTGTTATTGTTGCTATTGTTGTTGTTATTTTACAATAAATAGCAATAATAATAATACATATATGTAAGGGAGGCCCAGCTCATTCGTATGATAAGTATGTCAAACCACACTAATAAAAATAAGGTGACAGAAAGATAATTGATAGAGAATAAATAGAGAAACATTTGAGTATTGCGTTTGCACACCTGCAAGAGCTGGGTGCACAGGGCTGGAGCCATTCAAGTTCTTCACTGGGACAGTGGGAACCCTGTAACACAACAGAAACACAGATCAGTTAACACCACAATAATAAAGTCTTTAAATAAACGCGCGCCCACAGACACACACACACTTACACTCACACAATACATTCATAAACCCTCACTGACACACGCGGACACACCTGCTTTTATAAGCCATGGCAAGTCAACCAGGCATGCAAGTGCTTTAGAAATGAAAACAACCAACGGTGTCAATCGGACATAGGGAATGTTTTTATAGGATCACTTTATTGATGGCAGCAGATGTGTCACCCGCACCGGTAGTTGGGAGTGGTCTAAACACAACAACTAGTCAAGATACGAACATGCACATGTGAAACACACACAAACAAATACACACACACACACACACACACTCACACTCACACACACAACCACACATGCAGTCACACACAAACACACACACACACATACACACACACACAAACCAAACCAGCTGTTGGATTCACTTTAAAAAATTAAGGTGGACGGCTGCATGGATTTTTTTTGGATGGTTTAAGTTAATGTCATGAAGTAAATATTCACCTAAATGGCATTAAGTTAAACAAACATAAAACATTCCATGCTGTGTGTCTACTTTTTTCTTTTCATGTTAGTTATATGCTTCACTTTTTCACTGTGTCCAGACACAATGAGGCGAACCAAAGCTGCATCAGACATTATTGAGCGCCTTTTTACTTCTTACTTGTGTTTTAGTTAGCGTTAGCACCTATAAAAAGTGCTGTGTGTAAAATACGTACAGCAAGTGATCATAGAAACAGTCCTAATGTGTCACCAGAGTTCAAGGAAACATGTGAAATTGAAGAGCCGATACCACTGAACCCAGCAGTACAGTCAGAATATTCACATTATAAAACTTTTTTTACATTTACGGTGTACAAACTCTCTCTATGTTTTGTGCTTTGCCTCTGGAAGGAGTGCAACAGTTTACAGTATTTTAAATTGGACTGCAGTACCAGCGGCAGCCACAATGCTACATACAGAATATTTTAATTAGCTTTTAATTAGTTTCCCATCGGGTCTCTTGACCATACCTTGATAACAGTTCCTCAAGTGTAACCAACAATTTTAAGTAAGAAGTAAGTGAAAGGCGAATTTTTAAGTAAGAACATGTATTATTTTATGCTGTGCACACACCAAAGTCTATGGTGTTAAATCAACTCTGAGAGTCAGTTTTAACACTATGCCAGTGTTTATTTTGTCCCAATCTTTGTAGTGTTAATTTAACACTCCTCCCTTACATATTTAACTCCTTTACAGTTAAATCAACTTTTTTGCGGTGTATTTTCAACCCATAATCATACACTTACACTCTTAAATTAACACTTTTGCTAAACACTGTAAAAATTAACTGAGAATGTTGCTGTGTACAATGCCAGGTCACCGTGACAGCCCGGGGCCGTGCTCTTCAATCTGCTGATGAGACGACAGCTGCTTGTCAAAAAAACAACTGCAACATGCCTGTTTACTTAGGTCCTCAAAGCTTTAAGTGCAATTACGTTTGAAAAAAAAAAACCTGTCTAACTGTACAAAAGGTAAATGCCGCCAGAAGAAACCTGCCGTAAGTAAGGGGCGGAAATGAGAGCCTGGTATGTCTAGCGGAAAGGCATGACATTTCTAGATGCATCTAGATTTCTAGATACATGTTTAACCTGTTTGCGGTCTAAGAAATGCTGTAGTGTAAGGATTTGGCCGGTTTTAACATTGGCCTTCTGGCTATATATAATGGTGTTATGCTGTAATTTCTGAGTTAAAAAAAAAAAAGCTATGAAAAGTGTTCACTAAGTTTCAAGTACACAGATAAAACGTGAGCGAAAAAAAAAAAAAAAACAGTGCAGATAACTCACTGTTGAGCACACTGCATTTATACAGCAGACGCCGAATGTGCTACAGGTCTTTGGATTTAGGCTGTCCTAATTGTTTCTGTCTATTTCATCATGTAATTCAAAGGCACACCAGATTCTGCCTGTTTTGGTTGTCTAGCATTCTTTTGTTTTTTTTAACTGTGGCCTGTTTTTTTGTTTTGCTTCCTTCTTTCAGTAACATATTCTTCAGTTACACTCTTTCAGTAACATTTAAACACTATTTCACCATTTAGAAAAAAAAGAGCGCTTCAAAATGTTAAATATGACACTTTGATAATGACACACCAGTGCAACCGAATACGGTTAAAAACGATCTAAGAAAAAAAAATGTTTTGTAAAACATCTAATGTGCCAATCACATCAGTACTGTACATCTTATTGCAGCTATAATGTGATGTACGTTTAGCCTGAAAACTAAGATGACTGGGACACAAACACCTGCGGATCATTAACTCAACTCAACATCTATCTGAGGAAGCACAGCCCTCTCTGTACATCAAAGAAGCTCTGCTTCCGCAGACGTGAGTAACAAGGCTGATCGTCCTTCTGATATTAAGGAGTCCTCCAGGAGTGCCCATGTGTGGCAACTTAGATACAACACAAACACACTACTCTTTGTGGAGCCTACTTCTTCCAGTATGGTGAAGGGACACACACACACACACACACGCACATACACACAAGCAAACACACACACACACACACACACACACACACACACACACACAGACCGACTAGCGACACACAAAGGTCTGATGGCCAGACACACATTTAACAACAGGTTAGATGACCACTACCCCATAAAATGTTAACAAACAAACAAACAAACACAAACAAACAAACACACACACACACACACACACAAACACACACACACACACACACACACGCGCAAGAAAGAGTTCCCACACTAGTCACACCAGTAGACAGGTTCTCTCACCTGCTACACTCTCACCTTACGAAAGAACTATGTTAAAAAAACTTCATGGTATTTGACAAGTGTGTGTGAATTACTGGGTATTTTGAAATTGTGTGAACTAAACTTCCACAGCTCATATCAACATAGCCATTTCTACTGTGTTTTAGTGTCAAACATCTCGCTAATCAATATGTAGTTCTCTCAACTTTTTGTACCTAGGTTTTAGCATTAATCCCAAACCTTAAATGACAACATCAGAAATCTTCAATGGTACTTACTGGGAGAACTTGATAACCGTCATTTCTTCCTTAATCCACAAAACACGACAAATTTTAAACAAAAAAATCCGACTGTGGTCTTCCTTGTGCTTTTCAGAATCACAAAAAAATCCTGTTCTGACAGTTTTTTCCCCCTCTGCTTTTTTTTACATTAAAGTTAAGATACCTCCAACTCAAAGTCTTCCTTTTCCTTTACGTTTACTCGTTTAAGTTTACGATAATAAGGCGCTGCCTATCAGCTTGTCTGCGGCTCTTCCTCTACGCCTTCCTGCATCAGTGGTGACGACTGTGTAGCGTCTCTCTCTCTCCCTCCCTCCCTTCCTTCCCTGCTCTCTTATAGAGCTAATCCAGAGTTTCCCATCTGGTGGCTAATACTGTCCACCACGTCACACCTGAGAGGCAGGAGGCCCAGGGGCAGGAGGCCTGGGAGCAGGAGGCTAAGGGCTGGGGGGGTGGGGAGGGGGCAGGGGCGGGGGTGTGGGATTACGCTGGACGTCACGGCAGCCCAGCGCCATAAGGTACTGTCACACAGGCACATAAAGTGTGGTCACGCGTGCAGGGGTTACGGACACGCACAACCATAGACACACACATAGATAGATACGCACACCCACACACGTAGAAGACATGCTCAGAAAGACAAAATATATGCATTATACACATACACACACACAAAAGACACACACAGAAGACACACACACACACATGTAGAAGACTCAGACAGACAAAATATATGCATACATGCATACACACACACACAAACAAAAAAACTAATTACAAACACACACACACACACCACAGCTGGGAATGCTGACGTTTCTCTCTTTACAAAGCTGCCTAAGAGAAAGGGGGAAAGGAGACTTTGTCAAGCATGTGAGGTCTGTTGCCACTGACATATGTTGGTATGAGGTCATAAACCAATTTATCCTCATCCAACATCTGTTGACAGATTTGAAGGCCATTTAAAATCCCTACCACATACTCGCACCTGGGTTCACCCACTGAGAACTTTACTTGTCAGTATTCTTTACCTGCTGTTGTTGGATAATAAAGAAAAAGAAGGGAAACGCAACCTAAATATCCCACACACCCCACAATAACAACGAAACAAATTCTACAAAATAGTTATTTATTCTTCATTACTGGTAAAAAAAGAATTGGTTGCGAAGTACTGCATGTCTCCTATTTTTCCAATTTAAAATGTTTTAATAGCACTGGCGGTAAACCCTTGTCCTTGCTTACAGTCTTACTATCAGTCTTGTTAACGATGCAACCATTAAACACCAAGATTACACCACCAAGCCGGGAAGAGAGAGAGAGTGTGTGTGTGTGTGTACGTGTGTGTATGTGTGTGTGTGTGTGTGTGTGTGTGTGTGGGTGTGTGTGTGTGTGTGTGGGTGTGTGTGTGTGTGTGTGTGTGGGTGTGTGTGTGGGTGTGGGGGTGTGTGTCGGTGTGTGGGGGTGGGTCGGTGGGTGTGTGGGTCGGTGGGTGGGTGTGTGGTGAGTGGGACGAAGGGGAGAGTGGTTAGTCTATGTAGCTGATGAAGGGTAGAGGTAAGAGGGGTGATTTAGTCTGCGTAGCTGATAGGGGGGGGGGGGCGGGGGGGGGTAAGGAGGATTCGTCCTTCATGTATTTTCTGCACTTCTGACCACTAAAACGGGCCACTGTGTCTCAGTGGGAACAGTCTTTTATGATGTAAGCTGTTGTCATGTACATGTTGACTAGGAGTGGACACAAGGCATTGGCTATGAATCAGAACAGACCATTCAGAGTGTGGCTCGTTTTGCGTTTATTCTGAACGTGGATGGTGCTTGAACATGGAAACATGCGAGTCAGGAAGGAAAAGAGAAGAGAAAGGAAGGGGAGGGTAGAAAATCAGAGGGAAGAGAAGAGAAGAGAAGAGAAGAGAAGAGAAGAGAAGAGAAGAGGGTAGCAAATCTGAGGGCAGAGAAGAGAAGAGAAGGGAAGGGGAATGTAGAAAATCAGAGGGAAGAGCAGAGAAGAGAAGAGAAGAGAAGAGAAGAGAAGAGAAGAGAGGAGAGGAAAGGAGGAACAGGCGTGGAGAAAGTCAAGGATGCAAAGAGGGCAAACTGAAAGGTGTTCGGTCACGTTTCAGCTCACTTAAGCTGGTGGTATTAACTCTAAAAGCCATATGGCTCCAATGGAAATGTTTGCCAACACGCACAAACACACACACACTCACACAAATACAGACTGACACCTTTTAGACACACAAATATAGACAGGCAAATTTCACACGCACACAGACACACGCATACACTCATATACACACGCATGCACACACACATGTACACACACACACACACACACATGCACGCACACACAGAAGTACCAACTGCCAACCTTTCACACACATACGCGCGCACACACACATACAGACACACACACAGACACACACACAGAGACACACACACACACATAGACACATAGACACATAGACACACAGACACACAGACACACAGACACACAGAGATACACACACAGACACACAAGTACTGACTGCCAACCTTTTATACACACACACACACGCACAGCCAAACACAGACACACACACAGACACACACACACACACACACACACACACACACACACACACACACACACACACACACACCAATGGTGAGAAAGGCCAAGCTGAAATGGAGAGGAGTGCAGGCAATGAGCATTGAGGTGGGATGGAGCAGGTGTGGTGCTGGAGGAATCCCACTGATCTCCTGGCACACATACACACAGAGATGCGCGCACACACACACACACACACACACACACACACACACACACACACACACACACACACACACACACACACACACACACAGATCTCCTGGCACACATACACACTCCATCAGCTGTTCACCTTGGACACGGGAGGATCTCCCAATGATCCCTCCCTATGTCTCTGCTGCTATTTGCGTGACTGTATTAGGAACTGACCAAAGTGAAATTTGGTCAACCAGAGAAACGAACACATTTGAAGGAGAAACAGGGAGTTAGGTTGATGCTCTTTATGATGTTAACCAACTGAAAGTTTGCTAGTTACAAATATATCCACTGGCAACTGAAAACTGTTTTACAATGGAGATTACAAAATTACTTTTTAAAACTCACACCTACAAATACAGAGCACGGGACTACATCACAATAATGTATTTCTGAATTTATTCGTCTTGTTTCCCCTCAGTCTTCTTCCTCTCTGCAGGTTAATCAGATGTTTTCACACTAAATATCAAGTCCTTAACTCATTGACTGCCAGCCATTTTCAAAATTGTTCCACCTGTGGTGCCAGCCATTTTTCACCATTTTGGGTGTTTTTTGAAGCCCAACAGAAAATTGAGTTATTTGTCTATGTCAACACCAAAGACATCAAAATAAAGCTTAAAGTCTCATCTTTCATCTAAAAAAAACGGTGTGTTGATAGCTCTTTCCATTCCTTTGCAATCATGCATAGAACAGAGGTGGGTTTCCCCAAAATGCTGCTTTCAGACCAAAAAACTGAGAAAAATGGCTTTTTGTGAAAACCAACATTTTAAGCAGAAAATGTTTTTTGATGGCCATATTTTTGCATTACTGGCATCTAAAACATTTCATCCAAATGTAATACAACATAAATACGAATAAAAACACTGAAAATGGTTTTAGACAGTAAAAATAATAATTTGAATTGTACATGATGAATACATTTCTTCGACATTTTACTTGGCAAAATAAAAAGTTTATTTGCCTATATACATAAATCCTGTCACAAAAATATGATTCATGTCTGTCATAACTGTCCACCTATACAAACAATACTGTACTGTAACCATGTAAATATAACATGACAAAATTCAGCCACCAGGGGGCTATATTTCATAGTCAAAAACAGTAGTAGCTAGTAAAAGCAAAATGCAAAAAAACCTAGCATTCATTCAAGTGTTTCTTTGTGTGTGTGTGTGTGTGTCTCCATTCCTACAGCAAGTAGCGGTAATAACTATGTAAATACTACATACACAGGCAAAATAAGTAAAACACAAACATATGCAAGAGTATGTTCTCCCGTCCACCACGAGTGCGCTTCACCATTGTCGTATGCTAGCTACATCTGATTGTCTTGGGTTTATATACACAAGCATCTTCCTCGACGTGAAAAAACATCAAAATACAGACAAACGCAGTGCTGCCATCTATGATCGGATCCCTTTCCGCAGTTATAGCAATGTGAGCATGAGGTGTCAGAGCTCTCCAGACCAGACTAATCTGAAGACTGTTTTTATTTCATCTATATTTTATTCCTTTATCTTTTGTTTATTTGTTTAGCACGGTTGCAAATGAAGTGTAGGCTATAGCCAGTGCATCTTTGATCTTACTCATACAGTGTTTCATCACAGTGATCGGATTCGGTAGCGTGCATATTACAAAATATCGTAACATTGATAGCAGTCCCAGAGGGTCAGCTCTACCATCTGGTGGCCACCAGAGAGTGACCACATGAGTGACCACATGAGACTTCTGACTCTTATAGGATCAGTTCCGAAAGCCGTAGAAGCCTGAAATTTCTACACAACATAGATGAGGTGCCCCACGATGCGTAACTGTAAAAAAACGTGTTTGACGTCGGAAGACGTCAATGGTAAGCGCCGTTACTTTTTGAAATGACGTCTGCAGACGTCAATGGTAATGAATGAGTTAATAAACCATCTACAGACGAGAAATTATAAGACTACATATGTTTAGAAGCACAGGCTTGCAATGCCTTGCCTAACACAACTAGACAGCAGAGGTGTGACCAGAGTGTCACGTGTGGGTGGCCAATTGGCTTAGCTGGGGGGGGGGGGTCCCCCCTACAAAAAAAGCACAAGCCAAGGCACGACCATCACATACTGATAATGACAGCACTGTGTAAATACACCAAAGTCACTCTATGTTGGTGACAAAGTGAACCAACAAGTGTGCCAGGCACAGCTTAAACAGTGCAGTGTGATGGTGGATGGGGGTGTGGTGGGGTGGGGAGAGATGTGGAAAATGATAAAACAGCAAGAAATGAAATCTCATCACAAGGACTTATGCGCGTCACATCCTCTACTACTTGTCATCACTGGCCACTTGAGTAGGGCAGTCACGTTAGTCATGGTGGAAGATATTTATGGCTCTTACGATAAACAAGAGATGAGCAGAGATTAACCCACAGAGGGAGAGACAGAGAGAGAGAGAGACAGAGAGAACGAGAGACAGATAGAACGAGAGAGAGAGAGAGAGAGAGACAGACAGACAGAGAGAGAGAGAGAGAGCGAGAGATTGACAGAGAGAGGTAGAAAGACAGAGATGGAGAGGGAGGGAGGGAGGGAGAGAAGTGGAGAAGGAGATGGAGAGAGACAGAAGGATGAGGATGAGGGAAAAGTCCTGCCTTGTGACGTCAGGCTGTTTTATTCCACCCAGAAGGCAACACCGGCTGGCGGTTGGCTCTCACCTGACCAGCTAACGTGTAAACAAACAGCAGCAAACATATGCCGGGGAGGCTGAGCGCCACAAACACAACACACACACAGACACACACATCATACATCACACATCTCAGCACATAAAAAAAACAAAAAAAAAGTCACCCACCCATCTGCCTACACACACACACACACACACACACACACACACACACACAAATATAGACAGACAAATTTCACACAGACACAGATACACACACACTCATTCATTCACACACTGACAGACTGACAGACACACACACACACCCAACCCACACACACACACACACACACAGAAGTACAGACTGGCACCTTTTACACAAACACACACATACAAGCACACACGTACACAAGCACACACGTACAGACAGACAGACATTTTTATAGAGAACATTTTTATAGGGTCACTTTGTTGATGGCAGCATTAAAGGTGTGTCACCCGCACCGGTAGTTGGGAGTGGTCTAAACACAACAACTAGCCTAACTATACAAACATGCACATGTGAAACACACACAAACAAACAAACAAACACACACACACACACACATACACACACTCTTTAAAAAACTTAAGACTGTAAACATTTTTCAAAACCTGACACACCATGTCAAAAAATTGAAAAGACTGCTGAGACCTACAGCCACAGACATACGAACCACACAGAAATCCTAAAATATATATCCTATGAACATACAGCACAGACCTCAATAGCATTCACACTAACATGGAAAATCCAACCTTTCACATGAAAAGGCAAATGTTTAAAAATAAGGTCATGAACACACACACACACACACACACACACACACACACACACACACACATAAAGAATGGTGTTACTGCTGCCCCCCATGAACGTCTGCTGATGAATATAAATGTGAGCCACACAAAGGGATTCATATCGCCCTCTACTGACCAATGTAAGTAATGTAGGTGACCAAAACACCTGTTGACAATCACGCAACAGAATGCAGCCACTGGACAAATCCTGTTTGTCAGGTTGTCACACAACAAAATGGCAGGTGAAACAGGTATACCACCGTGCCCATATTTAGACAGTGTGCACTTAGTGAACATCCGGAGGCACTCAAAGTTTGTTGTGCAATACTATTTATTAACTTGGAAAAAAAACTCTCTCCCCTCTTTCCATACAACTCTCCAGCTTTATGTCTGTGTTTACCTCACTTTACTCTATACTCCATTTTTTTCGGTCTATTTGTCCAGTCTTCATCCTTAACTATCAGTACACTGTGGAAACACTGTTTTGCATTGCACTGCACAGCACAGCACAGCACAGCACAGCACAGTAATGCACAAGACCGCACAGGAAAGTGCTATGCAGGCACATGAGGTCCTCTTTGTGTGTCTGGGCCAACTTGAATCACATAGCCTATGCACTTTTTTTTCTCTATTTTTTTACTCTCTCACTCTGCTTTTATTCATTCTTTTTCAGTATATTTCACATCTCTCTGTCACTCTCTCGCTTTCTACTTCTCTCCCTTGTTTAGTTTATCCCTCTCTCTCTCTCTTTCTTTCTCTCTATGTCTCTGTCTCTCTCTCTCTGTCTTTCTCTTTCTGTCTCTCTATCTCTCTCTCTGTCTCACTCTCCCTGTCTCGCCCCCCCCCCCCCCCCCCCCCCCGTCTCTCTCTCTCTCTCTCCCCGTCTCTCTCTCTCTCTCCCTGTCTCTCTGCCAGCCATCAACCTTTCCCTACATTGTTTTACAAATATGTGCGAAGCCTGGGCCGGGTAACAAAGGTTGCCGTGGATACGTGGCCCCTGTTCACACAAACAAGGGGTTCGCCAGGGGCCCCCCGGAATGAGCAGAGCATGGGAACTAGGCAAGAAGAGGGTTTGGGGGGGTTGGTGGGGTGTGTGTGCGTGTGTGGTGTGTGTGGTGTGTGTGAGTGTGTGTGAGTGTGTGTGAGTGTGGTGTATGTGTGTGTGAGTATGTGTATGTGTGTGTGTATGTGTGTGTGTGTGTGTGTGTGTGTGTGTGTGTGTGTACTCAGCTAGGGTAAAGGGCTGAGAGACAGGGGGAAGGGGTGGGGTGAGAGAGAGAGAAAGTAAGAGCAAGCAAGAGAAATGAAGAAAGAGAGAGAGGGGCAAGGAAGACAGTCATAATGGGGAGGGAGGAAAAGAGAGAAAAGTAGTGGAGGAAAAAGATAAGGGGGGGTAGGGGGGAGTGTTGAGTCTCGTCATGGGTTCAATGGTGTGAATGGGGGATCTGGGCGACTGACAGTGACCCTCTGACTCAGTCTTTCAGGCCTTCATATCTCTTGTCTGACACACTTCCTCTTTGTCGTCACTGAATCATTCTCTTTTCATTTTTCTGTAATTACTCTCTATCTCTCTCTCTCTCTCTCTGTCTGTCTCTCTGTCTCTCTGTCTCTGTCTCTCTCTCTCTCTCTCTCTCTCTCTCTCTCTCTCTCTCTCACACGCAAACGCACGCACGCACGCACACTATAGTCACCACTGAAAGACTCTGTCGCATTGGTAACACTCCCTTGTGCAAATTCCACACACAGTACTTCAGAGAACCAAGCCCCCTGCAATCCCATGGCAAACTGGCTTAGCCTGTTCACAATCATTTTCCATTTCTGTTATTACGAAAAATCTTAGTGTGATCAGTATGTACAGATGTACAAATTCCAGAAACTCGTTATACCACATTACATAACACTTAGTAGACACTTGAAACCAACTTAAAATTGCGAAAAAATAAACAATCAAGCTACAGCAAGCACGGGAGATTAAAGAAGAGTAGAGAAGTGTGGGTAAGCGTAGGTTAGATGAGAACAAGATTTCATTACTCAGGAGTGTAGATAGCAACAGACTACTTGCCACACTAATATTTAAGTGTTTCATGCACGTTAATGAGTTCCTAAAGACTTTTTAACGCCAGTTCTCTTCCTTTTAAATGCTGACAGACCCTTCTGTCAGTTTTGTGAGTTTTTTTTTTGTTAGTTAATTTATTTTTAAATACCTGTGCAGCAGCATTACTGGAAATAAACTGTGCAATAAACTGTGCAACTCTCAAAGCCGAAGTCATGAGTTTAGTGTCATGTTTATGGATGCTATAATATACTGCACGTTATGTCTGTTTTAGTACCATTACAGGTTTAAGGAGATATATAACTAATGCTGAGGAAAAAATGGGATATAATGTAAACTAGGATGTAATGTGTGATGGAGTGACCATCACTAGGGTTGTGGGTGTGCTCTGACTGCCATACCAACGAGCCTGGCTCTTTGGCGTTGCAGGGTTTGAATCCCGGTGGGGTGACTTCTCCTCCCCTTCGCTACATAATGTAATATAACGTGATTATAACGTGAATGTAGTGTGATTATAATGATTTAGGGAAGCTGATAAATTAGGCTTTTAAAGATTCCCGTGTGTGCGAAGCCATTTAAATCACAGTCCCCTTCTCTTGTAAGCACAGTGTACACAAGTAAGTGTGTGTGTTTGTCATGGAATATCTTTCTTTCTAATGAGCACATCTGGACATGTAAGTGGTGTGTGTGTGTGTGTGTGTGTGTGTGTGTGTGTGTGTGTGTGGGTGTGTGTGTTTCTTTACAATTGTATAGTGAAGTCAGTGTGTGTGTGTGTGTGTGTGTGTGTGTGTGTGTGTGTGTGTGTGTGTGTGTGTGTGTGTGTGGCTGAATCTTTTTTGTAATGAGAGTGAGAGTGCATCTCCACAAATTTCTGGTGTGTCAGTCTGTGTGTGTGTGTGTGTGTGTGTGAATGCGTTACTATGTGTGTGTGTGTGTCTGTGTGTGTGTGTGTGTGTGTGTGTGTGTGTGTGTGTGTGCGCATGCGTGTGTGTGTGTGTGTGTGTGTGTGTGTGTGAATGCGTTACTATGTGTGTGTGTGTGGGTGCGCGCATGCGTGTGTGTGTGTGTGTGAATGCGTTACTATGTGTGTGTGTGTGTGTGTGTGTGTGGACTCACCCTGAAGCGATGAGCGCCCGCGACTGTGCCATGGCGATGCGCTGCAGGGCGGGGCGGCTGAGTCCGGCGAGGCTGGAGCGCGGGGGGAGGGGCGCGGCGCACGCTGATGACACGGGGCCCAGCACACGGGCCGACGGCGTGGGCGCACAGCTGGTCGTCGTGGAGATGAGCGCCTGCTGTCCACCACCAACACCACCAACACCAGGACCACCGCTGACACCAACACCAACACCAACACCAACACCAGCGCTTCCGCCACCTGACATGGCACCCGTTCCGGACAAGGTACCAGCCGCCAAGGTGCCAGATGTGGTCGTTATGGTGGAGACGGGAGGAAGGGGCGGAACTCCGGAGGACGCCGGGGTGGAGACGGTGGGAGGAGGAGGGGGCGGCATGGGGGGCGGTGGGGGTCGCGAGAAGGAGGACGTGGAGGAGGACGAGGGCAGGAGGGTGGAAGAGTGTGTGCCCGGCGTAGACGAGAGGGAGAGGCCAGCGGTGGCCGCCCCCAGGAGGGAGAGCGAGTGAGCGAAGCCTCCGTTACTGCTGCTGTTCGTGTCGCCACCACCGCCACCACCCATCCCCATCCCCATTCCCATCCCCATGCCCATCCCCATGCCCATCCCCATGCCGCCCCCACCCGACACCAGCATGGAGTTTCTGTGGGGTGCAAGGACCCGGGACAGGGATTGGGGGTGGGGGAGGGTGAGGGAGTACGAGTAGCCCCTCTGCGGGGGTCCCGATTTGGGGCTGGGGGGCTTGGTCTGTATGGGCGGGGGAAGGGGCGGCGGGGGCTTCCGTCCCAGAGTGTGCGCCCCCATACCGCCTCCGAACCCCACGCCGGTCTTCACGCCCAGGACCAGCATGCACTGCTGGCATGAGCAGGGCTGCCCCAGCGAGGTGATGGCCGAGGCCGGGAGGGCTCCGCTTGGGTAGGCGCTGCCGTTGCCCCTGCTTACCACCCCGGACACCCCCACACCCAGCAACCCGCCTCCGCCAGGACCCCCGAGTCTTCCAGGCCCAACGCCTCCTCCTCCTTCCCCTCCACCCCCACCACCACCCCCCACCCCACCACCAGCACCACCAGCCCCGGCCCCCACGCTGCTGGCCCAGGCCCTGGGCAGGGGCCCCGTGACGAGGGGGTAGGCCAGGTCCGAGCGTCTCTGGATGCGGCGGCGGCGCTGAGTCTGCCGGTTGAACTGGGTCATGGTCTGCAGGTCGATCAGGTAGCAGAAGCCCAGCGGCGAGAGGTCCAGCCAGGGCTGGTTGCGGTCGCGCGCCGCCTGGATGGCGATGCTCACCTCCGTGTCGTAGGCCGTCCACGAGCCCGAGTCGTTCTCCCACTCCCATAGCCAGCCGTGGCCCGGCGCTGACGTGGGGTCGTAGAAGCTGCGTCGCACCGGCCGCAGAGTGCCTTCGTCGCAGAGGAGGAGGAAGAGGAGGAATGGAAAGGAGAGATGCTTAAAACCCTTCAATGACTGCAATGTAGTTATTACTGATGCGTACATGTGGAGGTGTTTCATAAGCTACGAAATGGGATGAATTGAGATATAGTATTAATCAATCAATTTATCAATCTATCCAAAACAACAGTTTATCAAGGACAATGTCAACAATGCAACAAGAAAAGTCAACAATGCAGAAAGGAAGTCCAACTGTAAGTGTAACAGAAAGAAGCCGTTTTTTAGGAATAATTTACAGCTTGATAACTTTCCTCAGAATATATCTTGAGAAACGCCTTTTGGACTCGGCTAGACTTTTGTTGTCTGCAACTTTCAGTTGATCTACCAGTTTAAAGAAATGAACATTTCAATGAAGATGATGGTGTCCACTATTTCAGGTTGACAGGGGTAATCAGCACACATTTAAGTTTATGACGATACAAGGATAAAGCACAGCTATGCTTACTATGTATTCACTGTTCCACAGTGTTGTGATGCTCTCTTTCTTTCATGTTCAAACAACTCCAACAGGTCAATGTAGCCACCATTGCCATTTTATTTTCTGTAGTGCTACAATATTCAGACCAAGCATCTGCACTTGTAAAGCTATCATCGAAATAACTGAACTGCCATTTACTCACATTCAAGGCACAGTTTACTGAGGTGAACAAAAAAAAAACCACAAGTCTCAAAATTAGCATTACTACCCAACAGCCTGTGTGGGCTGGGCTTGTTGAACAGTCTGGGCAAAATGACATAAATATGGCCCTGTGATATTTGTCAGTGTAAGCCTATGTCCAAAACCAAGCAGATGTTCTGAAAGGCTGAGAGTAATAGACTGGGCCTCTAGGATGTCAATCAAGGTAGTGGCTAAGGGGGCGGAGTGGGTAAGGGGGGGTGGGGTGAAAAGGTAAGAATTTGGTGAGATTTGTTTTCAACTGCCTGGCTTTTGTCACCCTGACAAGCAGGTTGGGATACTGTATCTTTTATGTGTTTCTTGACCAGATGTGACTTTTCATATTTAGCTGTAAGGTTCCATCAACAGTTGTGCGCTCTCGCTCTCTCTCTCGCTCTCTCTTGCTCTCTCTCTCTGCCCCTCTCTCTCCCTCTCTCCCTTCCTGCACCATGAAAGTAGATGAGCTGGGTGGATAACGCAAACAAGGCGAAGGAGAACAGCCATCATAAGGTGACACTGGTTCCCATTTGGAGCTATGGTTAGGGCAAGGACCACCAAGCTTGATGTTCCGGAAACCTCTTTGCCACCTGGGGGCATGGCTCAATTTCAGAAGCATATCTGCTATCCTCAGCAAACAGTAAATACAGTTACAAACAAAAGACCACCACATCATCTTGGTGAGTACATAGATGGGTTAAACTACAGCAGGTCATGGAGCTATTCATTCTGTTCTATTCCATTCTATTCTACTCTATTCTATTCTTTTCCATTTATTCTATTTTTTTCTATTTTGTTTTATTCTATTCCATTCCACTCAATTGTAACCAACAATAGCTGGTTGTTGTGCATACTTGAACATTCTCAGAGCTGATGGATGCCTAAACCCATACATCTATCCAATTATGGTAGAGACGCAGAACTCAGGATAGCTGAATAAAACCATTATTATCAGAATTATTAGCAGTAATCATAGTAGTAGTAGCAACACTAGTAGTAGTAGTACTACTACTACTAGTAGTAGTAGTAGTACTAGTAGTAATAGTATAGCTTTAAAGCATGAAGTTAACCTCTGACACTAGCATGTACTCCTTAAGGAAAGACCTAATACAAGCCTGATTCAGTTTTCAGGTGTTAAACTGAACACACACAAAAAAAATCACTAAATAGGTTTACCAACTTGATTTAAAAACAGGACACTGGATATTTACAATATCGTCTCTGAAGGATAGAGCAACACTGCAATGCAATTATTGCAGTCATGGGCACATGAATCCATTGGAAGTGCTTTATAACTACATTTGCTGGTATTATGCCTTACTTTTCCCCTTGTGTTTCAGAGAAGCTTCTATATGGAACATTCATCATATTGTTAAGTGGGGCCAGAAAAATATGTGAGCTTCCCTGAAACAGGAGCAGCATAGAAAGTTACCCTGCAACCTTCAAAAACACACACACACTCATACACATACACACCACACACACAGTGGTGACCCAAATTACATGCAGCACTACAAACAGGGCTCCTGTGAAAAGACAAAAGTAATTCTGACAGTATGAACACTTTGCATGAAAAAGATGACATCATGCCAGGTTATGGCCTCCCTGCTGTAAAACCAAACAGCTCCTATAACCAACACACACATACATACACAATACTCTCTCTCTCTCTCTGTCTCTCTCTTCTCTCTCTCTCTCTCTCTCTCCTCTATTCCTCTCTCTCCCCTACACTCATACACAAAGTAAGTTCGAATGCCACACCAGGGTCTAAGGTCAAATAAAAGTATCAATCTGTCCATCTGACCATTAACATGTCTGGTCAACATGTCATGTCATGTCAGGGCTTAAATGCCAAGTCTAAATCGTGGTTCTTTTTCAAACTGGAAACTAAGGCTGATGATAAGCCACACCTGAAACGTTTGTTTTCTGCTTTGGTAAAACCAATATTATTTTGCCACTTTATTTTAATGGACTACAAAATTGTGAAACTACTGAGCTCCTGTATGCAATATCCACCTCCCTCAAATCTGAAAAACACTGCAACAAGATGTTGGTGCAGACACCACTTCTATTTCACCAAGTCTAAATCATGGAACAGTGCAGTCAGTCACTCACACACACACACACACACACACAGACACTCAGACACACACACAAACAGACACACAGACACACACTCCTGTTTTAAGAATGCCCCTTCACAAATAACAATGCAAGTTCAATTAAAACAACGGGGTGAAAGTTCAAACCGAAGCATCAATTTTTGATCTTACATCTTACATCTGCCCATCCACATGCCAGGTCTAAATCATGTAACAGGCTAGTGGCTCTGATTCCTAAAGAAGGGCCTAGTGTTTAAATAAGACCCAGCATGCATGGCCACTGTCTCTGGACTCTGCATGGAGAATGAATGTGTATGGAGTAGCATGTGAGCCAGGCCCGAATTTCACATGATTAGCATGTGGGCAAATCTGACAGGCCATGAAATCCAAGACAAAGGTTATTCATTCCATCACACACTCAACCACCCACCCCAACCCATCCTCCACCCCCACCCCCCTCTCTCTCTTTCTCTGACCTCACTATAGTGCTATTCACCCCCCCCCCCTTCCCCCCAACCACTTCTCCAGTATGTTTTTAAGGGGTACCCCCCCCCCTCCCCAACCACCTCTTTAACACGCCCCTCCCTTAATTTCTGGCTATGTTCCCATGCATTCCCTTGTCAGACCATGCTTATGATCCGAATCAAGCACAATGGCTGTTGTCTGTCTGCGTTCAGTTCGGGGTGGGATATGCACTTGCTCTTGCCCAAAAAGTCGCAGTAGACAATCACCCCCTTTGTGTCCTCATCTTCCTCTATGGCGATGATCTTTTACAATGGTGTGTGAAACATGCAGACAACGCCAGGCTCTCTCACTAACACAGAGGTAAAGTAGGGCTGCCAGTTGTGTGTGTGTGTGAGTTGTGACAAGAAGGCCTAGTCTAGTAGCAGCAGCATCTCAGGGGAAAGGGGATAATAAAGATGATCAAACCGGTTGCGGAGTTTGTGAAATGGCAATGACAGATCTCGTCGGTTATCATTTGCTTTCGTGGTTCAAGCAACATGTCTTCGTTGTGGCCACTCGCACAAAAGCTATAAAGACAGACAGCATCAGTTTTACAACGCGAACAGGTCGCTCGACTGTCTGTCTATCGTTCCACTTTACCTGTGTCTTGCCGAAACTGATGCATGGATTGCAAGTCGATGATGTACGGCGATAGCCTCGAGTCAACCTGGCCTAGAACCACACTGCTTCCCCGAGGGTCGCTGCGGATCACCGCTTCGATGTGATGAGACACGGCCGGGCTGTAGGGTCGCCAGCGCCCGTGTTCGTTTAGCCATTCCCATACGACCACGGCCGATGCTAGCAACATCATACACCTGAGAGACAGAGGGAGAGACAGAGGGGGTGCAGGAAGGGAGGCTAACATAAGGGTACAGCAGGCTACACTTGGTTGCTCGACAGCTGATTGTAAAGCCGTTTTGCTCGTAACAACTGTTTTATTTTACCCTACTTGCAGCAGCCATAGCAGTGCTTGCAAGAAAGATGCAGCAATCAAATAGGTTCTATATCTGACAAGATCGCCAATACCATATTATTGAAGGCTATCATAGCATCCTAAACGGACATAAACTTGAATTACGTATGCTGATGAAGGAAGCACTGTAACATTAGGGTTGTCAACACTATCAGTAATCTGGAGATTCGTTGTGCGGCAGCGAGCTACAATTGTCCAGATTATGAGTGACAGCCAGACAGTGGTCGTGCATAACGTAAGGGGTCTCGAAACAATGTAACTTAGTTCCACAATGCGAATATTTGGTTGCAAATAATTTTTCAGTGCATCGGCCTTTAAAACACAAAATGGAGACACGTTCAGGCGAATACATCTGCACCACTATTTAAAGTACTAGCTAGCCAGCTAATCAAACGTGCAAAGTGGCCTAAACCACAGCCAGCATCAGTAGATAGCACCCAATAACGATGCTTTCTGCACCGATTTGGATAAATGATGCAGAGAGTGATTGTCCTTCGGGAAGCGCCTATAAATCTCATCCACTGCAGTTTAAGACATTTGGATTGTCATGACAAAATACAGCATCAGCTGTGCTAGGTATCGTTTGCTATCAAGCATATTTACCAGTGGCGGATTCCCGATGCCAAGGCCGCCTTCTACCGGAAAATACTTATGGATGCCGACAAGAATCCATCTTCAAATAAACATTTGCTGTCTGTCTCGTGCTGCTGCAATCGAGACCCTAGTGGACTATGACTCTTTGGAAGACCTTCCCATCGACGAACGTAGAAAAGAAATTATTCTGTTCTATGTCCAGTTTTCGTGGGTAATGCATTACATCCCACTAGCATAATTCGAGCCATATTTCTAATATTTTCAGTAGCAAGCCATGGTGATTGCTCGTGTGTGGGTACACCACGCCTCGAGTACATGGAAATGGCCCAATCGTGGCTCAGCATCATAGTTCTTATTGCTACAACTCCGCCCATGTTTCGTGCTTCTTGAAACAAGAGTCAGTTGTCTATCAGTTCGGACAACTCATTTTTTGGTAGTTCAACACAATTACAGGTCGGTAGAATGTTTCGTAGTCTCAGTTCCCCTAAGTGTAATGCGTTGTGTCAAGACAACACTCCAGTGAAACCTTTAAGCGACTAAAAAAACATCATGTCATTTCTTTCAAAAGTATAGTGGAGATGCCGGGGATTGAACCCGGGACCTCATACATGCGAAGCACGCGCTCTACCACTGAGCTACATCCCCCCAATACAGAGAAAAACGTGGAGCTTAAGCCTTTTATAGCTAATGACTGTGTTATTTTCTATATTGTCAAATTATTTGGATTGACTGTCGCTCAATTTTTCTTCTTAAAAATTGACGACTCTAGTTCTCTATGGTATGTTTAATATGCGGGTCATTTACACGACTTTCTTTTCGACATGTATATCTGTATAACGTGTTAATTGTTTCCCTAAAGTACGGTAAGCAAAACACCAATGTACACGGTTCAGAAATGTTTATTGATTAAAAAAATCAAATGTAAATTCCAATAAATTCAAATGTAAAAAATCGCTTTAAAAGAGCCCGTTTGGCAAAACCTGACGATTGGCATGGGACTCCACAAGCCTGTACAAATTTGACACTGAGAAGGTTTTCAACTTCAGTTTTCTATTCTTTTATTACAGAACAATAACTAGTCTTTTTACTAGGCTTTTAACCTATCTATTTACAAGCCTGACGTTACTGTTAGGTATAGCCTAAGCCTCTCTGTCAGTCATATTCATGTAAAGATGCTAAGCAACTTAGAAGGCTAAGTGGTAGGCTATGACTTTAAAATACTGAGGTGTTTTAACTACGCTAGTAGCCTAAACCCCTCTACAACGTATAAATAAACACCTTTAACCTAAACAAAGCAAAATTAAGCAATGGTACCTACATTTGGAATGCTATGTGTGAGGTACAGGGCAAGTTTTCCCAGTGCACCCTCATAGCAGGCCTAAATGGTGTTTCCTGCTGATGACGTTAACCTGTTATATTTTTTAGTCACTGAACTAGGCTACTCTCAATGATTTGAAATAATATGCATCAATACCTTACGGTAAAGCACTGTTATTCACAGGCATGTAAATCAGCCTTTGAATCATGTAATGAAGCTGGACTTGAACAAACCTCTAAAAGTTTCATTTGTAAAATTAAAGGCTGGGAGTTGCATAAAGAAAAAAATAATTAAATTCATGAACAATATTTCAAGAAGGCTTTTAAAAAGCCAATAAAAAGTAGCTAAGTGGCCTACTCACAGAACCCTTTGGTGTTCTCTCATAGAGACACACCAATGTAACTGTAAACCTGAAATGAGATAAAAACTTACAATGCATTTAACAAATTAAGGGCTTTTCTATAGAAAAGTGGACCTCCATAGAACAATAATGAAAGACTATTATCATACATCACTTTACAGAACATAGGCCTATAAAAATACAACAATAAATCTGAAAAAAAAAACAATTAATGAGGTACCACAGTTTATCTGTGTCTACCTACCAGCACTCTTACACTATTTCACAGATTAAAGAAACGGTGACAATATTTATAAAAAAAACATTTATCAAGTCAGATAATAGTCCTGGATCTCTCTCTCTCTCTCGCTCTCTCTCTCTCTCTCTCTCTCTCTCTCTCTATGGCGCCCTTTTCCTTCACAATTCCTTCTGTCTCTCTCTCCATTGGTGACCCTCACAGAGCAGTCAAGTCAGTGTCCGTGTCATCCTCCTTATTCTCCCCTGACCAAATGGCACTGCCTGAAAACTCTTGGAGGTTGACAAGCAAGCCCCTGTTCTCCTCCTTCTTTTCCTCCTCCTCCTCCTCTTCTTCTTCTTCTTCTTTCCTTAGCTCCTCTTCCTTTTCTCCAACTTCTTGTCTGTCTTTCTCCTGCTCGTCCTGCTCCTTGTCAAGGTCCATCATTAGTCTGGCTCGCTCTCGGAGGTCTGTTCCGTCCATGCTCGAGTAGTCATCCTCGGAATCCTCTTCTTCGTGTTCGCTCTCACCCTCGCCCCCCTCCTTCTGCTCGTCCACCTGGCTCTGACCTTTCTCCACGTCGCTGTTCCTGGCCTGCTGTCCGTCGCTCCCAGCCTCCCCCTCCTCGTCGCTAGGCCTGGGCCTGGGCCACAGGTGGACACCCAGCCTGGTCTCCACGACAACGACCCCTGACCTCACTCGGTCACGGAGGCCATCTTTGCCGAGCACCATCTTGCGGACTGTGTACTGGCCGTTGGTGTCACGGTTGAGGCGCCAATACAGGTAGGCCAACAGGGCTACCAGGATCAGGAACATGAAAAGCAGGACCAGGCATGTTGTGTTAGCTGAGTTGTGAGCAGCCATGACTGCAGGAAAAAGTGAGAAAAACAGAGAGGGTGAGGGAACAGTATGGGTAAAAGTTAGCAAATAACTCTGTAATTCCATAATTCTCTGGGGCAATGTTAAAACTGTCAATATAATGTATGTACCGTACATTTTTTAAACAATGGCCACATACAGACTAATACAATTATGTGGAGTAAATTTGTTTTCATGAAGGTATAATATAGCAACTTAAGACACACTTTGCGAATTATAGAGTACATCATTTAACTGAACTGATAAAATCTTCTTAACTGAAAATCTGACAACACATTAAGTTTTTACAACATAGGTGAACCTGTGAATGGGAACATCTAGTCTCAAACAGCTTTTTGTTCAAATACTGGATTTGTAAGGTACTGCATTCTGTGACCTAATGGTTAGATACTTTTAAGTTTAACCAAGCCGAGGTTGGAAACATGCATTCGATCTCACACATGTACAGAGAGCAAGAGAGGTGGAGGAGGAGTGGCGGAAAGGATGTGGTCGGTTCAGTTATGTTCATAAAGAGAAACACTTGGTATTTCAGTAATTATAGACAAGATCTTTTTTTCTGTATTACGTTTTTTACCTGTTACATTTGAACCACTTATGCCCTGTAATGTTTACTTACAAGTCAAGCCAAAATGTATCTCAACTCTGTGTTTTTTGTAATGTTAAATAATAAATTATGCAAACAGAATTTGTTTTAGCAAAAGACAGCAGGAAGCAAGCAAATAGAGTAGTGAAACATGTTTTAAAAGTTCACAAATGTGCAGATTTCAATCACATTCACTATCTGAGGAAAACAAAAATCGGCATAAGAGTAATACAGATATCTACTGGTGTTCAAGCAACTTCATAATCAGGTATACCTGCTTTCCCAATATTTCTATGTCTGAGTATTTTTTTTAAAAAAAAGCTTACCCTTGCAAAGTGGACAGAAAAGACTCAGTCAAGTTGAAGTTTGCACGATTAACGATGTGACCACCAGTCATCCAGGAAGAAGGGTGGGGCGATGTGCAGGGGGCAGCATGTCGAACAGTGAAACACAGAGGAGGAGGAGAGTAGAGGAGATGAAAGACAGAGGCCGAGCCTCTTGCCACGGGCCCAATGAGAGGAGTTTATAGATGTGCTCCCTCTCTCTCTCTCTCTCTCTCTCTTTTTCTCTCTCTCTCTCTCTCTTTCGCTTACTTTCTAACTGGGCGGAGGAGCCTTAGTTGCAGGCACAGAGGGGAAACGTCTGACAGAAAGACAAAAAATAGAAAGAGGAAGCTGCATTTTCAAAGCAGCAGAGATAAGAGGGTAAAGACATGAGGCAAGATGATTTCCATTAACTGAGATTAGCAAGACTGCTCTTACACACACACACACACACACACACACACACACACATTTACTCTTTCACTCTCACACACACACACACACACACACACACACATTACATTACATTACATTACATTGCATTTGGCAGACGCTTTTATCCAAAGCGACTTACAATCAAGGGGGACATAAGCAATAGAGGAGGACACAGAGTAGAGACACAATAGACATATGTACTTCTGCATAGGGATAGAGAGAGAGAGAGTGAGAAGTGAATTCTTCATATTCTTCTTAAAGTGTCCTCATATGTAAGAGTTTCAAAACACAGTTTAAATGTTTCATCCAAGTGACGAGGATGAACTACACGTACCAGACAAACAACACTCATCCAAAAACAGAGGTTATCTCTGCAACACCCTCGTCTGTGGAGACATGGTAAGAAGCACGCTTGCTCAGGGACCGGAAGGAGCTGGTTAGCTGGGGTTAGGCTCAGAGGGCTTTTTTGCATGCTAGCGCTCAGTGACCACATCCTGTCAGGGTGTCACAGCACAGCACAGCACAGCACAACACAGCAGCTACTGCTGCTCGTGATGGTAGCACACAGCAAAAGCCTGCTTGCACCCTGCGCCCCGCACCACAACGCATAGTTTCACAACAGAACCGAAGACAGACAGACAGGCACGGGCAGCGCTAGAGCTTTTGGGACCCAAGAAATAGGTCAACTTTAGGCCCCATTATGATTAATAATAATATTAATAGTGCAGTCTGGGGCCTTCTCTCAATGGTGAGCCCTTAGAATTGAGAATTAGAATTAGAATCCTCCCCCACCCCTACTGGCCACACTGCAGTGGACAGCGACTGTATGCCACTCGGTTTTGGCTTGGTGTTTCTCAAAGTGGTTAATGACCGTAGCTTTTCTGAGATACCCCGATGTAGTTTTGATTTACGACCAATGCTGCTATTTAGAAGTCTTTTCTTAGCCTGAGTGAATTCAGATTTCATGTAAAAAAATGTAGTGAGGTGCAGATTTACATCTTGTAATGGTTGTGATCAAGCTTACTGCCAAATTCCTTCTCTTCAGAGACTGACAAAAAAAGCAATCATTTCAAGAGATCACTGACCAAAAAAAAACTTGTTTGGTCAAAACATTGATTTGTTTCATGTAGCACATGTAACCACAAGTAACCAGAATAACAGAGCACCTGAGCTGTAATGCTTGTCCAAAAAGTGGAATAAGTAACTCAAACAGAGACCCAAATGTGTGCCGCAAACAGGATGTAATGACTGTACACAAAACAACAAATGTGGAAGTAGTGATTTAGTGTTTATTGGTAAGCTCAAGAAGATCTCAACTCGACTACAGTAGTGCTAGTTTCAAAACACACCAAACTACAACTAGAAAGACAATAAAGGTAATATGAGGGTAGTACACATTTTTAAAAATGATTCATAAATCAAAATAATGAGGATGAGTCTGTGCCCAGCCTTGATTGTAACAACCACGATTCTGCTTATGAGGTAACTGACAATAATGGGGGCGAATGATGTCAAGTTAACCTGTAATGTAATGTACAGAAATTAACTCTGACCAAATGCATGTGTCCTGTGTGTATGCTGTCCTACAAGAACAGGAAAACTGAATTAACCTTCCTTGAGGTTCATTTGAACAAAAAAAAAAATGCTAAGCAGCCTCTATTGCTTATAAATCTCTCAACACAACTGATGAAATAATTAAGTGCAAAATCAGACATGCTCACACACACACACATACACACAAACACACACACACACACAAACACACACACACATACACAAACAAATCAATCAGCATAACACACTGATTAATTACATGAGCTAGTTTGGGTTATTTAAGACTTACACAGTTCAAGATATCTGGTAGTAAAAAATAACAATGATCATGTACAAAAAGCTAGCCAAGAGGTAACGCCATTACACCCAACAGTCTACTAAATTTGGAATGCGAACACGCAGCATTATTGACTAGATTTCGGCTGTTGTGTAAACAGTGCAGCAAATATGCAAGTTACTAGAGTACTTTCAAAGGCTCATGTTTTCCAAAAAAACAAAATTTAAATCTTAAATCATCGTAATATAAATTAAGATGATTCTACTGCGAAGACAAGAGAAGCTACATTGGGAGAGATCGTGCATCGCCCAACCCATTTAAGACAGTGCATTTAATTTGTATGCACACGGTCAAACGGTCGAACAGTGATATGGATTTTAAAGTCAGCAGCAAAATAACTACCTGACGCATGAGCCCTTGAGAACAATGTTGAGAATGAGGTTACTAAGTTTCTTATTCTATCAAGATTTTTTCTGTTTGTTTATTCCTTCATTGATAACGATCCAAGCAATTTTTCCTAAACCTGATGCTTAAGATCTACCTCTACCTTTGTAAGCAAATCACTGGTAACTCTTTAACATTTGCTTCAATGCAGCATTAGTGTAACACATGTAGTAACTAGTCTCCTTGTCCTTTTTTTTTGTAGTCAGGACAATGCCACGCTTAATATTCACTTCTAATAATAGACATCATTATGGTCATTTCAAACTTGAGTACCTCACTAGTCCTCCGCAACAAAAAACTACATCTCCCATGATTCATCGTGATATCATTAAGCTACTACAGGATGTTGTAAGGCTATGGGTTGGGGGCGGGGGTTGTTGTGGGAGGAAGCGAGTAGCACACGCCGCCACACTGCTTGCTTGACACAGACATCAGACGTCTCCGTCTTCGATGCGAGCCAACTGCCGCTCCAGCAGGTCGATTCGCTGGCCCTGGGCCATCACCACCGCCTTCAGGGCCCTCACCTCCGCCAGGATCTCACTCAGCTGGTCCTCCTGGATAGAAAAAAACGGAGGGATGACAGGGAAGAATGAGGGAGGGGGGGGGGGGGGGGGGGAGGAGGAAGGCAGAGAGAGAGGAAGGGATGACAAAGGGGAGGGAGTAGAGGGAGACAAGGATGAAAGGAAGTGAGGGAGAAAGGGAAGAGAGGGAGGAATGAGGGAGGGAGAGGAAAGAGGAAAGAAGGGATGAGACAGAGGAGAGGGACAAAGGCATGAGAGGGAGTGAGGGAGGGAGGAACAGAGGAGACGGCATGTGAAGAGGGAAGAGGATAGAGAAAGACAGGTGGGGAAGAAAGAAGAGAGGGATGAGATGGTGAGATGGAGTGAATATGGTGTGCGATGTAATGTGAGATTATACTGCTAAAGAACACATCCTTTTAGAGTGTACAAAAAACTCGTACCATTAAAGATTAATTATGTCAGACTTCAGAAAAGACCCTCTGCATTAAGGAAGTACGCTTCTGTGAACAGTGCAGTGCAGTGCTATGCAGTAACACAGATGCAGACATTTGTATCTGTATTGTAAGGATCTGGCTATAGATCCCCATGGTTTTCCCCAAAAAGCTTGATATAACTCAGCTGGACACGAAGGAAAAGTGTTGTTCTTTGTTTATTATAATGAAGGGTACTAAGAAACCGCATTGGGTAAACACAATCTGCAGTACTTGACCAAATAATGCAATTACAGTCCTTTTATGGAGCAGAGGCATATATATATATATATAATGCATACAACACGGCCGGAGAGGGCTTAAAAGTGACGTCATCAGAGGGTTATCATTACATTATGTTTGCGCTGTACTTTTGTGGTCTGCTTTTACCTACACCCAGACGGAGGGTATGCCTCACACATGCACACTATGTCCTACAACTTTGTTTTGAACACATTGGAGCGTGTCGTTCTAAATTTTGCAAGGGACAACCTTGTCCATTTCCAGCCCTAGCTCACCTCTTTCCTCTCCCTGTCTGCTGCCACTGCCTCCGTGTCCTGGACCACTTTCGCCGGGACAGGGCTCTCCACCATCTCCGTCTCCCGGGCTACGGGGTTTGCCATGGCGGCGGGGGCGGTGGTGGTGATGGTGGCGGCGCCGGCAGGGGCGGAGTTAGTGCTCTGTAGAGGAAGTTTGGGGCGGCCTCGCAGAGTGTCTCTGTGCTTGGAGGGTGGGGCCACGTAGCCGCTGCTCAAGGAGATGAGGATGGGCGGGGCATCCTGCCCAGCGATCCAATCCTCAGCCAGCAGGGAGGGCTCCAAACCAGCTGTGTCAGGATAGAGGTCCCCCTGGAAGAGATCGGACTGGGGGACAGGAGGCAGTTGAGGAGGAGGAGGAGGAGGAAGAAGAGGAAGAATATGGACAGAAGTTGAGTGGCATGGATTGTGAATGGGGGAGAAAAACATAATATTGTAAAATGTATAGTATAGAGATAGTAATGCCTAAAATGATAAAAAGAAAAGCAGAGAGCAGGGATAAACCAAACAACTCTAACATGGGCATACAAACAAAGTAGCATAGAAGGTTTGGTACGTTGGCTGTACTATTTTTTTTTTATGAATCCCCCCCCCATTCTTTTACACCTTTGTCTACTACAGAATCCAGGAATTCTTTATAGAGTACTGATCAGCCCATCATTAATAATTGCAGAACTTGAACCATTTCTCTGTTAAAGAAACTGAACTGCCCAGTTGGATGGATGTAGTTCTTACATTACTAACTACATCTCTGAAACCAGTGCTTATAGTCAAAGCAACATTCCTGAATACACTCTCACCACCTTATATTCACTTACTGTCACCTTGCTCCAACCAGGTATTTTCTAGTTAATCATAGGTATTATATTCTTATGTTGTGTTACCTTGAATAAACAAGTTAAAGTTCAAAGTGTTTCTAGTCATATACAGCAAGAAAAACAGGTTCTCTCTGTAATGAAATAACAGGATCTATGAATCACAGCTGTCCTAACACCTAAAAAAAGTGAAACTAACAATAAAACTAAATGAAAAGTAAACTGAAACTAGCCTATTCTCAAAAAAAAAAACTAAAACTAAAACTATGAATGCACTTGTTAGATAAACTAAAACTAAAGTGAAACTAACAAATGAACTGGGCTAACAAAGAAACTAATGACTACACAGTCATTATAGTTTCATTATGTTACACAGCCGGAGGATACCCATAAGTGGCATGATACTGTGACAATAGAAAGAATGTTCCGGACACGCTGGCGTAGAACCAGAAGCTCACCTTGCGTGGCACAGTCATGGAGATCGGCTCCACCTTCCGCTCGTGAAGCTTGTAGAACCTACGAATGAAGAAGAGGAGCTACATATTTAACATGTTTGATACCGGCTTCAATCCCACAAACCCTACAAGGTGCTTGGTGATTCCGATCCAACAGACACGTGAGGTCTGGCAAAGCTAGTGCTCTTTACTGTTCCCCTAACGGTCTGTTCAGTGTTTCAACTTTTAAAAAAAAGAAAGAAAGAAAAAAGAACCATTCTGGCAATGTATGGGAAACAAAGTGACAGAGCCATAAATTACTCCAAATAAAAGGGGCCATACACTTGAAATCCTTGACATTTTTTGGCACAGAATGACATTTCTGAGAAACACCAACAATGGTCAGAATGTTCTTCTGTGCCAAAAAATTAATAATAAATAAATAAAACAGTAAAAGGGATTCCAAGTGCATGAACCTCCTTCTCCGGAATTACTTGACGGGTGTTTTCCTGCATCTGGACCTGGGTGGGGACAATGTTTGTTCTTAGAAGCTACAAATAAGCCTAGCACATTTCACTCAAAACATTAACTTTAAAGCACTGACTGCGAAACTATTAGATACTATTGCTGACTATTACTGCTTAACAGAGAAACGCAGAGCACCGATGTGCAATCGAGACAAAGGGAGGAAACAAAAAAGTATGGCTAGGGTTTGCGACAAGCACTGCGCGCATACTGCCATGTGCACAGAAGCACACTGTAGCTTTAAGGATCAAATGGCGCACATTTACAGATGGCGATGTGACTGGTTACCTGGCGATCTCGCACTTGTTGACGTCCACGCCCCTCTTGCAGAGGAAGCCTGCCCCCCTCTGTGGCTCCTTGCTGCTGTACAGGCTGATGAAGTGCACATACGGGGACTCGTCCGTCACCTCAAAGTAACGGATGGTGCAGTCCCCCTAGAAGAACACACAAGGACACAAGGACACAAGGATACAAGGATGTTTTGTTGTCACTTGCATAGACATACTGGGCAGAGTAGGACATGCAGTGAAATTAGTGATTGTTTGTCTAAAACTGTGCATGGGGAGGGAGGAGTAAAGTGCAAAAGTTAAACCTAATAAAAGGAGGTAGAAAGGGGGGGGGGGGGGGTAAAGTGCATAAAGTGCAGTTGGGGTTGGGAGGGAGGATTGGTTTTGGTGGCCAATGATGGGCTGTGTGTGTGGGAGAGTGTGCAGTTGGGGTTGGGAGGGACACCACCATGTTGCAGTGTGTATTTATGAGGTGGGTTAATGGTGGTGGTGAAGTCAAAAATATGAGCATACCATTTTAACTGAAAGTTTAGCTTTGTAGGTTAACGCATTACATGTGCACAAAGTGTCACTTTCTATGTTAACACATTACATACACTGCATGACATACATGACATTTTGTTAATACATGAATATTTTGTTAATAGGATATTTGCTAAGAGTGACGGTCACAATTTAAATGTTATAACAGTATAAGACATGCTTTGCCTGGACTATACACAGTCAGTGAAGGGCTTTTGTGTCAGGTAGTACAATTGTACAAAACTGTTAAACAGTCTGTCTATGCATTACTGTCATTTATTATGGTGGTAACAGCACTCCACGTGATACTGGCGGATAAGGGTCAATCATGCTTCTGCTCCTTGTTAATTAAAAACATGAGCCTCCTCACTTGTGTTTATACAACACTGGATTAAAATGGCATGAGATTAAAAGAGAGAGAGTGAGTGAGTGAGAGAGAGGGAGAGAGAGGAAGAGGGAGAGAGGGGAAAGAGACAGAGAGAAAAAAATCAGAGGTTGGTACCTTTCCACACAGATAGACCATGCTGGTGTCTGGGTCATAGAAAGGCAACAGTACCCCATTACTGGTGTCCATCTCCTGGACAGCCATGGGCTCCAAGAGATCCCTCTGCACAATGCACAAGATGCACCATGAACACACGCGCACGCACACACACACATGCACACACACACACACAAACACAGGGCTGGCTATACACCTAACAGAACACACAACCACATACCTAAAACAGAAAACATAGACACAAACACACAGTTATACTCATGCAGAGAGATATGCAGACTTGACTACACACAGAGCCAAATACAAACACACACCCACACATATGCACTCACACACACACAAACCCAGGCCTGTACATCTAACAATTACATGCCTAAAAAACTCCACAAACACACATAATTATGCTCATGAAGAGAGAACAGAAGAGAGGTACTTGACGACACACAGACCCAAATGTATGCAAACAGACACACACACACACACACACACACACACACCCTCGTCTACCTAGACCGAGTCTTTATCTCACCGTATCCCACAATGCCAGCTGCCTCTCGCTCATGCGGCTGAACCCTGTGGTGAGGATCTTCCCGTCGGACAGGAACACCGCCCTCATTGGCCTGGTGCCCTCATGGGCCTTCTCCCTCACCTGAGTGCAAATTGCGATTCTACTTTAGTTCATACATTACATTTGCACAATATGCATATACATTTTGAAAATGGATTGCGTCAGAAACATGTCAAACATCCTTATTCCTTTTACTTCAACTAATGACTTAATTAAGAGCGACATGCCTCGTTGCTGTCTTAAGGAATACAGAAATAGCAATATAGCTACAAGCAGCGATGAGGGGGCGAACAGTGAATTGCCAATAAGTAATAGTGAGACACAAACTAGGGTGTTTTTCCTACCAAAACAGTGAGACTCTTTAAAACAGTAAATATAAAGCACAATTTAAAAAAAAAAAAAGGAAGAAAAAAAAGAAAATCCTAACTCCAGTACTGAGTAAGTGACCAAAAACCAAAAAAAAATATGTCGTATACAGGAAATGCACTACATAGTGAACGAGGGAACATTTTGGACTTGGCATGTGTGTGTGTTGAGAGTGGAGTGGGCACAGGGGCTCAAAGTGGTACCTTGAGGACGGTGCCGCGGCGTGGGTCGATGACGCGCAGGGCCTTGTCCTTGCAGGTGGTGCAGACGACACTGCCCTCCCTGTTCCAGCACACGCTGTAGATCAAGTCAGGGTGGGCGTCGCTGAGCTGGTACACCAGCTCGCCCGTCCCCACGTCCCAGATGCACAACATGTTGTCACAGCCTGGAGACAAGACGACACCAAACAGTCAGTCAGTCGCACTAGCAGCACTAGCAGTTTTATATTACGTCATTTCGCTGTTGTGTACAACTGCTCCGATGCCATTGCACTAGAAGAAATGTTGTCTTGTTGTGACCTTGCCAAACTGTAAATCACTTTGAGCTGCATCTTGTATGTATGAATTGTGCTATACAAGTAAAGGTTATTATTATTATTATTATTATTATTATATAAGATGATCTACACTAGAACTGTATTCACGGAAAATAAAATGTATGTGTTCACGCAGGTACCGAACCCATGACCAATGTCAATCTCTGCTTTGGGAAGGAAAGGAAAATCCCTGCCCTGAATTTCTGCCTGTGCACCCAAAAACAGGTGATCTCACCTGTTATCCGATTTGACTGTCTGATGATTTGTGTGCTTATTAGTGGGTTAAAAAAATGGCTGGATCCAATATGTGGCAGGGTTTTTACTTTTTTTTTTTGAAGCTGGGATTGACATCTCTGTCCATGACCTAATAGTTTAGCTCTGTCATGCTCTGTACTGTACCAAATAAGCACCAAAAATAACAAACACCACAGGCATGTCACACAGTCCAAATGGACAGCATGTTGTGAGCTGACAACATTCACACATTTTCCACAAGTAGGCCCCCACAGGATTCTAACAAATGACCTTAATGGTCTTAGTAGCGATCTCTCAAATTGTGGTTTTAGCACTGGCTAGAGGATCTCTACTAGTAGAAATACAATGCAAGTATCACACAGAATGCTTACTCGGTCAGTTCAACAAACCGTGATGCGTGTTAAAGATTTCCCGAAAGTTAAATATAAAAAGCTGACGGAAGGGATTCTGCGTTGGCAGTGATATGCTTAAACAAGCCAAGTTTTGCATAGGAATGGCAGTTATGCAAATACATAACATAGGGAGGAATGAAAATAACCCCATGCAGAACTCTGCAAGCCTGGAGAGGTCAGGTCTCATGTCATTTTTTAACAGCATCTGAGTCCTGAAACCTAAAGAGAATGGCAAGCAGTGGTGCCTCTAGAAATGTCTTATGAAATATTATACAACAGTGAAGTCTGGTCAGACTATTTAGCAACTTCTGACTGGAGGAGACGCATTCTACACGACACTAGGAGTGGAAATATCCTACGATGCACCACGAGTGACTCTTTGCAGTTAATAATCACTCCACCAAAGATCTGATGTAAGCGTTTAAACTTTACACCAACATTCCATTCCTAGTGGGTGAGAGAGAAAAGCAAAAAAAAATAGAATAAAATTGAATCAATTTATAAGCTATGACATACTTTATCAAGACACCCAAAACTGCAGAAGAGCCGCTGTGCATTAGGCCTAGTTTGGACTGTGAACAACAACAACCATATCTCAGTGGCTGTGCAATATGTGTATAAATAGACACTTGTTGCATAGCAACTACACGCTATGAACTCTAACTGGAACTATTATGTGGAGCAAAGACTGGAGCAAACTGAAATTAAGTAAAACTTCTTAGAAGAAATTTAAAAATTGTGTCTACAAACTAACTGCATTGTCAGTGGAACTGTTGCATAAAGGAATATAACAGTCATGTTTGTGAGGTTTGTTGATCGAGATCCTCACGGGTGTGGTTACCTACGACACTCAGCCTTTGGTCTTGTGCCTGTGGCCCGAACCACACCCGTGACAATATTCATGACCAACCTCACTCCCACTCATGTTATATTGCTTACCAACAACTTCTCATTCTCATTAATAATTATATTAATAGAGTCCTTAATGTCCTTAATCCTTAATGGGCCACTTTTCCCCCAGAACCTAAATGCTCATGAACACATCTAAAAATACCTGTTTGGGCTGTACAGTCCATGATAGTGTCTGGAGTGACTCAGTACACAAATGATGCATTGAAATGTGTAAGGCGTCAATATATAAGTTGAGTCGTCCATTTATTTAAGCTTAAAATTTCCAAAAAGGTCTAGCATTAACAAGTCACAAAACCTGAATCTGAGGGCTATCCAACAATGACCAGTTTTATGTAAGCACTGCATATCTTATAAAAAGTTGTAAGCCCCTTGTACAGAAATTTTGAGAGGAAGTTCATAACACCAGCTAGCATGACTTTGCAAACTAAAACACAGCTGCTTTCAATAAAGTTTCCCAATGTCATTGCCTCAGGGGAGAATTGCACAGTCACAGTGCAGACACAATAACTGCTTATGTAGCACAAAGCTAGAAATATTTGACCTTTGCACCCTCAATCTCTTACGATAGATTTTTGCATGGATTTTCATTCACTGACCACTGCTGAACTCCTAATGCAGTAGACAAACCTGTGGCTTGTTAACATAAGAAATTTGTGTGGTTGCATCAAGACATCACCCCTGTCTTTGTGGGTTGAGTATTTATCCTTAAATGGGAGGGGAGCACACCTGATAATCCAAGTTTAGAGTGTCTAGCCACAAACTCCTGCCCTCAAAACACTACACACACATAAGCTTTCTCTGACACACACAGTCAAACACGCTGTCTGTCTCTGTCTCTCACACCCACGCGCACACACACACACACACACACACACACACACACACACACACACACACACACATCTGAGAGGATTACCGGCAGTCAGCAGGATGTTAAGAGCAGTGGGGTGCCAGGCTAAAATGCCCACTCGTTTGCTGTGCGCCTCAAGAGTCACAACAGCCTCCGTCATTGGAGCCTTCAGTCCTCCGTCTGGGATCTGCCATACCTGCGCGCGCACACGCACACGCACACACACACACACACACACACACCAATGGAATTAGTGCTAAACAACATGCTGTTCCACACATTTCCGTAATACAATGTACCTCAGTCTTTTAAGTGGTACTTAAATTTGTACTGTAACTTAAGTGTTTGGGTGCAACCACTAAATACAGGACTTCACACATCATAGCAGAGCAGACCAAGTCTGTTTATTGATTCGTGTTGTAGCTCTCTCAGCCCCAGGTCCCTAACCTGCTAACATATTTCAAGATGGCACATGAATATGGACCGTCTACCCCAGTTCATGCATATACTAATGTAACATTTCAAGCCAATAGCAATACTTGGAATTGATGGTGGTGGTAAATATTCATGAAAAATGACAAGTTTGTAAACCGGCAGCTTTTGATAATGAACAACTAGAAATGTTACACACTGGACCTTTAAATGTGCTATAGAAACAAAATGACTTGAGGTTACGTTAAGTTAGTTACATCTTTATTATTATCCTTGAGGGATGAGATTTGTCTTCTGCATTTGACCCATTTGGGAGAGGGTAGTATAAATACATTTAACCTTCCGTTCATCCTTGCCTTTTTCCCTCTAGAAGGCCTCTCAAGATGACCAAGATATTGTAAGGTAGCACCTCTCGAAAAGCAAACTCATATCATTTATTCCACAACGCAACAAGAAGAAGACTGTGTGTGTACAGACGCAAACACAAAATGAATCACACAACTTAACTCCTCCTATGCTCACATACCTTAACTGTGCAGTCTTCAGACGCGCTAGCGATCACGTTGTCGTCATGGGGACACCACTGCACGTCCAGCACCGGTGCCGCGTGACCGCAGACAGTCGGGGTGTTCTGATCCACACGTCCGCTCTAGGGGGCAAAGGTCACAGAGTTTGTTTACACCCTTCAATAGGTGTACGCCAGGGGTGGAAATTAACTTTGCGAAATGCGCACCTTTCTTTACCAGCCGCTCACAAATCAAGGGTCAAATTCACCAGCCACTCAACAGTAAATCATCATTTCCTGTACAGTAATTCCAGCCACTTTCATATTTTACCAGCATTTGGCGAGTGGCTGGTGCGAATTTTCATCCCTGGTGTACGCTTACATCGTTCCATGGGTCACAAAGTTTTATTTTTCATACTGTTACATGGATTAGATAAGCCATGAACAAGCTTGTTGTGAAGCTCATTTGTTTTTTTTTTGTCTTTGTTCTGTTTTAGTTCAACATTGGCTTTTTTCTGCTGGTTTCAGGTTTTCAAACTACTGTCTTGAAACATTGCTCTGTTAACTGTTACTTCCCACCTGTTATTAACATTTTATGTCTCTTGATAATGTCAGCTATCACCTTTTTTTCCATCCGCTCATGCCAAAAATTATTACTCCTCCCAAATAACCCAGTTTTTTTTTCCTGCCCGAAAATAGAAATCTGCCTGTGCAAATAATCTGTCAGTAGAAACCAAAGAGCCGGTGCAATGGGAAGCAGGCAGATGAAATCAATCAGTCTCACAGAGAGGAGGCCCGGAGAGAATTCCTACGGAGGCCAAAAGCTTTCTGAACAGGGGCTGCAGTGGTTAAATATGGTAAGTGGTAAATGGACTGCATTTATATCGCGCATGCTTTCCAAATCATTCTACATTGAATGCCTTACAGTCACCCATTTGAAGGTTGCCATGCAATCCCTACTCAGCACATCAGGAGCAGAATGGAGTTCAGTGTCTTACTCAAAGATACAGTATGTCACAAAAGTGAGTACACCCCTCACATTTTTGTACATTTTTTTATTATATCTTTCCATGTGAGAAGTCTGAAGATATAACTCTTTGATACAATGTAGAGTAGGTGTAAGCTGTACACTGCCTACTTTACATTGTAAAAGTGTTATATCTTTAGACTTCTCTCATGGAAAGATATAATAAAAAGGACAAAAATATTAGGGGTGTACTCACTTTTGTGACATACTGTACTTCGACCTAGCCGGGAGACCGTGAACTCAAACCAGCGACCCTTTGGTTGCTGGACAATTTCTCTACCTACTGAGCTACGGTCTCCCCAAAAATAAGAGGTGGTCATTAGTAAAATCACTGGAGTTAAGAACACAGGCAGAAGGAATACATGGCAGGAAGTCAGTTTATCCACTTCTGACCTCACTGAAACGGGACCTACACACTCAGAAGTTCAGACAGCGCCTACTAACTACACCAAAGTCCAAGTCAAGTTAGTAGAATATTTGGATTTTCAAGCAGACATTGTAGTCGGTGAGGAGACAGAACATATTCTATTCATGCACTTGCCATAAATGATGATATCATGGTCATTGTAAGTAAATGGAAACGTCATCAATGTTTCTCCCCATTTCTAAAAATAGCCACAAGACAGTTCTTTCTCAATGGAAATAACCACAACCACTGCCATCCCCACCCACCCCCCTTTATTTTGGACCTTGGTCATTTCCACACTTGTCAAGATGGTGTCAGCACCTTGTTGAGGGGCAGCACGAGGAAAGCGCCGCCCCCTCCGGCCTCCACGATCAGGGCGATGAACTTGGGGTTGGCCGTGCACAGGGGTGCCTCCCAGGTGACCCGCGTCACCCTCACATCGTCCAGGCAGTGCTCTGCCTTCCACGCCTGGGCGAAGACGTGCCGGAACTTACTCTGCCTCACCACACCTCGCCGGAAGGACATGACTGAAAGCGAAATACAACATACTACTATTAATGTGAAGCGAGATACAACATATTACCATTACTTGTACCACACCTCGCTGGAAGGACATGACTGCGAGGGTAGAAGGGTACAGATCAGATTTGAAGACTTAATGATTTAATGTAAATCACAATACAACATATTACTTGTTACATGCATATCTATGTGTAGGATGCATATAGCCCAATTTATGCTTATGTAGGCTACACAAAAAGAAAAGACAGGTTAAAAGGCAGATTAAACGTAAAATAATATTTATTACATGTGTTATATATGATTTTTGGTTAAGCATACAATAATAGTGTAGGAACCCAGATGAGGAGAAATATCAGAGGGCAATAACCACAGGCTAAGTCAAACTACTACACCTTCACATATACCTCATAAAGTGGGGAAATGAAATTCTGAAAAGTTGGATTGTAATATTGTGACCCTTTACCTAAAAGAAAGTCACATGACCTGATGCACACGCCCAAACAGACCTAATTACACTAAAAATGGTGCAAGAGCTATGGGACATAGTGACTAGAGAAAGAATGATTTGTCTTGCTATAATCGCCATGTCGATCTTTATCTTAATGCATTGCGAACTCAGATCAATGCATTGCAAATTGACACATAAAACTCATGTGGAATGCATTGTAAATCAAGGGTGAAGCTGCCCGAGTCACACGCACCTTGGGTTATGCAAGAAATATAGGACTTAATTAAAAGTCATGGCGCAGATCTAAAATAAGTCTGTCATAATCTAAAAAGTGATGACAGCCCTTGTGTCGTTTCAAATGTGACAGCACAGGGACTAAAAGGAAATGTCACTTAATGGGAACAGATGTTTGAGTGCCTCGTGGTGTAACCTGAGCAGGTAAGGTTTCGCGTGACATGTCTCATTGAACACTATACACGAAAAAAATATCTAAGCTTTCTATTCATTATATCCTTAACCTAAAATAATATGAATCTACACATTTTAGTGATGTGTAAGAGACTGCAGCGTGCAATCTGCAATGTAATGCTACCAATAAAAGTTAACAGTCTGAATATCCATTAATCGTTAATGTGCAACGTAAATAGTCTTGCACTTTGCATTTCAGCCTACAACGTAAGAAGTGCATTCTGCATAGGTGGGAGTGGTATTGGCGTCTATTAGAGCACCATGGCAGAATTTGAGGGGAAACAAAAGGTGGGCAGTAGGACAGCGGAGGCACCGATGGGAAACGGGGGTAGCCTAAGCGTAGAGTGCAGTCAGACATTGCAAACAGGCCAGGTTTGTTCATGCTGTAATGGCGAAACAATAGCGTGTGAACTAGACGACACACTGCAACACATGCTAGCTAATGTTACACAGAAACAATCAATTATTCGACTGTACCTCAAACTCGAACAAATGTAGCGTATGTGCACCCGATTGCAACCGATGAAGCAAGAGAGTCAATAAATAATCCCTCCCCAGTAGTAACTTAATCCTTTCCTCACTGTGTCCAAGTTGCAGGTAGAGTGCCTAAAGAGGGTCCTGGTATTTGGATTGAGAACCGGATGTTTCACATGCAGAATTATCCTGTTCACGTGCCCGGTATATGGTCAATGGAATAATCGTTCTCAGATACTGAACCTGATTAAAAATGCGAAAAATCAACATTAGGCCTGACTTACTTATGTTAACTAACGTTTGACGTAGCGTTTAACTAAGTACTTAACCTAGTTAGCATACCGACTTTTAAAATTGCCTATTCTCAAAAAATAGTAGATTTGGTAAGATGCAGGAGAGGTGCGTAGGCGTGTAAATAGACACCGCTCATTTCATCCATCGTTGTGTGAACCTGCCTGGACCGTGGAGGAATGACAATCGTCTGTACTTAAGAAACCATACTTCCGCCTTTGACAGGAAGATGTGCGGATTGGCGAATCAGTTGTTTTACTCATCTATTTCTACGCGTTCTTTTCTGGGATTGGTGCGCTAATCAGCGCTTTTAGCGTAGAATGGTCAGGTTTTGAGGATAATGATTTAGCATCAAGCTCTCCCAGGTGTGCGGAAAGAATTGTTGGTGATGAAAAGACGGGAGACTCATTTCACAGTCGACAGTGGTAACCTGGTGTTCTGGAAAAAGTGTTCAAACCACAACTCTAATTTTCAACTCATTTTGATATAGTAAAAGTAAATGCGGCATTACGGAAAATGATAGGCTAACTAGCTAATGTTAGCCATCAGCTAACCACTACCCACTAGCTTAGCTACATGAAAGTAACAGCGTAGTCTACTGCCCAACAAATAATATTAGGACACCTGCAGACAAAGGCTAAGTTAATTTGCCAACAAATTAATGTTGTTACATATGGAACGTAACCCACAGACTGTAAATGTAACTGTAGTGGTTATAACGTCATCACAACAATATGGTGAAATGATGAACTTGAAATGATATAGCTTTGCTTTAGCTTCACTTGGGAACGGAGCTGTTAATTGGTGTTTGATGATTTACTAATGCATGTGAAGCGAATCTAAAATAATACATGGCTGACGACATTTTTCTTTAGTACATAATTATTCAGGAGTACCGGTACACAGAAACGCAGTAATAGTATCCAATATGGCGGTAGCATCGGCACTGTACTATGACGCACAAATAGTGTAATGCCTCGCACATTCAACAGGTGGCTCTGTGGCGCAATGGATAGCGCATTGGACTTCTAGGCACTAATGTGAAGGCATTCAAAGGTTGTGGGTTCGAGTCCCACCAGAGTCGCACTTTTGTCTCATTTTTAAAATCGTTCCTTTTATATGGCCCAATTCAATGAGTCTTTTGACTGTTAAAATCTCTCTTGTTTTCTTTAACCAATTTAAATACAGGAGCTTATCAGTGGTGTGGTTTTCAGTGACTTGCCTAATTACCTCCGCTAAGGAAGTTATGTTTTCACCGGCGTTGGTTTGTTTGTCCCTCTGTTTGTTTGTTATTCGCATAACTCAAAATGTTATGGGCGGATTTAAATGACATTTTCAGGATAGGTCAGAAGTGGGCTAACTTAGAACTGATTTGTTTTTGGTGGTGATCCGGATAACCATCTGCATCCAGGAATTTTTTTAAAGGATTCTTCACCATTGCGAGATAATTTGGACATTTTTGCTTATAACTTCACAAATAATGCCCACAATGTTTAGTAAAAAATACAGTATAAGACCACCATAAGGTCTGCCAAACCCCAGAATAGAATCCGGATCCTGGTAGTATTCCGTATCTCGTGATCCCGAAACTTAAAATTCGAGGGGCCTCGTGGAAAATGGGCTACTGAAAAGTAACTAATTAAGCTAGAGACATGCAACTGACACCAACTTGTAGCTGAGGCATTGTAGATTCAGTAGAGTGTTAACAGATTTGACGTATCTTCAATAGTTACAGATCTGTATCCAGAAGAAGTCCGCCATTATTGAAAAAGCATTTTTGCTCTATAATTTTTTTTAATGTCTTAAGGTGAGAATAATAATAAGATGGAGACTTAAGTTGCCTTGGTGGAGGTCTGAGCGCTCCACTCTCTGAGTGCTTTTCTAGTTTATTATGCATTCATTGTTGTTAGAAAATATCTTTGTAAGTGCTTTATGCACTACGCACCGTTCTTGCCGTTCTTTTGTCCTCTACAGGGCTCTAAATTAGCACCTGCTAAATGCGGGGTTAAATCTCATTTTGATGAGTAGAAATGCAAACTTACTAGGCAGTTTGGCTGGTGGTGACTAAATTAAATCGTCTTGGTTGTTTGCGCGGACCAGAAAGGTAGAGAACGCTCCCTGGCTCTGCTCTACTCCTGGCCATAAACAGGTATCTTACACTTCCTGTGAACACTGCAATAATGTGGCATCCAACCATTGCAGCGTGCATGATGTACAATCAAAGTGAAATCTCCAAGGGCAGTTGCATATTTTATGTCTGTATCAGTATGTTTTTTATGTTTTTTTTCTGCTTTTGTGAATGTTAAAGTTGGCAACACTGTTGATTATATGATCACAGCCAACAAATGGCCATCTTATTACCTCTACACTTCTCAAATGACCTCTAAGATGTGTGAAAATTTCACAAGCACTACAGGCAATTAGGAAAGAGCAATACTCACACTTGAATGTTGATGTGATTGTAGTCAATGTCTTTTCTACATGGTTGCATGCTACATGACTTTTCAAAGTACCTGATGTCCTAAAGGTACAGACACAATCCGATAGGGATAGGTCCAAATCCTTCCTTGATGACCTTGGGTGTGTTTCAGCCGGTATTTTAGAAGGGTTGTCACATCAGAGTGTGAAAATTTACATTGTTTACATTGCATATCACAATTCGGAGAGAGCTGTATCTGGAGGGAAGAAACAAGAGGTAAAAAACAAGTAATTACAAAATCTGAAATGACATTCTTCAAATTGCATTACATGTTTAAAAGTGTTTTCCATACACTGACTACACTATCGCAGCCATCATTCATCTTTTCTTTTTTAACATGAAGCCTATTTAAATACATTTTCATAGGACTTGTAATTACTAAAGATATTCACATTTCAAATGACAGTATCCCAGTCTCAGAGATGGTCTAATAAATGCTGAAAATACCCAGCATGTAAAATAAGGCATATCTGAGCTGATGACATGGCTCATGGTTCGGGAGAACCAAGGATCGCTGATCATCATGGTTAAGCCTAGATGGTTAAGAGCATAAAACATTGCAAAATACGCCTGATATCCTGGATATCACAAATAAAACACATCATACAGTCCTCTTAACCACACTTCCAATCCATTTAAATGACATCAATGTTAATGCTAAGTGACCGCTGAGGCAAAGCCGTTTCTTGCAAGGAAATTACTGTAGGATGGCAGCAGATAGCCATAATCACTTTCCTGTAGGTTATAGACTTGTGAATAAACGTCTATCTAACCTAACTGCAATAGCCAAGTTGTTTGAAAGCGGTCTACAGCTCTCTAACGACTCGATGTGAGATGTATTGTTAGTTCGGTTAAATAGCATGAGAGAAGTCCCGAGACTATTCACCTGCTTTATTTGAATATTACCCGTAAATATTTCATAGCAGATAAAAACAGACATTTCGGATTCTATCAATGCATGAAAGTTATGAAGCAAAGTTATGTAGCTTATCTGACAATTGAGCTGATCGGGGGAAAAACTTCAGTCGGACTTCATAGCTAGCTAACCAGCTTTGATTAGACTGCTATAAACAACTCTGCTAGCTAGCCTATTCGTATAAAATGTATCTGTTATACTCAGGGCTTTTGAATTATAGATTGTGTTCGAACAGAATGAATCGTACCCTTTTCAAATGCTGTAGATATCGAGGTGGGGAAGTGGTAATAACTTGTGACCAGGCATGTGACGAAGTACTCCAGCTCTTCTCTTTCTCCAGGGGAATCCCATGTTGAAAATGCGCGCGCGCAATTTTTGGGATTTGTACTCCAACCCAGATACTTCAACATCTCGGTTATGTCAACTCAACTAATCCAGTTTATAATATTAAATCAACAAAATGGTTGAGATTAATGTTAATAACGAGTTTTAAAAGCCAAACAAAGAATTTAAGTTTTGTCAGCTGAAAATCTTTTGTAAGTATAACAAATGCCAACTTTTATTTTTTTACAGTGTTTCTATGGTGAAAGTAAGACAGTGAAATTAGGCCTACGAATGAGGTGAGGGTGTTGTGTAGAGTAAAAAAAAAAAAAAAATGAGAGTGCGGAGCAGTTTGGAGAGTGCGAATAGGACAGGACGTAAATGTCGACGAAGAAAAAGGTGATACAAAAAAATGGAAGCCGAAGACATTCAATACAAAGTGGCTTGTGAGTCATAAGTGGCTGCAGGAATATCCATCTACATCCTCTGAAGAAAGTCACACATTGTTGTTGCAGACATTGTGACTAATGTGTTGATGGTGCATCCAGCTTGCTTTCTTGTCATGTCTTGTAGATCATTTCACCAACACATAGGACTACATCTGTAGACTGTAGCCAAACCATGTCTGTGAAAGCGTCATGTTCTTTACTTTCATGTGGCCTCCTGGACTGGAAGTGTAGCCTACTTGTGTGTGTGTGTGTGTGTGTGTGTGTGTGTGTGTGTGTGTGTGTGTGTGTGTGTGTGTATGACATGGCCCTTTGGGATTTATCCCATTTCTCTTTCTAACTAATCAGTCCCATCTGTAGAAGTGCACTTAGGTCCACATTAGGTAATGTAGCAGTGTGTGTGTGTGTGTGTGCGCAGACTTCTCACAGCCCTTAACACTGTGGTGAAGTAAGCTACAGTACAGTTTGTGCTAAGTTAGGGGTGGAACAGTGTTTGTGCTGTGGATATGTGTTGTCAGTTCAATTCTGTGTTTATGTGCATGTAAATGTGTGTTTGTATGCATGTTTGTAAGCATGTGTGCATTTTGGTGAGTGTGTCTGTTTTTTTTTTGTGTTTTCACTTCAGGGCCTTTACCGGTACATCAGGGCTTTACCGGTACATCTTTTGCGGCTGGCTATCTCCGTTGCACTGCACTAAAGTGCATTTGGAGTTGCGACGTGTAGTGAAGTGCCATTAGGAGTTGCAAAGTTTGCTTTCCTTTATGTATGCCTGTGTGTGGGTATGTGTGTCCTAAATTCAACTCGGGAACTATAGTGCACTGATGCAGCCATGTTATGTAAGAGAGGGAGTGGCTACGGTGCCCAGAGTGACATAGCTGAAAGGCAGTTTTGATTGATGTACCCTTAAATGCACTATTTTAAAGCAGTCAAAGATGTGTATGTTGTGAATATACTGTCTGTCTGTCTGTCTTTCTCTTAAAATACTTGATCTTTGCACTGCGTGAAAACACACCAGGAATGTTATTTGGCTTACTGTGACCTCTGAGACTTTCCATAGTGTTACATAAAGCAGCTCCATAAAGATTCCTAATGATGTGTAACCAACCACACATAAATCATGTTCTGGTTGAGTCATGGAGGTGTGTCAGAAGACCATGACTATAGTTTTGTGCCATCTTTTAAAACAACACAGCTTTCCTCTTGTGGAGGGTGAAAGAAACCTGGCCCAGGACTTACCCAATTTTTGAACAGGTCAAGCATGAAAAAACAAACAAAAGCAAAACAAAACAAGAAAAATACAATTGAATCCATCACTAGGGTAAATGGGTGTGTTAATAACATATAAAACAGCATTACAAATGAGTCTTTGTTGTCATTGAGTATGGACAAAGAAATTTAATCCAATCATTTTAGTGCTGACATCTAATGTCATTTTAGTGCTGACATCTCATGTATACAGTGTGGACCAGAAAAACTGGACCACGTTTTACATCTCCTCAATCACTAAGGCTAACACAATTTTAAATTATTCACATAAAAGATGTTATTCAGTTCTCCTTCCAGTGATTAATTGTTTATACATTAATATATTGATTTCCCGAGTCAGTATACACAGTAAATGTGAACATTTACATATTGCCTTTCACCAGCTTGACATATATTGTACATTCCTGTGAATGCTTCAGTAATAAATGTATGACTTGCTATGCCAAGAAAACACATTTGAATTAAATTAAGTGCCACTACTGCTATATTGACAATAATGATAAAGTGTTGTGAATAGGTTGGATGGAAATCTGACTATAATCTTAAGTTCAGAGTCCCACAGAAAGATTTGTGGTGACTAGTTGATTAATAGATGGACAGCAAGCACACTGGGTGTGAGTGTGCGTGAGTGACGGGTGTGGGCATAGAGTGACGCATGTTCCAAGACTTACAATGTTGCGTAAAAAAAACATATTCACAAAACACATTTCAACAACCTTTCAATAATGGATTAAATAATATCTTTTGTATTATTTAAATAAACAAATGATTTGTCATGACTACATGACTAAACAGTCCGACTGTTTGCCGACAAACGTCAGAGAATGCATCATTTTAAAGCCATGTACTGGCTGAATTGCTGTTATTTAGCCAGGGGCTTAACCAGAAATTATAAAATGTGTGGGCCCAGAAAAAAATCAGCTGGGCTTAATGTAATGGTTTAACACAGAGTTTTCACTCTGCATGGAACCATTGGAATAAAGAAATTATTCCAATATAAATAGACAAATTGTAGCTTTGGTTTGAATAAGTGAACTTGTGTTTACTTTTGAAATGATTTTGCATCAAAATGCCCCTTACCACCTGGTTAATTGACTTACGTACGCTAAGTAGCATACAGTAGTTTGAGCAATAATACGCATTGGGTAATTAATCTCTGTTAGGAGACAGAGGAAAAACCACACACAGTAACATTTTTGTGCTAGACATTAGTCTGCTTTATTTAACTGCATACATATTTCTGGGTTCCCAAAGGCATATTGTTAACACTGCACCAGGCATTTTTTTTTGTATAACACAATTAACCTTCCGGGGGACACATGACCTCCAGTCACTGGTTAAAATACATCAACGTAGTTTTTAGTATACACTATAATTTCTCATAACATAGATATCGCAGAATATGGCCCGCCTTCATGAATAGATTTAAACACACACACACACACACACACAAAAAACAATTTCATTTATTTTAACACATCATCCATCATTCCACACAAGTTATATGCTACAGCCAATAAATATATAGAAAAATAAAGACTAAATAAGAATAAATATTAGTCACAAATAAAGGTTACAAATTGAGTGCATGATGAGTTTCCTTCATGAAGCTGGAGAGGACACTGGACGGGGGAGTGAGAGGAGGCAAGGACACCTATGCACACCTGGTCCTCTACCATGGTCGTGTGGTGAGCAGGGAGATGAGGGTGAAGCTGAGGGTGGTGTAGAGGCTGATCCTGCTGCTCACTTCGCCGGAATTGGTGGCATCAATGGCTGCAGAGACAGAAAGAGGGAATTATTTAGCTAACTTCTTCAAATAGTCAAAATCAAAAAGTCAAACCATATTCTCTGTATCCACACTAGGACAGGCTGACAACAAGATTTAACAATACCTGTTCTCTATTTACACACATGTGGATACATTATACGTTTTGATCATGCACCTCTCTGATTGTCTATTATTGACAATACATATGTGTGACTACATTACTATAGCTGTTACATATCTGTCACTGCATTCAGACAGCTGGTACATATTTGCCACTGCATTTCAATAGCTGTTACCATATCTAGACCGATAATAAGGAGCTCTGAATAGTAGTCTGATGAACTCACCTGTGCCATTTACTGTAATGATGTTCAATGTCAGATTCCCACTTCTTGCTGCTCGTAGCATTGTGTTGTATATGGCCACGTCGCTTGGCAATGTGGCGTTATATATGAAGTGAAGCTCTGTGTAGTGCACGATGGAGTTTGGGTATATTAAACCCTCACTATGAAGAGAAAGAAGCAGTTAAATAAGCAATATAACACGGGTGTAAGTGAGGTGGTAAATTGTGGATATCCTCACGGGTGTGGTGGAGACAAAGACATAACTACTGTATATGTCGTACGCATGACAGACAAAGATTACCTAAATGATTTAGGGGTAATGCAAATGAAGTCTGAAGAGTAGTCCTCGTGGAAAAAGGGTTCCAGCTGTAAATGGAGGGAAAGAAAAGTTAGGCCTGGGCATGTTTATCTGTCAAAACAGTGCTCAATGTGAATTTGGTAACACATTATTTTACGGCGTCGTTGTTACAATGTATGCGCCTACATGTAAATAGGTACAGTGGTACAACCTGTGTAACGATGTGAAATACCATGTACTAGTGTTGTACTTACATGAAGTGTTTTTGTGACAAAAAAGTCACACATTGTAAGTACAACACTAGTACATTTCATTACATATTGTACACAGGTTCTACTACTGTACCTAATCAGGTAGATACACTAACAAAGTCAACATAAAACGATACTGTGAGTCTTATTTTTGCACATACTGTCCTTTCACTGTCAACAAAATTCGCAACTGATACTCACCTCATTTTTCACGGTGGATGCCCTGTCACGGTAGGAACTGGAGTTGATGGTAGTCAGGCCAGTGATGTCTACTGTTACCAATGTCTCATTGGTGGTGAAACGAGCATTAGGTGTCATCTGTGGAGAATCTGTACAAATGCCAACAAAAGACAGTTGTGATGAGAGAGAGGGTTTGCACTATTGTCTTTCTTTCTTAGTGTGTGCATGGGGGGTATGTGTGTGCCTGCAAAAGAGAGAGAGAGACTGGGAGAGAATGTCTATGTATATGTGTAAGTCGTGTGTGATTTGATGACGGCAAGCTTCTGATACTCACGGACGGCGTTGATGCTGTCTGTTACCACATTCAGGGGGTTGGACAAGCCGACCTCAGTCTTGAGTTGCTGGGTGACTTCGGTCGTGGTGGGGAAAGACTCTGGAACATTCTGATCAAACACCACCTGGAGCTCCACCTCTGTGTTGTCTAGACGGTACCGTGTCACAGCCCTGTATTGAGCAAAAGGGAATAAGACGTTAGCCAACCACAGCAGCACAGTCAGGCAAAGTTAGGAAATTTTTAGGGGCCAAGCACTAACAGTGTGGCCTTTGAGGATATTTTTTTTCCCTACTATTTGGTGTTTTACTATTTTATTTTTAAACTGTTGAGGTACAAATGAACATGATGTTGTTATTATTATTATTATTATTATTACCTCCGCCAAGGAGGTTATGTTTTCGACGGCGTAGTTCATGTTGGCAGTGGAAATTAGATGAAGTACTTTCCTGCACCGAAGAGCCAACCAAGTTCGTGTGAGCATGAGTGAACAAACCCACTAGTTAACTATTACACCAGTAATAAAATGATTTAACATGATTAATGTCTTTTAATGTCTTAAGGTAAGAATGACAATAAGGTGGAGACTTAAGCTGCCTTGGCGGAGGTCTGCGCTCTCTGAGTGCTTTTCTAGTTATTATTGTTATTATTATTATTATCATTATTATTATTATTATTATTATTATTATTATTATTATTATTATTATTATTATTAATAGTAGTAGTAGTAATAATAGTATTAGTAGAAGAAAAAGGGCTCAAAATCGAATGCTGTTGTCGGGCCAAAAATTTCTACTAGCTTGCTGGTTTAGGAAATAGTGGTGCCCATTGCCACCTTAACAAAAGTATTGGGTGTTGAAGAGCACAGGTAAATTACCTGAATAAAACGATGATTACTTTCATGAATCTTGATCCATATTTTCCTTTGTAGATTGGGGTGGCCTGTCAATTACAAGGGTAACATTTTGGTGATCTTTTAAGAATGACTCATATACAGGATCTTACCACTCACATGAAAAAAACATCATCTTACTCATCAAGAAAACAAATGAGAGCTTTTCGTGTAAATAAAGCAAATTATTAATATCAATGAAAATTAATTATATATTAGCCTAATACACTTACCCAATCAATAATTGCTTTAGACTGCTGCTGGTAAAGAGCACTATTGGGGTTGTTGTAAGCCGGATTAAAGACTTGCTGCATAACAAATTTTAATCCAACCACGTAACGTGGACGGTTTGATGTTGCTGCTGTTGTGGTTGTTGTAGTCTGTGTGGTAGTTGTAGTTGTGGTAGTAGAAGGTGTAGTTGATGCGGGTTCAACAGGTGTGGTAGTTGTTGTCGTGGTAGCAGTAGTTGGGGCAGCAGTTGTAGTCTCTGTGTTTATGACAGCTGTGGTCGTGGTGGTAGGGGTTGTTGTACTGCTGGATGGAGTGTTTGATGTCTGTGCAATTTCGCTGGTTCCGGTAGTTGTGATGATGTCTGTGGCAGTTGGAGTTGTAGTGGTAGTAGAATCTGTAGTTGGGGCAGTAGGTGTAGTTGATGCGGGTTCGACAGGTGTGGTAGTTGTTGTCGTGGTAGCAGTAGTTGGGGCAGCAGTTGTAGTCTCTGTGTTTATGACAGCTGTGGTCGTGGTGGTAGGGGTTGTTGTACTGCTGGATGGAGTGTTTGATGTCTGTGCAATTTCGCTGGTTCCAGTAGTTGTGATGATGTCTGTGGCAGTTGGAGTTGTAGTGGTAGTAGAATCTGTAGTTGGGGCAGTAGGTGTAGTTGATGCAGGTTCGACAGGTGTGGTAGTTGTTGTCGTGGTAGCAGTAGTTGGGGCAGCAGTTGTAGTCTCTGTGTTTATGACAGCTGTGGTCGTGGTGGTAGGGGTTGTTGTACTGCTGGATGGAGTGTTTGATGTCTGTGCAATTTCGCTGGTTCCGGTAGTTGTGATGATGTCTGTGGCAGTTGGAGTTGTAGTGGTAGTAGAATCTGTAGTTGGGGCAGTAGGTGTAGTTGATGCGGGTTCGACAGGTGTGGTAGTTGTTGTCGTGGTAGCAGTAGTTGGGGCAGCAGTTGTAGTCTCTGTGTTTATGACAGCTGTGGTCGTGGTGGTAGGGGTTGTTGTACTGCTGGATGGAGTGTTTGATGTCTGTGCAATTTCGCTGGTTCCAGTAGTTGTGATGATGTCTGTGGCAGTTGGAGTTGTAGTGGTAGTAGAATCTGTAGTTGGGGCAGTAGGTGTAGTTGATGTGGGTTCGACAGGTGTGGTAGTTGTTGTCGTGGTAGCAGTAGTTGGGGCAGCAGTTGTAGTCTCTGTGTTTATGACAGCTGTGGTCGTGGTGGTAGGGGTTGTTGTACTGCTGGATGGAGTGTTTGATGTCTGTGCAATTTCGCTGGTTCCGGTAGTTGTGATGATGTCTGTGGCAGTTGGAGTTGTAGTGGTAGTAGAATCTGTAGTTGGGGCAGTAGGTGTAGTTGATGCGGGTTCGACAGGTGTGGTAGTTGTTGTCGTGGTAGCAGTAGTTGGGGCAGCAGTTGTAGTCTCTGTGTTTATGACAGCTGTGGTCGTGGTGGTAGGGGTGTTGTACTGCTGGATGGAGTGTTTGATGTCTGTGCAATTTCGCTGGTTCCGGTAGTTGTGATGATGTCTGTGGCAGTTGGAGTTGTAGTGGTAGTAGAATCTGTAGTTGGGGCAGTAGGTGTAGTTGATGCGGGTTCGACAGGTGTGGTAGTTGTTGTCGTGGTAGCAGTAGTTGGGGCAGCAGTTGTAGTCTCTGTGTTTATGACAGCTGTGGTCGTGGTGGTAGGGGTTGTACTGCTGGATGGAGTGTTTGATGTCTGTGCAATTTCGCTGGTTCCGGTAGTTGTGATGATGTCTGTGGCAGTTGGAGTTGTAGTGGTAGTAGAATCTGTAGTTGGGGCAGTAGGTGTAGTTGATGCGGGTTCGACAGGTGTGGTAGTTGTTGTCGTGGTAGCAGTAGTTGGGGCAGCAGTTGTAGTCTCTGTGTTTATGACAGCTGTGGTCGTGGTGGTAGGGGTTGTTGTACTGCTGGATGGAGTGTTTGATGTCTGTGCAATTTCGCTGGTTCCGGTAGTTGTGATGATGTCTGTGGCAGTTGGAGTTGTAGTGGTAGTAGAATCTGTAGTTGGGGCAGTAGGTGTAGTTGATGCGGGTTCGACAGGTGTGGTAGTTGTTGTCGTGGTAGCAGTAGTTGGGGCAGCAGTTGTAGTCTCTGTGTTTATGACAGCTGTGGTCGTGGTGGTAGGGGTGTTGTACTGCTGGATGGAGTGTTTGATGTCTGTGCAATTTCGCTGGTTCCGGTAGTTGTGATGATGTCTGTGGCAGTTGGAGTTGTAGTGGTAGTAGAATCTGTAGTTGGGGCAGTAGGTGTAGTTGATGCGGGTTCGACAGGTGTGGTAGTTGTTGTCGTGGTAGCAGTAGTTGGGGCAGCAGTTGTAGTCTCTGTGTTTATGACAGCTGTGGTCGTGGTGGTAGGGGTTGTTGTACTGCTGGATGGAGTGTTTGATGTCTGTGCAATTTCGCTGGTTCCGGTAGTTGTGATGATGTCTGTGGCAGTTGGAGTTGTAGTGGTAGTAGAATCTGTAGTTGGGGCAGTAGGTGTAGTTGATGCGGGTTCGACAGGTGTGGTAGTTGTTGTCGTGGTAGCAGTAGTTGGGGCAGCAGTTGTAGTCTCTGTGTTTATGACAGCTGTGGTCGTGGTGGTAGGGGTTGTTGTACTGCTGGATGGAGTGTTTGATGTCTGTGCAATTTCGCTGGTTCCGGTAGTTGTGATGATGTCTGTGGCAGTTGGAGTTGTAGTGGTAGTAGAATCTGTAGTTGGGGCAGTAGGTGTAGTTGATGCGGGTTCGACAGGTGTGGTAGTTGTTGTCGTGGTAGCAGTAGTTGGGGCAGCAGTTGTAGTCTCTGTGTTTATGACAGCTGTGGTCGTGGTGGTAGGGGTTGTTGTACTGCTGGATGGAGTGTTTGATGTCTGTGCAATTTCGCTGGTTCCGGTAGTTGTGATGATGTCTGTGGCAGTTGGAGTTGTAGTGGTAGTAGAATCTGTAGTTGGGGCAGTAGGTGTAGTTGATGCGGGTTCGACAGGTGTGGTAGTTGTTGTCGTGGTAGCAGTAGTTGGGGCAGCAGTTGTAGTCTCTGTGTTTATGACAGCTGTGGTCGTGGTGGTAGGGGTTGTTGTACTGCTGGATGGAGTGTTTGATGTCTGTGCAATTTCGCTGGTTCCGGTAGTTGTGATGATGTCTGTGGCAGTTGGAGTTGTAGTGGTAGTAGAATCTGTAGTTGGGGCAGTAGGTGTAGTTGATGCGGGTTCGACAGGTGTGGTAGTTGTTGTCGTGGTAGCAGTAGTTGGGGCAGCAGTTGTAGTCTCTGTGTTTATGACAGCTGTGGTCGTGGTGGTAGGGGTTGTTGTACTGCTGGATGGAGTGTTTGATGTCTGTGCAATTTCGCTGGTTCCGGTAGTTGTGATGATGTCTGTGGCAGTTGGAGTTGTAGTGGTAGTAGAATCTGTAGTTGGGGCAGTAGGTGTAGTTGATGCGGGTTCGACAGGTGTGGTAGTTGTTGTCGTGGTAGCAGTAGTTGGGGCAGCAGTTGTAGTCTCTGTGTTTATGACAGCTGTGGTCGTGGTGGTAGGGGTTGTTGTACTGCTGGATGGAGTGTTTGATGTCTGTGCAATTTCGCTGGTTCCGGTAGTTGTGATGATGTCTGTGGCAGTTGGAGTTGTAGTGGTAGTAGAATCTGTAGTTGGGGCAGTAGGTGTAGTTGATGCGGGTTCGACAGGTGTGGTAGTTGTTGTCGTGGTAGCAGTAGTTGGGGCAGCAGTTGTAGTCTCTGTGTTTATGACAGCTGTGGTCGTGGTGGTAGGGGTGTTGTACTGCTGGATGGAGTGTTTGATGTCTGTGCAATTTCGCTGGTTCCGGTAGTTGTGATGATGTCTGTGGCAGTTGGAGTTGTAGTGGTAGTAGAATCTGTAGTTGGGGCAGTAGGTGTAGTTGATGCGGGTTCGACAGGTGTGGTAGTTGTTGTCGTGGTAGCAGTAGTTGGGGCAGCAGTTGTAGTCTCTGTGTTTATGACAGCTGTGGTCGTGGTGGTAGGGGTTGTTGTACTGCTGGATGGAGTGTTTGATGTCTGTGCAATTTCGCTGGTTCCGGTAGTTGTGATGATGTCTGTGGCAGTTGGAGTTGTAGTGGTAGTAGAATCTGTAGTTGGGGCAGTAGGTGTAGTTGATGCGGGTTCGACAGGTGTGGTAGTTGTTGTCGTGGTAGCAGTAGTTGGGGCAGCAGTTGTAGTCTCTGTGTTTATGACAGCTGTGGTCGTGGTGGTAGGGGTTGTTGTACTGCTGGATGGAGTGTTTGATGTCTGTGCAATTTCGCTGGTTCCGGTAGTTGTGATGATGTCTGTGGCAGTTGGAGTTGTAGTGGTAGTAGAATCTGTAGTTGGGGCAGTAGGTGTAGTTGATGCGGGTTCGACAGGTGTGGTAGTTGTTGTCGTGGTAGCAGTAGTTGGGGCAGCAGTTGTAGTCTCTGTGTTTATGACAGCTGTGGTCGTGGTGGTAGGGGTTGTTGTACTGCTGGATGGAGTGTTTGATGTCTGTGCAATTTCGCTGGTTCCGGTAGTTGTGATGATGTCTGTGGCAGTTGGAGTTGTAGTGGTAGTAGAATCTGTAGTTGGGGCAGTAGGTGTAGTTGATGCGGGTTCGACAGGTGTGGTAGTTGTTGTCGTGGTAGCAGTAGTTGGGGCAGCAGTTGTAGTCTCTGTGTTTATGACAGCTGTGGTCGTGGTGGTAGGGGTTGTACTGCTGGATGGAGTGTTTGATGTCTGTGCAATTTCGCTGGTTCCGGTAGTTGTGATGATGTCTGTGGCAGTTGGAGTTGTAGTGGTAGTAGAATCTGTAGTTGGGGCAGTAGGTGTAGTTGATGCGGGTTCGACAGGTGTGGTAGTTGTTGTCGTGGTAGCAGTAGTTGGGGCAGCAGTTGTAGTCTCTGTGTTTATGACAGCTGTGGTCGTGGTGGTAGGGGTTGTTGTACTGCTGGATGGAGTGTTTGATGTCTGTGCAATTTCGCTGGTTCCGGTAGTTGTGATGATGTCTGTGGCAGTTGGAGTTGTAGTGGTAGTAGAATCTGTAGTTGGGGCAGTAGGTGTAGTTGATGCGGGTTCGACAGGTGTGGTAGTTGTTGTCGTGGTAGCAGTAGTTGGGGCAGCAGTTGTAGTCTCTGTGTTTATGACAGCTGTGGTCGTGGTGGTAGGGGTTGTGTACTGCTGGATGGAGTGTTTGATGTCTGTGCAATTTCGCTGGTTCCGGTAGTTGTGATGATGTCTGTGGCAGTTGGAGTTGTAGTGGTAGTAGAATCTGTAGTTGGGGCAGTAGGTGTAGTTGATGCGGGTTCGACAGGTGTGGTAGTTGTTGTCGTGGTAGCAGTAGTTGGGGCAGCAGTTGTAGTCTCTGTGTTTATGACAGCTGTGGTCGTGGTGGTAGGGGTTGTTGTACTGCTGGATGGAGTGTTTGATGTCTGTGCAATTTCGCTGGTTCCGGTAGTTGTGATGATGTCTGTGGCAGTTGGAGTTGTAGTGGTAGTAGAATCTGTAGTTGGGGCAGTAGGTGTAGTTGATGCGGGTTCGACAGGTGTGGTAGTTGTTGTCGTGGTAGCAGTAGTTGGGGCAGCAGTTGTAGTCTCTGTGTTTATGACAGCTGTGGTCGTGGTGGTAGGGGTTGTTGTACTGCTGGATGGAGTGTTTGATGTCTGTGCAATTTCGCTGGTTCCGGTAGTTGTGATGATGTCTGTGGCAGTTGGAGTTGTAGTGGTAGTAGAATCTGTAGTTGGGGCAGTAGGTGTAGTTGATGCGGGTTCGACAGGTGTGGTAGTTGTTGTCGTGGTAGCAGTAGTTGGGGCAGCAGTTGTAGTCTCTGTGTTTATGACAGCTGTGGTCGTGGTGGTAGGGGTTGTTGTACTGCTGGATGGAGTGTTTGATGTCTGTGCAATTTCGCTGGTTCCGGTAGTTGTGATGATGTCTGTGGCAGTTGGAGTTGTAGTGGTAGTAGAATCTGTAGTTGGGGCAGTAGGTGTAGTTGATGCGGGTTCGACAGGTGTGGTAGTTGTTGTCGTGGTAGCAGTAGTTGGGGCAGCAGTTGTAGTCTCTGTGTTTATGACAGCTGTGGTCGTGGTGGTAGGGGTTGTTGTACTGCTGGATGGAGTGTTTGATGTCTGTGCAATTTCGCTGGTTCCGGTAGTTGTGATGATGTCTGTGGCAGTTGGAGTTGTAGTGGTAGTAGAATCTGTAGTTGGGGCAGTAGGTGTAGTTGATGCGGGTTCGACAGGTGTGGTAGTTGTTGTCGTGGTAGCAGTAGTTGGGGCAGCAGTTGTAGTCTCTGTGTTTATGACAGCTGTGGTCGTGGTGGTAGGGGTTGTACTGCTGGATGGAGTGTTTGATGTCTGTGCAATTTCGCTGGTTCCGGTAGTTGTGATGATGTCTGTGGCAGTTGGAGTTGTAGTGGTAGTAGAATCTGTAGTTGGAGTAGTAGGTGTAGTTGATGCGGGTTCGACAGGTGTGGTAGTTGTTGTGGTAGCAGTAGTTGGGGCAGCAGTTGTAGTCTCTGTGTTTATGACAGCTGTGGTCGTGGTGGTAGGGGTTGTTGTACTGCTGGATGGAGTGTTTGATGTCTGTGCAATTTCGCTGGTTCCGGTAGTTGTGATGATGTCTGTGGCAGTTGGAGTTGTAGTGGTAGTAGAATCTGTTGTTGGGGCAGGTGCGGCAGGTGTGGTAGTTGTTGCTGTGAACAGGATATGTGATTTTAGAAAGCTAGATTGTATGTTTAAAGCCTGTGACAGTTCCATTGCTGCAGCTGGTCTGAACACCTGGCACAACTTAGAATTCTGCTTAGTGACCCTACTGTGATGTCACAATGCACAATGTGAAGTCTATAGGGATTTAGGGATTTAAAATGTGTTTTAATTAATACTTCTACAAGTACAAATGTTACAAAAACATTATGTGATTGTCCAAAGAAGATCTAATTTTAAAGTAAGTTGCTACGTTAAGTGATTTGAGCTGCATTAACTTTGGAATATTTTGGTTAGAAGAATAATAATAGTAAGAAGAAGCAGACGAAGACTTCAAAGAACAGTACCGTGCATTTGTTTACAATACAGGTTGGACCGTAAAAAGAAATTGCTTGCTGGCTTACCTAGCATGCCTGAGCCTTCATCTTCTAGGATTTCCCGTCGTGCTCGGTTCAGTAGTGCCCCTCCTAAACTTTTAGTCTCCCTCTTGTCGAATAATACCTTGGGAGTGGCAGGAGGTTTACTCTTCTGACCAGAATTGCTAACCAGTATGTATGTGGTGTCTTCTTCAAACAAGCCATTGTCTTTATGGTCACTGGGTCTTGAGCCCAGGTAGACATGAGATTCTTCTCTCCTCAGCAGAAGGTGTGACCTTTCTACATCACTGTAGAACTCAAGGTCATCAGACTGCCTGGAGAAACCCTTGGTGGGAATGAACAGGAGCAGAGCAAGAATACCTATGCAGAAGAGAGAGGGGGAAGGAACCGTTGGTGAACTTGCTGGGAGGACTGTAAGGGGTGGGGGGGGGCTGTTAATGTTTAAATCAAATAAGCTATATGTTTTTTTAATCAATCAATCAGTTAATTAATTAATCCATCAGTCATTTAACTGCCAGACAGGAAAAAACTCAGACACTCAGGATAGTGTTCACTGGTTCATTTGTTGAGCCCTGGGAGCAAGTTAGTGTAAATAAATAAAAAATAAAAAAACAAACAGAAAATCACTTACCTGTGGACAGCACATAGATGGACATACCTTTAATTTTTCTGAAACAAGAAAAAGATGGTTATTATATTATATTATATTATATTATATTATATTATATTATATTATATACATTATTGTCTGTAGACTCATGGTCCAATTATGAAAGACATACACAAACATGTGTGCATACACATACAACACATATACACAAAAATATGAACACATATACAGTTTGTTACAGAGGTGTACCGTGTCTCACTTTGCATGGGGTCAGTCATAGACATTATAATTCTATTTCTGCACTCAGGTAACCTACACGAATATTTACATATAAGGTTCCCAAGTAAGGCCTGAAAAGTTGGAACACCCGAAGGAACAAATATAAAGCTACCACTTTACCACCTTGGGTACTTGAGCAGAATTCTAAGAGCATCATTATATACCACCTTGGTCTGGTCTTATTCATCTTTGCTTTACTATAGTTACAGCATAGGTGAGCTGTATAAAGAGGAGTACAATATGATCTGAAAGGAGCTTCTTTTACTTCATTTGTGCACGTGAAACTTTTGTGCCAGCATATTTCCTTGAGCATAATTAATTAATCACAAATAAATTAATAATTAAAAGTATAAGTAGAAGAAGTAGCATTGTGGAGTAGAATTAGGGAATAGTTATAATAGTTACCCATCATATGGATTAAATGATAAAAAACCATCCTTACAATTTGTTCTTTACACATCATATATACTGATCTTAAACAGTAATGGGAAATCTTATGTCAATGTAGACTGGGGTGATTCTACAATCTGACCTTTAGGCGTGCTTAGCCCCCAGTGCTGACAGTGATTCTCCATATTAAGTATGATGTTATTTTTTAGAATCTGCAAATATTTTCAAACTAAATTTGGTAAAACAAGGATTCAAGGCTATTTATTGTCTACCCCTCCATAACCATTGACATACAGCCCCCGTCATCTCACCACGTCGGATGGGCATGTTTCTAAAACTTAGGGGACACCTATAATGTAATGGTTAAAGGTGAAACAGACTTCTCACCAAACCTGTAGTAATAGGCATATAAACTTTGCATTTGTTTCATTTTAATTTTATTAGCCATACTTAAAGATCTAATTAGGCACTCACAGAAAATCAACCAATTAGACGAGGATCAAAAGTCGGGCTAAAAATTAACACATTTTACTTTAGCACACCTAAAAAGAACATAAAATTGCCACTGATGTGGGCTTTGGTTCTGTATGCTCATATAACAAGTGACAACTGATAGCTTACCTGTAAAGTGTAAAATCCTCAGTAAAAAAGTCTTGTTTCCAATACTGTATATATGTGACCGTGTGTCACTGCTGTCCTTTCAACTTAAGTTTAAGAGTGAAGGGCAAGATGCCTGCTATTTAATACTTTGGCAAACAATGCTGCTACCCCACCATACCTGTTCAGCAGACATTTTCTATATTGTTTTATTGTTTTAGAGTTACGCAAGTTCCACCCATCCCCTACCCATTGATGAATCCAGCCCATCTATTTACGAAAGTCAATGTACGTAGGGCATGCCTGTTTCTGATGCTCTTGCCAGGGTGGTGGCTATGTCATAGAAGTGTCATCTTGAAAACCTCTGACACCTGAAAAAGATGACAAATATGTGGGTGTGCTGTATGTCACCACTGTCACAAATACAGAATGTTCTTTGGATCTCATCCCACCATGAGAAGAGAACTAGAAGAGAGATTAGCACATTACTATGCCACATGTGTGCTGATTGTGGGAACCTTGCTGCATGACCTGTAGAGCGAAAAGAGTGAAAAAGTGAGTGAAAAAAAAAACCCACTCAAAAAACCTAAAAAACAAAAAACGCATGTAAATCCTATTGACCTATCATTCAGGGTTACATAATAGCATATAAACAGAATATACCTTTTGTGAAACACAATTCATGTCATGAAGCTAAGTGATGACTTCTACAATGAAGAGCATACTATACACACAGTTGTAGCATACACTCGACTTGCACTCAAAAAAATAGAAGTTCAGTTTCACTTACATGTTATATTATGCATAGTGTAATAACAAGACATCCATATAAAAAAACACACTAAGCTTTTTTATGGTAGAGCCAGTCCCTACATTTTTCTACAAAATCATATTTGGGAGAAATTATTAAAAAACACATTACATAGGTTACAGATGAGCCTGGGCGATTTCTGTGAAGGTGTTTCACTCCATTGCATCCTTTCTGTCTGTATGTTGAAATGGTTGTACTCCTAATTACTCTTATTTAAGTGGATAGTGAGTCTCTGTACTGCACAGTGACTGTCACTGGCCTGGAACATCCAGCACTGTGGTATAATAAATATAACATCATTCCTAGCAATTATTAGCATATTTAAGTTCAGGTTCATATACAGTTTCTTACATTTGAACTGGTGTTCTCATGCAGCATTTGAGTGTGTTTGTGCTTCCACGTTCTTTCTGCTATAATAGAGAGAATTCCTTAGTAGGGCTGTTAAGGTTTCCCTGACAGACAATATGCACTGGCAATATGCTGACATACAGTACCGTGTGAGGAGGTCAAATATGGAGAAAGACTAAAACATGAAGTTGCCATTGTGTCTCAGCAGAAAGGCTATGACATGTTGGGCATGTGTTTATTCACGAGGAGTGTATGTATTGTTTTTACAGGTATAGACTACTGTAGGTGGTGGCTCTTAGCTGACGCATTGACCTAGCCCCCTGAGCCCAGAGGAATGTGGCCGACCGACTTGGTTACTGTGAATGGGGCTACGCTGGGGTAACAGACAGAGTTACGTTTTTAACTCTGTCTGGGCTCGAGGGGCTAGGTCAATGCGTCATCTCAGGGCCACCATACCTACAGTACAGGTTCACATTCCAGTAACATTGGGATGATGTCAGATAAAGGTGCAACAAGATAGTGATGGAGAAACTCTGACTCTGAAAAAGGAAAGATCAGTGGATTCCCATAGGTTAATAAAGGTTAAACATATCATCTGTAGGCTACACTTGAAGGGAAACACCTTAGTGCATAACGCAATATATTTTTGAACAACAAATAAAGCCATACTAAAAAAAAAAACAGTTAAATTGTCAAGTTAAGTCACTGAAAACCACACCATGATATGTCCATGCATTTGAATTGGTTAAAGAAAATGAAAATAACAAAATAACATAAAATATTTTACTTGCAATTTTATTTGCGATAACATGATGCTTTATTTGAAATTACCACAGTCAAGTGTACAGGTTCCAGGCCACTAATTCCCTTTTGGCTCCATCTGCTGGACATTTCTAAGTATTACCTTTGGGTTTTTTTTTCCATGCTTACCTTTTCTGTATAGTTTTTGTTGAAACCCTGTCTTATGGACTTTTGTTGAGTTTTTTTGATGACTTAGTTCCTCTGGATTTTTTTTTTACCTTTTGATGTATGGAAAATTAGATGCTGTCTGTGTTTTTCCCCCTGAATGTTTCTGAAATCGTTTGGATTATCTGTGACTGAATAAACCTACACTTTTTCTGATTTCTGATTTTCTGCATTTGGGTCCTATTTGACAGCAGTCCTGACAAAAAGACCTACTGAATTTGGGCCCTATATGCATATAATAACTGTAGCAGGATGACCGGCGACGGAGCAGACAAGAGACAGTTTTTCCCAATAAAAAGCTTTTCTTTATTTTTTTTTCTTCTTCTTTCCATTTTCTTAAAAAGTGCAAATATATACAGTGAAAAATGGCAAAACCAAGATGAGCAATAACTCACAAAAAAGAAAAAGGCAAGAGTGCCAGACTATATCTATAAGTCTGTGACAACAAACATTAAATATATAAATGCAATTTAATTCCAACAAACACACTCACTGTGTGATACAAATAATGGGTGAAATACAAATACATTTTAACAAGTAGGCTACATCAAGTAGGCTACATCAAGTAGGCTACATTCAATGTTTGAAGCATGATAGTGGCATGACAGTGAACGAACGTGCAGGCCTATACATTCAAATGTGCTGCATACAGAGACATGATGACACCTCTGTCATCTCTTTTGACCACGTGTGTGTGTTTGCCCTATTCTTTGTGTGTGTGTGTGTGTGTGTGTGTGTGTGTGTGTGTGTGTGTGTGCATGTGAGTGTTCTCTATCAGCTCTGTGAGGCCAGTTTGGCCCACAGCCTGTCCCAGAATGCCTCTTGCTGGGCTGGCTCCTGTGGCCAGTGGATGTAGGTCCTGGTCTTGACCAGGCGGGCGAGTCGGTGGTGGGCGGAGAGCAGGCGCCAAGGGACCTCCTCCAGGAAGACCATGATGAGCACGTCCCTCTGCTCCACCTGCAGCCGCTGGGTGGCCAGACACATCTCCAGGGAGCACCAGCCGCTGCGCAGGAAGTGGCGGCTGACGAGGCACAGGGTGCGGCGGCTGCGGTACAGGCTGTCGGTGATGTTCTCCACCACGTCTTTGCCCGGCTGAAAGTCCCTGGTGTGCAGGCACAGGCGCAGGACGGGGGGCCCCCTCTGCTCCAGAGCAGGCAGGAGCTGCCCCACCACCCAGCGCTCGTCCCGCTCACTGTACGACACGAAGGCGTCGTAGTCATAGCGCCCCCTGGTGTCTTTCCGCAGTGCCTCGGCCACCCAGCCGCGGGCAATGTGGTACAGCGCCAGCAGGTATTCCCCTGCCAGCTGCTGCAGGAACACGGCCAGCATGAAGAGGAGGTTAAAGGTCGCTGTGGTGACGAACAGCACGAAGCCCAGGTTCGGACTGCAGTGCTTCTGGCCAAAAGTCTTGAGGTCCTGAACCTTGCCCCCGACTTGGCACTGCAGCGCCCCCTGCTGATGATTGAACAAAAACACCTCCACTCCAGTCTGCCACCTCGCCCACTCCTCGAACCTGCTGCTCTCACAGTCGCAGCGAATGTGTTGCTGGCCAAGAATGACCAGTTTTAGGTTGGTCAGCGGCTCAAAAAAGCTCTCTGTCACACTAGTCTCCCCTTTAATTTTCAGACGCAGATATTTCAGAGACTGCAGGTCCACAGAAGAGGAACCCTGCAAAGAGTCTAGCCAGCACTCATCAAGAAGCAGGTGCTCAAGCCTGGTCAGGTTGTGGAGCATGATGTCCAAGCCTGCTGAATGGGCCAGGTTCACTTTAAAGAGTTTTAGCTGTCTCAAATGCACCAGCCTGCAGAGTCCAGACAAATCCTGGGCAGTGTTCATGGACCACTGGCCAATAATGAGCTGCTCCACTGAGCTGAAGTACTGGAAGGCAGATGAAGAGTCGTCTGGCCCACATGAGAAACTATCAGCAGTCACCTCGAGGTTGAGCACCGATTTGACGAAGGGACTGTCGCAGCCCAGCACAGTGATTCGCTTCCCCAGAAGGCTGACGCTTAGGTTGACGTTTGGGACACTGTTATCAGGGATGACCAAGGTCACAGGGTCCTGAGACACAGAGGAGATGGAGACATTGGCCAGCCGTGGAGGGAGCACCCCAAAGAGTGCGCTGAGGTTGAGAAGCTGCGAGCTGGGGTGCTCAGAGGGAGAGAATCTGAGGTACCCCAGTCTGAACACACGGAGGGAAGGGAATTGGCTAAAGGCCAATGCCTCGATGTGCTTTAGAGGATTCTTTTCAAGCAGCAAGGTCTCGAGGTTGCAGAGTCCTGAAAAACTATTGGCTTGAATTTTAGAAATTCGGTTGCCAGTAAGGTCTAAGTAGCTCAATTTTGACAATGGCATGAAAGCGAAATCCTCAATGGTGTGTATTTCAGTACCGGCTGTGAGTCTAACCAAATTAGTAAGGTTTACAAAATATTTTGCCACAATGACTGCAGGCATAAATCTGTTAGCATATATGCTTTGAACCTGATTGAGCCCCCTAAACGAAACCGTTACATTTCTGGGTTTATTCCGTGAATCAATCCACAAAGATCGCAATTTATACAGCCCCTCGAATGCCAAATCCTCAGCCTCGACCTGCGATCCGAAAAGGTCCATTGATTCCAGATGGCTTAGGCAGGCCAACTGCTTAGCTTGGATCACCAAGGGATCCCTGGTTAAATAGCCAAACTTACGGATCGCTGTGGAGGACACCTGGCTGGGACAGAGAGAGGAGAGGAGCGCAGCAGAGCTGTGGTCAACATACAAGTACAGGTGTGTGACGTTACTAAGGGTGTGGATGAAGCTCAGACTGATGTTTGATAGCTGCTGTACATGAAGTCGGAGGTACTGCAAGGAGTGGCACTTGGCCCACGCTGAGTTGTGATAGCCCTGAAGTGTGATGCATTGCACAGTCAAGTTTGTCACGGTGAATGACAGCACAGTCTTACACAAACTTTCCACATTCAGATCCCCGAGACGTATGTCCAGGTGATCAATCCTCTCGATCCCTGACTGTAAGAGCTGGGCCTGTAGTGGCTCATCCAGTGGCATGCTGATATATGTGATCCTCTTGAAACACTGCAGAGCATCTTTCTCTATGGCACTGATATTTGGAAGGGTGAGGAAGACTGTGTGCAGCAAGCGGAATGTGTCCAGGTAGGTCAGGCACTCTGGGGACTTCAGGAGTCCCATGTTCTCCATTTTCATGTTTAGGTTTGTCAATGTGGTGTTCACTCTCACTAGTCTGCACATGACCTCTGAGAAGTCCTCATCATGGGATGTGGCTTCAAGACTTCTCAGCTGAGGGAGGTGGAGAAATACATCGGTTGCCATGGCAGCCAGAGCGTAGTTGGTCAGGGTGAGCTCCTCCAGAACTCTCAGGTTTCGAAACACCTCGGATGTAATCAAAACACTGATCTGTTTTGGGCTCACCAAGGAGAGAAAACGTAATGTGGACTGCCCGTCAAAGGCTCCTGGCAGTATGGTAGACAAACAGCCATGGATGTACAGCCCCCTAAGGTGCTGGAATCGAGCAAAGGCATTTGGTTGTAGCACCAGGCCTTCCTTTCCCCACAGACAAAGAGTCCGCACATTACCGGGGATTCTTAAAAGATCTTGCCTGACATCAGTGACCTGGTCACAGACAGCAGTGAGGTCGTGGCGTGGACACTTAATGCTGACGTCAAAGGGTGCATATTTAGAGATCACGTCCAGCATTAGGCACTTCTGAGACACCCAGGCGGAGCATAGAGGCAGCCAGTACAGTGGCACAGCCAGAGCCACAGCCAAGGGACAGCAGAAAGGCTTCATCCTCCATGCACACCAACCACACACCTGAGGTGAACAGAGGTTATTTATATTAAAATTGTTTTCTTTAAAACATCTAACATACAGAGGTGGTCCGATCTGATTAAAAAGTGGAAAAAAGAGCAGATGGAATCAAAGAAATCCTTTGAAAACAGGGAAAAAAGCAAAATAGAATGATGTCAAAGAAGAAAGAAGATATGTGGATAAAAAAATGAAATTCAACCTGTAAAGTCAGTTGAGATGTGTGAGGAAAGGCTTCAGTTCCCTGTCTTGGGAGGGTTGAATCTTTGGTGTGTCTGTGTCTAAGAGTTGTTGCAGACTGTGTTGTGAACAAGTGTGTGACAGTTGTTGTTTCAAGTGCTAACTCACACAAACCAGCTGTACCAAGCTTCCTGTACAGAGGTAGCAGTAAAGCTTTTTTTAGAAGGTGTGAAGTGTCTACATTTCACTACATTACATTACATTACACTACAATACATTACATTACACTAAGCAGACACCTTTATTCAAAGCAACTTATAATATAGGACACAAAGTGTATGTTTAGCCATACACTCTGAAATACACACATATATCCTTACAAGCATACACACAAAACACACATGCAACACATAGACAGCACACATCCTAACACACACAGCATCACTTCCTCTTTCAGTCTATTAGCACACTATCTACATCAAATGCGGTCTTGTATTTTTTTTTTTGCCAAATTGTTGAAGCACACTGAGCCACATGTTGTACAAATTGTACTATACAAATACAGTGTATTATAATAATAATAATAATAATAATAATAATAATAATAATAATAATTACTATAATAATAATAATTCACAAATATGCACACATACAAGTAGACTGTAGGTTGTCTACAACAATGTGGTTTTCCTTATAGAGAATGCCAGGTGCACATTTGGAAAATCAGTGATTACTATGATTATTCAAAAATGCAAATACATGTATGTACACTCATTCCTTGATATTTATATTAGCTGTTTTTTGTATGTTCTGTGCCTTATGGGGAGGGATTAGTGTTTACCTTTACATCATCGTGAATATTTTCTGGCATTTGAACATATTAAGTAAAACTGGAAAATCTGAGTTGTTAGTATGACTGATAAAACTGTTTTCACAACAACAAACTCTCTTATTATTACTTGTTATCATTAGGACTTCAATACCCAGAACACTTCGCTGCGCATCTTCCGGAACAGGAATACGCAAGGATTTATTGACAATCTAACTAAATAATCCTCCTCACGGTCCACCCTGTCTTAGGTCAGGCTACGTTGTCTGTCACATATGACATTTCCTACCAATATCTAACGTCAGGAGTTAGCCTGTTACAACACTTTTACTGTTCTGTGTATACTTCAATAACTGTCGTGATTGCAAACCGACACCTTCAGCGCAAGCGCCTAATGATCATCCGTCGCTGGAATTGTTCGTTGACAGATGGAGGACGACAGATGGGATCCTCGGGAAGAGCAACAAGGCAGCAAAGGATATCATGGAAAATAGGACATTCCACACCAACGGGGTATACCCGACACACATTCGACTTAATTGAGGTCACGACTATGGCGTGTCGGGTAACATATTATTCCGTTTGGTAAATCATATGTGGCGTGGGTAGGCTGCCTGCGTCTGTGGTCGGCTGCGATTTATCCGCTCACTAACTTTTATTACTAGCTCGGGCCATCTTTCGCCAAGTTATCAAGCCATCTGCATGTCATAAATCATGGTCGATAATCGCTACGCCACGGCCCTTGTGATCGCCTGCGTCCTGAGCATCATCGCAACGGTGTACCTCTCCGTGGCGGTGGGAACGCAGCACTGGTACCAGTACATCAGTCCCCCTGTTTACGGCGAGGCCAATGCGACAGAGCTTCACATTCTCCAGGAGGAATTCATGCATGGCGAATTTGATGAGAAGACCTACAGTGACTCCCTCTTTCGCCTCAACGGGACAGTAGGTTTGTGGTGGCGCTGCTTGCAAGTCCCCATCGAACCCCAGTGGTACAAAGAACCAGGTAAACGAATGTATTGTAAATGCATTTATTTACATTCTGCGTTTCATTCCTTAGTTACAATATCGCAAAACTTATTTAACTGACATGCCGCTTTATATGCTTATCGTAAATGTGTTCATTATGGATTTCTTAAACCAAAAAGGAAAAGATAACTTAGAGTAGCCTAACACAAAGCCTGGCGTCCTTCACCTAGGAAAACAATACCAGAATTTTCTTTTAGGAGAACTAAATTCTCCAGGTTAGTGAAGCTTGATTATCCATACGTGTTGACCCCCTCCCCCCTCTCTGTAGATCCTAAGATGGTGATGGACTGTGTTAGTTTTACTCTACCACAGCAGTTCACACCTAAATACAAGGAGCCAGGCAACCACAACAGTGGAGAGGACATGATACGCACCTGTAAGTACTGCTTCATTGTAAAGACATTATATATACCTGTAAGTACTGCCTGTCTGAACCATTACATACCATTACAGGGTATGATTGTACCTTTGGGCAATAGAAATAGTCTGTGTTTTTGTGTCCTGTAAGTGTCACTTGACCAGCGGATCCATTCCTACTCCACTCTGCAAGGTTGCACGAAAGAAAAAGAGTAAGAGGTAGCACTTTAGTCCCCTCTACACTGTATGCAAAACATGTAATGTTGTGTACCTACACTGTACATGCCTAACACTTCCCCTAAGGTACAGTGTGTGTACATGGTATTATGTGCTGTTGCATACATTGTTACACTGTACTGCAGTGCTATTCAATTAGTTTAGGACTGGGGCCAGTTCATCAAACTGAAAATAAACCAGGGGCCGGGCAATATGACTTATCAAGGTATCAATTAAAGCAATGAACTCAAATCATCGCTGAGTGATCTATCTGATGTTGGACCTCGCATCTTAACGCCATAGCCCACGGACGTGTTTACGGAATATATTCACTCTCATGTGTAATAACTAAATTAGATTACACTTCGGGGGCCACTATAAATCATCTCAAGGGCCGCATCTGGCCTCAGGGCCGCCATTTGAAGAGGCCTGCTGTACTGCATGATTGGTCACTTGGTTTCAGTTCACACACCCTGCCCAGGTGCCCCTCTTCGATTTGTCCAATTTTTCTTGCACAGGTACCTTGTGATGTGTGGGAATAAAACTTATATTCTTTATTAAATATGTATAATCATCATGAAGTTTAATGAAATAAGTTGTGCTCTGTGTAACTTGTGTGTATGTTCAAACTGCAAAGTTGTACCATGGCTTATCTATCAACTAAAATAATCCCAAGTTTTGGCATCCTACCAGTACTGGTTTTGGACATTAGGCCGTTTAAATACTGTCATCTACTGGTCAACCAAATTTCATATTTTAGTTACACTGTTGTTACTTTGGTTAACCAGTAGATGGCAGTAAACCCCCAAAAACCCCAGATATAATGATAACATATGAGCAAATAGTTCCATATTTAATGGCCTAGATTATTATGAACAACTGGGAAAATCACAGTGTTTCTAGGCTTAAATGTTTAATAAAGTGTGACTGTACATGTGGGGTTAAAAGCTCATTCGAGTCATCAAGTGCCCACATGGTTAATTGGGGACCTAATGTAGGGGGGTCCCGAAGGTTAATTTTGTGCCAAAGCCATTTTTGACACCCTCATATTCCGTCATTAAACGTGCTCTTAAACTCTTTAAATACACTGTACAGCTCCCAAAAATGCAGTTTAAAGGGTTAATATCTCCAAAAATAGTCAAGCTATGCAAGGGTGCAAAGTGCAAAATCTGTTAGACGGGGTCAGACTGAGGGGATTTTGGCAATTTTAAGGCCTGTGTCTCCAAATCTGCATGCAAATTATTTGTGCAATTCCTGGACCTGAAAAGTGGATGTGGCACCCTAACTTTGGAGGGCCTCCTGTCCAAAACCGTTACAGGTAGGATGCTAAAACTTGGGATTCTTTCAGTTGGACTCAAAAGATACATGTACAAGAAACATTAGGCCTGCGGAGATTCTAGGAATGGAATGACCCTGATGTAGATACACTGTAACAGGGGACTGTTAAAATGAAGTGCAACCAAGGAAAAAACACACAGCCCCAAAAATGAAGCTTGTCATTGGTTGCATGGTCAGGGGCACTTTGGTTTTGCTGCGTATATAAACCACATAACAACATACATCACTCCCAGTCAGTAGCAGCAAAGCAGTTCTAAATGATGTTTTGAAGTTTCTCCATACAGCACAAAATTATTTCCACAACTTTCTCCATTACAGCTTAGCTTTTATTGTATGTATTGCTTAAAAGGTTCTGAATGTGTCAGGTCTTAACTAAAGTGTGTGTGTGTTTGTGTGTGTGTGTGTGTGTGTGTGTGTGTGTGTGTGTGTGTGTGTGTGTGTGTGTGTGTGTGTGTGTGTGTGTGTATTTATTTGTATCTGTATCGGTGTTTGTGTTTCTGTTTCTGTGTGTGTTTGAATATGCACTGCACAGACCTATGGAGGTGTCAGTTTCTGCTTCCGCTGGTGTCTTTGGGACTGGTGGTGTTGGCAGGCATGATAGGATTCTGCGCATGCTTGTGCCACAGTCTCGCTCCCACACTTGGTATTGGAGTGCTCCACCTGCTGGCTGGTAAGTGTATTGCACAAGATAATGCCTAATACACTTGTGCACGGATGTCTTTGTGGACAGGCTTTGTATTGGTGTTTGTGTTTGGGCGGCAACATCAAGTAAACTCCACCTGGACACGAACACAGTTGTACAAACACACACTAAAATACTCAGAAACTCACAAGGCATGACAGATAACATTAATGACACGCAACTCAAAATCAGGACTGTCCCGACAAACGTTTGAAAAAAAGTTTGGCCATTGGCTCAGAGGAACACACTGCAAATCTAAACACCACAAAAGTATCCCATCAATGTTAGCTGCCATCAAAAGGCCAAGGCAATCCATCTGTTACCATAACAGCCTTACTAGTCATGAATCCCTGTGCATCCCTATGATTAATGCATACAATGCAAACATAACACAATGTTTTGTTGTAGACTATTGAACCCAAGTGCATCCTACCCTTGATTAGGCTTTTGATGATAGTAATACAACTTAGCCTCCATTAGCTACTCAACTTCGAAACAACCCCTTTTTTGTAATTCCCAAAACTGCAATTTATCAGCATTTTTCCTATTATTCCTACATTGTACTGATAGACTACAAATCAGTTCAACTAAAACAATTCTCTTTCAACCATACTCTTGTACAACTATACATACCCACAATGAGAAGAGAACTAGAAGAGAGATCAGCACATTATCATACCACACGTGCAGATTGTGCGAACCTTGCTGCATGACTTGTAGAGTGAAAATAGTAAAAATGTCCAAAAAAAAACCTCTCAAAAATATAAAAAGCAAAAAACCTATGTAAATGTTATCGACCTTATCATTCATGGTTACATAATAGCATATAAACAAATCAGTTTAACTAAAACAATTGTTTTTCAATCATACCCCATTGTATTGCCTAATCCTGCAGGTTGAGTCTTTTGTTACATTATCAAATGTGAACATTTGAAACATGAAATATGAACATCAAATGTTACTTTAAATCACTGCCATCCAATCAACAATCAACACCAAGCCTACATTCTTCCAAGTACACGTAGGACAGAATAATTATCATGCCTGCTGTCATACCTGTTCAGCAGACATGTTTTGTTTTAATTTATTGTTATGTTCCTTCAAAGGACTGGCATCTAACCAACAATCAGCACCAAGCCTACATTTTTCCAAGTAAACGTATGACAGAATAATTATTTTAAACCAACTTTTATTAAGTTGTTTAAAGGTCTTTACATTTCATATATGAAAAATAATTAAACATAAAAATTAATATTTTGTAGCCTGTGGTGGGTGGGTAATGGGAGAGGGGGCATGATAACTCAACACTGAGCCTAACTATAAGTTATAATGTTATTTCTGAAAAAATGTGCATGTGGAAATGACAATGAAAGAGGAGACAGCTGGACAGGCTGTATAATCTTTATTCTATTTATCTGCTTTTATCTACTGTTTTGTACTTTTGTGCATTTGTTGACATCTTATTGTACTCATCTGGTGACAATGAAGTCTTCTTCTTCTTCTTCTTCTTCTTCTTCTGGTTTTCTCTCCTATCAACCCCAAAGGTTTGTGCACCCTGGCAACGGTATGCTGCTACCTGGCGGGCATGGACCTGCTGCATCGCGTCTCCATGCTGCCGGACCGTGTGGACGCCTCGTTGGGCTGGTCGCTCTACCTGGCCCTCATCTCCTCCCCCCTGCACATGATGGCTGCCGCCCTGCTGGTGTGGGCAGCACGCAGCCACAGCCAGAACTACTACCGCATGACCGCCTACCGGGTGGCATAGGAAACGAGGCCAGCCCACGTTCACGCATGCACGACATGCCAAGCTGTTTTGTTTTTTTTTTTACTTCCCCAAAAAAGGTTCCACACTCAGATGTCAAGGTTTTTTTTGTTGGGTACAGGTCTTTGTTTTTTTGTTTTTTTTGGTTTTTTTTCTGTGTGCTCCTTGCTTAATGAAATAGCCAGGCACACTGCAACCCTCTAACTTTTTTTGGTGTGTTGTTCCATAGTGACACAGTGGAATTTGAGTGCCTGCAGATGAAAAAAGTGTGTCTGTCTGAACTGCTCTTTATTGCCCCAATTCAACCTCCTCTTGACCCCCCCCCCCCCAAATCTTGACCTTTCACCAAACACCTTGCAGTTCCTCAAATGAACTTCTGGAGCAAGGGGCAACTCCTCAGTATTGCTGGACATTCACTGTAGATTGTAGGTGACTTGAACATGTTGACATTTCAAACAGCTGTGTTGATGTGTGTGTATTTTTAGCAAACACTTGCTTTTGCTGGGTTATTTATTTAGGTAACACTTTATTTGTTGACTAGTCTAGATGACTAGATGCTATTTTCATGGTAGCCTCAGGCTGTGTTCATGCAAACCATGTTGTGTGTGTGCATGGACAGCTGTGTTCCCTGTTGACTTGCTTTATTGCTGAGTGAGGTGTGTGTTTCAGACGTGTCTTGAGTAGCGTCTTCAATTACGGTACCCCATGCAAATTCAATAAAGGTTATTTACCTATAATCATTTACTAGATGTCAGATTAGCAAATAACAGCAACTTACTATTGGTTTAAGTTGATCTCTGCAGGAAGACATTAGGCAACTTCGCAGTTGCAGGACAAAAAGTGTAATGTTTAATAAAAAAAAAACAAGATTGGCCCGCAAAGATAAAAACTTTTTTTTAATCTTTAATTCGTACAGTGGGTTTGACTGTGGTTTCATTGACATGGTTGTCTCAGGCAGCATCTTGCCTGACTAGTCAGCAAACAGTATGAAATGAAGTAGGAGGAGCTGGTTTACCAGGCTAATGCTAAGCCACCTCTTTTATTTTCTTGAACCTGATCTGCACTCAGGGCCATGTATTCAGAGTAGGTACTGTATATTTACAGTAGTAGGTACTGTACAGCGGCCAACACTGGATTAGCCTGTGGTCAGGGTCGTCCGCAGACCGTTGATGTGCATGTATAGCCTACTGCCAAAGGACACTGCTATTTTTTTGCCCGTCTGTCGTGATTTAGACACGTGTTGTGGTTTAGCAGGTGCATTAAGCATTTAAGAATATTTGCATAATGGTACATGGCGTGTGTGTGTGTGTGTGTGTGTGTGTGTGTGTGTGTGTGTGTGTGTGTGTGTGTGTGTGTGTATGATTGTGTGTTTCATTGGAAGTAATATTTATACAAAATAGTTATCTGAACACTGCAAATGACATGCTTCATTTTATGAGCTATGGGCATCAAAGACCTGTTTGAATCATACCTGCCTTTTTCTTTTGATAATGACAGCTTTCAGTAGCTAAAGGTTTGATCCTGAGCCAAGAGCATTTGCAAGTGAGAAATTATCTTTGGTGTGCACTGGGGAATCTGGAACAGTGGCTTTCTTATTGTAATGCTTGCATGCGATGCTTTGCAAAATGTTGAATGCAGGACAAAGGGTAAACATTTTTGTTGTGTGACAGGCCGGTGTGTGTAATTAAAAACTGGAGTACTGTGAACATGAATGATCATGCACAGAATGTTGATGCACTCCGTGTACACATTATGTCTGAAACATTTCTGGTGAAATGCATTTTCCAGTGTGAAGTGGCTTGTAGGGCTTGTAAGGGCCTTCAAATGTACCTTTAAGAACCTTGCAAAAAACAATCGAGAACAGTACAGTTGATACAGAGAGGCAGTTCTCAGTAAAGAAAAAAGTGTCAAGTAGAATTATTTTGATAAGATTAAGGGTTTGATCACAGTTTAGCTTTAGCGTAACTGTCTAGGTAATGGTTGCCACAAAAGACATAAATAGTGTAAATAGTATAGTAAATATGACCCCATAACAAGCTGCAAATGAACTATTTTGAAAACTAAAGCCATTAAATATTTGAGGGCGTTGGGTTTATAAAGCAGGTGCACTAGCAAGCAAAATGCGTCTTTTCATCTGAGTCCAATAAGCAACAAGAACTACATAATGATCAGTGTGCGTTGGGCCAACCACGACTGTACTTATTAACCAGTTGGTATTACGTAACAGATGCCAGCTGGCATAGGTAGGCGAAGAAAAAAACCTGTCTCCCAACACCTCAAGAGCACAGCTTTTAAACAACTTGGTAGCCCATCTTCCGCCCAATCTGAGGTTGCTGGTAGGTTGCAGGTTTGAGCTTGGGCCTTGACTGTGCAGGATGACCTCAGTTACAATTAGATCACGATGTCTCAGGTGCACAGCAGATTGAAAGCACACAGAGTGTGCCTCTTCATTTCCAGAGGTGTCAGTCTCAGCTTTGGAAAATGAAAAACCCTGCCATGTATTCCCTCTACCTGCCCTACCTTTTTGCTTTTTCTCTGAGGTGGGGATTGACGCATCTCATTTGCATAGCTGCATAGGGCGTAACTGCATTTGGCATGCATTGTCCTTGTAAAAGGTGCCATGCTTTTGTTGAAGCCACAACAGATATCATCATCATCAAAATATCACATATGTCATGACAACAGTGGTATTTTGGTCTTGGAATTTAGATCTTCCTGTCATGACTGCGTCATGGCATTGCTTTATGTAACAAGTATTTGGTCCAGTTTCCTCTACACATATCCGAATTGAAGGAACAAATGTTTCAGGTTTTATGAAATGGGAAGATATGATATGACAAAGTGTCTGTTTGATTATTTGTGATTTTGGGCAAGGGTTAATACTCTGTGTCTGGACTTTGCACAAATAAGATGATTGAAAAATCAATCAACCAGTTAAAACATGACTAGGTACAGTAAGAAATGTCAAAATCAGAGCTGATGGCTGAAAAATAGGTGATGAGTAATGTAATGTTATGAATCTAATTTCTGCCTGTGAACATTTCATTATTTTTTCTGTATTTATAATGTGACTCTTAAGTTTACTACAATTGATCTTGTTTTGGAAATAGTTTTTTTTACTTTTAGAAATAGTGTATTTGTTGCAGTTGTGGTTTTGGTCTTAATTTAATGTTATTTAATTTAATCTATTTTATTTTTTATTTAGTTTAGTTTAATTTAACTTGAATTGATTTAGTTATTTGTATGAATGACCATACAGTATCTGAATTCCATATCCAATGCTGGTTGTGTGATATACAAATGTTTAAAAAAAACAACTGATGGTAGAAAGACAGAACAGACAGAATCAGGTAACGTGAAGAAGTTAGTGTCTTCAGCTTTTAAATGTACAATGCTCCCAAGAGAGAAACAATATCATTCACTTCGATCTGTTTAACTTTATGCTCCTGTTGACATGCTTCTATTCAAGCAGTGCTGCATTTGCAATTTGCATTTAGTTTTGCATCAAATGAATTGAAAATGTGAAGCAATGTAGTAATTAAAGCAGATGGCGTACAGTATGTTGTATTGATGTGGTGATTTTATGTGCAGTCTGACATTCACATTACTGGGTTGTTAGAGCCAAGTGACTCGTTGAGATCGTTGTTCCGTACATGAAACATGGCATTGGCCAGTCTAAGTCACACAGGACCTACATGGCACCTCTCTCGTTTTTCCATACATGTGTGCCCTCCAACTATCGGCCTCTGTCACACTGGATGCATGGGATGATGACTCTCCTTCGGCGAGCCAGAGAGAGAGCAATGCCCTTCTCGTAGTAAGCACACTCGTTCACGAAAAACGGATAGAGCGGCTCTTTGCCTTTATAGCGAAGCGTTGACCCGGAGAAGGAGAGGAACAAAGGGTCACCAGGGTGAAGGAGGCAGAAGTCACGATCCTACAAAGGAAGAAAAGAAATCAACAGTGGGAAATGACAAGTTAAAATGAAAACAATACATGTTTCAATACATGAAATCACAGTGTGTATATGGACAAGGCATTTGTATTGGGGTTTTGGTGATTTGGTCATTCCAAAATCTTTATTTCATCCTCCAACCACTGTTTGGTATAGTAACTTGTATGTTTCAAGTTGTGTCTTGCTGCATGACCCAGTCTCTCTTGAGATTCAGTTCATGGGCAGATGTCCTGGTATTTGACTTTATAATTTGCTGATCAGATACAGAATTCTCTTCCCCCACTGACAATGGCAACCTGTCCCTGCCTTGATGAAGCAAAACAGGCCCAAACTATGACACTACCATCACCACATGTTTCACATTCTTTTCCTTCTTCACACACAATGAATCTCATTTGAACTAAAGTGTTTAATTTTGTACGTACCATCCGTACAATATTACTACAAGACATGTATCTAATGTATTTAGTGGGGTTCTCATTATGTATTTATTTTGGGACCTTCAAGAGAGCGACTAAAAATTCTGGGCCCTCTTTCAGTGCTGGACCCAAGAATGGTCCTAAACCTAAAAGTACTAAAGTCCTACAAGTGACTTTTATGGTGTAAATGTGCCAAAAGGCAGTCCAGTGGGTATCTTCCATAGTTGTCTTTTACATATATATTTAAACTTATCTGCTAGCGTCTTTAGCTCACCTGAAGTTCTGGATGAATGGCTGCAGTGATAGCTTGTGTGTTTGGGTCTCGAGGGTAGTCAATGTTCTTAACCAAAGTGAACACTTCCACAGACCCACCCTCAAACTGGGTCCCTGCAAATTACAGAGATGGAAGTAGAGAGAGGAAGGAGGATAAGATTGGGCTACACATACCCTAGGACAGGGGGTCCCTCACTTTTCTGCTGGGGCCCCCCTTATGGACCTAAGAATATTTTCGCGCCCCCCACCCCTCCCCGTCCACCGTCATACAAGTGTTTTCGTCTATTAATGTTGCCAAAATTTACTTTGAATTCACAGAAACAGTACAAATACACTCAATAACCATACAAATACGTGGATACTAACAAATAAACTGGTTACATTATATAAAAGCATTTTTTCAAAGTGTCTATGTGCAACAGCACTCTTTTAACCATTTCAATTTCAACCGCTCCTCCCCCCCACACACCCCCTGCAATACCTCTGCCTTCCCCTAGGGGGGCTTGCCCCCCACTTTGGGAACCACTGCCCTAGGACATTGACACTGTAGCCACATTTGTTTGTGGTTGGTCATATGTTTGTTTACTGACTCCTAAGAAAGCATGGAATGGTGGGAACTGTAGTTTTTCATTACCGGAGTTGAAGAGGTGGATCCATTCCAACATTAGTTCTACTCCTTCCTGCATAGCAACAAAGACGTTGGATCTGACAGAACCATGGGGCTGTGGGCCAATCTCCATTGCTAAAGAAAACAAAGTATTTCTCAGTCAAACAATAGATGTAACTACACTGTTACACTTCCCCAAAAATGGCCCATAATATCATGTTAGTTGAGTAAAACATTTTAGGTCTGTAACAAGAGTTGAGTTGAAAAACTAAACATCTCTCTGTCTCTGTCTCTGTCTCTGTCTCTCTCTCTCTCTCTCTCTCTCTCACACACACACACACACACACACACACACACACACACACACACACACAGAAAGCATACAGTGCATGGATACCTGTGTATGTTAATTACAGATGTTTGTGACTTTTGAGGTGCAGTAGAACACAAGCCTTCTAGAACTGGCATGCTCACATTCATGTCCTCAACACTCACACATTGTCACAGTCATTCAGGTCAGGGCATACATGCCTCAATTACAAAGGCATTGTCACAAAAACCAACACACAGCCATAAAGCCCCCCCCCCCCCCCCCCCCACACACACACACACATACACAAATTAAGGAAACCTTTATTTAAACATTTCCTGAGCGAGCAAAAAATTCTCTTACCGAAGCCATGTTTTCCCACTGTGTCCAAAGAGTAAGTTTCAGTCTTTGGCTTGTTGAAGTGTATGTATCGTACAGGTATTGTGGCCAGTTCTCTCTGCGGGCAAAGCAAAAAAATAACCTCAGTTTTTACAGTAACAGTAACCTCAGTTTTTACAGTATTTACAATAATAAGCAGCACAGTGCTTTACACTCATTTCACAAAATACAGTTGTATGTTACTGTACTAGGTAAGGGGTTCACCTGGCATTAGCAAACTCTGGGCCACTTCAAACATACATGCTGGCTGTTTTTGCAATGCCTACTGCATGCTTGCTGTATCTGATATGGTACACAAAGGGTTTCATAGTGTTTGCCCATCTACAGCACTCTGACCCTCTTTAATTTCAAAAGCCAGGAGAGTCATTAAAATAGCATCCTGCAGCCTTCCATCCCTGCATCTTACAGCACATCCCTGCAACATTTCATCCTCCATCCTTGCACTATACATAACACTGCACAACACTCCATGCACTAGTAGGAAGCAAGGGCAAGGCAAGCCCACAGTGGATAAGCCCTGAATGAGCCTGCACAGGGAATTGATCACTCATGCCTGGAGGTGTCTGTAGATGTGCAGGCAGATCCAATCACTGTCCGAAAAGCCGATGAAGCACAGGCCCATGTTGGCAGTGGTGTTGTGCAGATCGCACACCAGGTCTGTAGCTTCGGTGCTTCCTTTGGGCCCCAGCAGAAGGTTGAGCTCCTGGGAGCGCAGAATCTCATAAGGCGTCCTGTCACTGACGGGAGCACTGATACGAGAGGGAGAGACACAGATGTGAGAGTGAGTGTGGGAGTGAATAAAGGATGACTAACTGGCAAGCTAACCTTTCTTGAGGTCTTGGCCATAGAGAGCGGCCAACTTATGGCAATTTCATTTTCTAAAAAAAAAAAAGAGACAATGGTGGAAAAAATTTAAAAAATATTACTAAAATATTCTAAAAACTACAGTATATACACCTAGTTAGCAGAAAAACAGATAGAATTACATTTTCCAGACAGAAATAACAATTTTAGACAGAAATAGCACAGCCAAGCTTCTAGCTCACTAACTCTAACCTTAACCCTATCTTATACCCCTGCCTTCAATAAAATTATAACAATGTAAAAGTAAACAATCTAGAGGCAAATATTGGGATCAGGAGTGTAGGGTGTATTAGCCTGCACTGATGCTTCATTATTTTCTCCCTACAGTGGTAGTCTGCACTGTAAACCCGGATAAGTTAATACAACTCAAAACTTTTGTTGTAACTGATTACGTCAATAGTTTTGAGTACATTAACTATATATTTTAATTTAATTAATTTAAGAGTTTAAGTACATGATTTTGTACTTAAACTTTTAAATTAACTTTAATTAAAATATATAGTTAATGTACTCAAAACTATTGACGTAATCAGTTACATCAAAAGTTTTGAGTTGTATTGACAATCCGGGTTTACAGTGTGGGTTTGCTTCTATTGACATGGTTGACTGCAGTCGAATCGTTACCAGACCAATCAGCGAACAGAGGCAGTGTTTGTGAGCAATGACGTAGACTTTGTGTGCTACATTTGAATTGTAGTGCGTAAGCAGGATTATAACCAGGCTAATTGCATACGTCAACACCAAAGATTATTGATTGGGTAAATGCAGATCGAATTGTTTTAAATTACAGCAGAGTCTACACCTCTAGTAAGCAAATGTTTCTCAATACAGCACAGCTGGACCCTCTGTACGAAATGAAGTGTAGTACAAGGGGCTGGTTTATTAGGCTAGTACTGTACTGACCAGAGTTGTATAAAGTAGAAGTAGAAGTACTGTCTTAGATGTAATTACAACACTGGTAGTATGGTATTATGCAGTTGCAACTGCGTAGTACCGTACTACTTGTGTTGTAATTACATCCAAAACAGTACTTCTACTTCTACTTTATACAACTCGAGTACTGACCAGTACACTCTGTAATTCGAACTATGCTCGCTTACTCGAGAGTGGCTTGAGTGAAACAGCGGTTCAGGTCTGTCTCGGTGTAGCGGCGACACTGTTGAACGGCGCGCGGGTTTGACATCACCATCTTCAGGCTGTAGGAGGACTCCTGCCTCTCACGCTGAAGCTTCGTCCTCAGGTGCTCCCGCACCAGGTACACGCCCGAGAGCTCGTCGCCATGGGTACCGCCACATACAGCCACTCGGGACAAGGCAGGAAGAGACACTGTGCTCATCTGTGACCAAAACACTACCATTAAGTACGATTGATGGACTGATTGATTTATCAGGGTATTTATTCATCCATCCATCTATCCATCCATCCATCCATTCATCCATCATCCATCATCCATCCATCAACAAACAGCAACAAAATGTATACTATTGCATTAAAACTGCCTTTAAAGTACTGGGCACATAGATTCACACACACACACACACACACACACACACACACACACACACACACACACACACACACACACACACACACACACATACACACAGGCATGAACATTATATTGGTTGCCAATATTACTATTACAATTATTCTATACCCTCTTTATTTCCTCTTCTCCCCCTTCTACCCTCCTATCAACCTTTTCTTTGTGACCTTCCTGACCACACCTACTACTACTGCTACTTCACCTCCAAACACATTGATAAGACACCCCCCCCCCCCCCCACCCAGACACACACACACACACACACACACACACACACACACACACACACACACACACACAGGCATGAACATTATATTGGTTGCCAATATTACTATTACAATTATTCTATACCCTCTTTATTTCCTCTTCTCCCCCTTCTACCCTCCTATCAACCTTTTCTTTGTGACCTTCCTGACCACACCTACTACTACTGCTACTTCACCTCCAAACACATTGATAAGACACCCCCCCCACCCAGACACACACACACACACACACATGCACATGCATGCGCACACACCTGTGCTCACACACGTGCACACACACACACACACACACACACACACACACACACACATGCACACACACATACAACCACCACCACCTGAGCAGCATCATTTGCTTACTGCTGGCACCACATTGTTACTTACAGTATGTAACAAAAAAGCTTTGCTTGAACATTGACAACATAACATAAGACTCCCTGAACACATGCAGTGGTGCAAAAAGGGAAACGAAGCCCTACCTCTCCCCTCTTCTGAGTCATGCACACCTCTCCTGTCGTCCTGCCCAGATGGGGGGACGGGCGGTAGCGCAGATTGTGCTGGCACGGGACACGTGGCACAGACCTTCGAACTCTGACCTTTGAACTCTGACCCTGAGTGTCGTTGGGCTCTTGGGGTGCATGCAGAGCTGGGCATCTGCATGAGCACCAACACCTCAGGAGGAGAAGTGGGAGAAGAGGAGGAAGAAAGAAGGGGATTAGCACAGCAGCCAGTCACAGGCGCGCGCGCACACACACACACACACACACACACACACACACACACACACACACACACACACACACACACACCAGAGTTTCTCTCCCTCTGTCTTTATGTCTTTCTCCCCTCCTTCTCTTTATCTACCTACCTCCCTTACTCTGTCTTTTTTCCTTTCTATGTACCTCTCTTCTCTCTCTACCTTTCTCTCTTCCTAACACTCTATTATTCCTCCCTCTCTTTCGTTAGCTCTCCCCCTCCATCTCTCACTTGCTCTCTCCTGTTATCTTTTTCTCTTACTTTCTCTGCCCATCTTTTTATCTTTCTTACTCCTTTTCTCTCCCTTTCCCCCCCCCCTCCATTTTATTCTCTTACTCTCTCAGTCTCTATCGTTCTCTATCTCTTTCTCTACCTCTTGCTCTAGTTGTCTATGATTCAATAGCCCTCGCACACACACCACACACATACAAGCACACACACATCCATACAAACGCACCCACACACAAATGCACACACATACAAACGCTCTCTTTTTTTCATCTCAACCTCTTTCTGAATGCTTTTACACGCTTTCCCTGACTCAGCTCTCTCACACACCCACACCCACAGCTGCTGTGCTGCCCCCCCCCCCCCCTCTCTCTTCATCCCTCTCTCCCTCTCTCTCGCTATCTTTCTCTCTCCCTTCCTCCCTCTTGCTTTCTCCCTCCCTCTCTGTTTCTCTTTTTCTTCCTCACTCTAGCTCTCTCTCTCTCCCCTTCTGTTTTTCACTCTCTCTCTTTTCCTCTCTCTCCCTCTCCCCTTCTTTCTTTATTGCTTACTCTCTCTCTCTCTCTCTCTCTCGCTCTCTCTCTCTCTCTCTAGCCCCTTCATCTTTTCGGTTAACGTAGCACACTGCAGAGCCATGCGGAGTGATGGGGCTCCACCCTTTCAGTCTTTCTCTCCCACTCTTTCTCTTTCTGTCCCCTCATTCCTCTCTCTCATTTTCACTACAGCCTTTCAACAACTTGTTCTCTTCTTTCCCTCTCCTTCTGCATCAACCATTTCAGTAAGTTCCATTCTTTGTTTTTTTTTTCCCTGCAAACCTGTCTCTACCTTCTTTATCCCCTTTTTCCTATACCCCTCTTTCCACATTTGTATTTCTCTTTAGAGTTTTTTTTAGCCTGATAAACCGGCCCCTCGTACTTCACTTCATTTCGTACAGAGGGTCTGGCTATGGTTTCATTGACATGGTTGTCTCAGACAGTATCTTGCCTGACCAATCAACAAACAATTTTTGTAGACTCTGCTGAAGTTTAAAACAATTAGATCTTTCTTTACCCAATCGCTAATATCTGGTTGTGACTCCCTCACTGATTGATCAGGCAAGATGCTGCCTGAAACAACCATGTCAATAAAACCACAGCCTCTCCCTCACTCTCCTTTTCCCCTGGCTATGTTATCCTTTTCTCTCTCTCTCTCTCTCTCTCTCTCTCTCTCTCTCTCTTCTTTCTCTCTATCACCCCTCACATCCTCTCCCCATTCATAAATTTGGTGCAGAGGTCCAAGGAACACACAGACAAATGCACAAACACACAGATACGCACAGGCACAAGCACACACACACACAAACGTGCACACAAAAACGCACACACACACACACACACACACACACACACACACACAAACACACACATCTCTGACCTCTCTCTAACATATGGGATGGTACTTTCCAGGCTTTTCAAGCTGCCCTCATGGCTGGGGCACCCCACCCCCCTTCCACCGCAATCCCCATCCCCTCCCTCTCCTGCAGAGATGAAAAGGACCCTGCTGTATGCCAGTGCACACTGTAGGTTAACTCACACACTCACGCTCAGCCCTCAACTCACTCAACCTGTGCTGTGTCACGCTGTCTCTCTCTCTTTCTCTGTCTCTCTCTCTGTTTTTCTTGCTCTCACCCCTCCCCTACATGCACACACACACACACACACACACACACACACACACACACACACACACACACACACACACACACATAGACACACACGCACAAATGGATACTAAATTATTTAAAATGTCCTTGCCCAAAAAGGACCAGAGGCATGAATTATGCCTAACTGAGAAGTTCAGAAGCAAAAACAGTCCAAATATATACATCTATTCATTCATTCATGCATTTATTCATTCATTCATTCATTCATTCATTCATTCATGCATAGTAGTCCAGGGTACTGTGTGTTTTGTATACCTTACACGGGTGCTGCAGGTGATACAATCAGGAACTAACAATGAAATACTTGTACAGATAGACATACAGGCATGAAAAACTAAATATGGGTAACTGAACAATGTTTATGTATTAATATTATAATAAGGTTACGTGCTTACGTGTAGTTCCACAGATTTGTGGCTTGAAATGTTTTTGCAGTAAATTGGCCAACAGTTTAGTTATAGGCTATGTAATCTTGATATTTAATTCTGGCTAACTTCACAGGCATGACTGACGTGGCAGTTGAAAATATTGTTTGTAGGTTAGACTTTCACACTTGTAATGACCAAAAAGCACAGTATGTAGCTATAGTTGCTAAATGCTAAATTATAAGGCACAAAGGGTACAAAACACAATGTAGGCCTACAGTTTGGACAGACAGAGTGGGGGGTAAGATTCGGAGAAAAAAAATCACAAATTTACGAGAAATAAACACAAAAAATTGTGCCATTGTAAAGTCACAAAATCATGAGAAAAAAACTCAGATTTCCAAGAAATGAACTTGCACATTTGTGACATTTGGTTCACATTGAATTGAATTTCATTGTGTTGGTAGGCAGTAGGCTAGTCCCAGCATATTCTACATCACCCCACCTCCTGCAAGCTCAAGACAAATCCATATGCAACCACTGTGTGTTAACAATTAAATCCACTTCATAAATATTTGCAAATATTTGTTTAATATCTTTTTTACAAAACATGAAAATCGTTAGGCACCATTGCCCTTCATATGTGCCTGGGTTGGAATGTCTGCCCTGGCTGCCCGTTACTGATGCTGACTATTTATTACCTATGCTAAGGAGGTTATGGTTTTGCCCGTGTTTATCTGTCTGTTTGTTTGTTAACTCAAAAAGTTACATTATGTCAGCATTCTGACTGCCTCTTGGTAATTCCTATATATATATATATTTACTTTGTTGTAAATGGGATTTCCCCATGTTCATTTCCCAGACTCTGTGAGATACCCAAGAAAACGATTGTAGGCCTATATGTTATATATATGCTGCTTGGTGGAGGTCTGTGCTCCATGAGTGCTTTTCAACATTTCGAGAAAAAAAAATCACAAATTTACAAGAAATAACCACAGAAATTTGTGACACTATAAAGTCTAAATATTTATTATTGTCTTTATTTTTCGAAAAAAAATAAAGACATTTAATAAATTACGTGGGCTAGTCCCAGTATATTCGACATCACCCCACCTCCTGCAAGCTCAAGACAAATCCATATGCAACCACTGTGTGTAAACAATTAAATCCACTTCATAAATGTTTGCAAATATTTGTTTAATATCTTGAAGTTATGTTTAAAAGCGGATCTGGTCTATGGGTCTATGAAGTGAGCATCCGAGATGTCATCAGACAATGCTGCTCTACAAAGGCAAACACGTGAACTACACAAACATTGGTACTGAGGAAAATGCCTTTACAGTTGTCAGTCAACTGCTCAGTCAAACTTGTTAGGTGTAATAGTGGTGATGCTCATATGTACTGTCTTATTAGGAGGAAACACAAGATTTGGCCAAAAGACAGACTCAGTTTCGACAAAATATGTAGGCTAGTTAGTTAGTTAGTTACTGCCTTTTGGCTTATAGGGTAGAATGACGCTCTATGGTTTTACTCCAAGTTTGCCAACACTTATCAAGTGCTTCTAAATTGTGGTGCTTGCATATTACTTGGGCTTGAGCTTGCAAGAGATGTGATAAAATATGCTGCTGCAGTCATTGTTTTCATTTAGGCTACTACACAAGAAATCTTTAATTGGCCTAGCCTAATAACCAACACAAAGGGCACGTAATTCATTAGCCAAATTTGCGACTTCATAATGTCACAAATATCCGGGTTTATTTCTCGCAAATTTGCGAGTTTATTTCTCGGAAATCTGTGAGTATTTTTCTCGCAAATTTGTGACTTTACTATTTCACAATGCCCCTTCCCAGAAAAAAATGTTTTATATGCATAGCCCTAATATGCTGTCGTACTAATAAGGCATCATAGGAATTGTAACGACCAAAAAGCTACACTATGTAGTTGTAGTTGCTGAATGCTAAATTAATAAGCCACAAAGAGTAAATAGACTAATATGCATAATGGTGTAATATGTTTAAATAACATTATACTTGAGTAAACTGCTGAAGAAAAACAGGCCATTTTTAATAAAATCAGTCCACAGGACAGCATTAAGCAACATGGGGACACTACTGCGATGTAACCTCAAACAGGTTATGAATGTATGAACACAGCAGCGAAAAGTTCAGAAATCGCTGATACACATTAGGATGGCTGTAGTGGTGTGGCAGTTTACTACGGTGGCCCTGAAGTGCAGAACATAAAAACAAATGAAAAACAAATCAAGTCACAACTATAAATGAAAAAACACAACAACAAATGAAAAGTCACAATGGCAAATCAAAAAACACAAATGCAAAAATATAAACCACAAAGGCAAATCATAAAACACCTTGACAAAAAAAAAACACAATAGCAAACCTGACACACAACAACATTAAGGGAAACACAGGCGGAGCCTCTGTCCAATCAGAGACGACCGAAGAGACCTACCCTTAATAGTTAATGTAGTTGTGTTTCTCTTAATGTTGCTGTGTTTTGGATTTGCCATCGTATTTTTTAAATTTCTTTATGGTTTATATTTAGGGGTCCAAGCAGAAAAAGCTGCAGAAACCCTGTTATAATTGGAAGGATTTGTTATTATACTTCTCCACTAAAAGTCTCTGGGCAGCCCAAACTACAGATTCCACAGACACCAAACTTGGCAAATGTGTACAAATCCTGCGTCCGACCTCTCACATAGTGGCATTACCTCTCGAAACCTGTGGGTGGCTACAATAAGCCCATTTTAGGCTTTAAATGAGGCTTTATCCGGTGAAAAAGAAATTATTAACATGAAAATAGACAAATTCAGCTCCTGTAAACCTTTTGTTTGAATAAGTGAACTTATAATGTTTTGAAATGATTTTGCATCAAAATGCCCCTTACCACCTGGTTGATAATAGACTTACATATGCTAAGTAGCATACAGTTCTTTGAGCAATAATACGCATTGAGAACAGAGAAAAAACCACAAAGTAAAATTTTTGTTCAAGACAGTAGTCTGCTTTATTTCACTGCATACATATTTCTGGGTTCCCAAAGGCAAATTGTTAAAACTGCACCAGGCATTTTTTAATACCAAAATAAACCTTCCGGAGGACACATGACCTCCAGTCAGTGGTTTAAATGCATCAACATAGTTTTAGGTATACATATGGTCATAACATAAATATATAGATAAAAATAAAGACTGAATAAGGATACATGTATTATAAGTCACAAAGAAAAGCTACAAATTGAGTGCATGACGAGTAAACTTCATGAAGCTGGAGGGGACACTGGACGGGCGAGCGAGAGGAGGCAAGGACACCTATGCACACCTGTGCACTCTACCACATCTGTGTGGCGAGCAGGGAGACGAGGGTAAAGCTGAGGGTGGTGTAGAGGCTGATCCTGCTTCTCACTTCACCAGAATTGGTGGCATCAATGGCTGCAGAGTGAGAGAGAAAGAGAGAGAAGAGACAGAGAAAAAGAGAGAAAACTGAGTTAGCTAACTTCTTTAAATAGTTAAAATCAAAAAGTCAAATCCTTTTCTCTGTATCCACGCTAGGACAGGCTGACAAGATTTAACAACACCTGTTCTCTTTTTACACACATGTGGATACATTATACATTTTGATCATGCACCTCTCTGACTGTCTATTATTGACAATACATATGTGTGACTACATTACTATAGCTGTTACATATCTGTCACTCCATTCAGACAGCTGGTACATAATTGCCACTGCATTTCAATAGCTGTTACCATATCTAGCTAGACAACAAGGAGCTCTGAATAGTAGTCTAATGAACTCACCTGTGCCATTTACTGTAATGATGTTCAATGTCAGATCCCCACTTCTTGCTGCTCGTAGCATTGTGTTGTATATGGCCACGTCACTTGGCAATGTGGCGTTGTATGTAAAGTGAAGCTCTGTGTAGTGCACGATGGAGTCTGGGTATATTATTCCCTCACTACAAAGAGAAAGAAGCAGTTAAATAAGCAATATAACACGACTGGAAGTGAGGTTGTGAATTATGGATATCCTCATGGGTGTGGTGAAGACAAAGACATAACTACTGTATATGTCGTACGCATGACAGACAAAGATTACCTAAATGATTTAGGGGTAATGCAAATGAAGTCTGAAGAGTAGTCTTCGTGGAAAAAGGGCTCCAGCTGTAAATGGAGGGAAAGAAAAGGGCATGTTTATCTGTCAAAACAAACAGCGCTCAATGTGAGTTTGGTAAAACTTTATTTTACGGTGTCGTTGTTACACTGTATGTACCTAAATAGGTACAGTGGTTCAACCTGTGTAGCAATGTAAAATACCATGTACTAGTGTTGTACTCATATGTTTTTGTGACAAACACTAGTACATTTTATTACATACTTCTACACAGGTTCTAGTACTGTACCTAATCACATAGATACACTAACACCTACACTGTAAAATTATACCGTGAGTTTTATTTCTGCAGATACTGTTTTTACACTGCCGACAAAATGCACAGCTGACACTCACCTCCTCTTTGACGAGAGATGCCCTTTCACGGTAGAAACTGGAGTTGACGGTAATCAGGCCAGTGATATCTACTGTTGCCAATGTCTCATTGGTGGTGAAACGAGCGTTAGTTGTTATCTGTGGAGAATCTGTACAAATGCCAACAAACGACAGTTGTGATGAGAGAAAGAGTTTGCATGTTTGTTTTTGTGTATGTGCGTGTATGTGTATGTGTGTGCCTGTAAAAGAGAGAGACTGACAGAGAGAGAGAGAGAGAAAGAAACTCAGAGAGACTGAAAGAGAAAGAGAGAGACAGGAAGAGAGAGACTGAGAGAGAATGTCTATGTATACAGTATGTGTAAGTCATGTGTGTGATTTGATGATGGGCAAACATCTAATACTCACGGATGGCGTTGATGCTGTCTGTTACCACGTCCAAGGGGTTGGACAAGTTGACCTCAGTCTTGAGTTGCTGGGTGACTTCAGCATTGGTGGGGAAAGACTCCGGAACATTCTGATCAAACACCACCTGGAGCTCCACCTCTGTGTTGTCCTGACGGAACCGTGTCACAGCCCTGTATTGAGCAAGAGGAAAAAATCGTTAGCCAATCACAGGAGCACAGAAGTTAGTGCTGATAGTGTGGCCTTTGAGGATGTTTTTCCTAGTATTTAGTGTTTTACTATTTTTTTTATTGTACTTTTGAAGTAGAAATGAAGATGCTATTATTATTATTATTATTATTATTATATACTAGTAAAAGGGCTGAAAATGGTATGTTTTCATAGGGCCAACAATGTCTACAAGCCTGATAGTGTTGCCCATCGCCAAGAGTAAGTGGTGTTAAAGAGCACAGGTCAATTACCTGAATGAAACAATAATTACTTCAATGAATCTTACTCCATATGTTCCTCTGTAGATTGGGGTTGCCTGTGAATTACAGGGGTAACATTTTGGTGAATGTTTAAGAAACTTAATTGCTCATATATAGGATCTTACCACTCACATGAGGAAAAAAAAACATCTCACTCATCAAGAAACAAATGACAGTTTTTAGTGTAAGTACAGCAAATTATTAATATGAAATTTAATTATATATTAGCCTAATACACTTACCCAATCAATAATTGCTTTAGACTGCTGCTGGTAAAGAGCACTATTGGGGTTGTTGTAAGCAGGATTGAACACTTTGCCCATAACAAATTGCAATGCAACAATGTAATGTGGACGGTTCAATGTTGCTGTCGTAGGGGCAGTTGTGGTAGTTGTTGTTGTGGGAGTGGTAGTTGGGGTAGTAGTGGTCGTTGCTGGGGTTGTGGTAGGAGTGGTAGTTGTCGTCGTGGGAGTGGTAGTCGGGGTAGTAGTTGTAATTGTTGCCGTTGTAGTAGGAGTGGTAGTAGTCGTTGTGGGGGTGGTAGTCGGGGTGGTAGTTGTAGTTGTTTGGGTTGTGGTAGGAGTGGTAGTAGTCGTCGTGGGGGTGGTAGTCGGGGTGGTACTTGTAGTTGTTGGGGTAGTGGTAGGAGTGGCAGTTGTCGTCGTGGGAGTGATAGTCGAGGTAGTAGTTGTAGTTGTTGGGGTTGTGGTAGGAGTGGTAGTAGTTGTCGTGGGGGTGCTAGTAGGGGTAGTAGTTGTAGTTGTTGGGGTTGTAGTAGGAGTTGTAGTAGTTATCGTGGGGGTGGTAGTCAGGGTAGAAGTGGTAGTTGTTGGGGTTGTGGTAGAAGTGGTAGTTGTCGTCGTAGGGGTGGTAGTCGGGGTAGTAGTGGTAGTTGTTGGGGTTGTGGTAGGAGTGGTAGTTGTCGTTGTGGGGGTGGTAGTCGGGGTGGTAGTTGTAGTTGTTGGGGTTGTGGTAGGAGTTGTAGTAGTGGTCGTGGGGTTGGTAGTCGGGGTGGTAGTTGTCGTTGTTGGGGTTGTGGTAGGAGTGGTAGTTGTCGTCGTGGGGGTGGTAGTCGGGGTAGTAGTGGTCGTTGTTGGGGTTGTGGTAGGAGTTGTAGTTGTCGTCGTGGGGGTGGTAGTCGGGGTGGTAGTTGTAGTTGTTGGGGTTGTGGTAGGAGTTGTAGTAGTTGTCGTGGGGGTGGTAGTCGGGGTAGTAGTGGTAGTTGTTGGGGTTGTGGTAGGAGTGGTAGTTGTCGTCGTGGAGGTGGTAGTCGGGGTGGTAGTTGTAGTTGTTGGGGTTGTGGTAGGAGTGGTAGTAGTTGTCATGGGGGTGGTAGTCAGGGTGGTTGTTGTCGTTGTTGGGGTTGTGGTAGGAGTGGTAGTTGTCGTCGTGGGGGTGGTAGTCGGGGTAGTAGTGGTAGTTGTTGGGGTTGTGGTAGGAGTGGTAGTTGTCGTCGTGGGAGTGGTAGTCGGGGTAGTAGTGGTCGTTGTTGGGGTTGTGGTAGGAGTTGTAGTAGTGGTCATGGGGGTGGTAGTCGGGGTAGTAGTGGTCGTTGTTGGGGTTGTGGTAGGAATAGTAGTAGTCGTCGTGGGGGTGGTAGTCGGGGTGGTAGTTGTAGTTGTTGGGGTTGTGGTAGGAGTGGTAGTAGTTGTCGTGGGTTTGGTAGTCGGGGTAGTAGTGGTCGTTGTTGGGGTTGTGGTAGGAGTTGTAGTTGTCGTCGTGGGGGTGGTAGTCGGGGTGGTAGTTGTAGTTGTTGGGGTTGTTGTAGGAGTTGTAGTAGTTGTCGTGGGGGTGGTAGTCGGGGTGGTAGTTGTAGTTGTTGGGGTTGTGGTAGGAGTGGTAGTAGTTGTCGTGGGGGTGGTAGTCGGGGTGGTAGTTGTCGTTGTTGGGGTTGTGGTAGGAGTGGTAGTTGTCGTCGTGGGGGTGGTAGTCGGGGTAGTAGTGGTCGTTGTTGGGGTTGTGGTAGGAGTTGTAGTTGTCGTCGTGGGAGTGGTAGTCGGGGTAGAAGTGGTCGTTGTTGGGGTTGTGGTAGGAGTTGTAGTAGTGGTCGTGGGGGTGATAGTTGGGGTGGTAGTTGTAGTTGTTGGGGTTGTGGTAAAACTGGTAGTAGTCGTTGTGGGGGTGGTAGTCGGGGTGGTAGTTGTCGTTGTTGGGGTTGTGGTAGGAGTGGTAGTTGTCGTCGTGGGAGTGGTAGTCGGGGTAGTAGTGGTCGTTGTTGGGGTTGTGGTAGGAGTTGTAGTAGTTGTCGTGGGGGTGGTAGTCGGGGTAGTAGTGGTAGTTGTTGGGGTTGTGGTAGGAGTGGTAGTTGTCGTCGTGGGAGTGGTAGTCGGGGTAGTAGTGGTAGCTGTTGGGGTTGTGGTAGGAGTGGTAGTTGTCGTCGTGGGAGTGGTAGTCGGGGTAGTAGTGGTCGTTGTTGGGGTTGTGGTAGGAGTTGTAGTTGTCGTCGTGGGGGTGGTAGTCGGGGTGGTAGTTGTAGTTGTTGGGGTTGTGGTAGGAGTGGTAGTAGTCGTCGTGGGGGTGGTAGTCGGGGTATTAGTGGTCGTTGTTGGGGTTGTGGTAGGAGTTGTAGTTGTCGTCGTGGGAGTGGTAGTCGGGGTAGTAGTGGTCGTTGTTGGGGTTGTGGTAGGAGTTGTAGTAGTGGTCGTCGGGGTGGTAGTTGGGGTGGTAGTTGTAGTTGTTGGGGTTGTGGTAGGAGTGGTAGTAGTTGTCGTGGGGGTGGTAGTCGGGGTAGTAGTGGTAGTTGTTGGGGTTGTGGTAGGAGTGGTAGTTGTCGTCGTGGGAGTGGTAGTCGGGGTAGTAGTGGTCGTTGTTGGGGTTGTGGTAGGAGTTGTAGTTGTCGTCGTGGGGGTGGTAGTCGGGGTGGTAGTTGTAGTTGTTGGGGTTGTGGTAGGAGTTGTAGTAGTTGTCGTGGGGGTGGTAGTCGGGGTGGTAGTTGTAGTTGTTGGGGTTGTGGTAGGAGTGGTAGTAGTTGTCGTGGGGGTGGTAGTCGGGGTGGTAGTTGTCGTTGTTGGGGTTGTGGTAGGAGTGGTAGTTGTCGTCGTGGGGGTGGTAGTCGGGGTAGTAGTGGTAGTTGTTGGGGTTGTGGTAGGAGTGGTAGTTGTCGTCGTGGGAGTGGTAGTCGGGGTAGTAGTGGTCTTTGGTGAAGTTGTGGTAGGAGTTGTAGTAGTGGTCGTGGGGGTGGTAGTCGGGGTAGTAGTGGTCGTTGTTGGGGTTGTGGTAGGAATAGCAGTAGTCGTCGTGGGTGTGGTAGTCGGGGTGGTAGTTGTCGTTGTTGGGGTTGTGGTAGGAGTGGTAGTTGTCGTCGTGGGGGTGGTAGTTGGGGTAGAAGTGGTTGTTGTTGGGGTTGTGGTAGGAGTGGTAGTTGTCGTCGTGGGGGTGGTAGTCGGGGTAGTAGTGGTCGTTGTTGGGGTTGTGGTAGGAGTTGTAGTTGTCGTCGTGGGGGTGGTAGTCGGGGTGGTAGTTGTAGTTGTTGGGGTTGTGGTAGGAGTTGTAGTAGTGGTCGTGGGGGTGGTAGTTGGGGTGGTAGTTGTAGTTGTTGGGGTTGTGGTAGGAGTGGTAGTAGTCGTCGTGGGGGTGGTAGTCGGGGTAGTAGTGGTCGTTGTTGGGGTTGTGGTAAGAGTTGTAGTAGTGGTCGTCTGGGTGGTAGTTGGGGTGGTAGTTGTAGTTGTTGGGGTTGTGGTAGGAGTGGTAGTAGTGGTCGTGGGGGTGGTAGTTGGGGTGGTAGTTGTAGTTGTTGGGGTTGTGGTAGGAGTGGTAGTAGTTGTCGTGGGGGTGGTAGTCGGGGTAGTAGTGGTAGTTGTTGGGGTTGTGGTAGGAGTGGTAGTTGTCGTCGTGGGGGTGGTAGTCGGGGTAGTAGTGGTAGTTGTTGGGGTTGTGGTAGGAGTGGTAGTTGTCGTCGTGGGAGTGGTAGTCGGGGTAGTAGTGGTCGTTGTTGGGGTTGTGGTAGGAGTTGTAGTAGTGGTCGTGGGGGTGGTAGTCGGGGTAGAAGTGGTTGTTGTTGGGGTTGTGGTAGGAGTGGTAGTTGTCGTCGTGGGGGTGGTAGTCGGGGTAGTAGTGGTCGTTGTTGGGGTTGTGGTAGGAGTTGTAGTTGTCATCGTGGGGGTGGTAGTCGGGGTGGTAGTTGTAGTTGTTGGGGTTGTGGTAGGAGTTGTAGTAGTGGTCGTGGGGGTGGTAGTTGGGGTGGTAGTTGTAGTTGTTGGGGTTGTGGTAGGAGTGGTAGTTGTCGTCGTGGGGGTGGTAGTCGGGGTAGTAGTGGTAGTTGTTGGGGTTGTGGTAGGAGTGGTAGTTGTCGTCGTGGGAGTGGTAGTCGGGGTAGTAGTGGTCGTTGTTGGGGTTGTGGTAGGAGTTGTAGTAGTGGTCGTGGGGGTGGTAGTCGGGGTAGTAGTGGTCGTTGTTGGGGTTGTGGTAGGAATAGTAGTAGTCGTCGTGGGGGTGGTAGTCGGGGTGGTAGTTGTCGTTGTTGGGGTTGTGGTAGGAGTGGTAGTTGTCGTCGTGGGTGTGGTAGTCGGGGTAGTAGTGGTCGTTGTTGGGGTTGTGGTAGGAGTTGTAGTTGTCGTCGTGGGGGTGGTAGTCGGGGTGGTAGTTGTAGTTGTTGGGGTTGTGGTAGGAGTGGTAGTAGTCGTCGTGGGGGTGGTAGTTGGGGTGGTAGTTGTAGTTGTTGGGGTTGTGGTAGGAGTGGTAGTAGTCGTCGTGGGGGTGGTAGTCGGGGTAGTAGTGGTCGTTGTTGGGGTTGTGGTAGGAGTTGTAGTAGTGGTCGTGGGGGTGGTAGTCGGGGTGGTAGTTGTCGTTGTTGGGGTTGTGGTAGGAGTTGTAGTTGTCGTCGTGGGAGTGGTAGTCGGGGTAGTAGTGGTCGTTGTTGGGGTTGTGGTAGGAGTTGTAGTAGTGGTCGTCGAGGTGGTAGTTGGGGTGGTAGTTGTAGTTGTTGGGGTTGTGGTAGGAGTGGTAGTAGTTGTCGTGGGGGTGGTAGTCGGGGTAGTAGTGGTAGTTGTTGGGGTTGTGGTAGGAGTGGTAGTTGTCGTAGTGGGAGTGGTAGTCGGGGTAGTAGTGGTCGTTGTTGGGGTTGTGGTAGGAGTTGTAGTTGTCGTCGTGGGGGTGGTAGTCGGGGTGGTAGTTGTAGTTGTTGGGGTTGTGGTAGGAGTGGTAGTAGTTGTCGTGGGGGTGGTAGTCGGGGTGGTAGTTGTAGTTGTTGGGGTTGTGGTAGGAGTGGTAGTAGTTGTCGTGGGGGTGGTAGTCGGGGTGGTAGTTGTCGTTGTTGGGGTTGTGGTAGGAGTGGTAGTTGTCGTCGTGGGGGTGGTAGTCGGGGTAGTAGTGGTAGTTGTTGGGGTTGTGGTAGGAGTGGTAGTTGTCGTCGTGGGAGTGGTAGTCGGGGTAGTAGTGGTCGTTGTTGGGGTTGTGGTAGGAGTTGTAGTAGTGGTCATGGGGGTGGTAGTCGGGGTAGTAGTGGTCGTTGTTGGGGTTGTGGTAGGAATAGTAGTAGTCGTCGTGGGGGTGGTAGTCGGGGTGGTAGTTGTAGTTGTTGGGGTTGTGGTAGGAGTGGTAGTAGTTGTCGTGGGGGTGGTAGTCGGGGTAGTAGTGGTCGTTGTTGGGGTTGTGGTAGGAGTTGTAGTTGTCGTCGTGGGGGTGGTAGTCGGGGTGGTAGTTGTAGTTGTTGGGGTTGTTGTAGGAGTTGTAGTAGTTGTCGTGGGGGTGGTAGTCGGGGTGGTAGTTGTAGTTGTTGGGGTTGTGGTAGGAGTGGTAGTAGTTGTCGTGGGGGTGGTAGTCGGGGTGGTAGTTGTCGTTGTTGGGGTTGTGGTAGGAGTGGTAGTTGTCGTCGTGGGGGTGGTAGTCGGGGTAGTAGTGGTAGTTGTTGGGGTTGTGGTAGGAGTGGTAGTTGTCGTCGTGGGAGTGGTAGTCGGGGTAGTGGTGGTCGTTGTTGGGGTTGTGGTAGGAGTTGTAGTAGTAGTGGTCGTGGGGGTGGTAGTCGGGGTAGTAGTGGTCGTTGTTGGGGTTGTGGTAGGAATAGTAGTAGTCGTCGTGGGGGTGGTAGTCGGGGTGGTAGTTGTCGTTGTTGGGGTTGTGGTAGGAGTGGTAGTTGTCGTCGTGGGTGTGGTAGTCGGGGTAGTAGTGGTCGTTGTTGGGGTTGTGGTAGGAGTTGTAGTTGTCGTCGTGGGGGTGGTAGTCGGGGTGGTAGTTGTAGTTGTTGGGGTTGTGGTAGGAGTGGTAGTAGTCGTCGTGGGGGTGGTAGTCGGGGTGGTAGTTGTCGTTGTTGGGGTTGTGGTAGGAGTTGTAGTTGTCGTCGTGGGAGTGGTAGTCGGGGTAGTAGTGGTCGTTGTTGGGGTTGTGGTAGGAGTTGTAGTAGTGGTCGTCGGGGTGGTAGTTGGGGTGGTAGTTGTAGTTGTTGGGGTTGTGGTAGGAGTGGTAGTAGTTGTCGTGGGGGTGGTAGTCGGGGTAGTAGTGGTAGTTGTTGGGGTTGTGGTAGGAGTGGTAGTTGTCGTCGTGGGAGTGGTAGTCGGGGTAGTAGTGGTCGTTGTTGGGGTTGTGGTAGGAGTTGTAGTTGTCGTCGTGGGGGTGGTAGTCGGGGTGGTAGTTGTAGTTGTTGGGGTTGTGGTAGGAGTGGTAGTAGTTGTCGTGGGGGTGGTAGTCGGGGTGGTAGTTGTAGTTGTTGGGGTTGTGGTAGGAGTGGTAGTTGTCGTAGTGGGAGTGGTAGTCGGGGTAGTAGTGGTCGTTGTTGGGGTTGTGGTAGGAGTTGTTGTTGTCGTCGTGGGGGTGGTAGTCGGGGTGGTAGTTGTAGTTGTTGGGGTTGTGGTAGGAGTGGTAGTAGTTGTCGTGGGGGTGGTAGTCGGGGTGGTAGTTGTAGTTGTTGGGGTTGTGGTAGGAGTGGTAGTAGTTGTCGTGGGGGTGGTAGTCGGGGTGGTAGTTGTCGTTGTTGGGGTTGTGGTAGGAGTGGTAGTTGTCGTCGTGGGGGTGGTAGTCGGGGTAGTAGTGGTAGTTGTTGGGGTTGTGGTAGGAGTGGTAGTTGTCGTCGTGGGAGTGGTAGTCGGGGTAGTAGTGGTCGTTGTTGGGGTTGTGGTAGGAGTTGTAGTAGTGGTCATGGGGGTGGTAGTCGGGGTAGTAGTGGTCGTTGTTGGGGTTGTGGTAGGAATAGTAGTAGTCGTCGTGGGGGTGGTAGTCGGGGTGGTAGTTGTAGTTGTTGGGGTTGTGGTAGGAGTGGTAGTAGTTGTCGTGGGGGTGGTAGTCGGGGTAGTAGTGGTCGTTGTTGGGGTTGTGGTAGGAGTTGTAGTTGTCGTCGTGGGGGTGGTAGTCGGGGTGGTAGTTGTAGTTGTTGGGGTTGTTGTAGGAGTTGTAGTAGTTGTCGTGGGGGTGGTAGTCGGGGTGGTAGTTGTAGTTGTTGGGGTTGTGGTAGGAGTGGTAGTAGTTGTCGTGGGGGTGGTAGTCGGGGTGGTAGTTGTCGTTGTTGGGGTTGTGGTAGGAGTGGTAGTTGTCGTCGTGGGGGTGGTAGTCGGGGTAGTAGTGGTAGTTGTTGGGGTTGTGGTAGGAGTGGTAGTTGTCGTCGTGGGAGTGGTAGTCGGGGTAGTGGTGGTCGTTGTTGGGGTTGTGGTAGGAGTTGTAGTAGTGGTCGTGGGGGTGGTAGTCGGGGTAGTAGTGGTCGTTGTTGGGGTTGTGGTAGGAATAGTAGTAGTCGTCGTGGGGGTGGTAGTCGGGGTGGTAGTTGTCGTTGTTGGGGTTGTGGTAGGAGTGGTAGTTGTCGTCGTGGGTGTGGTAGTCGGGGTAGTAGTGGTCGTTGTTGGGGTTGTGGTAGGAGTTGTAGTTGTCGTCGTGGGGGTGGTAGTCGGGGTGGTAGTTGTAGTTGTTGGGGTTGTGGTAGGAGTGGTAGTAGTCGTCGTGGGGGTGGTAGTCGGGGTGGTAGTTGTCGTTGTTGGGGTTGTGGTAGGAGTTGTAGTTGTCGTCGTGGGAGTGGTAGTCGGGGTAGTAGTGGTCGTTGTTGGGGTTGTGGTAGGAGTTGTAGTAGTGGTCGTCGGGGTGGTAGTTGGGGTGGTAGTTGTAGTTGTTGGGGTTGTGGTAGGAGTGGTAGTAGTTGTCGTGGGGGTGGTAGTCGGGGTAGTAGTGGTAGTTGTTGTGGTTGTGGTAGGAGTGGTAGTTGTCGTCGTGGGAGTGGTAGTCGGGGTAGTAGTGGTCGTTGTTGGGGTTGTGGTAGGAGTTGTAGTTGTCGTCGTGGGGGTGGTAGTCGGGGTGGTAGTTGTAGTTGTTGGGGTTGTGGTAGGAGTGGTAGTAGTTGTCGTGGGGGTTGTAGTCGGGGTGGTAGTTGTAGTTGTTGGGGTTGTGGTAGGAGTGGTAGTAGTTGTCGTGGGGGTGGTAGTCGGGGTGGTAGTTGTAGTTGTTGGGGTTGTGGTAGGAGTTGTAGTAGTTGTCGTGGGGGTGGTAGTCGGGGTGGTAGTTGTAGTTGTTGGGGTTGTGGTAGGAGTGGTAGTAGTTGTCGTGGGGGTGGTAGTCGGGGTGGTAGTTGTCGTTGTTGGGGTTGTGGTAGGAGTGGTAGTTGTCGTCGTGGGGGTGGTAGTCGGGGTAGTAGTGGTAGTTGTTGGGGTTGTTGTAGGAGTGGTAGTTGTTGTTGTGGGAGTGGTAGTTGGGGTAGTAGTTGTTGGGGTTGTGGTAGGAGTTGTAGTAGTTGTCGTGGGGGTGGTAGTCGGGGTAGTAGTGGTCGTTGTTGGGGTTGTGGTAGGAGTGGTAGTTGTCGTCGTGGGAGTGGTAGTCGGGGTAGTAGTGGTCGTTGTTGGGGTTGTGGTAGGAGTTGTTGGGGTTGTGGTAGGAGTGGTAGTAGTTGTCGTGGGGGTGGTAGTCGGGGTAGTAGTGGTCGTTGTTGGGGTTGTGGTAGGAGTGGTAGTAGTCGTCGTGGGGGTGGTAGTCGGGGTAGTAGTGGTCGTTGTTGGGGTTGTGGTAGGAGTGGTAGTTGTCGTCGTGGGAGTGGTAGTCGGGGTGGTGGTTGTAGTTGTTGGGGTTGTGGTAGGAGTTGTAGTAGTGGTCGTGGGGGTGGTAGTCGGGGTGGTAGTTGTAGTTGTTGGGGTTGTGGTAGGAGTGGTAGTTGTCGTCGTGGGAGTGGTAGTCGGGGTGGTAGTTGTAGTTGTTGGGGTTGTGGTAGGAGTTGTAGTAGTTGTCGTGGGGGTGGTAGCCGGGGTAGTAGTGGTAGTTGTTGGGGTTGTGGTAGGAGTGGTAGTTGTCGTCGTGGGAGTGGTAGTCGGGGTAGTAGTGGTCGTTGTTGGGGTTGTGGTAGGAGTTGTAGTAGTGGTCGTGGGGGTGGTAGTCGGGGTGGTAGTTGTCGTTGTTGGGGTTGTGGTAGGAGTTGTAGTTGTCGTCGTGGGAGTGGTAGTCGGGGTAGTAGTGGTCGTTGTTGGGGTTGTGGTAGGAGTTGTAGTAGTGGTCGTCGGGGTGGTAGTTGGGGTGGTAGTTGTAGTTGTTGGGGTTGTGGTAGGAGTGGTAGTAGTTGTCGTGGGGGTGGTAGTCGGTGTAGTAGTGGTAGTTGTTGGGGTTGTGGTAGGAGTGGTAGTTGTCGTCGTGGGAGTGGTAGTCGGGGTAGTAGTGGTCGTTGTTGGGGTTGTGGTAGGAGTTGTAGTTGTCGTCGTGGGGGTGGTAGTCGGGGTGGTAGTTGTAGTTGTTGGCGTTGTGGTAGGAGTGGTAGTAGTTGTCGTGGGGGTGGTAGTCGGGGTGGTAGTTGTAGTTGTTGGGGTTGTGGTAGGAGTGGTAGTAGTTGTCGTGGGGGTGGTAGTCGGGGTGGTAGTTGTAGTTGTTGGGGTTGTGGTAGGAGTTGTAGTAGTTGTCGTGGGGGTGGTAGTCGGGGTGGTAGTTGTAGTTGTTGGGGTTGTGGTAGGAGTGGTAGTAGTTGTCGTGGGGGTGGTAGTCGGGGTGGTAGTTGTCGTTGTTGGGGTTGTGGTAGGAGTGGTAGTTGTCGTCGTGGGGGTGGTAGTCGGGGTAGTAGTGGTAGTTGTTGGGGTTGTGGTAGGAGTGGTAGTTGTTGTTGTGGGAGTGGTAGTTGGGGTAGTAGTTGTTGGGGTTGTGGTAGGAGTTGTAGTAGTTGTCGTGGGGGTGGTAGTCGGGGTAGTAGTGGTCGTTGTTGGGGTTGTGGTAGGAGTGGTAGTTGTCGTCGTGGGAGTGGTAGTCGGGGTAGTAGTGGTCGTTGTTGGGGTTGTGGTAGGAGTTGTTGGGGTTGTGGTAGGAGTGGTAGTAGTTGTCGTGGGGGTGGTAGTCGGGGTAGTAGTGGTCGTTGTTGGGGTTGTGGTAGGAGTGGTAGTAGTCGTCGTGGGGGTGGTAGTCGGGGTAGTAGTGGTCGTTGTTGGGGTTGTGGTAGGAGTGGTAGTTGTCGTCGTGGGAGTGGTAGTCGGGGTGGTAGTTGTAGTTGTTGGGGTTGTGGTAGGAGTTGTAGTAGTGGTCGTGGGGGTGGTAGTCGGGGTGGTAGTTGTAGTTGTTGGGGTTGTGGTAGGAGTGGTAGTTGTCGTCGTGGGAGTGGTAGTCGGGGTGGTAGTTGTAGTTGTTGGGGTTGTGGTAGGAGTTGTAGTAGTTGTCGTGGGGGTGGTAGTCGGGGTAGTAGTGGTAGTTGTTGGGGTTGTGGTAGGAGTGGTAGTTGTCGTCGTGGGAGTGGTAGTCGGGGTAGTAGTGGTCGTTGTTGGGGTTGTGGTAGGAGTTGTAGTAGTGGTCGTGGGGGTGGTAGTCGGGGTGGTAGTTGTCGTTGTTGGGGTTGTGGTAGGAGTTGTAGTTGTCGTCGTGGGAGTGGTAGTCGGGGTAGTAGTGGTCGTTGTTGGGGTTGTGGTAGGAGTTGTAGTAGTGGTCGTCGGGGTGGTAGTTGGGGTGGTAGTTGTAGTTGTTGGGGTTGTGGTAGGACTGGTAGTAGTTGTCGTGGGGGTGGTAGTCGGGGTAGTAGTGGTAGTTGTTGGGGTTGTGGTAGGAGTGGTAGTTGTCGTCGTGGGAGTGGTAGTCGGGGTAGTAGTGGTCGTTGTTGGGGTTGTGGTAGGAGTTGTAGTTGTCGTCGTGGGGGTGGTAGTCGGGGTGGTAGTTGTAGTTGTTGGGGTTGTGGTAGGAGTGGTAGTAGTTGTCGTGGGGGTGGTAGTCGGGGTGGTAGTTGTAGTTGTTGGGGTTGTGGTAGGAGTGGTAGTAGTTGTCGTGGGGGTGGTAGTCGGGGTGGTAGTTGTAGTTGTTGGGGTTGTGGTAGGAGTTGTAGTAGTTGTCGTGGGGGTGGTAGTCGGGGTGGTAGTTGTAGTTGTTGGGGTTGTGGTAGGAGTGGTAGTAGTTGTCGTGGGGGTGGTAGTCGGGGTGGTAGTTGTCGTTGTTGGGGTTGTGGTAGGAGTGGTAGTTGTCGTCGTGGGGGTGGTAGTTGGGGTAGTAGTGGTAGTTGTTGGGGTTGTGGTAGGAGTGGTAGTTGTTGTTGTGGGAGTGGTAGTTGGGGTAGTAGTTGTTGGGGTTGTGGTAGGAGTTGTAGTAGTTGTCGTGGGGGTGGTAGTCGGGGTAGTAGTGGTCGTTGTTGGGGTTGTGGTAGGAGTGGTAGTTGTCGTCGTGGGAGTGGTAGTCGGGGTAGTAGTGGTCGTTGTTGGGGTTGTGGTAGGAGTTGTTGGGGTTGTGGTAGGAGTGGTAGTAGTTGTCGTGGGGGTGGTAGTCGGGGTAGTAGTGGTCGTTGTTGGGGTTGTGGTAGGAGTGGTAGTAGTCGTCGTGGGGGTGGTAGTCGGGGTAGTAGTGGTCGTTGTTGGGGTTGTGGTAGGAGTGGTAGTTGTCGTCGTGGGAGTGGTAGTCGGGGTGGTAGTTGTAGTTGTTGGGGTTGTGGTAGGAGTTGTAGTAGTGGTCGTGGGGGTGGTAGTCGGGGTGGTAGTTGTAGTTGTTGGGGTTGTGGTAGGAGTGGTAGTTGTCGTCGTGGGAGTGGTAGTCGGGGTGGTAGTTGTAGTTGTTGGGGTTGTGGTAGGAGTTGTAGTAGTTGTCGTGGGGGTGGTAGTCGGGGTAGTAGTCGGGGTAGTAGTGGTAGTTGTTGGGGTTGTGGTAGGAGTGGTAGTTGTCGTCGTGGGAGTGGTAGTCGGGGTAGTAGTGGTCGTTGTTGGGGTTGTGGTAGGAGTTGTAGTAGTGGTCGTGGGGGTGGTAGTCGGGGTAATAGTGGTCGTTGTTGGGGTTGTGGTAGGAGTAGTAGTAGTCGTCGTGGGGGTGGTAGTCGGGGTGGTAGTTGTCGTTGTTGGGGTTGTGGTAGGAGTGGTAGTTGTCGTCGTGGGGGTGGTAGTCGGGGTAGTAGTGGTCGTTGTTGGGGTTGTGGTAGGAGTTGTAGTTGTCGTCGTGGGAGTTGTAGTCGGGGTAGTAGTGGTCGTTGTTGGGGTTGTGGTAGGAGTGGTAGTAGTCGTCGTGGGGGTGGTAGTCGGGGTGGTAGTTGTCGTTGTTGGGGTTGTGGTAGGAGTGGTAGTTGTCGTCGTGGGGGTGGTAGTCGATGTAGTAGTGGTCGTTGTTGGGGTTGTGCTAGGAGTGGTAGTTGTCGTCGTGGGGGTAGTAGTCGCCGTAGTAGTTGTAGTTGTTGGGGTTGTGGTAGGAGTGGTAGTAGTCGTCGTGGGGGTTGTGGTAGGAGTGGTAGTTGTCGTCGTGGGGGTGGTAGTCGGGGTAGTAGTGGTCGTTGTTGGGGTTGTGGTAGGAGTGGTAGTTGTTGTCGTGGGAGTGGTAGTTGTCGGTACCTGTACACGTCCACTTTTGACGTTTGCTGTTTTTTTGGATTATTGTCGTAGTCGTTGTGTTGTGTAAGGAAACAAAGGGTAAATTTCAAGTAGAGAATGTAATTACAGGGAATTACCAATGCATAAAAATGCAGTCTTTTATCTTGAAACAGTTTTGGGTAAAGCAAACAGTTACCTGGAGGCATAGATTATTACAACTGACAGAATGCCTGGATAGTTTTAATAGTTAATTCATTTAATAGTGATTTTTTGCAGGGAGGACTTGAAATTATTTAATTATGATTTTGGTAGAGAAAACAATTTGCTTGAGACATAGTTGATGACAACTGACAGTTTGAATGTCTGAATGGTTAAATAGTTGAATAGTTAAAATAGTTAAAATATTGTATAGTGAATCATTGTAGCAAGGCCTTTATTTTGAAACAATTGTCAGTAGATGAAACAAAGGAACAGCATATGTGGTTTAGAAAGCTAGATTGTATGCTTAAAGCCTGTGACCGTTCCATTGCTGCAGCTGTTTTGAACCATTGACTGAATATTAGACAGATTACATCTCAAAAATTAAATTACTTGCTATCTTACCAGACGTATCTGAGCCTTCATCTTGGATTTCCCGTCTTGCTCGGTTCAGTAGCGCCCCTCCTAAACCTTCAGTCTCCCTTTTGACAGATAATAACTTGGGAGGGGAGGGAAGTTCACTCTTCTGACCAGAATTGCTTGTGTCTTCTTCGAGCAAGCCATTGTCCGTATGGCCAGTGGGGCTTGAGCCCAGATGGACATGAGATTCTTCTCTCCTCAGCAGACGGTGTGACCTTTCTACATCACTGTAGAACTCAATGTTATCAGACTTCCTTGACAAACCCTTGGTGGGAATGAACAGGAGCAGAACAAGAATACCTATGCAGAAGAGAGAGGGGGAAGGAACAGTTAGTGAGCTTGTTTGGGGGGGGTGTAATATTTTCACTCCAAAGGTTTGTAAACTTTGAAATCAAATAAGCAATATATATATATATATTTTTTTTTAAATCATTCAATCATTTTGATGTTGGATCAGCTCCCCTCCAACAGTTCACAGAATTTAGAAAACCCCAAATAATAACAAACACAAGTAGTGAAGAAATGTAAGTCCAAAAGGGAGGTTGGAACAGAAATCCACAAATGAAAGGCACAAAGAACAATATCGACGGTGAAATGGCAATCCTAACTCAAGTGCATTTGAAGACCTCGTCTTCAGTCACGCATGTGTCCAAACAAATCATTTTTGTATTGAATCTTGCTTGTCATCTTAAAAAGGCCCAGAGACCCAAACCTTGTCGACGAGGTGAGTTTGTGTACGTGTGCTGTATTACAGTGTTGGGCCCTGGGATTGAGTAAGTGTAAATAAATAAATAATAAAAATCACTAACCTGTGGACAGCACATATATGGACATAGCTTTAATTTGTCTGAAACAAGAAAAAGATGGTTATTATATTATATTATATTACATTATTGTCTAGACTCATGGTCCAATTATAAAAGACATACACAAACATGTGTGTATGCACATACTACACAAAAAGATAAAAACATATACAGTTGTTTGTTTCAGTATCTCCAGAACACAGAGGAGTACTATGTCCCAGTTTGCATGGGGTCAGTCAAAGACAATATGAATGTATTTCTGCACTCAGGTAACCTACACATACATTTATATATAAGGTTCCTGAGAAAGGCCTAAAACTTGGAACACCCGAAGAAACAAACATAAAGCTAGCACTGTACACTTTTCATCTTGGGTACTTAAGCATAATTCTAAGAACATCATTATATACCACCTGGATCTTATTCATCTTTGTTTTACTATAGTTACAGCATAGGTGAGCTGTATAAAGAGGAGTACGATATGATCTGAAAGGAGCTTCTTTTATTTCCTTTGTGCACGTGAAACTTTTGTGCCAGCATATTTTGTTGAGCATAATTAATTGCTCACAAATAAGTTATTAATAAAAAATATATAAGTAGAAGAAGTAAAACTATGGAGTATAATTATAGAATAGTTATGAATAATTGTGGAATTATTCACCCACCATATGAATGAAATGTTAAAAAAGCATGCTTACACATTTTTCTTTAAAGATCATATACTGATCTTAAACAGTAATGTGAAATCTTATGTTAATGTAGAGCGCAGTGATTCTAGGATCTGACCTTTAGGTATGCTTAGCCCCTAGTGCTGACAGGGACTGATATTAAGTCCAATGTTACTTTTTAGAATCTGCAAATATTTTCAATTTTCATTTTATTGTCTACTCCTCCATAACCATTGACATACAGCCCCTGTCATCTCACCACGTAAGATGAGAATGTTTCTAAAACACCTATAATGTAATGGTTAAAAGTGAAACAGACTTCTCTCCAAACCTGTGGTAATAGGCATAGAAACTCAGCAGGTTCCACTACTACTGCATCTGCATTTGTTTCATTTTAATTCTATTAGCCATTCCTATAGATCTAGTCAGGCACTCGATCGGAGAATGAAAACTCGCGCTAACAATCATACGTTTTACTTGAGCACACCTAAAAAACTTTGGTTCTGTATGTGTAAGTGACACTGATGGCTTACCAGTAAACTGTAAAATCCTTAGTAAAAAAGTCTTGTTTCTAATACTGTATATATGTGACTGTGTGTCACTGCTGTCCTTTCAACTCAAGTCTAAGAGAGAAGGGCAAGATTCCTGTTTTTTAATACTTTGGCAAACAATGCTGCTACCTCACCATACCTGTTTAGTAGACATTTTCTATTTTGAGAGTTGAAAGTTAATAGATTTACGCAGGTTCCCACCCATCTCCTACCCCTTAATTAGTCCAGCCCAGCTAATTAGGAGATGCCTCTTTCTGATGTTCTTGGCAGGGTGGTGTGTCATTCATCTTGAAAACATATCAAACACCTGAAAGAGATATGTGGGTGTGCTGTGTGAAACCACTGTCACAATTGTGGAATGTTCTTTCGAAAGAAACAAAAGAAAGGCCAGCACATTATTATGCCACACATGTGCAGAGTGTGGGACCCTTGCTGCATCACTTGTAGAGCAAAAACAGTGAACATGTTAAAAAAAACCCTAAAAAGAAAAACAAAAAACAAAAAAAAAATGTAAATCTTCAGTCATTCAGTGTTACATAATTGCATATAAACAGAGTATATCTTCTGTGAAATCACACAGCTCATGTCATGAAGCTAGGTGACGACGTTTGTCACTACAATAAAGAGCATACTATACACACATTTGTAGCATGTGGACACCCGACTTGCACTCGAAAAATAGAAGTTCAGTTTCACTTACCTGTTGTGTTATGCATAAGAAGACCTCCATATATATACAGTATGTCACAAAAGTGAGAACACCCCTAACATTTTTGTACTTTTTTATTATATCTTTTCATGGGAGAAGTCTAAAGATATAATACTTTTCTACTTTTCTACAAGGTAAAGTAGGCAGTGTACAGCTTATATAACAGTGCAAATATGCTGTTCCCTCAAAATAACTCAACACACAACCATTAATGTGTAAACCACTGGCAACAAAAGTGAGTACACCCCTAAGTGAAAATGTCCAAATTGTGCACAAAGTGTCAATATTTTGTGTGGCCACCATTGTTTTCCAGCGCTGCCTTAACTCTCTTGGACATGGAGTTCACAGGTTGTCACTGGAATGCTCTTCCACTCCTACAGTACATGACGACATCACAGAGCTGACCTTGAGCTTGAGACCTTGAGCTCGTCCACCTTCCATTTGAGGATGCCCCACAGATGCTGAATTGGGTTCAGGTCTGGGGACATGCTAGGCCAGTCCATCACCTTCACCCTCACCCAAGGCGTGGTCATCTTGGAGGTGAGCTTGGGGTCGTTACCATGTTGAAATACCGCCCTGCGGCCCAGTTTCAAAGGGGGGGCATCATGCTCTGCTTAAATATGTCACAGTACATATTGGCATTCATGGTTCCCTTAATGAGGTGTAGGTCCCCAGTGCCGGCAGTACTCATACAGCCTCAAACCATGACACGTCCTCCACCATGCTTCACTGTTAGCAGGACACAGTTGTTTTTGTAATCCTCACCTGGTTGCCGACACACACACCTGACAGCATCTGAACCAAATAAGTTTATTTTGGTCTCATCAGACCACAGGACATGGTTCCAGTAATCCATGCCCTTAGTCTGCTTGTCTTCAGCAAACTGTTTGCGGGCTGTCTTGTGCATCATCTTCAGAAGAGGCTTCCTTCTGGCACGACAGCCATGCAAACCAGTTTGATGCAGTGTGCAGTGTATGGTCTGCACACTGACAGGCGGTCCCCCTACCCCTTCAACCTCTGCAGCAATGCTGCCAGGACTCCGCTTATTTTGAAGACACAGCCTCCAGATATGATGCTGAGCACATGCACTTAACTTCTTTGGTCGACCATGGCGAGGCTTGTTCTTAGTATAGCCTGTCCTCTTGAAGCGCTGTATGGTCTTGGCCACTGTGCTGCAGCTCAGTTTCAGGGTGTTGGCAATCTTCTTATAACCTAGGCCATCCTCATGTAAAGCAACAATTTTCTTTTTAAAATCCTCAGAGAGTTCTTTTCCATGAGGTGCCATGTTGAACTTCCAATGACCAGAATGATAGAGTGAGAGATAGTGATGGCAGTCTGAGACAGAAGCGCCAGAACATGCTTCAAACCATTAACTTCACCAGCCATAAAACCACTGCTCTGAAGGTTGCTTTGGTACGAAAAAAAACACGTGCCATATTACACATGAAACAGCTACTGCTTCATTCTCTGAAAGAATCACCTGAGTATTTCACGGTGCCGCACAGCAACTGGCACTGCCCCATTTCTAGTCTGAATTGTAGTGCCTTCAAAGAATCAAGCTATCTATCTATTTGACCAATTATAGACAATTGCAGTCATTTAGCTATGACTTTGAAGACTAAACGTTTTTTTATTTACAATTACGCTAATAATGATGCAAATATCTCTGTAGGTCTGTTTTACTAAACTTAACTATCATGGGAATACTTTGTCAATGAATAGGCACTATACAGCAAAGCATAAACTGCTGTAAATCAGGGGAACACAAGTCATGCTATGTTTTATTATTAGACGCATTCTCTGATTGGCACAACAAGTTTCATGTACACCGGCCTCATCAGTGCCTTCTGAACAAGTGTTCTCTAAATGTGAAGAAGTTGTGAGCAAAAAAAGAAACAGGCTCAGTCCAAAAAGTGGGGGAAAAATGTTTTTGAATCAAAATCTTTGAGTGTTCCGACATACCCCCTGGTTACACAAGCACCCAACTTGTGCCATATTTTCCCTTTACACTCTAATACCCAAGTTCAAGCACATCCTTTCCCTAAACACTCTCCCCAATTACACAATACACAGATGAATTAATCTTTATTTGTAAAAATATCACAAACTTTGTATAGAGGTGTGTGTGTGTGTGTGTGTGTGTGTGTGTGTGTGTGTGTGTGTATGTGTGTGTGTGTGTGTGTGTGTGTGTGTTTTGGTATATTCACATTAGAATAGATGTGTTTTCTCTACACTAGTTCTGGGACTGTTTTTGTCACTATCAAAGCCTCTTGCCACTATGAAGCTGGGCCAATTTAGTTGCAGCTTTGGCTTTTCACCAGGAGAGGTCACTGTTACTGAAGCTTCAAGTAATTAACCCATTTTTGAAGCAATGTGCCTAAGTGGTTCAGTGCTTCACCAAAACTTCATTTGCCCATCACTAGTGAGAATAACACCAAATTTAACACAACTTCTACCCATTTACATCTGAGACCTTGTAACACCAATGGATCACATGACACCAGGGAGGAAAATGGCTAATTGGGCACAATTTGGACATTTTCACTTAGGGGTGTACTCACTTTTGTTGACAGTGGTTTAGACATTAATGGTTGTGTGTTGAGTCATTTTGAGGGAACAGCAAATTTGCACTGTTATATAAGCTGTACACTGCCTACTTTACGTTGTTGGAAAGTGTTATATCTTCAAACTTCTCACATGGAAAGATATAATGAAAAAATTACAAAAATGTGAGGGTGTACTCACTTTTGTTACATACTGTATATTAAAAAAACACACTAGGCTTTTTTATGATAGAGCTAGTCCCTACATTTTTCTATAAAATCCATGGCCACATTCACTAAAAAGGCAACAGTATTGAAATTGTGGTCAAAGCAATACATGTACTGAAGAGGCATGCAAAAATCATCAAGTGCTCAGTTCTTACATGAACGAAAGAGTAGAACTTTAGAATCTTTGGTTGTCATTGTTAAAAGGCTTACCAGCATATTAACCCTTTCACTGTATGTGTCACAGTGTTTCGTTGGGGCTTTCTGGCAGTGCTGTGTTTTTCCTTTGTTCTCTGTTAAGTTTCCCCTGATCACTTTATTAGTTTCAATTATTCTCTCTGCACCCTGCGCTTCTTGCACTGCCACCTTAATCTGCCTCACCTGCTCGTTGTGTCTCCCTGTTGCCATATTAATCTGCCTCACCTGCTCATCTTGTCTCCATGTTGCCTTGTTAATCTGCCTCACCTGCACCACCTCTTTCACTCTCGTTTAGTTTCTACTACTTAAACCCTGACTTTTCACTCCCTCCCTGTCGGCTCATTTGCTACCCACGGTGTGTTTCTCCACGCCAAGCATTCTGACTCTTGACTTGTCTTGATCGTGTCAGTCTTGTTTTCTGTTCTCCTCCCTGTTGTCTGTTTCCTCAAGTCTAGTCCCTGTGTTGGCCAGAATCGTGTCGTGTTTTGTTCCCCGGTTTTTGTCTTGCCTTGTCTCTCGTCCTGTTTCTGTCTGTTCTACCTCCAGTGTTTTCTGTGTCTGTTTGGACTGATTCCGGACCACGGCTACGACCCGGACCACGTCCCCGACTACGCTCCGGTCTCCAGCTACCGATCCGGCGCGCCCCGGTGACTTCTTCCTCCGGCTCAGGCGGTAGAGCCTGCAGAGGTGCCCAGAGTCGTGGGTTCGATCCCCATGCTACCCAGCTACACTCAGCCCCCTCCGGGGCTCCGGCATTCTGACTCCGCTACCGCCGGCTTAGTCGGTAGAGCATGTGACTCCTCTCCCAGAGTCGTGGGTGCGATCCCCGCGTTACCCAGCTCCACTCGGTCCCCTCCGGGGCTTCTGACTCTTGACCTCAGTGTCGTGGATTCGTGCCCCACATTACCCGGCGCACATGCTCAAGCGAGCACCACCCATTGTCCTGTGTGCCCGTTCTGGGCCCCCTGTTTCTGTTCTTGTTCCCCTGAATCCCTGAATAAAGGTCTTTTGGGATCACGCCACGCAATTGGGTCCGTTCTCCTGTTCTGTCTGTTTCCTGGTTCCTGTCTGTCGTGACAGTATGTTGGCAAACTTATTATGTGTTATGATATGAAAGTAAAAAAATACTGTTATTGTAGAATAAGCGAATCCTTTGACAAAACACTCTGTAAATGCCTTTTGGGATATTTTTTTTATCAGTATTGGATTTTTTTTATTGGTCATGGTATGTGCATGTGTATCTTTTTGTGGGAGAAATGATTAAAAGTTATTAGATTACAGATGAGCTTGGATCATTTCTGTGAAGATGTTTCACTCCACCCCACCCTTTTTGTCTGTATTTTGCAACATTCGTACTCCTTAGTGCTCTTATTTAAGTGGATAGTGAGTCTCTGTGCTGATTGGCCTGGAACATCCAGCACTGTGGTATAACAAATGTAACATCATTCGTAACAATTATTAGCATATTTAAGTTAAGATTCATATACAATGTCTTACATTTGAGCTGGTGTTCTCATGCAACATTTGAGTGTGTCAGTGCTCCAATGTTGTTTCTGCTATAATAAAGATCATGCAACATTCCTTAGTAGAGCAGTTAAGGTTTCCCTGACAGACAATATGCACTAGCAATATGCTGACATACAGTAACGTGTGAGGAGATCAAACATAGAGAAAGACTAAAAAAGTTGCCATTGTGTGTCAGCAGAAAGGCTATGACATGTTGGTTATGTGTTTATTCACGAAGTCTATGTAATGTTTTTTTTACAGGAGCAATCCATTGTAGCACCACCGAGTATCAGGCCATTCATTTATTTTGCTGTTCCACTTAAAATGAGGCTTTACCCAGTGATTTTTTCCCATGAAAATAGACAAATTCAGCTCCCGTAAACCTTTGGTTTGAATAAATGAACTTACGTATAATGTTTACTTTTGAAATAATTATCATACAGTTGTTTGAGGAATAATACGCATTGGGTACTTAATCTCTGTTAGAGGAAAAGCCACAAAGTAACATTTTTGTTGTCGACATTAGTCTACTTTATTTCACTGCATACATATTTCTGGGTTCCCAAGGGCAAATTGTTAAAACTGCACCAGGCATTTTTTTTAATAGCACAATAAACCTTGCGGGGGACACATGACCTCCAGTCACTGGTTAAAATGCATCAATGTAGCTTTTGGTATACATTATAACTGCTCATAACATAGATATTGCAGAAAAATTCATTGCCTTCATGAATAGATTTAAACACACACACACACAATTTCATTAATTTCAACACATCATCATTCCACAGAAGTTATATGTTATAGCCAATAAATATATAGAAAAACTAAAATAAATAAAGACTATCAGAATAAGTGTATTATATGTCACAAAAAAGTTACAACTTGAGTGCATGATGAGTTTCCTTCATGAAGCTGGAGAGGAGGTAAGGACACCTATGCACACCTGTGCACTCTACCATGGTCGTGTTGCGAGCAGGGAGACGAGGGTGAAGCTGAGGGTGGTGTAGAGGCTAATCCTGCTGCTCACTTCGCCGGAATTGGTGGCATCAATGGCTGCAGAGCGAGAGACAGAGAGAGGGAATTGAGTTAGCTAACTTCTTTAAATAGTCAAAATCAAAAAGTCAAACCATATTCTCTGTATCCTTGTAAGACAGGCTGACAACAAGATTGAACAATACCTGTTCTCTATTTACCCACACGTGGATACATTATACGTTTTGACCATACACCTCTCTGACTGTCTATTATTGACAATACATATGTGTGACTACATTACTATAGCTGTTACATATCTGTCAATCCATTCAGACAGCTGGTACATAATTGCCACTGCTGTTACCATATCTAGATAGACAACAAGGAGCTCTGAATAGTAGTCTAATGAACTCACCTGTGCCATTTACTGTAATGATGTTCAATGTCAGATTCCCACTTCTTGCTGCTCGTAGCATTGTGTTGTATATGGCCACATCACTTGGCAATGTGGCGTTGTATGTAAAGTGAAGCTCTGTGTAGTGCACGATGGAGTCTGGGTATATTATTCCCTCACTACAAAAAGAAAGAAGCAGTTAAATAAGCAATATAACACGACTGGAAGTGAGGTTGTGAATTGTGGATATCCTCATGGGTGTGGTGAAGACAAAGACATAACTACTGTATATGTCGTACGCATGATAGACAAAGATTACCTAAATGATTTAGGGGTAATGCAAATGAAGTCTGAAGAGTAGTCCTCGTGGAAAAAGGGCTCCAGCTGTAAATGGAGGGAAAGAAAAGGGCATGTTTATCTGTCAAAACAAACAGCGCTCAATGTGAGTTTGGTAAAACTTTATTTTACGGTGTCATTGTTACACTGTATGTACCTAAATAGGTACAGTGGTTCAACCTGTGTAGCAATGTAAAATACCATGTACTAGTCTTGTACTCATATGTTTTTGTGACAAACACTCGAACATTTTATTACATACTTCTACATAGGTTCTAGTACTGTACCCAATCACATAGATACACTAACACCTACACTGTAAAATGATACCGTGAGTTTTATTTCTGCAGATACTGTTTTTACACTGCCGACAAAATGCACAGCTGACACTCACCTCCTCTTTGACGAGAGATGCCCTTTCACGGTAGAAACTGGAGTTGACGGTAATCAGGCCAGTGATATCTACTGTTGCCAATGTCTCATTGGTGGTGAAACGAGCGTTAGGTGTTATCTGTGGAGAATCTGTACAAATGCCAACAAACGACAGTTGTGATGAGAGAAAGAGTTTGCATGATTGTGTTTGTGTATGTGCGTGTATGTGTATGTGTGAGCCTGTAAAAGAGAGAGACTGACAGAGAAAGAGAGAAAGAAACTCAGAGAGACTGAAAGAGAGAGAGAGAGAGAGAGAGAGAGAGAGAGAGAGACTGAGAGAGAATGTCTATGTATACAGTATGTGTAAGTCATGTGTGTGATTTGATGATGGGCAAACATCTAATACTCACGGATGGCGTTGATGCTGTCTGCTACCACGCCCAAGGGGTTGGACAAGTTGACCTCAGTCTTGAGTTGCTGGGTGACTTCAGCATTGGTGGGGAAAGACTCCGGAACATTCTGATCAAACACCACCTGGAGCTCCACCTCTGTGTTGTCCTGACGGAACCGTGTCACAGCCCTGTATTGAGCAAGAGGAAAAAAAGTCGTTAGCCAATCACAGGAGCACAGAAGTTAGCGCGTTTCTAAGGGCCAAGCACTGATAGTGTGGCCTTTGAGGATGTTTTTCCTAGTATTTAGTGTCGTACCAATTTTTATATTATACTTTTGAAGTAGAAATGAAGATGTTATTATTATTATTATTATTAATACCAGTAAAAGGGCTAAAAATTGTATGTTTTCATAGGGCCAACCATTTCTACCAGCCTGCTAGTGTTGCCCATCGCCACCTTAACAAGAGTAAGTGGTGTTAAAGAGCACAGGTCAATTACCTGAATGAATTAATGATTACTTCAATGAATCTTACTCCATATCTTCCTCTGTAGACTGGGGTTGCCTGTCAATTACAGGGGTAACATGTTGGTGAATGTTTAAGAAACTTAATTGCTCATATATAGGATCTTACCACTCACATGAGGAAAAAAAATTATTAATATAAAATTTAATTATATATTAGCCTAATACACTTACCCAATCAATAATTGTTTTAGACTGCTGCTGGTAAAGAGCACTATTGGGGTTGTTGTAAGCAGGATTGAAGACTTTGTCCATAACAAATTGCAATGCAACAATGTAATGTGGACGGTTCAATGTTGCTGTCGTAGTGGCAGTTGTGGTAGTTGTTGTTGTGAGAGTGGTAGTAGTAGTGGTCGTTGCTGGGGTTGTGGTAGGAGTGGTCGTTGTCGTCGTGGGAGTGGTAGTTGGGGTAGTAGTTGTAGTTGTTGGTGTTGTGGTAGGGGTGGTCGTTGTCGCCGTGGGAGTGGTAGTTGGGGTAGTAGTTGTAGTTGTTGGGGTTGTGGTAGGAGTGGTAGTTGTCGTCGTGGGAGTGGTAGTTGGGGTAGTAGTCGTTGGTGTTGTGGTCGGAGTGGTAGTTGTTGTCGTGGAAGTGGTAGTTGGGGTAGTAGTGGTCGTTGCTGGGGTTGTGGCAGGAGTGGTAGTTGTTGTTGTGGGAGTAGTAGTTGGGGTAGTAGTTGTAGTTGTTGGGGTTGTGGTAGAAGTGGTAGTTGTTGTCGTGGGGGTGGTAGTTGGGGTAGTAGTTGCAGTTGTTGAGGTTGTGGTAGGAGTGGTAGTTGTTGTCGTGGGAGTGGTAGTTGGGGTAGTAGTCGTTGTTGTTGTGGTAGGAGTGGTAGTAATCGTCGTGGGAGTGGTAGTTGGTGTAGTAGTTGTAGTTGTTGGGGTTGTGGTAGGAGTGGTAGTTGTCGTTGTGAGAGTGGTAGTTGGCGAAGTAGTTGTTGGTGTTGTGGTAGGAGTGGTAGTTGTTGTCGTGGGAGTGGTAGTTGGGGTAGTAGTGGTCGTTGCTGGGGTTGTGGCAGGAGTGGTAGTTGTTGTCGTGGGAGTGGTAGTTGAGGTAGTAGTTGTAGTTGTTTGGGTTGTGGTAGGAGTGGTAGTTGTTGTTGTGGGAGTAGTAGTTGGGGTAGTACTTGTAGTTGTTGGGGTTGTAGTAGAAGTGGTAGTTGTTGTCGTGGGGGTGGTAGTTGGGGTAGTAGTTGCAGTTGTTGAGGTTGTGGTAGGAGTGGTAGTTGTTGTCGTGGGAGTGGTAGTTGGGGTAGTAGTCGTTGTTGTTGTGGTAGGAGTCATAGTTGTTGTCGTGGGAGTGGTAGTTGGGGTAGTAGTGGTCGTTGCTGTGGTTGTGGTAGGAATGGTAGTTGTTGTCGTGGGAGTGGTAGTTGGGGTAGTAGTTGAAGTTGTTGGGGTTGTGGTAGGAGTGGTAGTAATCGTCGTGGGAGTGGTAGTTGGTGTAGTAGTTGTAGTTGTTGGGGTTTTGGTAGGAGTGGTAGTTGTTGTCGTGGGAGTGGTAGTTGGAGTAGTAGTTGTAGTTGTTGGGGTTGTGGTAGGAGTGGCAGTTGTTGTCGTTGGAGTGGTAGTTGGGGTAGTAGTTGTTGGGGTTGTGGTAGGAGTGGTAGTTGTTGTGGTGGGAGTGGTAGTTGGGGTAGTAGTCGTTGGTGTTGTGGTAGGAGTGGTAGTTGTTGTCGTGGGAGTGGTAGTTGGGGTAGTAGTTGTAGTTGTTGGGGTTGTGGTAGGAGTGGTAGTTGTTGTTGTGGGAGTGGTAGTTGGGGTAGTAGTTGTTGGGGTTGTGGTAGGAGTGGTAGTTGTTGTCGTAGGAGTGGTAGTTGGGGTAGTAGTTGTAGTTGTTGGGGTTGTGGTAGGAGTGGTAGTTGTTGTTGTGGGAGTGGTAGTTGGGGTAGTAGTTGTTGGGGTTGTGGTAGGAGTGGTAGTTATTGTGGTGGGAGTGGTAGTTGGAGTAGTAGTTGTAGTTGTTGGGGTTGTGGTAGGAGTGGTAGTTGTCGTCGTTGGAGTGGTAGTTGGGGTAGTAGTTGTTGGGGTTGTGGTAGGAGTGGTAGTTGTTGTGGTGGGAGTGGTAGTTGGGGTAGTAGTCGTTGGTGTTGTGGTAGGAGTAGTAGTTGTTGTCGTGGGAGTGGTAGATGGGGTAGTAGTTGTAGTTGTTGGGGTTGTGGTAGGAGTGGTAGTTGTTGTTGTGGGAGTGGTAGTTGGGGTAGTAGTTGTTGGGGTTGTGGTAGGAGTGGTAGTTGTTGTGGTGGGAGTGGTAGTTGGAGTAGTAGTTGTAGTTGTTGGGGTTGTAGTAGGAGTGGTAGTTGTCGTCGTAGGAGTGGTAGTTGGGGTAGTAGTTGTTGGGGTTGTAGTAGGAGTGGTAGTTGTCGTCGTGGGAGTGGTAGTTGGGGTAGTAGTCGTTGGTGTTGTGGTAGGAGTGGTAGTTGTTGTCGTGGGAGTGGTAGTTGGAGTAGTAGTTGAAGTTGTTGGGGTTGTGGTAGGAGTGGTAGTTGTTGTTGTGGGAGTGGTAGTTGGGGTAGTAGTTGTTGGGGTTGTGGTAGGAGTGGTAGTTGTTGTGGTGGGAGTGGTACTTGGAGTAGTAGTTGTAGTTGTTGGGGTTGTGGTAGGAGTGGTAGTTGTTGTGGTGGGAGTGGTAGTTGGGGTAGTAGTTGTTGGGGTTGTGGTAGGAGTGGTAGTTGTTGTGGTGGGAGTGGTAGTTGGGGTAGTAGTTGTAGTTGTTGGGGTTGTGGTAGGAGTGGTAGTTGTTGTTGTGGGAGTGGTAGTTGGGGTAGTAGTTGTTGGGGTTGTGGTAGGAGTGGTAGTTGTTGTGGTGGGAGTGGTAGTTGGGGTAGTAGTTGATGGGGTTGTGGTAGGAGTGGTAGTTGTTGTGGTGGGAGTGGTAGTTGGGGTAGTAGTTGTAGTTGTTGGGGTTGTGGTAGGAGTGGTAGTTGTTGTTGTGGGAGTGGTAGTTGGGGTAGTAGTTGTTGGGGTTGTAGTAGGAGTGGTAGTTGTCGTCGTAGGAGTGGTAGTTGGGGTAGCAGTTGTTGGGGTTGTAGTAGGAGTGGTAGTTGTCGTCGTGGGAGTGGTAGTTGGGGTAGTAGTTGTTGGTGTTGTGGTAGGAGTGGTAGTTATCGTCGTTGGAGTGGTAGTTGGGGTAGTAGTCGTTGGTGTTGTGGTAGGAGTGGTAGTTGTTGTCGTGGGAGTGGTAGTTGGGGTAGTAGTTGTTGGGGTTGTGGTAGGAGTGGTAGTTGTTGTGGTGGGAGTGGTAGTTGGGGTAGTAGTCGTTGGTGTTGTGGTAGGAGTGGTAGTTGTTGTCGTGGGAGTGGTAGTTGGGGTAGTAGTTGTTGGGGTTGTGGTAGGAGTGGTAGTTGTTGTGGTGGGAGTGGTAGTTGGGGTAGTAGTCGTTGGTGTTGTGGTAGGAGTGGTAGTTGTTGTCGTGGGAGTGGTAGTTGGGGTAGTAGTTGTAGTTGTTGGGGTTGTGGTAGGAGTGGTAGTTGTTGTTGTGGGAGTGGTAGTTGGGGTAGTAGTTGTTGGGGTTGTGGTAGGAGTGGTAGTTGTTGTCGTAGGAGTGGTAGTTGGGGTAGTAGTTGTAGTTGTTGGGGTTGTGGTAGGAGTGGTAGTTGTTGTTGTGGGAGTGGTAGTTGGGGTAGTAGTTGTTGGGGTTGTGGTAGGAGTGGTAGTTGTTGTGGTGGGAGTGGTAGTTGGAGTAGTAGTTGTAGTTGTTGGGGTTGTGGTAGGAGTGGTAGTTGTCGTCGTTGGAGTGGTAGTTGGGGTAGTAGTTGTTGGGGTTGTGGTAGGAGTGGTAGTTGTTGTGGTGGGAGTGGTAGTTGGGGTAGTAGTCGTTGGTGTTGTGGTAGGAGTGGTAGTTGTTGTCGTGGGAGTGGTAGTTGGGGTAGTAGTTGTTGGGGTTGTGGTAGGAGTGGTAGTTGTTGTGGTGGGAGTGGTAGTTGGGGTAGTAGTTGTTGGGGTTGTGGTAGGAGTGGTAGTTGTTGTGGTGGGAGTGGTAGTTGGAGTAGTAGTTGTAGTTGTTGGGGTTGTAGTAGGAGTGGTAGTTGTCGTCGTAGGAGTGGTAGATGGGGTAGTAGTTGTTGGGGTTGTAGTAGGAGTGGTAGTTGTCGTCGTGGGAGTGGTAGTTGGGGTAGTAGTCGTTGGTGTTGTGGTAGGAGTGGTAGTTGTTGTCGTGGGAGTGGTAGTTGGGGTAGTAGTTGTTGGGGTTGTGGTAGGAGTGGTAGTTGTTGTTGTGGGAGTGGTAGTTGGGGTAGTAGTTGTTGGGGTTGTGGTAGGAGTGGTAGTTGTTGTGGTGGGAGTGGTAGTTGGAGTAGTAGTTGTAGTCGTTGGGGTTGTAGTCGGAGTGGTAGTTGTCGTCGTGGGAGTGGTAGTTGGGGTAGTAGTTGTTGGGGTTGTGGTAGGAGTGGTAGTTGTTGTGGTGGGAGTGGTAGTTGGGGTAGTAGTTGTTGGGGTTGTGGTAGGAGTGGTAGTTGTTGTGGTGGGAGTGGTAGTTGGAGTAGTAGTTGTAGTTGTTGGGGTTGTAGTAGGAGTGGTAGTTGTCGTCGTAGGAGTGGTAGTTGGGGTAGTAGTTGTTGGGGTTGTAGTAGGAGTGGTAGTTGTCGTCGTGGGAGTGGTAGTTGGGGTAGTAGTTGTTGGTGTTGTGGTAGGAGTGGTAGTTATCGTCGTTGGAGTGGTAGTTGGGGTAGTAGTCGTTGGTGTTGTGGTAGGAGTGGTAGTTGTTGTTGTGGGAGTGGTAGTTGGGGTAGTAGTTGTTGGGGTTGTGGTAGGAGTGGTAGTTGTTGTGGTGGGAGTGGTAGTTGGGGTAGTAGTCGTTGGTGTTGTGGTAGGAGTGGTAGTTGTTGTCGTGGGAGTGGTAGTTTGGGTAGTAGTTGTTGGGGTTGTGGTAGGAGTGGTAGTTGTTGTTGTGGGAGTGGTAGTTGGGGTAGTAGTTGTTGGGGTTGTGGTAGGAGTGGTAGTTGTTGTGGTGGGAGTGGTAGTTGGAGTAGTAGTTGTAGTCGTTGGGGTTGTAGTCGGAGTGGTAGTTGTCGTCGTGGGAGTGGTAGTTGGGGTAGTAGTTGTAGTTGTTGGGGTTGTGGTAGGAGTGGTAGTTGTTGTGGTGGGAGTGGTAGTTGGGGTAGTAGTTGTTGGGGTTGTGGTAGGAGTGGTAGTTGTTGTGGTGGGAGTGGTAGTTGGGGTAGTAGTTGTAGTTGTTGGGGTTGTGGTAGGAGTGGTAGTTGTTGTTGTGGGAGTGGTAGTTGGGGTAGTAGTTGTTGGGGTTGTGGTAGGAGTGGTAGTTGTTGTGGTGGGAGTGGTAGTTGGAGTAGTAGTTGTAGTTGTTGGGGTTGTAGTAGGAGTTGTAGTTGTCGTCGTAGGAGTGGTAGTTGGGGTAGTAGTTGTTGGGGTTGTAGTAGGAGTGGTAGTTGTCGTCGTGGGAGTGGTAGTTGGGGTAGTAGTTGTTGGTGTTGTAGTAGGAGTGGTAGTTGTCGTCGTGGGAGTGGTAGTTGGGGTAGTAGTTGTTGGTGTTGTGGTAGGAGTGGTAGTTATCGTCGTTGGAGTGGTAGTTGGGGTAGTAGTCGTTGGTGTTGTGGTAGGAGTGGTAGTTGTTGTCGTGGGAGTGGTAGTTGGGGTAGTAGTTGTTGGGGTTGTGGTAGGAGTGGTAGTTGTTGTGGTGGGAGTGGTAGTTGGGGTAGTAGTCGTTGGTGTTGTGGTAGGAGTGGTAGTTGTTGTCGTGGGAGTGGTAGTTGGGGTAGTAGTTGTTGGGGTTGTGGTAGGAGTGGTAGTTGTTGTTGTGGGAGTGGTAGTTGGGGTAGTAGTTGTTGGGGTTGTGGTAGGAGTGGTAGTTGTTGTGGTGGGAGTGGTAGTTGGAGTAGTAGTTGTAGTCGTTGGGGTTGTAGTCGGAGTGGTAGTTGTCGTTGTGGGAGTGGTAGTTGGGGTAGTAGTCGTTGGTGTTGTGGTAGGAGTCGTAGTTGTTGTCGTGGGAGTGGTAGTTGGGGTAGTAGTTGTCGTTGTTGGGGTTGTGGTAGGAGTGGTAGTTGTTGTTGTGGGAGTCGTAGTTGGGGTAGTAGTGGTCGTTGTTGGGGTTGTTGGAGGAGTGGTAGTTGTCGTTGAGGGAGTGGTAGTTGCAGCAGTAGTTGTAGTTAATGCAGCTGTGGTGGTGGTGGTAGGGGTTGTTGTCTGTGCATTTCCATTTTTCACGCTCCCTGTTTTTTTTTCGGGTATTGTCGTAGTCGTAAGGAAACAAAGGGGAAATTTTAAGTAGAAAATGTAATTACAGGGAATTAACAATGCATGAAAATGCAATCTTTTATCTTGAAACAGTTTTGGGTAAAGGAAAGAGTTGCCTGGAGACATAGATGATTAGAACTGACAGAATGCCTGAATAGTTTTAATTGTTAATCAATTTAATAGTGAATTATTGCAGTAACTACTTGAAATGGCTAAACAGCTAAGTAGTAGAATAGTGTAAATAATTAAATTATTTAATTATGATTCTTTTTCTTATGAATAGTTTTATTTTGAAACAGTTGTAAGCAGAGAAAACAATTGGCTTGAGACATAGTTGATGACAACTGACAGTTTGAATAGCTGAATGAAGAGTCATTGTGGATGAGGTTACTAGGAAGTCAGAAGTGTACCTCAGTTGGTTCCTTGGCTGTTTCTAGTATAGTTATGGTTATGGACATAATTGCTTTGCTTCAATGGTTGCTAAGTTGTTTGCTAGGTAAAAAAATGGTTTAATATTGTAGACTGGAGACATAGTTGACGATGGTTGACAGTTTGGCAGATAGATAATTAAATGGTTTAATAGTTTAAATGGTTTATTATTTAATAGCTAATTTTTGTTGTTAGGATGTTCATTGTAAAACAGTTGTAGGCAGAGAAAACAGTTAGCTGGAGACATAGTTGATGGCAACTGACAATTTGAATGTCTGAATGGTTAAATAGTGGAATAGTTAAAATAGTTAAAATACTGAATAGTGAATCACTGTAGCATGGCTTTTATTTTGAAACAGTTGTCGGCAGATGAAACAAAGGACCAGGATGTGTAGTTTTAGACAGCTAGATTGCATGCTTACCAAACATATCTGAGCCTTCATCTTCTTGGATTTCCCGTCTTGCTCGGTTCAGTAGTACCCCTCCTAAACCTTCAGTCTCCCTCTTGGCAGATAATGCCTTAGGAGGGGCAGGAAGTTCACTCTTCTGACCAGAATTGCTAACCAGTATGTATTTGGTGTCTTCTTCGAGCAAGGCATTGTCCGTATGGTCATTGGGGCTTGAGCCCAGATGGACATGAGATTCTTCTCTCCTCAGCAGGTGTGACCTTTCTACATCACTGTAGAACTCAAGATCATCAGACTGCCTTGACAAACCCTTGGTGGGAATGAACAGGAGCAGAACAAGAATACCTATGCAGAAGAGAGAGGGGGAAGGAACAGTTAGTGGGCTTTTTTTTGGGGGGGGGGGGGGGGGGGGGGTAATATTTTCACTCCAAAGGTTTGTAAACATTGAAATCAAATTGAAATTTGAGTCAATCAATCAATTGTTACGATGTTGAATGGGACCTTCAAGTCCCTCACCCAAATGTGTGCAATAATGTCAGTCAGCGTGTAAGAAACTATAATGGATGTATAGTCAAACACACACGGTGCCTTTAGTAGATGGCAAACTCGGTCTCAGAGCTCTTTGTACCCAGCTTCACTTCAACAGTTCACAAACCATAACACCCCCCCCCACCCATTACATAAAAAAACAACAATACTAAAGATTTCTCTTTTTAAACGTTTTTTCATAATTTCATTTTGAAATTTCATTTCTATTTTGTTTTCCCCTACTAGCAATTTATACATTTCTGAGCAAGAGAAATACACTAGAGTACACATTTATCTAAAACCCTTCACACATCAAGTCTCATTCCTTGTGTGCAGTCTAGACAAAGCATCAGCCACTACATTGTTGCCAGCAACATGCCTAACTACCAAGCTATATGGCTAGAGGGCCCCACCTAAACACTCTTGATTTGCAGTCCTCAATTTTGCAAGGAATGTAAGATGGTTGTTGTCTGTGTAGACCACCACTTCCACATGTGACCCAGACATACAGATTTCAAAATGCTGTACAGCCAACACCAGAGACAGTGCCTCCTTTTCAATAGCTGAGTATGCTCTTTGATGGCAGTTCAACTTCTTGGAGTAGTCAGCTACAGGCTTATGCAGACCAGCTGAATCTGTCTGCACCAACACTGCACCTATACCCACATCACAAGCATCAGCTGCCAACTTGAAATGTACACTAAAATCTGGGGCTGCCAAGACTTGGAAGAATTGAGTTTACCTAATTAAATGCCCTCTCACACTCACTGGTCCAACAAAACTTCACCCTCTTCTTTAGAAGGTTGGGCAGAGGTTCGGCTACAGTGGCAAAATTTGGAACAAACCACCTGTCGAAGCCACACCTGCATACCTGCATCACTTCATGCCGACTCTTAGGGACCGGCAGATCTATGATTGCCTGAATCTTTGCTCTTCTTTGGCCTACATGATGGCCTAAGTAAGTCACTTTAGCCTTCCCAATCTCAAACTTGAGAGCAGGTTGGCTATCAACCTCGATTGTTGTCAGCACTGTAATAACTGATGCAAATGCTCAAGGTGTTCAACCCATAAATCACTGTAGATCATAGCATCAATATAAACTAGACTGCATTCCCGCAGAAAATGCAAAAAGTGTGCTTGCATTTTAGCATAGTTAGCATTGCTAGCAATGTTAGCATAACTACTAAATAGCTTCAGCTAATATAGCTACACAACACTGTAAGCACAGTTAATTACTTCACATTTTTAGCATAGTTAGCATAATTAGCATTGTTAGCATAATTAGCACTGTTACCATAACTGCTACCAAATACTAGCTAACTAAGTAACACTGTTAACCCAGTTAATTACTTTGCATTTTAGCATAGTTAGCATTGCTAGCACTGTTAACATTAATAGCATTGTTAGCGTTACTGTTAACGAATACTTGCTGCGTCAACCAAGTAACACTTTTAACCCAGTTAATTATTTTGCATTTTAGCATTGTTATCATAGCTAGCATTGTTAGCAAAACAGCTAACAAACGTTTGCTAGGTTAACAGAGTAGGACTGACTACATAGATAACTACTACAGATAACTACTATACGCTGCAATACACTCCCATGGCCAAACATTATGCAGGCCATGGCATGGGTATTATGACATCACGAGAGTTCTATTCCTGAACATTCCACATTTAAAAAAGGGCAGTTGGTCCAGGTGCAACTGCCACAGTATTGTCTGCCTCTCTTTCACCATTTTTAAACTGTCCTGTTTCAAACAGTTTAAGTAGTTGCATCAAAATTTCACAGGTCACAGTCAGATCCCAGACCTCTCTTACAAAGTTTAATTCAAGTTTATAGGTTAAACGATTGAGTTTTGATCATTTAAAACGTCAGACATGCACCCTGACCTGTTTACAGTAAGATGATGAAATGTATGGCAAAATCCCATAGACTGTCTGACACCATTTTTAAACTGTCCTGCCTCAAACAGTTTAAGTAGTTGCCACATGAAATTTACACAGGTCACAGTCAGATCCCAGACCTCTCACAAAGTTTATAGGTTAAGCGGTTAAGTTTTAATCATTAAAAAACCAAGTGGAGGTTAGAGTGAGGGCAGAGTTCGCTCTAGCTGCTAGAGTGGAGCAGTGTACCTTGACATCATCAGCCTGAACATTCCGCCATTCACTTTCAATGGCGACAAAAGTTGCAGAAACATGACAATAGCGGACGAACGACAAGAGGTAAGATATACCAAAATGTGGGCGGTCTTGTCCAAACCGGGCCGGTCGTTTTAGAGTTGGAACGGTGTCTCTATCTCGAAAGCCTGAGGAGTAGTAATGTCTGAAAAATCTTGAGTGAGGGCAGAGCTCACTCTAGCTGCTAGAGTGGAGCAGTGTACTGTGACATCATCAGCCTGAACATTCCGCCATTCATTTCAATGGCGACAAAAGTTGCAGAAAAACGACAATAGCGGACGAACAACAAGAGGTACGGTATACCGAAAGGTAGGCGGTCATGTCCAAACCGGGCCGGTCGTTTTAGAGTTGGAACGGTGTCTCTATCTCAAAAGCCTGAGGAGTAGCAACGTCTGCAAAATCTGGTTCAGGAGAATAATAATAAACGGGGAGATAACAATAAGTGTGCTCTGCAAGCACACTTAATAACAAAATTCTTGTCCACAAGTCCACAAGTAAAAGGCACAAAGAACAATGTAGACGGAAAATGGCAATCCAAACTCAAGTGCATTTGAAGACCTCGTCTTCAGTCATGCATGTGTCCAAACAAATCATTTTTGTATTGATTCTTGGTAGTCACCTGAAATAGGCCCAGAGACCCAAACGTCAGCTGACACCTCTTGAGGATGAGGTGTGTTTGTGTATGTGTACTGTCTATTTCAGTAAAACATCCTAACACAATAAATTCATTAATTCATTAATTAATCAATCCGTCATTCAACTGCCAGACAAATCACAGACACTGAACATGTAGGTAACACTGTTCACAGAAATCATACAGAAGGGTAGTGTTCACTGACATTTGTTGGGCGCTGGGAGCAAGTAAGTCTAAAAACAAACAGAAAGTCACTTACCTATGGACAGCACATATGTGGACATACCTTTAATTTGTCTGAAACAAGAAAAAGATGGTTATTATATTATATAATATTACATCATGTTAAATTATATTTTTGCCTGTAGACTCATGGTCCAATTATAAAAGACATACACAAACATGTGTGCATGCACATACAACACATATACACAAAAAGATGAGAACATATACAGTTGTTTGTTCCAGTATCTTCAGGACACAGAGGCGTATTGTGTCACACTTTGCATGGGGTCAGTCAAAGACCATATAAATCTATTTCTGCACTCAGGTAACCTAAACATACATTTACATATAAGGCTCCTGGGTAAGGCCTGAAAAGTTGGAACACCCGAAGAAACAAACATAAATCTAGCACTTTATCATCTTGGGTACTTGAGCAAAATTCTAAGAACATCATTATATACCACCTGGATCTTATTCATCTTTGCTTTACTATAGTTACAGCATAGGTGAGTACAATATGATCTGAAAGGAGCTTCTTTTACTTCCTTTGTGCACGTGAAACTTTTGTGCCAGCATATTTCCTTGAGCATAACACTGGTCAACAACAAATTTATTGTCTATGATGTTTTAGCTGATTTAGCTGGCCACATGTTTTTTTTTACATTTTTCTTCATATGTTATTGCATATGTTATAGCATTCTAGAGGTTCACATCAACGGAAATTTATGCCCTGAATTTCGAACAATAATGACGTATTATTCAATTTACATGTAATTACTTTTTAATTGTATCCTGTTCAATTTACCGTAAGAGAAGTTTGTAATTAAATTTTTGTGACGAGTAAAATTGTGACGAGTAAAATTGTTGCTTCTTATCTCGAATAAGAAATATTAATAAAAATAATGAGAAAAAATGTAATAGATATAGTAATAGTAAGAAAATAATGTAATAGATATAGTAATAGTAAGAAATTAAAAATTATCTTAGCACAGAAACCTGGCCTGATCAAGAGAAATCAATGTCATTTTCAGATTTAGCAGTGCAAAATTGTCCTAAATCAGTTAAAAAAACATAGACAATTTTCAAAAAATGTTTTTTTGTTGCCCAGTGTAATTAATTAATCACAAATAAGTTATTAATAAAAAATATAGAAGTAGAAGAAGTAGAACTATGGAGTACAATTATAGAATAGTTATGAACAATTGGTGGAATTATTCACCCACCGTATGGATGAAACATTAAAAAAAGCATCTCTACACATTTTTCTTCTGCACTTGCAGAAAATCAACCAATTAGAGGAGGATTAAAACATGCGCTAAGAATACATTTTACTTGAGCACACCTAAAAAGAAACTCAAATCGCCACTGATGTGAACTACTGTATGGTTCTGTATTGCCCTCTAACAAGTGACAAGTGATTGTTTACCTGTAAAGTGTAAAATCCTCAGTGAAAAAACCTTGTTTCCAATGCTGTAAATATGTGACCGTGTGTCACAGCTGTCTTTTCAACTCAAGTCTAAAAGAGAAGGGCAAGATGCTTGCTATTTAATACTTTGGAAAACAATATTGCACCTGTTTAGCAGCATTCATTGTTTTGGAGTTACGCAGGTACCCACCCATCCCACTCATTCCCTACCACTTAATTAATACAGCCAATGCTGCTACCCCACCATACCTGTTCAGCAGACATTTTCTATATTGCACCTGTTTAGCAACATTCATTGTTTTAGAGTTACGCAGGTACCCACCCATCCCACTCATTCCCTACCACTTAATTAATACAGCCCAGCTATGTAATTAAGTAGGAAGTGCGTCTTTCTGACGCTCTTGGCAGGGTGGTGGCTATTTCATAACACTGCCATTTTTATAACACTGTTCATCTTGAAAACATCTCTGTCGCCTGAAATATGTGGGTGTGGGTAGTGATGGGCAAATGAAGTTTTGGTAAAGCACTGAATCACTTAAGCACATTGTTTCACAAATGGGTTCATTACTTGAAGCTTCAGTAACAGGGACCTCTCCTGGTGAAAAGCCAAAGCTGCAACTAAATTGGCCCAGCTTCATAGTGGCAGGAGGCTTTGATACAGTGACGAAATAGTCCCAGAACTAGTGTAGAGGAAACACGTCTATTCTAGTGTGAATGTACCAAAACACACACACACACACACACACACACCTCTATACAAAGTTTGTGATATTTTTACAAATAAAGATTAATTCATCTTTGTATTGTGTAATTGGGGAGAATGCTTAGGGAAAGGATGTGCTTGAACTTGGGTATTAGGGTGTGAAGGGAAAATATGGCACAAGTTGGGTGCTTGTGTAACCAGGGGGTATGTCGCAACACTCAAAGATTTTGATTAAAAAAAATGTTTTCCCCACTTTTTGGACTGAGCCTGTTTCTTTTTTTGCTCACAACTTCTCCACATTTGGAGAACACTCGTTCAGAAGGCACTGATGAGTACATAAAAATTGTTGTGCCAATCAGAGAGTGTGTCTAATAATAAAACGTACCATGACTTGTGTTCCCCTGATTTACAGCAGCTTTATGCTTTGCTGTATAGTGCCTATTCATTGACGAAGTATTCCCATGATACTTAAGTTCACTAAAACAGACCTACAGAGATATTTGCATCATTATTAGCCTAATTGTGTATTCTTCAAAGTTATAGCTAAATGACTGCAATTGTCTATAACTGGTCAAATAGATAGATAGTTTGATTCTTTTTTTTTTTACCAGGATAAGCCAACTAGTTACAGTCCAATTTTCCCATATAAATATTTAACAGCCATTACACCTTATCATGAGCAACCAGAATAAAGTGTTCCCACATGTCAGAACGACCCCTCTTTCTAGATGGTTTCATAGTAACGATAAATCAATACAAAAGTAATGACTGTCATAGGCTACTACGAACCAAACGCATGATGTGCGCTTAAGTTTTTATGCTTTGAAGGCGCTACAATTCAGACTCGAAACGGGGCGGTGCCAGTTGCTGTGCGGCACCGGGAAACACTCAGGTGATTCTTTCAAAGAAAAAAAAACACTTAAAAAACATGATAAAAGGTTTATCAGCATACTAACCCTTCCACTGTATGTTGGCAAAGTTATTGTGTGTTGTGATATTAAAGAAAAAATGCTATCATTGTACAATAAGCAAATCCTTTAATGAAAACTCTCTCTAAATGCCTTTTATTTATTCTTGTTGTTTCTGCTATAATAAAGGTCATGCAGCATTCCTTAGTAGGGCTGTTAAGGTTTCCCTGACAGACAATATGCACTGGCAATATGCTGACATACAGTACCGTGTGAGGAGGTCATATATGCAGAAAGACTAAAAGATGAAGTTGCCATTGTGTCTCAGCAGAAAGGCTATGACATGTTGGGCATGTGTTTATTCACGAGGAGTGTATGTATTGTTTTTACAGGTATAGACTACTGTAGGTGGTGGCTCTTAGCTGACGCATTGACCTAGCCCCCTGAACCCAGAGGAATGTGGCCGACCGACTTGGTTACTGTGAATGGGGCTACGCTGGGGTAACAGACAGAGTCACGGGTCTAACTCTGTCTGGGCCCGAGGGGCTAGGTCAATGCGTCATCTCAGGGCCACCACCTACAGTACAGATTCACATTCCAGTGACATTGGGATGATGTCAGATGTCAATAGGGTGCAGCGAGAAAATGATGGAGAAACTCTGACTCAGAAAAAGAAAAGGTCAGTGGATTCCCATAGGTTGATAAAGGTATCATGTTTTATTGAAGTCTTTGATATTTTAACTGGTGGAGGACAAATGAAGGGAAAGGCATTAGTGCATAACACACATACCAATATGAATAATAAATGAAGGCGTAGTAAAAAAAAAATAAAAAAAATAGTTAAATTGTCAAGTTAAGTCACAGGAAACCACGCCACTCATAAGTCCATGCATTTGAATTGAAGATTGAAGATTGAAGATTTTTTTTTAGATTTGCAATAACATGATGCTTTATTTAAATTAAATTACAACGGTCAAAAGTGTAAGGGTTCCAGGCCACTAAGTCCCTTTTTTGCAGACAGCTGTGGATGTACAGCCCCCTAAGGTGCTGGAATCGAGCAAAGGCGTTTGGTTGTAGAAAGAGGGGTCGTTCTGACATGTGGGAACACTTTATTCTGGTTGCTCATGATAAGGTGTAATGGCTGTTACATATTTATATGGGAAAATTGGACTGTAACTAGCTGGCTAATCAAACTATCTATCTATTTGACCAATTTTAGACAATTGCAGTCATTTAGCTATAACTTTGAAGAATACACAATTAGGCTAATAATGATGCAAATATCTCTGTAGGTCTGTTTTAGTGAACTTAAGTATCATGGGAATACTTCGTCAATGAATAGGCACTATACAGCAATACAGCAAAGCATAAAGCTGCTGTAAATCAGGGGAACACAAGTCATGGTATGTTTTATTATTAGACACACTCTCTGATTGGCACAACAATTTTTATGTACACCGGCCTCATCAGTGCCTTCTGAACGAGTGTTCTCCAAATGTGGAGAAGTTGTGAGCAAAAAAAGTGGGGAAAAAATGTTTTTGAATGAAAATCTTTGAGTGTTCCGACATATCCCCTGGTTACACAAGCACCCAACTTTGGGAAGAATTGGACAGAAGAGTAAAAGTCAAGCAATCTACAAGTGCCACATATTTATGGGAACTTCTGCAACAAACTTTGGAAGAACTTTCTGAAGAATATTTGATTTCCCTTACAGAAAGAATGCCACAAGTATGCTCAGGTGGCTACTTTGATAATTCAAAAGTTTAGAATACATTTTGGTTTATAAATTGATTTCATTATTATTATTTTTTTAACTTAAATTGCTTATTTGTTCTGTGCTTTCATTTTTAGAATGCAATGACACAAACTCAATGATTTTCAGTAAAAAAATGAAAAAAGTGTGGTGTTCTAAAATTTTTGACCGTGTGTGTGTGTGTGTGTGTGTATGTATATGTATATATAATATACACCCATGAAAAGACACATTTAACCCAAAGGAACAAACCAAGGAACAAACCTAAAGCTAGCACTTTACCATTTTGGGTACTTGAGCAAGATTCTAAGAGCATCATTATATACCACCTTGATCTTATTCATCTTGCCTGACCAAGTTTATACAGTTGCCAAAATCAAACATACTAGCTATACATTTTTACATTACATTTAGCTGATGCTTGGAATATTTATTATACCTAAAATATTTAGTGATAAGGCCTGTTCAGATTCTCTAAATGGTTAGTGAAGGTGCTTCAGTGCCTGTTTTAAAGCTCCTTTAGCATAGAGTACACTGACACGGGTTGTTCGTTTGAAGTGAAAGCAGGTATAGTAAGCTTCCATGTCACCTTTGAAATGAAAGTGCACCGGGCCCTCTACTGGTAAAAGGTGACACAACTGCTGTGTGCATAATGCTACACATTTCAGCACATTTCTGCAGTGTTGACCACTGTTGTCTTTACTTAACTGTATATTGAGTGTGTCTAATAATAAAACATACCATGACTTGTGTTCCCCTGATTTACAGCAGCTTTATGCTTTGCTGTATAGTGCCTATTCATTGATGAAGTATTCCCATGATACTTAAGTTCACTAAAACAGACCTACAGAGATATTTGCATCATTATTAGCCTAATTGTGTATTCTTCAAAGTTATAGCTAAATGACTGCAATTGTCTATAATTGGTCAAATAGATAGATAGTTTGATTAGCCAGCTAGTTACAGTCCAATTTTCCCATATAAATATGTAACAGCCATTACACCTTATCATGAGCAACCAGAATAAAGGGTTCCCACATGTCAGAACGACCCCTCTTTCTACAACCAAACGCCTTTGCTCGATTCCAGCACCTTAGGGGGCTGTACATCCACAGCTGTTTGTCTGCAAAAAAGGGACTTAGTGGCCTGGAACCCTTACAATTTTGACCGTTGTAATTTAATTTAAATAAAGCATCATGTTATTGCAGATATAACTCCGCTGCAGTAAAAGGAAATGCACAGTTAGAAAGGGGTAGGGCTAGAGAATGTTATTCACTTGTAATACACAGACTCACCGCTGGATGGGAGAAAGCAGCCATGTGTGTGTGTGCGCATGTGTGCAATGACATTTTGGACATATCCGGTGTACACCGGGGTACAAAAATTTTCGCTCTGACGGCAGTGCCAAAGAGCCAGTTGGAATAGCAGTCAGAGCACATCCTCAACCCTAGTGATGGCATTCACAAGATTCACAGCAAAACTTTGCTGAAAATTGATTTATATTTATTATATTTATTATATTATATTTATTATGCTAGCGATCGGTGTTACAGGGGCATATCGAACCAGCCCATGAACACTCTACTAAAAGTATAGCGCCACCTAGTGATATGGGTAAATGCAAAAATTGGGATTTTATATTGCCAATATCTTGGACTGGGAAGGTGGGAACTGCACAACATATGGCATGCACAATCAGCACAAAGACTTCTAAAAGCACAGCACATGCCATAAAATTTGGCCCATAGGGGGCGCTGTAATTGTACAAAATGTCGTTTTGCCTATTATCCAGAGAACGGTAATGTTTGCAAGCAGTTCTTTTTTGTTGTGAAATCTATTGAACCTCCCGCATTGAAAACACTGGTCGACACCCTCTTCCAACAAAAAGAATTTCCGTGAAATTTTAACATTGCGAAAACGAAACCAAACGAACTCGTCATAGGCCGTTCATGTGAATCTCACCAAATTTGGTACATGTCATCTACACACATTGATGACAAAAAGTTATCAAAGGATTTATCTTGAGATAAACCGTTTAAAAGTTATTTGTCAATGAAAATTTGAAACATAGCTTAAAATTCTCCAAAAGTCCATATCTTGGCTTCTAATTGCTCATATTTGGTCAAAGTTGACATGACAACTCTGAACGGCTTTCTTTTCATGTGCACCAAATTTTGTGACATTTCACCAAAGGGTGCAATGTTTCCCGTCAAAGCTAGGTGTACAAAAACAGTTTTTGTTAAATAACTTATCAAAAATTTTGCCCAAGACAATGATTTTGTGTTAGTAAACCATCAACCAAAGAGGCGTGTCAACCCATGCCATAAACACTCACTTGAAGAAATAGCGCCACCTAGTGATATAGTTAAATGGAAAAATAGGGGTTTTGCATTGCCAATATCTTGGACCAAGGACGTGGGAACTACACAAAATATACACAAACACACAGAATGTCATTCATTCAAAATCCACATCCATGTCCACTTCCAGCAAATCATTTCCACACAAATTCTCACCTCACAACACTGACCTACCACAAACTCATCATATCTGCAGTTCCCACACTTCAATACACTGCGGTGGTCATACCATGTACCGCTATGCGGTACATCTAGTTTACTTTTTTTTTGGCTGAAACCTTCTCACAGTTTTAAACAAGTGTGGAACTTTGTTCTGCCTTATACTTTTCCCTGTCCTTGTGCAGTGCCTTATTTCAGCTCAGACTGGTCAATGGAAAATATTGTAGCTTCATGTTTGTCAGCCCGTAAGCCCCCTCTCGTGGTCTGGTGCCCCCAGCAGTTGCCTGTTTTGTGTTTTAACAAGCTGGGCCTTTATATATAATGAGTGAAGAACAAAGATCAACATAAGGAACGAAGAAACAAAAAACACTCCTGCTGAGCACTTCCTCATACTGTGGTATGTGTGAGGGAGATGTAAGGTAGTAAAACTATATTATCTGCATAACAATAATATCGAAGGCCATAGTTAAATTGACCAAGAGGCAAACTATATGTTACAAAGAGGAGGGGTCAAAATGCAGAACTCTGGGGTACACCACATGTACGTGGGGAGTTTCAGGAGTTGTGTGTAGTTGTGTGGAAGCCCTTTTGATGGGATGAGAACAAAATCCAAGGTTTTCTTGTGGTGTATTGGACAAGTAATTCATTAATGTCACTTTGTATTTCTTTGGGTTAATGTCTCCCAGAATAAAATAATAGATAGTTTGGTGATGTTGTATGGAGTAATTGTAATGCAAGTCAACAACAAACCAAAAGTACTTTGGCAAGGTTTTAACTCTTCAGAAAGGTTTTAGCTTTTTAAAGTCATAGAAAAAGACTGTGAATCCACTAGCTTTCATTTTCAGCCAAAAATCTGTGCTCGCAGGCAAAAATGTCATTCATACGGAAGCCGAGAGCGGCCTTCATGTAATCTTTTTTAAAACTCATCATTATACCGAGATAACGGCATAATTAATTAGAGATCTCGAGAAAACAAAACAATTAATTTGAGATCACGAAAAAACAACTTAGCAGAGCTCATCATTATACCGAGATAACGGCATAATTAATTAGAGATCTCGAGAAAACAAAACAATTAATTTGAGATCACGAAAAAACAACTGAGATTTCTAGCAGAGCTTTCTCGAGATCACGGAATAATTGTTTTGATTTCTCGAGATCTCGAATTAGTTTTCTTGTTTTCTCGAGATCATGAATTAATTATGCCGTTATGACAAGATAACGGTGAATTTAAAAAACAAAGATTATGAAGGCCGCTCTCGGCTTCCGTACATTCAACATCTTAACCACACAGATCTTTCTCAGTAGTGCACTTGCATGGTATAGTTTGTCTTTGTTAAAATGACTACCTTACTCTTAATAGACAGACAGCCAGTTGTGGCGGCACTGGGTGTGCATGAGTGATGGGTGCGGGCAAAAGGTGGTGCAGGGCAGTCACAGCATAACTGACAATAGCAACATTAACCCTTAAATACCAGATTACATTACCTAGCATTTCTATTACTTAAATAAACAAATGATTTGTCATGACTACATGATTAAACAGTCCTATTGTTTGCCGACAAATGTCAGAGAATGCATCATTTTAGTGCCATGTACTGGCTGAATCGTTATTATTTACCCAGGTACGTAACCAGAAATCATAAAATGTGTGGGTCCAAAAAAATCAGGTGGACTTAATGAAAAGGTTCAACACAGAGTTTTCACTCTCCATGGAACCATTCAGAGATTTAAAGAACCGTTTAAATACCTTTTTTTCTCAAGTTTCTATACAATGCAGAAGTAAACATTTTGGATTTACCCAATTGGCCCCAGTTTATTAGTAAAGCCTTTAAGTCCTGTCATTCGCTTCAATAAATTGTGTTTATCCAGCAGATGCAACAGACACTGAATTAAATTAGGTTTCAAGAAATTTGAAAGACTACTACCAACACTTTGAACTGCGCTCCTCACACCATTCTTGAGCCATTTTCACAATCGAAGGACACACTGAGCTGCTCTGAGGTCGTTGCCATGCCACTGTGTGTTCAAAACACACTTTTTTGTTAGAACATGTACTCGTCATGTGTCTGTCTTAGTTTGTTAAGCACTCTCTGAAAGATCAAATGTTTGACCTGACATACATGACTACACACTCAAAACAGACTTTCAGACAAGATTTTTGTTGTTGTTGTGCAGCCTCCTACAGAATCTTACAAAAGTGAGTACACCCTTCAAATTTCAGCAAAAATGTGCTACATAATACTGCACAAATTAAACTTAGGATATGTTTTTGAGTAGTCAGTGTAAAGGCTAGAAGTATTTTTTTAAAGTTGACTCTAATTACCACTTTTTATAGTGTGTTTAATAAATTAAGTAGTGGAATTCATCCTATTATCAGCATAGTTACCTGGTGAAAAAGAACAAATTCCCATGAAAATAGACAAATTGAGCTCCTGTAAACCTTTGGTTTGAATGAGTGAACTTATAATGTTTACTTTTGAAATGATTTTGGATCAAAATGCCCCTCACCACCTGGTTGATAATAGACTTATGTACGCTAAGTAGCATACAATAGTTTGAGCAATAATAGTGTTCTAATTGAGCAATAACTTGTTCTAGACATTAGTCTGCTTTACTTCGCTGCATACATATTTCTGAGTTCCCAAAGGCATATTGTTAAAACTGTACCAGGCATTTTTAATACCACAATAAACCTTCTGGGGGACAGATGACCTCCAGTCACTGGTTAAAATGCATCAACGTAGCATTTGGTATACATTATAATTTCTCATAACATAGATATTGCAGAATATGGCCTGCCTTCATGAATAGATTTAAACACACACACACACACACACACAATTTCATTCAACACATCATCATCATTCCACACAAGTTATATGCTATAGCCAATAACTAAAATAAAGACTAAGTCACAAAAAAGTTACAAATTGAGTGCATGACGAGTTAACTTCATGAAGCTGGAGGGGACACTGGACGGGCGAGCGAGAGGAGGCAAGGACACCTATGCACACCTGTGCACTCTACCACATCTGTGTGGCGAGCAGGGAGACGAGGGTAAAGCTGAGGGTGGTGTAGAGGCTGATCCTGCTTCTCACTTCACCAGAATTGGTGGCATCAATGGCTGCAGAGTGAGAGAGAAAGAGAGAGAGAAAGAGACAGAGAGTAAGAGAAGAAAGAGAATTGAGTTAGGTAACTTCTTTAAATAATCAAAATCAAAAAGTCAAATCATATTCTCTGTATCCACACTAGGACAGGCTGAGAAGAAGATTTAGGTTCTCTTTTTACACACATGTGGATACATTATAAGTTTTGATAATGCACCTCTCTGACTGTCTATTATTGACAATACATATGTGTGACTACATTAATATAGCTGTTACATATCTGCCATTGCATTCAGACAGCTGATATTTGTCACATATTTGCCACTGCATTTCAATAGCTGTTACCATATGTAGATAGACAACAAGGAGCTCTGAATAGTAGTCTAATGAACTCACCTGTGCCATTTACTGTAATGATGTTCAATGTCAGATTCCCACTTCTTGCTGCTCGTAGCATTGTGTTGTATACAGCCACGTCACTTGGCAATGTGGCGTTGTATGTAAAGTGAAGCTCTGTGTAGTGCACGATGGAGTCTGGGTATATTATTCCCTCACTACGAAAAGAAAGAAGCAGTTAAATAAGCAATATAACACGAGTGGAAGTGAGGTTGTGAATTGTGGATATCCTCACGGGTGTGGTGAAGACAAAGACATTACTACTGTATATGTCGTACGCATGATAGACAAAGATTACCTAAATGATTTAGGGGTAATGCAAATGAAGTCTGAAGAGTAGTCCTCGTGGAAAAAGGGCTCCAGCTGTAAATGGAGGGAAAGAAAAGAGCATGTTTATCTGTCAAAACAAACAGCGCTCAATGGGAGTTTGGTAAAACTTAATTTTACGGTGTCGTTGTTACACTGTATGTACCTAAATAGGTACAGTGGTTCAACCTGTGTAGCAACGTAAAATACCATGTACTAGTGTTTTTGTGACAAACACTAGTACATTTTATTACATACTTGTACACAGGTTCTAATACTGTACCTAATCACATAGATACACTAACACCAACACTGTAAAACGATACCGTGAGTTTTATTTTTGCAGATACTGTCATTTTACTGTTGACAAAATGCACAGCTGACACTCACCTCCTCTTTCACGATGGATGCCCTGTCACGGTAGAAACTGGAGTTGACGGTAATCAGGCCAGTGATATCTACTGTTGCCAATGTCTCATTGGTGGTGAAACGAGCGTTAGGTGTTATCTGTGGAGAATCTGTACAAATGGCAACAAACGACAGTTGTGATGAGAGAAAGAGTTTGCATGATTGTGTTTGTGTATGTGCGTGTATGTGTATGTGTGTGCCTGTAAAAGAGAGAGACTGACATAGAGAGAGAGAGAAAGAAAGTCAGAGAGACTGAAAGAGAGAGGGAGAGAGAGAGAGACTGAGAGAGAATGTCTATGTATACAGTATGTGCAAATCATGTGTGTGATTTGATGATGGGCAAACATTTAATACTCACGGATGCTGTTGATGCTGTCTGTTACCACGTCCAAGGGGTTGGACAAGTTGACCTCAGTCTTGAGTTGCTGGGTGACTTCAGCATGGGTGGGGAAAGACTCTGGAACATTCTGATCAAACACCACCTGGAGCTCCACCTCTGTGTTATCCTGACGGAACCGTGTCACAGCCCTGTATTTAGCAAGAGGTAAAACGAGTTGTTAGCCAACCACAGGAGGACAGAAGTTAGGGCGTTTCTAAGGGCCAAGCACTGGCCTTTGAGGATGTTTTTCCTAGTATTTAGTGTTTTAAATTGTTTTATTATACTTTTGAAGTAGAAATGAATTATTATTATTATTATTATTATTATTATTATATACTAGTAAAAGGGCAAAAAATGGTATGTTTTCATAGGGCCAACAATTTCTACAAGCCTGCAAGTGTTGCCCATCGCCACCTTAACAAGAGTAAGTGGTGTTAAAGAGCACAGGTCAATTACCTGAATGAAATAATGATTACTTCAATGAATCTTATTCCATATCTTCCTCTGTAGATTGGGGTTGCCTGTCAATTACAGGGGTAACATTTTGGTAAACGTTTAAGAAACTTAATTGCTCATATATAGAATCTCATCACTCACATGAGAAAAAAAAACATCTCACTTGACAGTTGACAAAGACAGTTTTTAGTGTTAGTACAGGAAATTATTAATATCAAATTTAATTATATATTAGTCTAATACACTTACCCAATCAATAATTGCTTTAGACTGCTGCTGGTAAAGAGAACTATTGGGGTTGTTGTAAGCAGGATTGAAGACTTTGTCCATAACAAATTTCAATGCAACAATGTAACGTGGACGGTTGAATGGTAATGCATTTGTGCCAGTTATGGTTGTTGTTGATGGGGCAGTAGTTGTAGTTGGTGGGGGTGTGGCAGAAGTAACCATGGGAGTGGTAATTGTGGTAGTAGTGGTTATTGCTAGAGTTGTGGTAGGAGTGGTAGTTGTTGTTGTGGGAGTGGTAGTTGGGGTAGTAGTTGTAGTTGTTGGGGTTGTAGTAGGAGTGGTAGTAGTCGTCGTGGGGGTGGTAGTCGGTGTAGTAGTGGTCGTTGTTGGGGTTGTGGTGGGAGTGGTAGTTGTCGTCGTGGGGGTGGTAGTCGGGGTAGTAGTGGTCGTTGTCGGGGTTGTGGTAGGAGTGGTAGTTGTCGTCGTGAGGGTGGTAGTCGGGGTAGTAGTGGTCGTTGTCGGAGTTGTGGTAGGAGTGGTAGTTGTCGTCGTGGGGGTGGTAGAAGGGGTAGTAGTGGTAGTTGTTGGGGTTGTGGTAGGAGTGGTAGTTGTCGTCATGGGAGTGGTTGTCGGGGTAGTAGTGGTCGTTGTCGGGGTTGTGGTAGGAGTGGTAGTTGTCGTCGTTGGGGTGGTAGTCGGGGTAGTAGTGGTCGTTGTCGGGGTTGTGGTAGGAGTGGTAGTTGTCGTCGTGGGGGTGGTAGTCGGCGTAGTAGTTGTAGTTGTCGGGGTTGTGGTAGGAGTGGTAGTAGTCGTCGTGGGGGTGGTAGTCGGGGTAGTAGTGGTCGTTGTTGGGGTTGTGGTAGGAGTGGTAGTTGTCGTCGTGGGAGTGGTTGTCGGGGTAGTAGTGGTCGTTGTTGGGGTTGTGGTAGGAGTGGTAGTTGTCGTCGTGGGAGTGGTTGTCGGGGTAGTAGTGGTCGTTGTCGGGGTTGTGGTAGGAGTGGTAGTTGTCGTCGTTGGGGTGGTAGTCGGGGTAGTAGGGGTCGTTGTCGGGGTTGTGGTAGGAGTGGTAGTTGTCGTCGTGGGGGTGGTTGTCGGGGTAGTAGTGGTCGTTGTTGGGGTTGTGGTAGGAGTGGTAGTTGTCGGCGTGGGGGTGGTTGTCGGGGTAGTAGTGGTCGTTGTTGGGGTTGTGGTAGGAGTGGTAGTTGTCGTCGTTGGGGTGGTAGTCGTGGTCGTTGGGGTGGTAGTCGTGGTCGTAGTGGTCGTTGATGGGGTTGTGGTAGGAGTGGTAGTTGTCGTCGTGGGAGTGGTTGTCGGGGTAGTAGTGGTCGTTGTCGGGGTTGTGGTACGAGTGGTAGTTGTCGTCGTGGGGGTGGTAGTCGGCGTAGTAGTTGTAGTTGTTGGGGTTGTGGTAGGAGTGGTAGTAGTCGTTGTGGGTGTGGTAGTCGGGGTAGTAGTTGTAGTTGTTGGGGTTGTGGTAGGAGTGGTAGTAGTCGTCGTGGGGGTGGTAGTCGGGGTGGTAGTGGTCGTTGTTGGGGTTGTGGTAGGAGTCGTAGTTGTCGTCGTGGGGGTGGTAGTCGGGGTGGTAGTGGTCGTTGTCGGGGTTGTGGTAGGAGTGGTAGTTGTCGTCGTGGGGGTGGTAGTCGGGGTGGTAGTGGTCGTTGTCGGAGTTGTGGTAGGAGTGGTAGTTGTCGTTGTTGGGGTGGTAGTCGGGGTGGTAGTGGTCGTTGTCGGGGTTGTGGTAGGAGTGGTAGTTGTCGTCGTGGGGGTGGTAGTCGGGGTGGTAGTGGTCGTTGTTGGGGTTGTGGTAGGAGTCGTAGTTGTCGTCGTGGGGGTGGTAGTCGGGGTGGTAGTGGTCGTTGTCGGGGTTGTGGTAGGAGTGGTAGTTGTCGTCGTGGGGGTGGTAGTCGGGGTGGTAGTGGTCGTTGTCGGAGTTGTGGTAGGAGTGGTAGTTGTCGTCGTTGGGGTGGTAGTCGGGGTGGTAGTGGTCGTTGTCGGGGTTGTGGTAGGAGTGGTAGTTGTCGTCGTGGGGGTGGTTGTCGGGGTAGTAGTGGTCGTTGTTGGGGTTGTGGTAGGAGTGGTAGTTGTCGTCGTTGGGGTGGTAGTCGTGGTCGTTGGGGTGGTAGTCGTGGTCGTAGTGGTCGTTGTTGGGGTTGTGGTAGGAGTGGTAGTTGTCGTCGTGGGAGTGGTTGTCGGGGTAGTAGTGGTCGTTGTCGGGGTTGTGGTAGGAGTGGTAGTTGTCGTCGTGGGGGTGGTAGTCGGCGTAGTAGTTGTAGTTGTTGGGGTTGTGGTAGGAGTGGTAGTAGTCGTTGTGGGTGTGGTAGTCGGGGTAGTAGTTGTCGTTGTCGGGGTTGTGGTAGGAGTGGTAGTTGTCGTAGTTGGGGTGGTAGTCGGGGTAGTAGGGGTCGTTGTCGGGGTTGTGGTAGGAGTGGTAGTTGTCGTCGTGGGGGTGGTTGTCGGGGTAGTAGTGGTCGTTGTTGGGGTTGTGGTAGGAGTGGTAGTTGTCGTCGTGGGGGTGGTTGTCGGGGTAGTAGTGGTCGTTGTTGGGGTTGTGGTAGGAGTGGTAGTTGTCGTCGTTGGGGTGGTAGTCGTGGTCGTTGGGGTGGTAGTCGTGGTCGTAGTGGTCGTTGATGGGGTTGTGGTATGAGTGGTAGTTGTCGTCGTGGGAGTGGTTGTCGGGGTAGTAGTGGTCGTTGTCGGGGTTGTGGTAGGAGTGGTAGTTGTCGTCGTGGGGGTGGTAGTCGGCGTAGTAGTTGTAGTTGTTGGGGTTGTGGTAGGAGTGGTAGTAGTCGTTGTGGGTGTGGTAGTCGGGGTAGTAGTTGTAGTTGTTGGGGTTGTGGTAGGAGTGGTAGTAGTCGTCGTGGGGGTGGTAGTCGGGGTGGTAGTGGTCGTTGTTGGGGTTGTGGTAGGAGTAGTAGTTGTCGTCGTGGGGGTGGTAGTCGGGGTGGTAGTGGTCGTTGTCGGGGTTGTGGTAGGAGTGGTAGTTGTCGTCGTGGGGGTGGTAGTCGGGGTGGTAGTGGTCGTTGTCGGAGTTGTGGTAGGAGTGGTAGTTGTCGTCGTTGGGGTGGTAGTCGGGGTGGTAGTGGTCGTTGTCGGGGTTGTGGTAGGAGTGGTAGTTGTCGTCGTGGGGGTGGTTGTCGGGGTAGTAGTGGTCGTTGTCGGGGTTGTGGTAGGAGTGGTAGTTGTCGTCGTGGGGGTGGTTGTCGGGGTAGTAGTGGTCGTTGTTGGGGTTGTGGTAGGAGTGGTAGTTGTCGTCGTTGGGGTGGTAGTCGTGGTCGTTGGGGTGGTAGTCGTGGTCGTAGTGGTCGTTGTTGGGGTTGTGGTAGGAGTGGTAGTTGTCGTCGTGGGAGTGGTTGTCGGGGTAGTAGTGGTCGTTGTCGGGGTTGTGGTAGGAGTGGTAGTTGTCGTCGTGGGGGTGGTAGTCGGCTTAGTAGTTGTAGTTGTTGGGGTTGTGGTAGGAGTGGTAGTAGTCGTTGTGGGTGTGGTAGTCGGGGTAGTAGTTGTAGTTGTTGGGGTTGTGGTAGGAGTGGTAGTAGTCGTCGTGGGGGTGGTAGTCGGGGTAGTAGTGGTCGTTGTCGGGGTTGTGGTAGGAGTGGTAGTTGTCGTCGTGGGGGTGGTAGTCGGCGTAGTAGTTGTAGTTGTCGGGGTTGTGGTAGGAGTGGTAGTAGTCGTCGTGGGGGTGGTAGTCGGGGTAGTAGTGGTCGTTGTTGGGGTTGTGGTAGGAGTGGTAGTAGTCGTCGTGGGAGTGGTTGTCGGGGTAGTAGTGGTCGTTGTTGGGGTTGTGGTAGGAGTGGTAGTAGTCGTCGTGGGGGTGGTAGTCGGGGTAGTAGTGGTCGTTGTCGGGGTTGTGGTAGGAGTGGTAGTTGTCGTCGTGGGGGTGGTTGTCGGGGTAGTAGTGGTCGTTGTCGGGGTTGTGGTAGGAGTGGTAGTTGTCGTCGTGGGGGTGGTAGTCGGCGTAGTAGTTGTAGTTGTTGGGGTTGTGGTAGGAGTGGTAGTAGTCGTTGTGGGTGTGGTAGTCGGGGTAGTAGTTGTAGTTGTTGGGGTTGTGGTAGGAGTGGTAGTAGTCGTCGTGGGGGTGGTAGTCGGGGTAGTAGTGGTCGTTGTCGGGGTTGTGGTAGGAGTGGTAGTTGTCGTCGTGGGGGTGGTAGTCGGCGTAGTAGTTGTAGTTGTCGGGGTTGTGGTAGGAGTGGTAGTAGTCGTCGTGGGGGTGTTAGTCGGGGTAGTAGTGGTCGTTGTCGGGGTTGTGGTAGGAGTGGTAGTTGTCGTCGTGGGAGTGGTTGTCGGGGTAGTAGTGGTCGTTGTTGGGGTTGTGGTAGGAGTGGTAGTTGTCGTCGTGGGAGTGGTTGTCGGGGTAGTAGTGGTCGTTGTCGGGGTTGTGGTAGGAGTGGTAGTTGTCGTCGTTGGGGTGGTAGTCGGGGTAGTAGGGGTCGTTGTCGGGGTTGTGGTAGGAGTGGTAGTTGTCGTCGTGGGGGTGGTTGTCGGGGTAGTAGTGGTCGTTGTTGGGGTTGTGGTAGGAGTGGTAGTTGTCGTCGTGGGGGTGGTTGTCGGAGTAGTAGTGGTCGTTGTTGGGGTTGTGGTAGGAGTGGTAGTTGTCGTCGTTGGGGTGGTAGTCGTGGTCGTTGGGGTGGTAGTCGTGGTCGTAGTGGTCGTTGTTGGGGTTGTGGTAGGAGTGGTAGTTGTCGTCGTAGGATTGGTTGTCGGGGTAGTAGTGGTCGTTGTCGGGGTTGTGGTAGGAGTGGTAGTTGTCGTCGTGGGTGTGGTAGTCGGGGTAGTAGTTGTAGTTGTTGGGGTTGTGGTAGGAGTGGTAGTAGTCGTCGTGGGGGTGGTAGTCGGGGTGGTAGTGGTCGTTGTTGGGGTTGTGGTAGGAGTCGTAGTTGTCGTCGTGGGGGTGGTAGTCGGGGTGGTAGTGGTCGTTGTCGGGGTTGTGGTAGGAGTGGTAGTTGTCGTCGTGGGGGTGGTAGTCGGGGTGGTAGTGGTCGTTGTCGGAGTTGTGGTAGGAGTGGTAGTTGTCGTCGTTGGGGTGGTAGTCGGGGTGGTAGTGGTTGTTGTCGGGGTTGTGGTAGGAGTGGTAGTTGTCGTCGTTGGGGTGGTTGTTGGGGTAGTAGTGGTCGTTGTCGGGGTTGTGGTAGGAGTGGTAGTTGTCGTCGTGGGGGTGGTTGTCGGGTTAGTAGTGGTCGTTGTCGGGGTTGTGGTAGGAGTGGTAGTTGTCGTCGGTGGAGTGGTTGTTGGGGAAGTAGTGGTCGTTGTTGGGGTTGTGGTAGGAGTGGTAGTTGTTGTCTTTGGGGTGGTAGTCGGGGTAGTAGTGGTCGTTGTCGGGGTTGTGGTAGGAGTGGTAGTTGTCGTCGTTGGGGTGGTTGTCGGGGTAGTAGTGGTCGTTGTCGGGGTTGTGGTAGGAGTGGTAGTTGTTGTCGTTGGGGTGGTAGTCGGGGTAGTAGTTGTAGTTGTTGGGGTTGTGGTAGGAGTCGTAGTTGTCGTCGTGGGGGTGGTAGTCGGGGTAGTAGTGGTCGTTGTCGGGGTTGTGGTAGGAGTGGTAGTTGTTGTCGTTGGGGTGGTAGTCGGGGTAGTAGTTGTAGTTGTTGGGGTTGTGGTAGGAGTGGTAGTAGTCGTCGTGGGTGTGGTAGTCGGGGTAGTAGTTGTAGTTGTCGGGGTTGTGGTAGGAGTCGTAGTTGTCGTTGTGGGGGTGGTAGTCGGGGTAGTAGTGGTCGTTGTCGGGGTTGTGGTAGGAGTGGTAGTTGTCGTCGTGGGCGTGGTTGTCGGGGTAGTAGTGGTCGTTGTCGGGGTTGTGGTAGGAGTGGTAGTTGTCGTCGTTGGGGTGGTTGTCGGGGTAGTAGTGGTCGTTGTCGGGGTTGTGGTAGGAGTGGTAGTTGTTGTCGTTGGGGTGGTAGTCGGGGTAGTAGTTGTAGTTGTTGGGGTTGTGGTAGGAGTGGTAGTAGTCGTCGTGGGTGTGGTAGTCGGGGTAGTAGTTGTAGTTGTTGGGGTTGTGGTAGGAGTCGTAGTTGTCGTCGTGGGGGTGGTAGTCGGGGTAGTAGTGGTCGTTGTCGGGGTTGTGGTAGGAGTGGTAGTTGTCGTCGTGGGCGTGGTTGTCGGGGTAGTAGTGGTCGTTGTCGGGGTTGTGGTAGGAGTGGTAGTTGTCGTCGTTGGGGTGGTTGTCGGGGTAGTGGTGGTCGTTGTCGGGGTTGTGGTAGCAGTGGTAGTTGTTGTCGTTGGGGTGGTAGTCGAGGTAGTAGTTGTAGTTGTTGGGGTTGTGGTAGGAGTGGTAGTAGTCGTCGTGGGTGTGGTAGTCGGGGTAGTAGTTGTTGGGGTTGTGGTAGGAGTCGTAGTTGTCGTCGTGGGGGTGGTAGTCGGGGTAGTAGTGGTCGTTGTCGGGGTTGTGGTAGGAGTGGTAGTTGTTGTCGTTGGGGTGGTAGTCGGGGTAGTAGTTGTAGTTGTTGGGGTTGTGGTAGGAGTGGTAGTAGTCGTCGTGGGTGTGGTAGTCGGGGTAGTAGTTGTAGTTGTTGGGGTTGTGGTAGGAGTCGTAGTTGTCGTCGTGGGGGTGGTAGTCGGGGTAGTAGTGGTCGTTGTCGGGGTTGTGGTAGGAGTGGTAGTTGTCGTCGTGGGGGTGGTAGTCGGGGTAGTAGTGGTCGTTGTCGGGGTTGTGGTAGGAGTGGTAGTTGTCGTCGTAGGGGTGGTTGTCGGGGTAGTAGTGGTCGTTGTCGGGGTTGTGGTAGGAGTGGTAGTTGTCGTCGTGGGGGTGGTAGTCGGGGTAGTAGTTGTAGTTGTTGGGGTTGTGGTAGGAGTCGTAGTTGTCGTCGTGGGGGTGGTAGTCGGGGTGGTAGTGGTCGTTGTCGGGGTTGTGGTAGGAGTGGTAGTAGTCGTCGTGGGGGTGGTAGTCGGGGTAGTAGTGGTCGTTGTCGGGGTTGTGGTAGGAGTGGTAGTTGTCGTCGTTGGGGTGGTTGTCGGGGTAGTAGTGGTCGTTGTCGGGGTTGTGGTAGGAGTGGTAGTTGTTGTCGTGGGGGTGGTAGTCGGGGTAGTAGTGGTCGTTGTCGGGGTTGTGGTAGGAGTGGTAGTTGTCGTCGTGGGGGTGGTAATCGGCGTAGTAGTTGTAGTTGTTGGGGTTGTTGTAGGAGTGGTAGTAGTCGTTGTGGGTGTGGTAGTCGGGGTAGTAGTTGTAGTTGTTGGGGTTGTGGTAGGAGTGGTAGTTGTCGTCGTTGGGGTGGTTGTCGGGGTAGTAGTGGTCGTTGTCGGGGTTGTGGTAGGAGTGGTAGTTGTTGTCGTTGGGGTGGTAGTCGGGGTAGTAGTTGTAGTTGTTGGGGTTGTGGTAGGAGTGGTAGTAGTCGTCGTGGGTGTGGTAGTCGGGGTAGTAGTTGTAGTTGTCGGGGTTGTGGTAGGAGTCGTAGTTGTCGTTGTGGGGGTGGTAGTCGGGGTAGTAGTGGTCGTTGTCGGGGTTGTGGTAGGAGTGGTAGTTGTCGTCGTGGGCGTGGTTGTCGGGGTAGTAGTGGTCGTTGTCGGGGTTGTGGTAGGAGTGGTAGTTGTCGTCGTTGGGGTGGTTGTCGGGGTAGTAGTGGTCGTTGTCGGGGTTGTGGTAGGAGTGGTAGTTGTTGTCGTTGGGGTGGTAGTCGGGGTAGTAGTTGTAGTTGTTGGGGTTGTGGTAGGAGTCGTAGTTGTCGTCGTGGGGGTGGTAGTCGGGGTAGTAGTGGTCGTTGTCGGGGTTGTGGTAGGAGTGGTAGTTGTTGTCGTTGGGGTGGTAGTCGGGGTAGTAGTTGTAGTTGTTGGGGTTGTGGTAGGAGTGGTAGTAGTCGTCGTGGGTGTGGTAGTCGGGGTAGTAGTTGTAGTTGTCGGGGTTGTGGTAGGAGTCGTAGTTGTCGTTGTGGGGGTGGTAGTCGGGGTAGTAGTGGTCGTTGTCGGGGTTGTGGTAGGAGTGGTAGTTGTCGTCGTGGGCGTGGTTGTCGGGGTAGTAGTGGTCGTTGTCGGGGTTGTGGTAGGAGTGGTAGTTGTCGTCGTTGGGGTGGTTGTCGGGGTAGTAGTGGTCGTTGTCGGGGTTGTGGTAGGAGTGGTAGTTGTTGTCGTTGGGGTGGTAGTCGGGGTAGTAGTTGTAGTTGTTGGGGTTGTGGTAGGAGTGGTAGTAGTCGTCGTGGGTGTGGTAGTCGGGGTAGTAGTTGTTGGGGTTGTGGTAGGAGTCGTAGTTGTCGTCGTGGGGGTGGTAGTCGGGGTAGTAGTGGTCGTTGTCGGGGTTGTGGTAGGAGTGGTAGTTGTTGTCGTTGGGGTGGTAGTCGGGGTAGTAGTTGTAGTTGTTGGGGTTGTGGTAGGAGTGGTAGTAGTCGTCGTGGGTGTGGTAGTCGGGGTAGTAGTTGTAGTTGTTGGGGTTGTGGTAGGAGTCGTAGTTGTCGTCGTGGGGGTGGTAGTCGGGGTAGTAGTTGTAGTTGTTGGGGTTGTGGTAGGAGTGGTAGTTGTCGTCGTGGGGGTGGTTGTCGGGGTAGTAGTGGTCGTTGTTGGGGTTGTCGTAGGAGTGGTAGTTGTCGTCGTGGGGGTGGTAGTCGGGGTAGTAGTGGTCGTTGTCGGGGTTGTGGTAGGAGTGGTAGTTGTCGTCGTGGGGGTGGTAGTCGGGGTAGTAGTGGTCGTTGTCGGGGTTGTGGTAGGAGTGGTAGTTGTCGTCGTAGGGGTGGTTGTCGGGGTAGTAGTGGTCGTTGTTGGGGTTGTGGTAGGAGTGGTAGTTGTTGTCGTTGGGGTGGTAGTCGGGGTAGTAGTGGTCGTTGTCGGGGTTGTGGTAGGAGTGGTAGTTGTCGTCGTGGGGGTGGTAGTCGGCGTAGTAGTTGTAGTTGTTGGGGTTGTGGTAGGAGTGGTAGTTGTCGTCGTGGGGGTGGTAGTCGGGGTGGTAGTGGTCGTTGTCGGGGTTGTGGTAGGAGTGGTAGTTGTCGTCGTGGGGGTGGTAGTCGGGGTAGTAGTGGTCGTTGTCGGGGTTGTGGTAGGAGTGGTAGTTGTCGTCGTGGGGTGGTTGTCGGGGTAGTAGTGGTCGTTGTCGGGGTTGTGGTAGGAGTGGTAGTTGTCGTCGTGGGGGTGGTAGTCGGGGTAGTAGTGGTCGTTGTCGGGGTTGTGGTAGGAGTGGTAGTTGTCGTCGTGGGGGTGGTAATCGGCGTAGTAGTTGTAGTTGTTGGGGTTGTTGTAGGAGTGGTAGTAGTCGTCGTGGGTGTGGTAGTCGGGGTAGTAGTTGTAGTTGTCGGGGTTGTGGTAGGAGTCGTAGTTGTCGTTGTGGGGGTGGTAGTCGGGGTAGTAGTGGTCGTTGTCGGGGTTGTGGTAGGAGTGGTAGTTGTCGTCGTGGGCGTGGTTGTCGGGGTAGTAGTGGTCGTTGTCGGGGTTGTGGTAGGAGTGGTAGTTGTCGTCGTTGGGGTGGTTGTCGGGGTAGTAGTGGTCGTTGTCGGGGTTGTGGTAGGAGTGGTAGTTGTTGTCGTTGGGGTGGTAGTCGGGGTAGTAGTTGTAGTTGTTGGGGTTGTGGTAGGAGTGGTAGTAGTCGTCGTGGGTGTGGTAGTCGGGGTAGTAGTTGTTGGGGTTGTGGTAGGAGTCGTAGTTGTCGTCGTGGGGGTGGTAGTCGGGGTAGTAGTGGTCGTTGTCGGGGTTGTGGTAGGAGTGGTAGTTGTTGTCGTTGGGGTGGTAGTCGGGGTAGTAGTAGTTGTAGGTTGTGGTAGGAGTGGTAGTAGTCGTCGTGGGTGTGGTAGTCGGGGTAGTAGTTGTAGTTGTCGGGGTTGTGGTAGGAGTCGTAGTTGTCGTTGTGGGGGTGGTAGTCGGGGTAGTAGTGGTCGTTGTCGGGGTTGTGGTAGGAGTGGTAGTTGTCGTCGTGGGCGTGGTTGTCGGGGTAGTAGTGGTCGTTGTCGGGGTTGTGGTAGGAGTGGAAGTTGTCGTCGTTGGGGTGGTTGTCGGGGTAGTAGTGGTCGTTGTCGGGGTTGTGGTAGGAGTGGTAGTTGTTGTCGTTGGGGTGGTAGTCGGGGTAGTAGTTGTAGTTGTTGGGGTTGTGGTAGGAGTGGTAGTAGTCGTCGTGGGTGTGGTAGTCGGGGTAGTAGTTGTTGGGGTTGTGGTAGGAGTCGTAGTTGTCGTCGTGGGGGTGGTAGTCGGGGTAGTAGTGGTCGTTGTCGGGGTTGTGGTAGGAGTGGTAGTTGTTGTCGTTGGGGTGGTAGTCGGGGTAGTAGTTGTAGTTGTTGGGGTTGTGGTAGGAGTGGTAGTAGTCGTCGTGGGTGTGGTAGTCGGGGTAGTAGTTGTAGTTGTCGGGGTTGTGGTAGGAGTCGTAGTTGTCGTTGTGGGGGTGGTAGTCGGGGTAGTAGTGGTCGTTGTCGGGGTTGTGGTAGGAGTGGTAGTTGTCGTCGTGGGCGTGGTTGTCGGGGTAGTAGTGGTCGTTGTCGGGGTTGTGGTAGGAGTGGTAGTTGTCGTCGTTGGGGTGGTTGTCGGGGTAGTAGTGGTCGTTGTCGGGGTTGTGGTAGGAGTGGTAGTTGTTGTCGTTGGGGTGGTAGTCGGGGTAGTAGTTGTAGTTGTTGGGGTTGTGGTAGGAGTGGTAGTAGTCGTCGTGGGTGTGGTAGTCGGGGTAGTAGTTGTAGTTGTCGGGGTTGTGGTAGGAGTCGTAGTTGTCGTTGTGGGGGTGGTAGTCGGGGTAGTAGTGGTCGTTGTCGGGGTTGTGGTAGGAGTGGTAGTTGTCGTCGTGGGCGTGGTTGTCGGGGTAGTAGTGGTCGTTGTCGGGGTTGTGGTAGGAGTGGAAGTTGTCGTCGTTGGGGTGGTTGTCGGGGTAGTAGTGGTCGTTGTCGGGGTTGTGGTAGGAGTGGTAGTTGTTGTCGTTGGGGTGGTAGTCGGGGTAGTAGTTGTAGTTGTTGGGGTTGTGGTAGGAGTGGTAGTAGTCGTCGTGGGTGTGGTAGTCGGGGTAGTAGTTGTTGGGGTTGTGGTAGGAGTCGTAGTTGTCGTCGTGGGGGTGGTAGTCGGGGTAGTAGTGGTCGTTGTCGGGGTTGTGGTAGGAGTGGTAGTTGTTGTCGTTGGGGTGGTAGTCGGGGTAGTAGTTGTAGTTGTTGGGGTTGTGGTAGGAGTGGTAGTAGTCGTCGTGGGTGTGGTAGTCGGGGTAGTAGTTGTAGTTGTCGGGGTTGTGGTAGGAGTCGTAGTTGTCGTTGTGGGGGTGGTAGTCGGGGTAGTAGTGGTCGTTGTCGGGGTTGTGGTAGGAGTGGTAGTTGTCGTCGTGGGCGTGGTTGTCGGGGTAGTAGTGGTCGTTGTCGGGGTTGTGGTAGGAGTGGTAGTTGTCGTCGTTGGGGTGGTTGTCGGGGTAGTAGTGGTCGTTGTCGGGGTTGTGGTAGGAGTGGTAGTTGTTGTCGTTGGGGTGGTAGTCGGGGTAGTAGTTGTAGTTGTTGGGGTTGTGGTAGGAGTGGTAGTAGTCGTCGTGGGTGTGGTAGTCGGGGTAGTAGTTGTTGGGGTTGTGGTAGGAGTCGTAGTTGTCGTCGTGGGGGTGGTAGTCGGGGTAGTAGTGGTCGTTGTCGGGGTTGTGGTAGGAGTGGTAGTTGTTGTCGTTGGGGTGGTAGTCGGGGTAGTAGTTGTAGTTGTGGTAGGAGTGGTAGTAGTCGTCGTGGGTGTGGTAGTCGGGGTAGTAGTTGTAGTTGTCGGGGTTGTGGTAGGAGTCGTAGTTGTCGTTGTGGGGGTGGTAGTCGGGGTAGTAGTGGTCGTTGTCGGGGTTGTGGTAGGAGTGGTAGTTGTCGTCGTGGGCGTGGTTGTCGGGGTAGTAGTGGTCGTTGTCGGGGTTGTGGTAGGAGTGGTAGTTGTCGTCGTTGGGGTGGTTGTCGGGGTAGTAGTGGTCGTTGTCGGGGTTGTGGTAGGAGTGGTAGTTGTTGTCGTTGGGGTGGTAGTCGGGGTAGTAGTTGTAGTTGTTGGGGTTGTGGTAGGAGTGGTAGTAGTCGTCGTGGGTGTGGTAGTCGGGGTAGTAGTTGTTGGGGTTGTGGTAGGAGTCGTAGTTGTCGTCGTGGGGGTGGTAGTCGGGGTAGTAGTGGTCGTTGTCGGGGTTGTGGTAGGAGTGGTAGTTGTTGTCGTTGGGGTGGTAGTCGGGGTAGTAGTTGTAGTTGTTGGGGTTGTGGTAGGAGTGGTAGTAGTCGTCGTGGGTGTGGTAGTCGGGGTAGTAGTTGTAGTTGTCGGGGTTGTGGTAGGAGTCGTAGTTGTCGTTGTGGGGGTGGTAGTCGGGGTAGTAGTGGTCGTTGTCGGGGTTGTGGTAGGAGTGGTAGTTGTCGTCGTGGGCGTGGTTGTCGGGGTAGTAGTGGTCGTTGTCGGGGTTGTGGTAGGAGTGGTAGTTGTCGTCGTTGGGGTGGTTGTCGGGGTAGTAGTGGTCGTTGTCGGGGTTGTGGTAGGAGTGGTAGTTGTTGTCGTTGGGGTGGTAGTCGGGGTAGTAGTTGTAGTTGTTGGGGTTGTGGTAGGAGTGGTAGTAGTCGTCGTGGGTGTGGTAGTCGGGGTAGTAGTTGTAGTTGTCGGGGTTGTGGTAGGAGTCGTAGTTGTCGTTGTGGGGGTGGTAGTCGGGGTAGTAGTGGTCGTTGTCGGGGTTGTGGTAGGAGTGGTAGTTGTCGTCGTGGGCGTGGTTGTCGGGGTAGTAGTGGTCGTTGTCGGGGTTGTGGTAGGAGTGGAAGTTGTCGTCGTTGGGGTGGTTGTCGGGGTAGTAGTGGTCGTTGTCGGGGTTGTGGTAGGAGTGGTAGTTGTTGTCGTTGGGGTGGTAGTCGGGGTAGTAGTTGTAGTTGTTGGGGTTGTGGTAGGAGTGGTAGTAGTCGTCGTGGGTGTGGTAGTCGGGGTAGTAGTTGTTGGGGTTGTGGTAGGAGTCGTAGTTGTCGTCGTGGGGGTGGTAGTCGGGGTAGTAGTGGTCGTTGTCGGGGTTGTGGTAGGAGTGGTAGTTGTTGTCGTTGGGGTGGTAGTCGGGGTAGTAGTTGTAGTTGTTGGGGTTGTGGTAGGAGTGGTAGTAGTCGTCGTGGGTGTGGTAGTCGGGGTAGTAGTTGTAGTTGTCGGGGTTGTGGTAGGAGTCGTAGTTGTCGTTGTGGGGGTGGTAGTCGGGGTAGTAGTGGTCGTTGTCGGGGTTGTGGTAGGAGTGGTAGTTGTCGTCGTGGGCGTGGTTGTCGGGGTAGTAGTGGTCGTTGTCGGGGTTGTGGTAGGAGTGGTAGTTGTCGTCGTTGGGGTGGTTGTCGGGGTAGTAGTGGTCGTTGTCGGGGTTGTGGTAGGAGTGGTAGTTGTTGTCGTTGGGGTGGTAGTCGGGGTAGTAGTTGTAGTTGTTGGGGTTGTGGTAGGAGTGGTAGTAGTCGTCGTGGGTGTGGTAGTCGGGGTAGTAGTTGTTGGGGTTGTGGTAGGAGTCGTAGTTGTCGTCGTGGGGGTGGTAGTCGGGGTAGTAGTGGTCGTTGTCGGGGTTGTGGTAGGAGTGGTAGTTGTTGTCGTTGGGGTGGTAGTCGGGGTAGTAGTTGTAGTTGTTGGGGTTGTGGTAGGAGTGGTAGTAGTCGTCGTGGGTGTGGTAGTCGGGGTAGTAGTTGTAGTTGTCGGGGTTGTGGTAGGAGTCGTAGTTGTCGTTGTGGGGGTGGTAGTCGGGGTAGTAGTGGTCGTTGTCGGGGTTGTGGTAGGAGTGGTAGTTGTCGTCGTGGGCGTGGTTGTCGGGGTAGTAGTGGTCGTTGTCGGGGTTGTGGTAGGAGTGGTAGTTGTCGTCGTTGGGGTGGTTGTCGGGGTAGTAGTGGTCGTTGTCGGGGTTGTGGTAGGAGTGGTAGTTGTTGTCGTTGGGGTGGTAGTCGGGGTAGTAGTTGTAGTTGTTGGGGTTGTGGTAGGAGTGGTAGTAGTCGTCGTGGGTGTGGTAGTCGGGGTAGTAGTTGTAGTTGTCGGGGTTGTGGTAGGAGTCGTAGTTGTCGTTGTGGGGGTGGTAGTCGGGGTAGTAGTGGTCGTTGTCGGGGTTGTGGTAGGAGTGGTAGTTGTCGTCGTGGGCGTGGTTGTCGGGGTAGTAGTGGTCGTTGTCGGGGTTGTGGTAGGAGTGGAAGTTGTCGTCGTTGGGGTGGTTGTCGGGGTAGTAGTGGTCGTTGTCGGGGTTGTGGTAGGAGTGGTAGTTGTTGTCGTTGGGGTGGTAGTCGGGGTAGTAGTTGTAGTTGTTGGGGTTGTGGTAGGAGTGGTAGTAGTCGTCGTGGGTGTGGTAGTCGGGGTAGTAGTTGTTGGGGTTGTGGTAGGAGTCGTAGTTGTCGTCGTGGGGGTGGTAGTCGGGGTAGTAGTGGTCGTTGTCGGGGTTGTGGTAGGAGTGGTAGTTGTTGTCGTTGGGGTGGTAGTCGGGGTAGTAGTTGTAGTTGTTGGGGTTGTGGTAGGAGTGGTAGTAGTCGTCGTGGGTGTGGTAGTCGGGGTAGTAGTTGTAGTTGTCGGGGTTGTGGTAGGAGTCGTAGTTGTCGTTGTGGGGGTGGTAGTCGGGGTAGTAGTGGTCGTTGTCGGGGTTGTGGTAGGAGTGGTAGTTGTCGTCGTGGGCGTGGTTGTCGGGGTAGTAGTGGTCGTTGTCGGGGTTGTGGTAGGAGTGGTAGTTGTCGTCGTTGGGGTGGTTGTCGGGGTAGTAGTGGTCGTTGTCGGGGTTGTGGTAGGAGTGGTAGTTGTTGTCGTTGGGGTGGTAGTCGGGGTAGTAGTTGTAGTTGTTGGGGTTGTGGTAGGAGTGGTAGTAGTCGTCGTGGGTGTGGTAGTCGGGGTAGTAGTTGTTGGGGTTGTGGTAGGAGTCGTAGTTGTCGTCGTGGGGGTGGTAGTCGGGGTAGTAGTGGTCGTTGTCGGGGTTGTGGTAGGAGTGGTAGTTGTTGTCGTTGGGGTGGTAGTCGGGGTAGTAGTTGTAGTTGTTGGGGTTGTGGTAGGAGTGGTAGTAGTCGTCGTGGGTGTGGTAGTCGGGGTAGTAGTTGTTGTGGGGTTGTGGTAGGAGTCGTAGTTGTCGTCGTGGGGGTGGTAGTCGGGGTAGTAGTGGTCGTTGTCGGGGTTGTGGTAGGAGTGGTAGTTGTTGTCGTTGGGGTGGTAGTCGGGGTAGTAGTTGTAGTTGTGGTAGGAGTGGTAGTAGTCGTCGTGGGTGTGGTAGTCGGGGTAGTAGTTGTAGTTGTCGGGGTTGTGGTAGGAGTCGTAGTTGTCGTTGTGGGGGTGGTAGTCGGGGTAGTAGTGGTCGTTGTCGGGGTTGTGGTAGGAGTGGTAGTTGTCGTCGTGGGCGTGGTTGTCGGGGTAGTAGTGGTCGTTGTCGGGGTTGTGGTAGGAGTGGTAGTTGTCGTCGTTGGGGTGGTTGTCGGGGTAGTAGTGGTCGTTGTCGGGGTTGTGGTAGGAGTGGTAGTTGTTGTCGTTGGGGTGGTAGTCGGGGTAGTAGTTGTAGTTGTTGGGGTTGTGGTAGGAGTGGTAGTAGTCGTCGTGGGTGTGGTAGTCGGGGTAGTAGTTGTTGGGGTTGTGGTAGGAGTCGTAGTTGTCGTCGTGGGGGTGGTAGTCGGGGTAGTAGTGGTCGTTGTCGGGGTTGTGGTAGGAGTGGTAGTTGTTGTCGTTGGGGTGGTAGTCGGGGTAGTAGTTGTAGTTGTTGGGGTTGTGGTAGGAGTGGTAGTAGTCGTCGTGGGTGTGGTAGTCGGGGTAGTAGTTGTAGTTGTCGGGGTTGTGGTAGGAGTCGTAGTTGTCGTTGTGGGGGTGGTAGTCGGGGTAGTAGTGGTCGTTGTCGGGGTTGTGGTAGGAGTGGTAGTTGTCGTCGTGGGCGTGGTTGTCGGGGTAGTAGTGGTCGTTGTCGGGGTTGTGGTAGGAGTGGTAGTTGTCGTCGTTGGGGTGGTTGTCGGGTAGTAGTGTC
>CM059284.1:12114135-12139135 GCA_030347295.1 Setipinna tenuifilis
GTAGTAGTGGTCGTTGTTGGGGTTGTGGTAGGAGTGGTAGTTGTTGTTGTGGGAGTGGTAGTTGGGGTAGTAGTTGTAGTTGTTGGGGTTGTGGTAGGAGTGGTAGTTGTTGTTGTGGGAGTGGTAGTTGGGGTAGTAGTTGTAGTTGTTGGGGTTGTGGTAGGAGTGGTAGTTGTTGTCGTGGGAGTGGTAGTTGGGGTAGTAGTTGTAGTTGTTCGGGTTGTGGTAGGAGTGGTAGTTGTTGTCGTGGGAGTAGTAGTTGGGGTAGTAGTTGTAGTTTTTGGGGTTGTGGTAGGAGTAGTAGTTGTTGTCGTGGGAGTGGTAGTTGTCGTCGTGGGGGTGGTAGTAGGGGTAGTAGTGGTCGTTGTTGGGGTTGTGGTAGGAGTGGTAGTTGTCGTCGTGGGGGTGGTAGTCGGGGTAGTAGTGGTCGTTGTTGGGGTTGTGGTAGGAGTGGTAGTTGTCGTCGTGGGGGTGGTAGTCGGGGTAGTAGTGGTCGTAGTTGGGGTTGTGGTAGGAGTGGTAGTTGTCGTCGTGGGGGTGGTAGTAGGGGTAGTAGTGGTCGTTGTTGGGGTTGTGGTAGGAGTAGTAGTTGTTGTCGTGGGAGTGGTAGTTGGGGTAGTAGTTGTTGGGGTTGTGGTAGGAGTGGTAGTTGTTGTTGTGGGAGTGGTAGTTGGCGTAGTAGTTGTAGTTGTTGGGGTTGTGGTAGGAGTGGTAGTTGTTGTTGTGGGAGTGGTAGTTGGGGTAGTAGTTGTAGTTGTTGGGGTTGTGGTAGGAGTGGTAGTTGTTGTCGTGGGAGTGGTAGTTGGGGTAGTAGTTGTTGTTGTTGGGGTTGTGGTAGGAGTGGTAGTTGTTGTCGTGGGAGTGGTAGTTGGGGTAGTAGTTGTAGTTGTTGGGGTTGGGGTTGTGGTAGGAGTAGTAGTTGTTGTCGTGGGAGTGGTAGTTGTCGTCGTGGGGGTGGTAGTAGGGGTAGTAGTGGTCGTTGTTGGGGTTGTGGTAGGAGTGGTAGTTGTCGTCGTGGGGGTGGTTGTCGGGGTAGTAGTGGTCGTTGTTGGGGTTGTGGTAGGAGTGGTAGTTGTCGTCGTGGGGGTGGTAGTCGGCGTAGTAGTTGTAGTTGTTGGGGTTGTGGTAGGAGTGGTAGTAGTCGTCGTGGGGGTGGTAGTCGGGGTGGTAGTGGTCGTTGTTGGGGTTGTGGTAGGAGTCGTAGTTGTCGTCGTGGGGGTGGTAGTCGGGGTGGTAGTGGTCGTTGTTGGGGTTGTGGTAGGAGTCGTAGTTGTCGTCGTGGGAGTGGTAGTCGGGGTGGTAGTGGTCGTTGTTGGGGTTGTGGTAGGAGTGGTAGTTGTCGTCGTGGGGGTGGTAGTCGGGGTAGTAGTGGTCGTTGTCGGGGTTGTGGTAGGAGTCGTAGTTGTTGTCGTGGGGGTGGTAGTCGAGGTAGTAGTGGTCGTTGTCGGGGTTGTGGTAGGAGTGGTAGTTCTCGTCGTGGGGGTGGTAGTTGGGGTAGTAGTGGTCGTTGTCGGGGTTGTGGTAGGAGTGGTAGTTGTCGTCGTGGGGGTGGTAGTCGGGGTAGTAGTGGTCGTTGTTGGGGTTGTTGTAGGAGTGGTAGTTGTCGTCGTGGGAGTGGTTGTCGGGGTAGTGGTGGTCGTTGTTGGGGTTGTGGTAGGAGTGGTAGTTGTCGTCGTTGGGGTCGTAGTCGGGGTAGTAGTGGTCGTTGTTGGGGTTGTGGTAGGAGTGGTAGTTGTCGTCGTGGGGGTGGTTGTCGGGGTAGTAGTGGTCGTTGTTGGGGTTGTGGTAGGAGTGGTAGTTGTTGTCGTTGGGGTGGTAGTCGGGGTAGTAGTGGTCGTTGTTGGGGTTGTGGTAGGAGTGGTAGTTGTTGTCGTGGGGGTGGTAGTCGGCGTAGTAGTTGTAGTTGTTGGGGTTGTGGTAGGAGTAGTAGTAGTCGTCGTGGGGGTGGTAGTCGGGGTAGTAGTGGTCGTTGTCGGGGTTGTGGTAGGAGTCGTAGTTGTTGTCGTGGGGGTGGTAGTTGGGGTAGTAGTGGTCGCTGTCGGGGTTGTGGTAGGAGTGGTAGTTGTCGTCGTGGGAGTGGTTGTCGGGGTAGTAGTGGTCGTTGTTGGGGTTGTGGTAGGAGTGGTAGTTGTCGTCGTGGGAGTGGTTGTCGGGGTAGTAGTGGTCGTTGTTGGGGTTGTGGTAGGAGTGGTAGTTGTCGTCGTGGGAGTGGTTGTCGGGGTAGTAGTGGTCGTTGTTGGGGTTGTGGTAGGAGTGGTAGTTGTCGTCGTTGGGGTCGTAGTCGGGGTAGTAGTGGTCGTTGTTGGGGTTGTGGTAGGAGTGGTAGTTGTCGTCGTGGGGGTGGTTGTCGGGGTAGTAGTGGTCGTTGTTGGGGTTGTGGTAGGAGTGGTAGTTGTTGTCGTTGGGGTGGTAGTCAGGGTAGTAGTGGTGGTTGTTGGGGTTGTGGTAGGAGTGGTAGTTGTCGTCGTGGGGGTGGTAGTCGGCGTAGTAGTTGTAGTTGTTGGGGTTGTGGTAGGAGTTGTAGTAGTCGTCGTGGAGGTGGTAGTCGGGGTAGTAGTGGTCGTTGTTGGGGTTGTGGTAGGAGTGGTAGTTGTCTTCGTGGGGGTGGTAGTAGGGGTAGTAGTGGTCGTTGTTGGGGTTGTGGTAGGAGTGGTAGTTGTCGTCGTGGGAGTGGTTGTCGGGGTAGTAGTTGTAGTTGTTGGGGTTGTAGTAGGAGTGGTAGTAGTCGTCGTGGGGGTGGTAGTCGGGGTAGTTGTGGTCGTTGTTGGGGTTGTGGTAGGAGTGGTAGTTGTCGTCGTGGGGGTGGTAGTCGGGGTAGTAGTGGTCGATGTCGGGGTTGTGGTAGGAGTCGTAGTGGTCGTCGTGGGGGTGGTAGTCGGGGTAGTAGTGGTCGTTGTCGGGGTTGTGGTAGGAGTGGTAGTTGTCGTCGTGGGAGTGGTAGTCGGGGTAGTAGTGGTCGTTGTTGGGGTTGTGGCAGGAGTGGTAGTTGTCGTCGTGGGGGTGGTAGTCGGCGTAGTAGTTGTAGTTGTTGGGGTTGTGGTAGGAGTGGTAGTAGTCGTCGTGGGGGTGGTAGTCGGGGTGGTAGTGGTCGTTGTTGGGGTTGTGGTAGGAGTGGTAGTTGTCGTCGTGGGGGTGGTAGTCGGGGTAGTAGTGGTCGTTGTCGGGGTTGTGGTAGGAGTGGTAGTTGTCGTCGTGGGGGTGGTAGTCGGGGTAGTAGTGGTCGTTGTCGGGCTTGTGGTAGGAGTGGTAGTTGTCGTTGTGGGGGTGGTTGTCGGGGTGGTAGTGGTCGTTGTCGGGGTTGTGGTAGGAGTGGTAGTTGTCGTCGTGGGGGTGGTTGTCGGGGTGGTAGTGGTCGTTGTCGGGGTTGTGGTAGGAGTCGTAGTTGTCGTCGTGGGGGTGGTAGTCGGGGTGGTAGTGGTCGTTGTCGGGGTTGTGGTAGGAGTGGTAGTTGTCGTCGTGGGGGTGGTAGTCGGGGTAGTAGTGGTCGTTGTCGGGGTTGTGGTAGGAGTGGTAGTTGTCGTCGTGGGGGTGGTTGTCGGGGTAGTAGTGGTCGTTGTCGGGGTTGTGGTAGGAGTGGTAGTTGTCGTCGTGGGGGTGGTTGTCGGGGTGGTAGTGGTCGTTGTTGGGGTTGTGGTAGGAGTGGTAGTTGTCGTCGTGGGGGTGGTAGTCGGGGTAGTAGTGGTCGTTGTCGGGGTTGTGGTAGGAGTGGTAGTTGTCGTCGTGGGGGTGGAAGTCGGGGTAGTAGTGGTCGTTGTCGGGGTTGTGGTAGGAGTGGTAGTTGTCGTCGTGGGGGTGGTAGTCGGGGTAGTAGTGGTCGTTGTCGGGGTTGTGGTAGGAGTGGTAGTTGTCGTCGTTGGGGTGGTAGTCGGGGTAGTAGTGGTCGTTGTTGGGGTTGTGGTAGGAGTGGTAGTTGTCGTCGTGGGGGTGGTAGTCGGCGTAGTAGTTGTTGTTGTTGGGGTTGTGGTAGGAGTGGTAGTTGTTGTCGTAGGAGTGGTAGTTAGGATAGTAGTTGTAGTTGTTGGCGTTGTGGTAGGAGTGGTAGTTGTTGTCGTGGGCGTGGTAGTTGTCAGTCCATGTGTACGTCCACTTTTGACGTTTGCTGTTTTTTTGGGTTATTGTCGTAGTCGTGGTGTTGTGTAAGGAAACAAAGGGTAAATTTCAAGTAGAGAATGTAATTACAGGGAATTACCAATGCATAAAAATGCAGTCTTTTATCTCGAAACAGTTTTGGGTAAAGCAAAGAGGTTACCTGGAGGCATAGATTATTACAACTGACAGAATGCCTGAATAGTTAAATAGTTAATTAATTTAATAGTGAATTTTTGCAGGGATGACTTGAAATTATTTAATTATGATTTTGGTAGAGAAAACAATTTGCTTGAGACATAGTTGATGACAACTGACAGTTCAAATGTCTGAATGGTTAAATAGTGGAATAGTTAAAATAGTTAAAATATTGTATAGTGAATCATTGTAGCAAGGACTTTTATTTTGAAACAATTGTCAGTAGATGAAACAAAGGAACAGCATATGTAGTTTAGAAAGCTAGATTGTATGCTTAAAGCCTGTGACCATTCCATTGCTGCAGCTGTTTTGAACCATTGACTGAATATAAGACAGTGTCTCAAAAACTTGCTATCTTACCAGACGTATCTGAGCCTTCATCTTCTTGGATTTCCCGTCTTGCTCGGTTCAGTAGCGCCCCTCCTAAACCTTCAGTCTCCCTTTTGACAAATAATAACTTTGGAGGGGAGGGAAGTTCACTCTTCCGACCAGAATTGCTAACCAGTAAGTATTTGGTGTCTTCTTCGAGCAAGCCATTGTCCGTATGGCCAGTGGGGCTTGAGCCCAGATGGACATGAGATTCTTCTCTCCTCGGCAGACGGTGTGACCTTTCTACATCACTGTAGAACTCAAGGTTATCAGACTGCCTTGACAAACCCTTGGTGGGAATGAACAGGAGCACAGTAAGAATACCTACACAGAAGAGAGAGGGAGAAGGAACAGTTAGTGAGCTTTTTTTTTGGGGGGGGGGGATATTTTCATTCCAAAGGTTTGTAAATATTGAAATCAAATAATAATATATATTTTTTTTTTTAATCAGTCAATCGTTTTGATGTCGGATCAGCTTCACTCCAACAGTTCACAGAATTTGGAAAACCCCAAATAATAAACACAACTAGTGAACAAATGTGAATCCAAAAGGGAGGTTGGAACAGAAATCCACAAATGAAAGGCACAAAGAACAATATCGATGGTGAAATGGCAATCCTAACTCAAGTGCATTTGAAGACCTCGTCTTCAATCATGCATGTGTCCAAACAAATCATTTTTCGATGAGGTGCGTTTGGGTATGTGTACTGTCTATTACAGTGGAAGTAAAACATCCTAACACAATCAATTCATTAATTAATCAGTCAGCCATTCAACTGCCAGACAAAAAAAATCACTGAACATGTAGGTAACACTGTTCACAGAAATCATACAGAAGGGTAGTGTTCACTGACATTTGTTGGGCCCTGGGAGCAAGTTAGTGTAAATAAATAAATAATTAAAAAAAAAAAAAAACAGAAAATCACTAACCTGTGGACAGCACATACATGGACATACCTTTAATTTGTCTGAAACAAGAAAAAGATGGTTATTATATTCTATAATATTACATTGTATTATATTATTGACGCATGGTCCAATTATAAAAGACATACACAAACATGTGTGTATGCACATACTACACAAAAAGATAAAAACATATACAGTTGTTTGTTTCAGTATCTCCAGAACACAGAGGAGTACTATGTCCCATTTTGCATGGGGTCAGTCAAAGACAATATGAATGTATTTCTGCACTCAGGTAACCTACATATACATTTATATATAAGGTTCCTGAGAAAGGCCTAAAACTTGGAACACCTGAAGAAACAAACATAAAGCTAGCACTGTACACTTTTCATCTTGGGTACTTAAGCATAATTCTAAGAACATTATTATATACCACCTTGAGCTTATTAATCTTTGCTTTACTATAGTTACAGCATAGGTGAGCTGCATAAAGAGCAGTACAATATGATCTAAAAGGAGCTACTTTTACTTCCTTTGTGCACGTGAAACTTTTGTGCAAGCATATTTCCTGGAGCATAATTAATTAATCACAAATAAGTTATTAATAAAAAAGTATAAGTAGAAGAAGTAGAACTATGGAGTGGAATTATAGAATAGTTATGAATAATTGTGGAATTATTCACCCACCGTATGAATGAAATGTTTAAAAAGCATCTTTACACATTTTTCTTTGAACATCATATACTGATCTTAAACAGGGCACATGTCACTCCACTCTTCAACAACCTGCACTGGTTGCTGGTAGCTGTCAGAATTCAACACAAGGCTTTGACGCTAGCCTACAAAGTCATATCAGGTTCCGCCTCCAGCTATCTCAATGTTTTACTAAAGGCTCACGTCCAGTCCAGAGCATTACGATCCGCTAATACAAACCATATGACCATACCCTCACCTCTCACAAAGCGAGGTCACACAAAGTTTTCTCTGTTGTTGTCCCTCAATGGTGGAACAACCTACCAGTTGCTACAAGAACAGTACCATTCCTTTCCACCTTTAAAAAGCTTGTAAAGACCCTTGTCTTCCGAGACTGCTTACCTTCCTAATAAAACTAACAATTACTAAACCAACTCTCTCTTATTCTGCCCACATGTAAGAAGTATGTGTGTCTGTAGTGTCCCTGCTCTGGGAAACTTACGTAGGCACATGCATCTCCTTGTATGTTTAAAGGTAGTCTGCTTACTCTGTGTTCCCCTAACATGTCCGCTTTTTGTAAGTCGCTTTAGATAAAAGCATCTGCTAGGTGTAATGTAATGTAATGTCATGTAAGCAGTAATGTGAAATGTTATGTTAATGTGGACCGCAGTGATTCTAGGATCTGACCTTTAGGCGTGCTTGGCCCCAGTGCTGACAGTGATTCTCCATATTAAGTATGATGTTATTTTTTAGAATCTGCAAATATTTTCAAACTAAATTTGGTCAAACAAGGATTTATTTATTGTCTACCCCTCCATAAGCATTGAAATACAGCACCTGTCATTTCACCACGTAGGATCAGCATGTTTCTAAAACTTAGGGTGCACCTATAATGTAATGGTCAAAAGTGAAACAGACTTCTCTCCTATTACCTGTGGTAATAGGCATATAAACTGAGAAGGATCCACTACTGCACCTGCATTTGTTTCATTTTAATTCTACTAGCCATACATAAAGATCTAAGTAGGAAAAAAAGTAAATTAGAGGAGGATCAAAATGTGTGCTAAGAATCATATATTTTACTTGAGCACACCTAAAAAGAATCCAAAATCGCCATTGATGTGAACTATGATTCTGTATGCCCCTCTAAATGTCAAGTAATAGCTTACCTGTAAAGTGTTTCCAATACTGTATATATGTGACCATGTGTCACTGCTCTCTTTTCAAGTCTAAGAGAGAAGGGCAATCTTTGTGATATCTAATACTTTGGCAAACAATCCTGCTACCCCGTATTACCTGTTCAGCAGTTGTTTTAATTGCTGGGGAGGTCCCACTCATATGATGTCTCTTAATTGTTCAAGCTATTGTAAGTAGAAAGGTCCTTTGATGCTCTTAGCTATTTCATATTATTTCACAATAGTGTCACTGAAACATCTCTGACACGATATGACTGTCATTAATGAAACCACTCGGACAAGATATGACTGTCATTAATGCAGAATGTTCTTTGGATCTCATCCAACCATGAGAAGAGAACTAGAAGAGATATCAGCACATTACCATACCACACATGTGCAGAGTGTGGGAACATTGCTGCATGACTTGTAGAGCGAAAAAGAGTGAACATGTCCACAAAAAAAAAAACTCATACAAAACAAAAAACCGATGTAAATCTTATCAACCTTATCATTCAGGGTTACATAATAGCATATCAACAGCCTTACCTTTGTGAAATCACACAATTCATGTCATGAAGGTAATTAATGACTTTTGTCACTGCAATTAAGGGCATACTATACACGCATTTGTAGCATATGGACACAAGATGCAATGCACTCGAAAAATAGAAGTTCATTTATGCTTACATGCTATATTATATGTTTTTTTCTGTATGGTAGAGCAAATCCAAAATCCACATTCACTAAATAGCCAACAGTATTGAAATTGTGATCAAAGCAATACACATACTGAAGAAGCATGCAAGAAGCATCAACAGCTCAGTTCTTACATGAACAAAAGAGTAGAACTTTAGAATCTTTGGTTGTCATTGATAAAAGGCTTCCCAGCATACTAACCCTTCCACTGTATGTTGGCAAGGTTATTCTATGTTGTGATATCAAATTTAAAAAAAAGCTGTCATTGTAGAATAAGCAAATCCTTTAACAGTCTTTAAATGCTTTTAATCACTCTCTAAATGCCTTTTGTGATATTGTTTATCAGTTTTGGTAGTATTGGATTTTTGATCAGTCATGGTGGCATGCACATATTTTTTCTGAGAGAAATGATTAAAAACACATTAGGTTACAGATGAGCTTGGATGGTTTTTGTAAAGATGTTTTACTCCACTGCACCCTTTCTGTGTGTATTTTGCAACGATTGTACTCCTAATTACTGTTATTTAAGTGGATAGCGTGTTAACAGAGTCTCTCCACTGCACAGTGACTGTCACTGGCCTGGAACATCCAGCAGTGTGGTATAAAAAATATTAGATAATTCAGAATTATTAGCATATTTAAGTTCAGATTCAAATACAATTTCTTACATTTCAACTGCTGTTCTCATGCAGCATTTGAGTGTGTTTGTGCTCCAATGTTGTTTCTGCTATAATAAATAGGTGATGGCTGACGCATTGACCTAGCCCCCCTGAGCCCATAGCAATGTGGCCGAGCAACTTAGTCACTGTGAATGGGGCTATGCTGGGCTTACGGGTCTAACTCTGTCTGGGCTCGAGGGGCTAGGTCAATGCATCAGCCAAGGGCCACCACCTACAGTACAGGTTCAAGTTCCAGTTACTGTACGTAGGGATGAAGTCAGATGTCAGGTGTGGTGAGACAATAATGGAGAAACTCTGACTTAAAAAGAAAAGATCAGTGGAAGCCCCTAGGTTAATAAAGGTTAAACATATAACTAAACATATTTGAGTCATGGATGAATATATGTGCAGAATATGCCCTGCACTTCCTATATGGTATAATTATACTGCATAAATACATTTAGTACTAAAAAGATGAATACAGTAAACTGTATGAACATTTGTAGATTTTTTTTTCAATGAACATCTTGTATTGTTTTAGCCAGATAGAAAGTCACGATATGCCTTTTATTTCTTTTCAAAGTTAGCTTTCCCTCCCTTTTGACTCACAATTAGTTAATTTTTGTTTAGAAAAAAAAGAAAAGTCAGAAAAAAATGAAACAGCTGGATAATTGGCACGTAAAGTTCACATGGTCTTGCGACAGTCTTTCAGTCTGAATGTGAGACACCCAAGCTAAAGCATGTGTGGTGATGCCCATCATTATAGATCAGTGCCAGCTCGTGGTTCAAATATGAAGATGGAATGTAAAACACAACATATGTCAACACATTAGCATGACCTTTCACCTTGTACAACGATTATATTACCTCAGATTGAAAGGCATATATCCATATTTTCACAATAGATATAGTGCATGTTTTCACATTTCTTTTACTTATAATTAACTGTTTATTAAACCCTGCAGTGTTTTGCATTTGTTACATATATATCTTACTCTTGCTATGTTTTCACATAAACTTCGCAGAATATTACACTTTTCACAGTAAATTTACATGATGTTAAGATATTTGGAAGGCATCTGAATGAATCTTTCTGTGTAATGTAATTGTAAGCTGTTTACATTTCCTTCATGTACCTTTCAATGTCAATTGTCTGTTTAAAACTATTTATTAACAAATAATGATAACCATTCTTCACATTTGGTCCTAAAGATTCCACACAGTTCAGTTTATATGGTTTCAAGGCAGGGATTTTTGAACAGGCAGAGGGATGAACTCTGGGTCCTCTCCCAGGACTGTGTCCTCTGCGGGAAATTCAACCCGCGCTGCGAAACCGGGTACAGAACCAGGATCCAGCAGAAGCCGAGAGCTTTCCAAGTCATTGTAGAACTCAATGTTGTCCACATGGTTGGCAAAACCTTTCGGGGCTGGGAGGCCGAAGGACAAAGCAAAAATGCCTGTGGAAGAGAGTGAGAGTGAGAGAGAGAGTGAGAGAGAGAGATTTAATCAGCGAGATTTAATCATCTATCAGTGAAATTTAGCCAAAACCTAAGCCTAAAAGCGGTTTCGGACATGTTCTGAAGTAATAATAAACAAAATCAGGCTACCATTTCATAGACACCGAAGGCTGAATTAGTATAGCTTAGACTGAACTAAACCTGTTTGTCTGCATGCCCACTATTGGCTTTATGTCATTTATTTCCTCTCTTGCTCACACACATCAACAGTAATTTAGAAGCCACCATCCAATACTGCATATGCCAAATCACCTGGGATTCAAATGGCAATGTGGTAAAAAAAAATGTCATAATAAATTATTGTGGTTCTGTTTTATTTACTTATCTACTACAAATCATTCCTCAGCTGTCATCATTTATTATGTCCAGTGACTTGCTCATGTGGGGCAATGTCTTGTTATTGTCTTGGGCAATACTACACTATTCTTATAGTGGTAAGAGGTAATTATCAGGTATAGAGGTAATTATCAGGACAGGTCTCAATCAGGTTGGTTGCCATAACAGTAATGTAATAATAATAACATTAATCATAGTTAGTTACAGGTTAGTTTCAGTCTAATCCAACCCAACCCAAATTTCCCTGCAAGATTTTACATGTTTTCTACATGACCAAATCATTATGCTTCCCACCACCATAACAAAGTGAACACTTCAACCTGTAAGGTAAAGAAAGGACTGGAGAAATCAGTGATTTTTAAATGCAGAGGGGGTAGGTACAGGTAGGTAGCAAACATTTACTGCTAGAACGTGTCATGACATGAAAGTCTTTTTTATGAATGGTAAAAGACACAAGATATGTTTGCTGTCAGTGTCACTTGCACGTCCATACAGATAGAAATGAAAATAATGTTCCCCTATGACAATGTACATTAATAGAAAAAGGTAAAGGTTGTTTTTACATTAGTTATTTTTTACAGTTGTGACAAAGTAACACAACGTTGACAGGGCAGTGCACTGACCTGAGATCAGAATGAAGTGGAACATGTCTGCAGGTCAAGATATCCTCACAGATGGATTGCATGCAAAAGGCTCAGGATCACTGAAACAACACATTGCAAGATGGATCCATCAGGGTTTGGCGACGTTAAGACCGGCATGCCCAGTAGACAAAACCTCATTTAAGACACAATGTGAGTCTGTTGTCCACATTGAAAACATCTGGGGGGTATTTCAGAAAGAAGATTTAGTCACGTATCTGGGTATGTTAACTCAGTGCAAGTGGTAAACTTTCTAATAGAATAGCCATGTGGCTTTGTTTTGATAGGAGCATGAACATCTAGGACCCTTCTATTAGGAGATTTACAACAGACTGTGAGTTAACTTACCTGGGTTAGTCACTAAACCGCCTTTTTGGAATACCCCCCTGATCAAGTTAACCACCCCTAGAAATCTCCCATGTACTCCCCTGCTACCTTAACTATGCTTCAGAATTCCAAAATTCAACCGTGCGTGACATGATGTGAAGATCAAAGTATATTTTTATGGAAAAGGAAATGGGAAGAAATCTCATCAAAAATACTTACAAGATTATAGGGAGGTATGGTGAAATACAGAATGTGAATTCTGTTTTTTTCTGATGTATGTGTGTAAGAGCAGTGGCGGTTCTATACTGTTTTACCCTAAAACCGCTACTGTGTAAGAGAGGCTTTGAGTTGTGCACTTTGTCTTTGCATGGAAACAGGTTCAGTTCAATGAAAAGAATGCTGTGACTCAGCCACAATAATCCCCTAATCACTCTGTGTGGACTGTGTTTCTGCTCACTGACGTTGCGCTTTTGCCAAAAGGCTTACATTCCTAGTTGTGCTGACTGTAAGTCTGGCACACACAGGCTACCACATTACTGATAACCATATAAGTAAGTGGGTACGGGCAAGGGTACCTCTAATGACTTTAAGGTGCAACATTATCACTGCAAATAGTATGGGTTACACTTTATTTGAAGGTGTCTACATACGAGTGACAGGAGCCCTTGAAAAACATGACATAAGACATATCATGAACAATAATGAAACTTCATTCATGTTTATGATTGTTGAGTTTCCACAGGATACATGCCACACCGTCTGCACTCTCCCTAAATCCCCTATTACTTACCGTTGGTCATTTGTGTTTTCTTGTATTCATTGTGTTTTGATTTTCCCTGCAAGGTAGGCAGTACTTTGTTTAGCGTTTTCCCCGCGAGGCGGGTAGTTATATGTTTTGTCTCTGCCCCTGTAAAAACAAAAGTATTTTCGTTTGCAATTGGGTTCCGTACCGTCTTGTTTATTTGGGCTGGAAGCCCAAACATACCTGAGTCAAGACAGGTATAGGGATGTCACAGTCTACATAACTGATAGTGGAACTGAGGACAAATGGTGATCAAGCAGAGATACGACCAGTGTTGGAGGCTCTGTACCTAAAGCATTACATTACATTACATTGCATTTAGTTGCCGCTCTTATCCAGAGTGGCTTACTGTAAATTTAGGTACAGGGACAGTCCCCCTGGAGCAGTGTGGGGGTGCTTTGCTCTAGGGTAAGTAGAAGTGGACTTCTGCTGTAGCCTGGTAAACCAGCCCCTCCTACTTCATTTCATTTTGTACAGAGGGTCTGGCTGAGGTTCGATTGACATGGTTGTCTCAGGCAGAATCTTGCCTAACCAATCAGTAAACAGAGTAACTTTGAGTGCTACATTTGAATTGTAGTGCGTAGGCAGGCTTATAGCCAGGCTAATCACATACGTCATGACCAGACATTAGTGATTAGGTAAAGGCAGATCCAATCGTTTTAAATTTCAGCAGAATTTACACCTCAAGGAAGAAAACATTTCCTAATACAGCACAACCAGACCCTCTGTACAAAATGAAATAAAGCACGAGGAGCTGGTTTACCAGGCTACATCTGCTGGGGGTGTGGATGCAACCCTCTCCTTCCACAAACACATTTAAAAGAGACAACAAAACTGAAACATCTGTGGCTTGGCACCCACACACGTTTCCGCCATCAGCCTGGATGGTCCTGTACACCCTGTTCAACTCTGACGGTGATGTGCACGTGGCAACCTTTTGAGCAATGTTTCAGCAGCAGGGACAACAATGTGACAGGTTTAAGTTCATATAACTTTTATCTTTCATGTAAAGAGCAATGTCTGTAATCTGATTTCTGATTACTACTTCTAGTGCTATTACCACTACTACTGATACTACTATTTTTATAATTATAATAATAATAATAATAATAATAATAATAATAAATGTTAACACTAACAAGGCTAACCAAAACACAACAAAAGTTGTATCTGTTTCCATACTATTGCTTTGGGTATGGTGTCTTAGCTTTACTATACTGAACTTAGTATAGTAGTACCTGCAGAAAATGACAGGGCGTAACCATGCCCACGGATAAAATAGAAAAACCTTCTCATGAAAGGGCCATAAACACAGGTTTTAACACCATAAAATTAATACATCTATGGCACGGCACTCACACCCATTTCTGCCATCACCCTGAATGATCCTGTACACCCTGTTCAACTCTGACAGCGATGTGAACATGTCTGTAATCTGGAACTGGCAAGGTGTAACCATGCCCAAGGACAAATTCAAAAATAGAAAAAACTTCTCACGAAAGTACCATAACCACAGGCTTTAACTCATAGTCATGGAATTTAGACACTCTGGTTTACCAGGCTACATCTGCTGGAGATGTGGATGCAACCCTCTCATTCCACAAACACATTTCAAAGAGACCACAAAATTGAAACATCTATGGCTTGGCACTCACACACATTTCTGCCATCAGCCTGGATGATCCTGTACACCCTGTTCAACTCTGACGGTGATGTGCACATGGCAATGTTTTGCGCGATATTTCAGTACCAGGAACAACAATGTGACAGGTTTAAATTCATATCATCTGTATTTTTCATGTAAAGGGACGATGTCTGTAATCTAATCTCTGATTACTACTCTATTTTTCATGTAAACTGGGACAATGTCTGTAATCTGATCTTCATTGTAACTGAATTCTCTTGACGGTTGACTCACGTTGCCACGACTGTGCCAAGGTGCCTGATGATTAATGTTTCCTCAGGAATATTCAGTATGCAAATACAGTATGTCACAAAAGTGAGTACACCCCTAACATTTTTGTACTTTTTTATTATATCTTTCCATGGGAGAAGTCTAAAGATATAACACTTTTACAATGTAAAGTAGGCAGTGTTCAGCTTACACCTACTTTACATTGTATCAAAGTGTTATATCTTCAGACTTCTGACATGTCATATAACACTTTTATGTAAATGTGAGCAAGGGCATTCAGTCTATTGTGGCAACGCTTCGGAATATCGAGAAATTAAAGTCAGAGCAAGAAGAATGTGTAAGGGGTGTCATTTGTGGAAGAGACGATTCAAGTATCTGTGCTGGTTCTGAATTAAAAAAACAAAAACAGGTACATCACAAATTTACAACAATTTTAGTGATGTGGTTGCCTCAAAATTTTGCTACTAATAGAAAAATGAATAAACTTAAGTGTATTCTATTCTAGGCTCTAAACATGACATTAGGATAAATCAGAATCAAAAGTTTAAGAAACAGAAATTTAAAAAAATAATGTCTCACAATTAACCAATGTAAAATACTGTAGATGCAGTATTTTCAATGTATGTTCAAAATGTAGTATACATGTTTTGTTTTACACTACACATGTACAATGTACGTCTTGGAGAGGTCACACACAGGTCATGGCCAAATGCCCAATCCTGCAACAGTAAAGACAGTCAAATATATTTAATCAGTCACTTCCACTCCAAAACATCATGGTTCTTTTTTCCTCGCTCATGCCACAAGCCTTTGAAGCTTCAAGAAAGTGGCTTAAATTAGACACTAATACTACTTCTACTATTATTACCACTACTACTATTAATAGTACTACTACTGCTGCTGCTAATAATAATAATAATAATAATAATAATAATAATAATACATGTTGACACGACACAGTGTGTCTCCCAAGAGACTGTTTTTGTCTGGTCTTTGGTGCCCCCTATTGTCCTTGACCTTGCCAAGTGACAGCACCTGTGTGAACAGGCAGTCATGGTGCTTTGTCAACCAACCACTATATCTGATGCTTGAATACCAGCTATATAAATACTGACTGCACTTGTTTTGTTTTGTTTCTGTTAGCTCTATCCGTAAAAACTTAGTTTAATTGTATTTAATTCAATGTAATTATTTACATTTAATTTAAATTCAGTCACTGTATTGTGACTTGTTGGCTTCTTACTGTTCCAGTTTCTTCCACTAACCACAGGTCTGTCTAATGCTGCTTGAACCACTTTACAGATCGGTTATGTCATGATAATATATTAAAATTGATTAGTAACATTATTTCTATAATTGCAGGGACCCATAAAATTACAATGTAATTACCAACTTGTTTCCAAGCAATAGAATGGCAATTTAAATGCAATGACTTGTGCTAGTATGGTAGTAAAATAAAAATATGACTGTTGGGATTGTGTTTAAATTCATAATCTGGCCCTGAGCAGGCCACTGGCAGAAGGAATCAATGGCTGAATACAGTTTTTGTTGTTGTTATTTTAAAGGCTGTTGTTCTATGAATCTATTTCAGTACCTAAATGAATATGTTGTACTCTAGACTAAAAATACGTCTCAATGTCTTTTTTTTTAATCAAATTTCACTATGCTCATGTAACGGGGGTCAGGCAGTCAGGGAAACACACGGGCACTGCAGTTCACAAACCTTTATTTTCTTTACAAAACATTAAAAAAAAACCATCCGTCAGGCTCCGGTGTACTACTTAACATGCAGCATCCGATTGAAATGCACAGATTTCTCTCATAACAAAATAATAACAGTAATATTCTTTAAAAAAAAAAAAACCTTGATCAATCTAATCTCAATTCTCATGAGGAATGAACGGTGACTTTAAGTCTAAACTTATTAATTTACAGTGCATACACTATATACATTCACTTGGACTGGAGCAGCATACCTTTACAAAACATGACACAAAAACCAGCCGTCATGCTCCGGTGTACTTAACATGCAGCATCTGCGCAAACATAATCAAAGCAATGCACCAAGTTACACAGGCTAAATACATGCATATCAATATCTTTCACAGCGCTAGCAGGCTAGACAGAATAGAATGTTCACAGGCGTGGAGTGTCTGCTAATTACAATTAGAACACTCGTGAACATTTGCGATCTTATCGCACACAAAGATCAATAAACAAAGTAAATGCACACATACAAGGCATGTCAGACTGACTTTACATTCAATGCATGTTAAACTAAGTTATATCTTCCGTGTACCTTAACCTAAACTATGCACAGAAAGAATATGAACTTGCTAGCGGAGTTTTGCACTAACCGCGTTAATATCCGTCTGCAGAAACTTCGTGGTAAAATCAAAACTAATAATAAACTTTCTGTCTGCGTCGCAAAGTTCACTCATACATTCACAATGCATGCAAAATAACATTACACAGGTCATATATCGAAGTTACCAAACTAAAATCGTGTTTTACCATAACAAATTAGAATAAAATGTGCCTGTACAGTGAACCTACCCGATTGAAATGCACAGATTTCTCTGATCAGGTAGGGAAAGCGCATACACACGTACAGCAGACCTGCAGTACACCTCAGCTCCAACAAAGGCTCCAAATCCCAAAATACCTTAAGTTGCTCATATACTGGCGAAAATCACTATAAAGGTACAATACATTTCTAACTCTGTTACACTCAGAAATGTATTCTTCATGTTTATCTTGAAGGATACCATAGAATGGTGTTTCCCCTCAAAACTCAGTAGGGCTGGCTGACTGTGTTAAAGCAGTATATTCCAAAGCAAAAATTTAGCCAACAGCCTACATAGTACAATACATCCAGCCTGGGATGGTATCTCTCATCATTTATTCATGTTGAGTCTGGAGTGTTTACCCTGATGAAGTAAGTTTTTCTGTTCATGAACACTTACAACCACAAGATGTCCCTGGTGCACTAGTCTGTGATGATGGCGATTCTAACATCTGCCTCACATCAGTTTAAGTGGCTACTTGTGAGCTACTACCTACTTGTGAGTGAAACCAAAATTATGGTCCCAAGCGCTATGTCAACTAAGTGCTTCAACAAGTGATGGTGTGTGTGTGTGTGTGTGTGTGTGTGTGTGTGTGTGTGTGTGTGTGTGTGAAGGAGAGCCAGGAAGAGAGACTTTATTCAGAGTCTGCCCGCTGAAATTTAACAGATGCTTTGTTGTGATTCAGTTTAACTTAGTTTTAATGTTTATTGATTTACCATCTCAATAAAACCCACCCTCTTACCCAAACCTTAACAACACAGTTTTAACAGATGGTTTATTAAAAGCTTTAGCATCTGTAGATACCCTATAGTATATGAAAGTGATACCCATTTGTCATTGTGATCAGCACACCACAGCACACACCATCACACATGTGAGCAGGGCAGCAGGCCGACAGGCACCCCAGGGAGCAGTGTGTGTGGATGGTACCGTCCTCAGGGCACCTCAGTCACAGGACAGGGTGGAGGAGAGCACTGGTTTTTCACTCCCTCCAGCCTCCACCCACCTGTCAGTGTTGGGAATTGAAAGTGTGACCTTTAACCGCTAGGCCATGACTGCACCAACATTTGCCCTGTGAAGTGTGTATTTGGCCCTGCTTAACACTATGAGGATTTGTGACCTTATGGGCCCAGCCATCTGTGTGTACGACTTCCTGAAATTTGAAGCGGTGTCGGAAAACCACTGATGCATCCTGAACAAACTGCTGACTGGTGCGAGTCGCTTACCCAATGGCACCGGCCTCACACAGACAAAAGAACAGGTCCTTTTGCCGGGAAACCAGTGAGGGAGGCATCAGTCATGTCACCCTACTCCCTATTGTTTTTTCTTTTGTTGTTTTTTTTTTTGCGTTGCATTCAGCCATGTCTCTGACTGACACTGGATGTCCTGACGCACTATCCACTGATGCAACCCTGGGTGACACTGGCTGCAAGTATATGCACATCATCAGCAAGGGGTTCATAGGAACGATGTACAAATTAATAGGGTTTTCTTAGACAGCACGTCATCTTGGCGAATAAGTTTCAGTAAAATCCCACATCGCCAAGTGACATTGCAGAATGATAGTGGTGTGCTTGGATTCACCAAAGCACAGGAAATGAATAAACTACTGAGTCTAAAGCTAACATAAAAAGTAACATTGCCCTCTTCGTCATTCCAAAGTGACATTGCATTTACTCTTGAAACCACAGGCCTCAAGTGGAATTAAACAAGTGGAATTAAAAACATCCACAAAACACACATGCTAACCTGTGCCACTGATGTCCAAGATGGCAAATGATACATTTTTCACTCATCACTGCTCTTGCCAGATTGGCGATGATCTGTGCATCTATGGGGAATGTAGCATTGGTTGTGATATAATTGAGTGTGATAATTTTACAGCATGTATGCAGTTTGTTGGTTACCTGAACGCTGTTGGTGTGAGGCTGATGAAGTTGGGTTGGAAGTCTTCAATGAAAAATGGCTCTAGTTGCACAGTTAAAAAATAATAATAATAAAAAGACAGAGAGGTCAGACAACAACAAACAATAACATCAACAACAAAAGTAACATGACAAGGTCAGTAATGTTAAAAACAGGCAAAACTTGTGATATAGTGTAGCACCATTACCTCTCTTTTGATGAGTGATGACTGATCTGATCTGATGACTGATCTCTTTTGGAAGGCAGCAGAGGAGGAAACCAAACCATCAGAGGTAAATTTGTCTTAGATGTTAGATAGATAGATGGACCACATTAAAAACAGGAACAATCCTACTGGGGGGACTTGGTGCGGCTAAGTGCATTGCTCAGGGCTGAAATGTTGGCAGCCCCTGCCACTGATCTCACAACTTTTTGATGTCCCCATCAAACCCCATCATGCTAAACAATTTTAAAATTACACGTCAAGTAATATTTCACTTTGTCGTGTATCAGTGAATACCTACAATAACTTAATGGCAAGTCTATTTGACTGACTCTCATTTATATCCATGACCAGGCAAAGAAAATACCAGCACTGTTTTTTGACAACATGCTGGTAATTCCTTTTCATAGACATTCTCTAAATGATTCTAAATTATTCTCTAAAATAAATGGTTAGTAAAGTTAGGCAGTGCCTGTTTTTAAAGCTCCTTTAGCATAGATTACACTGACACGGGTTGTTCGTTTGAAGTGAAAGCAGGTACAGTAGGCTTCCATATCACCTTTGGATTTAAAGCTCAGCAGGGCCCTCTGCTGGTAAAAGTTGAAACAACTGCTGTGTGCATAATGCTACACATTTCTACATTGTCTTGTTGACCACTGTTGTCTTTACTTAACTGCATATTATGTTTTTTACGCATTTGAATTTCACTCACCACATTATACGGTCTTTAAAGCCATACTGTGTAATTGTGTTAATGGGATCTCCATCAACAAAATTAAGGTTTATTAGTTAACTTTGGGTTTGTGATGCATACAGCTGGCTGGCTCAGTGATTGGTGATGACTGTCATGTGCTTGTAGGTTCCAACAGGTGACAAAACCAGGAAAATACAGCCCCAGATATAAATCCGCTGCAGTAGAAGGAAATGCATGTTTAAAAAGGGCTAGGGCTAGGGAATGTTATTCAGTTGTACACTGTAAAACCGGATAAGTCAATGCAACTCAAAACTTTTGATGTAACTGATTACGTCAATAGTTTTGGTACATTAACTATATATTTTAATTAAAGTTAACTTTAAAAGTTTAAATACATGAACTTGTACTTAAACTTTTAAAGTTAACTTTAATTAAAATACATAGTTAATGTACTCAAAAGTTTTGAGTTGTATTGACAATTCGGTTTTACAGTGTAATACACAGATTCACCGCTTGATGGGAGAAAGCAGCCATGTGTGTGTGTGTGTGTGTGTGTGTGTGTGTGTGTGTGTGTGTGTGTGTGTGTGTGTGTGTGTGTGTGTGTGTGTGTGTGTGTGTGTGTGCGTGCAATAACATTTTGGACATATCCGGTGTACACAGCAGAGCCAAAGAGCCAGTTGGAATAGCAGTCAGAGCATATCCTCAACCCTAGTGATGGCATTCACAAGATCCACAGCAAAAAAGCAAGATCCTTAGCTGAAAATTTATTTCCTTTTTCCTTTTTTTTTTGGCTGAAACCTTCTCACAGTTTTAGACATGTGTGGAACTTTGTTCTGCCTTATACTTTTCCCTGTCCTTGTGCAGTGCCTAATTTCAGCTCAGACTGGTCAATGGAAAATACTGTAGCTTCATGTTTGTCAGCCCTTAAGCCCCCTCTACTGGTCTGGTGCCCCCAACCAGAGAAGATTTAGATGGAAATAAATTTAGGAATGAGTGGCAGAAAATTCAAACATATTTTTTTGCAACTGAGGAGTTAATTATTCATACTAAATTATGGAATTCAGCTCACAACCTTTTAAGCTTCTATTACGAATACCACTTTGCTGAACACATTCTTAAAATCTCTAAATTGCTGTGGCAAATATAGTTTGTGGCTCATATTCATGCTTGAATTGGCATTAGACAAAGAACTATTGTCTGACAAAGTGTTTCCTTTTACATAGTCATGGGATTGTAGTGTTGAGTGTATTGTGCTTAAAAATCCTTTCCACCATCCTCACCGCTCTCAGCATTAACCAGAAACCAGAAAACTGGTTTGTCATCAGTCAACTGACGTTTTCTCCGTGTTCTTTCCTACGATCATAAAACCTGTGCGACTGGTAACTAAACAAGAATCAGATGGGGACACAGACATACAGTAGGTATGTTTCAATTACTACAAATTGTCCTCCCAATAAGTCTAGAAGTTTCCCAATTTTTTTTAACAGAACAACAAGGGACAAAAAAAGTTTTTGCCTAGATTTGTGTAAAAGAGTAGCAAGACCACATTAGTTTGCATCAAGATGTCGCAAGTGTGACATTCAAACTTTTCTTGTTAACAAATAAATCCCAGCAAAGCTAGAACATAATAGTTTATTTCAAACCCTGATACATGGCAATAGCCCAGTGCATGTAAACAGTAGATATCATTAATGAGACCATACATATGGAATTTCTAAAGGCAATTTCATAAGCAGGATAAGAATATTTTTGTGCCCAAAATATTAAAACATGAACACCTCTGCAATCACACACTTGGTCCTTTCAAGTAAGTTAAATAATTCCAGAATGAATGAACAACAGCTAATAATGAATCCGGGAATACTTATTAGGTGCTTCCTTCAAATAAGCCACATTAAAATAATAAAACAGAGCACAAACATTTGCTAGTCTCCCACATTCTGAAACATTCATTCATGTTGGTATTAGAGTTAACTGATTTATCATTTTGATGTCAATTTAAGCTGAGAGAAGAATCGTTTCTTACAACATTTCTAAGAATATTCTAACTAAAAAGACAACAGTGACTCCAGTTTTAAGTGCATATGTGATCATAGACTGTCTTCATTCCTCAAATGAATGCTATGTCTCCGTTCTTTAAATGAACGTAGGCCTACTTGCTGGCAAGTGAAACAAGAAACATATGAGTTTCACAATTTCAAAAAAAAGATAAGCTCCAAGGTAGATTAGGTGTTCTTCTTTATTTCTGTGTCTTATGTAAAAATGGCTGGATAGAAGTGACAGGGCAAGATACCACCAGGTTAGGTGGTCAGCTACCTCTTGGGACTGACAGGGAGTTCTGTGTGGAGAAGGTCTCAGGGCCTACCAGGGCCGAACCACAGCAAGAGACAGGAGGGTGAGTCCACAAGCACTCAGGAGGTTGACTTTACTGCTGACCTCAGCAGCTGACACCGCTGTGTGTGTGTGTGTGTTTGTGTGTGTGTGTGTGTGTGTGTGTGTGTGTGTGTGTGTGTGTGTGTGTGTGTGAGAGAGAGAGAGAGAGAGAGAGAGAGAAAGAGAGAGAGAGAGAGAGAGAGAGATGCACAGAGACAAAAGGAAGAAAACATAGTAAGTACTTAAAACTGATTAATTTTGAAACTGAACAAAATGTATCAAAGCATATTTAAAAATGTACAGCAATTTTACAACTGATTTAATTAAAATCATTCATTTAGGCTACACAGCTGTAATTGTTTTGCTTATTGCTTTTCTTGCTTTTTTTTTGTTTACTGACTGATTGATCTGCCTACCGGAGCCATTGACTGAGATGATTGGAATAGACAAATTTCCACTCAGCGCTGCTCTGGTCAAGATGTTAACAATCTGTGTGTCATTGGGGAATGTGGCGTTGGTGGTCACAGTGATGTTGGTCGAGTGGACAATTGATCCATTGCTGGTAAAGGACAAAAAAAGTCAACAAAATCAAATTCTTCTCTCACATGATCGGGCATTAAGTTTCCAATGTAAATTGACAGACATGGCTAACAGAGAGAGAGAGGGAAATAGATAGAGAGATAAAGACAGAGAGAGCTATAACAATGTGTAGTTTATTAGTCACCTGAAACCGACTGATGTGAGACTGATGAAGTCTCCCGAGAAAGCTTCGAAAAAAAATGGTTCAAGCTAGATGGGTACAAAAAATGAGCTAATCAGACAAGAAACAAGTGCAAAATGGGGATATAAAATGAAGTCTGACTTCAGCCGAGACTCATGTGGTGTTGGCTGTACTACCTCGGATTTGATAAGTGCGGCTCTAGTACGGAAAGCGCTTGAGGAGGAATTCGAAAGATCGTCCGTAAATGTTTCATTGGTGCTGAAGGTGGGAATGCCGCCTGACTTAGGGGCACCTGGAAAATACACACACACACACACACACACACACACACACACACACACACACACACACACAGAGTGAGGGGGGTGGGGAGCATTTGTAAAGTGAAACAAATTTGTACTAAATTAGGTTATGAAATTTCCAGCATTCTTAGTATTCTTAAAAGAGCACTATTACATATAGCACAATCATGTTCTTACTTGTGACAACTATGGACGAAGTATCCACCTCTAAATTAAAGCCTTGAGGTGGGTTTTCCAGACCTTGAATTAAGGTCTGGACAACCTCAGTGGCCTGAGGAAGAGGTTCAGTTGAGGTTTCATCGAACTCGAGGTCCAAGTCTGTCTCTACCCTGTCTACTCGGCTTCTGTCTGCCCGCCTGTAAAGTTAGCAAAGCATTAGCTATAGCCTTGTGAGGTAACTTACCTTTTTATGGTAGTTTAACTTGATATGAACTTGAGCATGAGGTTGAGATTTACCTGAAGCTTTTCACAGTAGTTCTCCGAAACCGGTTTCCGAATCGAATGCGATAAACGATATCACACTGCATGACAGACACAGAAAGAGACACAGATTTAAGAGATCAAAAAAAATTAGTCCCATTATCATATGAACTATATTTGATTCTTGTATTTAAAATTACACTAATCTAACGTGCTAAGGCTAAGTGTTCTCCCAAACAATAGTATTTTAGAACTAGATGTACCGCATAGCGGTACATGGTATGACCGCCGCAGTGTATTGTGTATAAGTGTGGGAATCATAGGTATGGTGAGTTTGTGGTAGGTCAGTGTTGTGAGGTGAGAGTTTATGTGGAAATGATTTGCTGGAAGTGGGCATGGATGTGGGTTTTGAATGAATGACATTCTGTGTGTTTGTGTATATTTTGTGTAGTTCCCACCTCCTCGGTCCAAGATATTGGCAATGCAAAATCCCTATTTGTGCATTTAACTATATGACTAGGTGGCGCTATTTCTTCAAGTGAGTGTTTATGGGATGGGTTGATATGCCTCTTTAAGACTGGCTTACTAACACAAAATCATTGTCTTTGGCAAAATTTTGATAAGTTATTTAACAAAAACTGTTTTTGTACACCTAGGTTTGACCGGAAACATTGCACCCATGTGGTGAAATGTCACAAAATTTGGTGCACATGAAAAGAAAGCGGTTCAAAGTTGTCATGTCAACTTTGACCAAACATGAGCAATTAGAAGCCGAGATATGGACTTTTGGAGAATTTTAAGCTATGTTTTAAATTTTGATTGACATGTAACTTTGAAACAGTCCATCTCAAGATAAATCCTTTGATAACTTTTTGTGACCATTGTCTGTAGATGACATGTACGAAATTTGGTGAGATTCACATGAACGGCCTATGACGAGTTCGTTTGGTTTCGCTTTCACAATGTTAAAATTTCACGGAAATTCTTTTTGTTGGAAGTGGGCGTCGACCAGTGTTTTCAATGCGGGAGGTTCAATAGCTTCGCTAGCGGAGGTCATAATAAGGTTTGTAGTCAGAAAGGATTAAATCTCTCGTCCCAAAGGTATTCTTCCTAGGTGCACAAATATCTTGTGTTTTCTCTAACCTCCCTTTGAGTCAAAGAGTCTCTGACAGTAGGATCTCCAGATCTGGCAGTAGCACTTTAGCCATTAGCCCAAGTCATGAAATTGGATTTTGGCGGTAAAAGTGCCACTGCCAGATCCGGAGATTATGTGAATGGATTTAAAAATGGTAAAATTCAACAGTATAAGGTAGTGAAAAAAATGACAGTGCTTACCCCTCTTTCAATCACTACTGCTTGTGTCCGGAATGCATCACTTGTTGTGTCTAAGAGAGCTTCCTGAAAGACGATCGCAATGACAACCTGAAGGGCGACCACAGGAGCAGGACGGCCCGGTGGCCTAGTTGTAG
>CM059284.1:12146635-12274135 GCA_030347295.1 Setipinna tenuifilis
TTGCAAATATTCAGATAAACACAATTTACTTTGTACCCTTATGCACACATACTAAAACTATTTGCATTATTACCTATATTCCCTTTGGCTACTGACAGTAAAAATGCAAGCAGAATCCCCAGAGTTCAAAGTGTTGTGAAATGTAGCCAGAGAGTAAAGGTATGCTGTTTTTTTTTTTTTTTTTTATCTCAGAGCTGTTTTTAGCATCACTGACAAAGATGTCGCTCCTAGCTTCAAAAAGCAGGAAAAACATATTTGACCCAACCGTTTTTCTAAACCAGCTGACCCATATAAGTGCAAAAATAATTACAGGTAGACTGGCTTGCACCAATCACCTGTCTGGTCCTGGTCATGGTTAATGATGAACGTGCACTGTGCCACTTTTGGATATTCAATTGCGATGGGCTTGATCAGAGGCTCTGGGCTGATAAACACAATGGCCCTTCTTGATGATGGTGTGGGAGGAGGGCCTGCTGGTGATTTTGGGATAGCCGTATCCTCTTGGTTTCCGTCAGCGGTCGGACTGACTTCGTCCACTGCCGTAGCACTGACTGAAGAGCTGCTCACAATCAAGGATGATTCCGACATGGACGATGTAGGGGATTGTAAAGAGGAGTCATTTGCAGATGTGAAGCCCATGCCTTCTGTACTGCTGGGCAGAGGCTCTGTAGTCTGTAGAGGTTCAGTCTCTTGATATGGACTGTGAGTCCAAACCTGAGAGGTGTGGGCCGAACTGGTGGTATCTGTGTCTGCACTGTGATTCTCAGTAATACCTGTACTGCTCACCTGAGGTGATGGTGATGTAGCAAAGGCAGATTCACTGCTTAGTATAGGTGCTGTGGTTGTGATGTCTGGTGAAGGATTCAGTGTTCCTGCACTGGACAGCAGTGAGTTTGTAGGTGTCGAAAAGTCGCCCGTGACTCCTGGTGGGTCCCCTGATGTCCCCCCTTTTGAGGTAGACACATCATTTGGTGGCTTTGTGGGTCTTGAATTTAAAGTCACATGGTCACGGGGTGTTGCTGTACGTTCTGTGACACTGACATACTCTGAGGCATCCATGCTCCCTCTCGAACGTGTGGTGGAAACCTCTTGTGATGAGGGTATGACTGATGATGCGAATACCTCTGTGGGTTGTGTGACGGTGCTATTTTCAACATCAAACACATCAGTGGTTGTCTGGGAGTCTGGGAATGTTGTATTGTGATCAAGTGGGCTGATATTGTCCATCTGGGCTGTGGTTGGTTTTGTGGATGATTCGGAATTTGAAGAAGAAGAAGAAGATGATGATGATGATAATGTTGATGATGATGATGATGATGATGATGATGATGATGATGATGATGATGACGATGACAAGAGTGATAAAGGCAATGATGTCACTGTTGAAAGCACAATAGGTGAACTTACTGTAGCATGCAATTGAGTATGTTTGCTGACCTCACTGGGACTAAACGGAACCGATGAAGTGCTAAGTTGTTGAGGCGTACCAGTTAAATCATAACTCTCAGAGATGGCTGTAGTTTGGTCAACTGAGATAGCAGGTTTGGTTGAGACTGGTGTGGTTGATGTGTAGATTGCAGTTGATGTTTTAGGTGTCTTTCCTGACACACTTGATTGAGACATTGATGAGTAACTTGCTTCAGATGTTGTTAAAGGTAATGTTGAAAAAAGGGAAGCCACATCTGTGCGCCTTGATGACGATGATGATGATGATGATGATGATGATGGTGATGATGATGATGATGATGATGATGATGATGATGATGATGATGATGATGATGAAGTTGTTGATGATGATGATGATGATGATGATGATGATGATGTGTGTGCTGACACACTATTTGTTGGTTTTGCAGATGATTCAGAATTTGACATTAATGATGGTGATGAGGATGACGATGATGACAGTAATGTGGAATATGTTGCTGATGAACTCAAAGGTGAAGGGCTGGATGATGGCAAGACTGTTGGTTGTGAAACTATTGCAGGTGATGCCTGGGAGGCATTTGTTGAGGGTGTTGAAAAGGAAACCATGTCTGTGTACGATGATGATGGTGGAAGTGTTAATGATGATGGTGATTGTGATGGTGATGCTGGTATTGATGATGATGATGATGATGATGATGGTGATGATGTGTGTGCTGACACTGTACTTTTGATTGAATTTGCTGTATGAGGCCTCTTCGTGGAAGATGTTTTACTCAAAGGTGAAGGGCTGGATGATGGCAAGAGTGTTGGTTGTGATTTTGTTGCAGGTGATGACTTGGAGGCATTTATTGATAATGTTGCAGATCTGGATGTTGTCACCCTATCATCCGAAGGGCCAAGTGCTGTTGTTTTTATTTTTGTTGTTGCTGTTATTGTTGCAGTTATTGGGGATTTATCAGATAAAGACATGGGTGTGGTCACTGATGTTGTAGAGAGACCAGAGGGGACAGTTTTAGGGGGAGATGCAGCTGCTGTCACCTTTTTTGAGAGAGCAGAGGTTTTGTCATCTGGCAAAGATGTTGGTCGCAATGTGCCAGTAGATTTCAAGTTTTCAGTAAGAGAGTTTAGAAAGGAAGGTGAGGTGTTGCTATCTGACGTGTGTTTTGACATTGTCAAAGTAGTCAATTGTGTAGGGTTACCTGAGCTTATGTTCACTACAGAAGTCGAAGATACGGGAAGTGGTGATGTACTGTTATCTGAAGTATCAAAGGATGCTCCAGTTGCTGAAGGTGTAGTTGCAGTTGTAAGTTGAAGAAGAGTGTTTTTGTTAGTGTACCCTGGAGTTGTGGATGGCTGTGATGACCCCTGATCAGCCACTGAAAGTGCATCTGTTTCTGAGTTGGAGGTGGTAGCACGTTCTGGGGTTGGCATTGCTGACGGAGCCAATATTGTTGATTGTGTTGTAAAGGGTTTTGTTACCGATGATGCTGCAGCAGTGTCTGAGGTGATGAGGTTTGATCTAGTTGTTTCAGTTGTAACCACTACAGTCGTATTTGGTTGGGAAACTTTATTATTTTGTGTTGTTTGCTCTGATATTGGCATGACAGTCACAGTCTGATCGACAGCAGCTGATTGAGATGTATGTGGTGAAACGTCAACAGCACCAGAAAATATTGCTGTAGATGTTGTTACTGTGTCTTGTGATTGTGCCAAAGTATTTGTGTCAGTGTCATGTGATTCTGTTAGAGCCTTTGTTGGTTGTGATGTTTGTAAAGAAGTAGTGTACACAGTTGTGGACGATGACTCTGAATAACTGTTATCTGTTTTAGGTTGAAATAGTGTAGGTGTTGCTGTTAGTTCTACAAGTGAGTTATTTTGTTTGGCCACTGTTGAAGAGATAATGTGGGTAGGTGTTGACAGAGATGCAGATGGCTGTTTATCTGCAATTGAAGTGCTGTCTTCAACTGTAGAAATCATTTGCAATGAGGCATCAACAGTCACTGCAGATGAGTTGGACCAGTCATTGTTTGTAATGTCTGTGGAGGGGGCTGTAGTTTTCTCAGTTGGTTGTTTAACATCAACTGAAGTGATGACGTCTTCAGCTGTAGAAGTTGTCTGAAGTGAGGCATCAACAGCCACTGCAGATGAGTCTGTAAAATCTGTGGACGTATCCATAGTCTGAGCAGCTGGTTGTTTCACTACATCTGAAGTAATGTTTTGAGATGAAGACTCTGTTTGCAGTGAGGCATCAACAGTCACTCTAGATGAGTCGGCCCAATCACTGTTAGTAACGTGTGTAAAGGTGGCGGTAGTTTTGTCAGTGACAGATGGCTGTGGTGACTGTGAGTGTGTGCTGTCTCCATGTGCAGGGCTTCCAGTGATTGTCTGCTGTGTTCTGGGGAACGACTGGGATGTATAACTAGTCACTGAGGTGACAGCTACTGAGGAGGAGGAAGTAGTTGTAGCATGGGACTGAGTATGTTTGCTGACCTCACTGGAAGTGAATTTTATCGACGGAGCAGTTGTTTGTTCTAGTGAACGAGTTGAATAATGATGTCCGGAGATTGCTGTAGCAGGAAGGATCTCTGCTGTTTTGGTCACCAAAATGGCAGGTTTGGCTGAGTCAGTTGTGAACTCAGATGACAGTGTGGAAGCCTTTTTGGACTGAACTGTAGACACCGTAGAACTTGCTGGCAACAGTGGGTTGTTTGAAGCGATACCCCGTGTTGTGTCTGTCAATGCAGGTGGTGTAGAAGTACTCATTGCTGTCTGTGTTGTTGCCTCCGCTGGAGCGATAGCTTCACTGATAGTCAGTTCCACCATAGAGGTGGACACATTCTGGGAATTTGATGTGATTAGATGAGTTGTGTTGTGCTGTGATTTTACAGATGTAGTTAGTTGGGCAGGGTTATCCCTAGGAGTGGTTGAAGCCCCTGATGTAGGTTGCACTCCTGAGGTCAGTCTCAGCAGTGCAGTATTACTTGTAGACTGTAAACCTGTTGGCTCAGTGAGCATGTGCGCAGCTAAACTGTCTGAAGGAACAGACGCAGTTGTTCCAGCCGGAACATCAGTGATGTTGTTCAAGGCGGAAAGCGATGGGTTTGACGTCACTGCAGATGCACTTGCATGATTAGGCAGTGTTGATAATGACACCAAGTGGTGCTGAGACATTATCTGTGTCACAGTGTTTTTTGGTTCAGGAGTTGATGAATGGATTACAGTTGATATCCTGATCATCTCTGGAGATGCATCTGATCCAGACATGGTTGAGCGACCTGTTTCAGGTTTGTTTGCAGAGGTATGTCTAGGTATGTCTGCAGAGACTGAGCTTGTGGTTGGACGTGGGGAAAATGTATCTGCAGCGCCCTCAGTTGTAGTAGATTGTCTAGATGAGGGTTTTGATGGCCAAAGAGTGGCAATGTCTGTGTAGACTGGTTTTAATGCAAATTGTGAAGTACTTAACTGTGGTGGGTCAGCATCACCTGAAGTGACGGCCATTGTTTTGGATGAGCTATGTGTAGGTGTTGAGTGTACGACAGCACTTCCCTCAGGTGGTGTGGATGTTGTAGGCACAATTCCATCTACAGTGGAAGCTTTTGGCATGTCTGTGGTTACGGGAGTAGTGCTTGATGACAAGGAGTGCTGTGGTAGTGAAAATGATGTTTGTGGGGTTGTAAGTCCAGCCATAGCTGGAGTGGTTTCATACAGTGGATCCAGAGCAGACGTAGTGGCAGTGGTGCTCTGTACACCTGCAGATTTCAATTGTGAGCTTGACTCCAATGCAGAGGATGTACTTGTATGGGGCAAAAGTGATTGAGTGTCAAGGCTAAGTGTTGTCACTGATGATGCTGCTGGGTTCAGTGTGGAAATTGAGGATGAAGAAGTTGACAAAGTTCTGTCATTTCCTACATTGTCTGAATGCGGTACAGTCATGCTGCTAAATGTTATGCTCGGCTCCGATGTGGTTGATTGATAGTCAGAGGTGTTTGCAGAGAATGGGGCACTGGTGGTTGATGTTGGGCTTTGTAGTGTGGCTTGTTCGGGTGTTTCTGGCACTGTGATTTCATCTGCACTGGACGCTTTTGTTGTAGTATGAGAACTTGATGTTGAAGAATGTTGTGATGATTGTAAACTGCTGAGGGTGGTTTTTGCATTGGGGTTTGGCAGGGTGGTGTAGGTTGGATTCAGATTAGATGGGAATGTGGAATGTGTTAGCTCTGATAATGGGGCAGTAGGATCCTGAACTGCAGTGGATCCTCTTGGTGTAATAGCATATGCAGTTGTGGAAGCAGCTCCTAGGGCAGCTTTTGTTATAGCTGTTGATAATGACAATAGAGTGGGTGATGATGATAATGATGATGATAATGGTGAGGATGATGATGATGATGATGATGATGATGGTGAGGATGATGATGATGATGATGATGATGATGATGATGAAAGGACAGTCAAAGCTCCAGAGACTGACGTTAGTGTGTGCTGAGCTGAAGTTTCTGTGGAGCTAGTGGTAGATGTTATGTCAGATAATAAAGAATATTCAGATGTGGATGTAACTTGTGTCTCTTTGCCAGGGTCCTTTGATTGAAAAGCTGATGTGTCAGTCTCTGCAGACACTGTTGCAACTGAAGCTGTAGTTCTATGAGTCAAAGTAGTGGCGTCAAGTGATGAGAAAGTTGTTAGTATGTTTGCACCCGCAGATGATGTAGGGGTGCTGCTTGCTAAAGGGCCATTTGAGTTAGAAGTCGATTTTGTAAATACTGGAAAAGGGTACGTGGTTGTTGCTTGTTTTTGCATGGTTGTGGCCATTTGGGGGTTGCTTGGTAGAACTGTAGTTGCCGGGGCCTGAGTCATTTGGAATAGAGCAGATGTTGTGTCTACTGTTGTTGAAGGTTTTGTGGATGCAGACTGTGTGGTCGTTGGTACAGGACTGCTTGGTATATTCATCACAGAGTGCTCCATAGTGGGTGCAGTTGAAGGTGAAGATAGAGACGGTACTGGTAGAGTTGTGCTCACAGCCCTGGAAGCAACTGTCATGTGTGGCGTGTCCAATGCTGTTGTCTGCTGTATAGAGGTTTTGGTAGATACTGGTGAGATGGTGAATATTTGTGGATTTGTCTCTGCTGTTGAATCTGTTCCATCTGCAGACAAGCTTGGTGTAGACTGAGATTTTGAAAATGTTGCTGCTGTTGACTGATGAGGCACAGCTGATGTGGCAGGTGATTCTACATTTGGGGAGGCTGCGAAAGTATTGGCAGCTGCAGGATTCTCAGTGGTTGTCCTGGTTGTTATCAGTGTCGGTTGTGAAGCAACACCTTGGGTCATAGCCGAGTTTCCGTCTCTAACTGGGGATATGTTTGATGAAAGAGTTGATAAATAACCTATATCAGTAGTTGATGTGGTCAAATTGGTGGTGGACACTGAGAATGGTGTTTCCACAAATGAAGACTTTGTTGTTGTGGTTGCTATTGATGACGACGATGGAGTGGGAGAGTTCATTACCTCTTCAGAGTATGATGTTGTGATGCATGTTGAGTCGTTAGATGTTACCTCCAGTTGGGGTGCGACAGTGGCAGTGTTCTTGTTTTCAGTTGCAGATGCTGATGTTGGATTTGACCTTTCAGTTGACGCAGAGGCTGTGGGATTTGTGGCTTTGAGAAAGCTGGTTCCTGTCAGTGTCTTTGCTGTGACAGGTGATTGAGTCGGAGTCACCAAGGCTGATGCAGGTGGGTTGGCAACAGTAGTAGATGCCGAGTAAAGCATCTCTGTGTCTGCGGTAGGAGTCTCAACGCCTGTGGATGTTGTTGGTGCTGTGCCTACAACCACACAAACAAAAATACGTTTAGGTATTGAAGACATTTGTAATTTGCGATTAAAACTTCTCAGCTTTAAGAGCATGGTCATGCTCACAGCAATAGGATGTAGTGATTTTTTTCAACTCTAAAGCATGTTTTTTAATGGAGCTACATTTGGGCTTGACTTCAAATTCGTGAGTTGCATATGGCAATTGTAAGCGCATATAACACCTATCATCTGTAATCAGCCATCCAGTGCACTACACCCTGCCCGTTATGTAGTCAGCTACTGACACTTCATTGTTTTGTGAAAGCTAGTTTAGTACACAGGTTCAGTTTTGAAAAAATACATTTCATGCTTTCATGCTTTCATGCCCAATGTCAGGGTGGATTTACAGCCATTGGTGCTTGGCACAAGCCTAATGAAAGTTTTCAGAGCTTCTTTAAGTACCTGCACCTTCTGACAACAATAACAATGGCAGACATGATAGCATAACTGCTTCAGGCTATGGCTTTTGACATTGGTAACACTTTTGCATAGCATTCTTTCGCTAAGGCGTGTGTTGTGGTGTGGTGTGCCCACATGGTCCAAATTAATAATTACTTCATTATGTGCTCTGGACAATGAATGTAGATCAGATGTAATTCGTGTTTGGCCGTAACACAACTATTATGTTTGGAGAGGTTCCAGCTCTAGAATTTCCGTAAATACAGCCAGGAGGGAATAAATAAAATCAGACAATAATAAAAATAATAATAATAATAATAATAATCATCATCATCATCATCCTCATCACCATCATCACCATCATCATTTTAACTGGTGAAATGAACCTGAACATATGTGAAAATTTAGAGACCGCACATATTCATTTTTTTCTGGTCATAATATTTAAATAAATTCTGGTCATATGTATTGAAATACATTCATATTTTAATCATCTAAATCAAAACTTTCATATTGCACATCTGTACAACACAACGTGCTGTAGTGTAAGGCAGGAGCAGTCACTCTACCCGGTTGTCATTAGTCTGCTCTTCCAGGACATTCAGATTGGTCCTGAAAGTAGTGGCATCGTCTTACTACAAGATCAATAATGAAGTTGAAGATTTTGATTAACATGGACATGGGCATGCTTCACCATAGGCAAACTTTTTTTGAGACAGCGTGTCTACACATGAGAAAAAAGTGGTTTGGAAAAGCCTATGTGGTATCTGTTACATGACATATCTTATCTTGTTTTGTGGATTTTCACTGAATTCATATCCTATATGGTCCCCGCACCTGCCAAATGCATGCACAACATAAATCATGCTTAGACGTGAAAAGAGAGTTTACACTGTGCGATGTCAGATAGCATGGCAATGTAAGTGGCAATAGCTTTAAAAGCCATTGTGCTTTAGGCCATTGTTTGGAAGACAAAGTGACACAGTTGGTTGGGTATGTCACAATGTCTACTAATCTCAGTTGTGAAACCCAACAAAGAGACTGTTGACAGTTTTTAGATAAGTACCTTGCCTACTATTCACATCTGTCAGTACAAGGGTTTGTCCGATTTAGTGTTAGGTCATACAGTTCTAATCCTCTCTATGATGCTAATTTATGGACTTCTCCAAGGTACATGCTACTCTTAGATGTTGTGATTTAGAAGCGTTGAAAAAAAAACAAATTCACAATCTTAATGTAGCAACAGTGCGTGAAAAAGTCAATCTTTAGCTGGGACATACAGTATGTCACCTGCCTTCCATTAAAAAATCAATTTAGAATGCCCCCCTCTACAAACCTCTAAATGGTCCTAAAACCTTTGCTTAAGGATAGACTATTGAAGTTAACGCTTACCCCCACCCATACAGGTCACAGGTTGGGGTGGGCCTGTGCCCACCCATTTGTCAATCAGGCCCACCCAATCAGAAGGGTCTATGTGTTTGATTGACAGTTTAAGTAATAATAGCAACCTGTGGGTTTTGGGCTAGGCCCATCTGATTTTTTTTTCAGCCCACTCATCTTATGTCTGGCTATGCCCCTGTCCCTAACCCAATGGACTCATTTTCCTGCCAGTTTGATCCAACAATTTTTAAATCCATTCCATTTTTAAATCTACACTTAAAAACTGCATTCTCTTCTTAGGATATGAGTCAGGATTTGGCATCCATGTTTACAAGCTAAGAGAGCAAGTAATGTAATTTTGTTTACACCACATAATTAAAAAACAAAGGGCACTTCACACACAGCCTTTGAACTATTATAATTATAGCCATGAGAGTATTTACAGCAGTCACTGCTGTTACAACCTGAGACGAGTTGATGTCAAAAGGCCTTGTGAAACTACTGCAACAACTCACTAAAGAGCCTATCTTTAGCTAGAACATATCTCACCTGTACTCTTTGCACTGGCTCTGGTTCAAATTTCACTGCAGAATCCCCCCTCTTCCATACATAGGCCTCCTGCTATTCAAGCCACCACAAAGCCCCACCACAATGGATTAATTTTCTTGCCTATATAAATAACAACATACGCCTTTCCATCTTTAAATCTACGCTTAAACCAGTTTCTCAGTGCATTCCATTCTAAGTACATGGATCAGGATTTGGCACCTGTTTCTATGAGTTAATAGAGCAAAACATTTTTTTATACCTCATTAACCTATGTTTGCATACAAAGAACATCTGAAGACAGCCTTTATGAGATGTGGAGAATTTCAAGCAGTGAGAATATTTACAACAGTGACTGCTGTCAAAATATCTAACACACATAATTGCCACCCTGAAAGTAGGCAAGGTGAAAAGGCCTTGTGAAACTCTCTCTCTAAGACATGTAAAGTAAGACGTGTTAGGGGTAATGGCCTACGACCAGTTCTGTGGAAATAATGGCGAGGTGGAGGCAAAGAACTCCGTGAAGCAGAGTGGAGTTTTCTCCGGTGCCAAGTCATTATTTCAATGGAACAGGTCACCTGTTCAATTTGCTACTTTATAGCATTCGTTAAGAAAAGGTAGAGCATTTAACTATACAACAGCTGTCATGGTTACCATTCATAGGCGCATTGATATGGAACAGTGATTCAAATTTTTTAGATCTACTTCAAAGATAGCCAGTTATACAAAGTTAATTCCCACCTCATCAGCCAATCAGAAATGAGAATTCCATTGTCAGGTAAGATGAGTAAACGTAATGGTTGGGTTATAGAAGGTAAGCTTGTCAGCACAGGTCTAGTGTTTTTTAACATTTTCAACTCATGCTTACACTGCTGAATGCTGAAAGAATCAACTTAAAAATATGCTGCGTGGGTTTTTTATTCAGGTTTAACCTGCACTATTTAAGTAACATATGTTCATGTTATTTAATAATAGTGTAAGAGAAAAATGCTAGCTAAACCAGTGTGACAACATCCATGCAACAAGTTGCTTACATTTTGGTTGTAAAGCAGTACTTTTTATGTTGTAGTCTACGAATTTAATGGGTTAGTTTCAGACACTGGGGCTGAAGACTAAGAATGTATTTGCACTGTATATGCAAACACTAACCTGTATCCTAACCATTACCCTAACCCTAAGGTACAGTGTAAATACATAATGTTACATGTTGGTACACACTTAATTACACTGTACCTCATGATGTATACTGCAACAGGGGCTGTTGAGATCAACTGTTGAGATCAACAAGCAAAAAGAACACGCAAAGCTATAGATGTGTGAAAAGCATCAAAGCTGTATGTTGAATACACCTAAAAATGTATATAATTCTACACTTTGCGTCATGTCTGAGAGATGAACACTTGTCATTATTTCACAGTGTGCTGTAAGGTAACAGCTTTGACTTTGCTGTGCGTGAATGTAGCGGCTATCCTTAGTCAAGTCAGACGCCAACTGTGAGTGCATTACTCACTGTATGTCAGTCACAAGTCCTTTGCCACTCTTCACAAAAGAGAGGCAGAAAATCATTATGGAAGTGATTGGTTGACCCCATGACAGACTACCTTAGTAGATATACAGCTAGACAACTTTGAAGCTTTTGAGATCACGTCGCAGATTGGGGCGGTGTGCCTTAAGGCAAATACTTCTTCGGGGTATTGCGTCTTTACATTACGGTATGCTCTTTTCCCCAATAATAAAGAATCCTCTAAAAATTCCTGAATCCAGATGGTGACCTAGATCACCACTTCAATGTAATCATTTTTTAATTGGCTCATTTCCAATCTTTCCATACAATGGAATGCAAATCCCTTCATGACTTTTAACTAACAAACAATCACACACCAGCAAAAACATAACCTCCTTGGTGAAGGTAAAAAAGGCACTCCTGCTGTAGTACCATTAGGCTTTTGCTACATGTCTACACTTTTCATCATTGTCTGATGAAGACTATATAAAATGTTTTTTTTTTTCTCCTTAAACAATAGTTTTTTTTTTATTAATGAACCCGAGCCATTTTGTGGTGAGCACCATGTACAGGTGCTGGTCATGTAATTACAATATCATGAGAAAGTTGATTTATATCACTAATTCCATTCAAACGTGAGACTAGTATATTATATTCATTCATTACACACTATCTGATATATTTCAAATGTTTATTTCTCTAATTTTGATGATCATAACCGACAACTAATGAAAATCCCAAATCAGAAACCAAAAAAAAAAAAAAGATTGGCTATTACTGTATTTTCTTTATTTAGTTTATCTTTGACAAAGAAAAGCATTCACTTTTCTTTGATTTCTTTCTCTCTTCATTTGACTCCCTGACCTGTCTGAAAATGTGGTTGCCTTATACCAGGTTTTTGCCCAGTTGAAGCAGAATCACAAGACAACATTTCAAAAACTGCGTCTTGTTGAGCTACTGGCTCTGTGCAGTGTGAAGAATGTGAAATAAGGACAAGTCACAGGGCTTTGTGTCTTTTTCTTAACACTTCTACACACGTTTTCAAGGGCCGAAGGGCCTGTTTTTATTTATATAGTGTGAGAGGTGAGGTATCTTAACAATGACAACAGATTGAGCACATAATTTGTGAGCTTAACAACACAGACGGATGTTTTGAAGACTGTAAGCCCTTTTGTGTACTTAGCTGAGCAAGCTGAGTGTTTTACATGTTAATGCCTCACATTCACCTGTTCAGGCACACACCTGTGGTAAAAGTCCGCCATGCAAAGCATGCCAAGTGTGTACTATAGGAAGCAGTATGGGATTCAGCATTTTGCTGCACTGAGCAGCCCAGGTGGTAGAGTTGAACTAGCAACCCCTCACATTGCTGGGTGACTCCTCTACCTCCTAAGCCTGTGTCCCACCAAAGAGGCCTCATTGCAGCCAAAATGGTTGTTCACCAAACCAGTACAATAACAATCCTTTTCATGTGATTTTCCAAAAAGTACTCCGTCTATGACTCTCCGCCTGTGTAAGTGAACAGGGCATAAAGGTGTATAAATCATAGCAGGAAACGTGACACCATTTCCTGGTATGTTTCAAGTGATCAATCTGATAACAAACAGTTAGACTTTCCATGGAAAATGTCTATTTTTGTTTATGTATTAATGTCTATTTACAAAAGTGTATTTACCTCATTGGATGTTAATAATTCAGTGTACATACTTATTGCCTTTGTGTAGCAGTGGTGGTGCTTGCTGACTGTTGTCTGACTGCACTATGCTGAAGCTACATAAATGTCAACATGTGCACCAGCATCCGGGAATCAGCTTTAATCTGCTAATCTGCCACTATTTTTTTTTTCAGCTGGCACAGAACTAGGCGATAATGAGTCAGCACACATGTGGAATGTGGCAGACTAACATTCTTGTCAGCAGACACCGTGAAAAAAAAAAAACAAGGAATTTGCAACCCGTGAAGGTGCACACAAGGTGGGACAGAATCTGGTTTGGCAAGTTCTTGTTACGAGACTGCCTTGGGTTAGTCAAAGGCTGTCTTACCAGAGGTGGAGTCTGCTGAGGTCCCCGATTCAGGCACTGATTTGGGGGCCGTAAAAGTAGGAGAGTGTGCAGATTCATTGGCCATGGTCAAGGTCAAAGCTCCTCTCTGGTGTGTCTGGGGGGCTGGTGTGGCACTCTGTGTGGAACCTGATGAACTGGTTGTGTTGTGGGTAGTGGATGGTGCAACAGATTGAGCCCAGGATGTGTTTGTTGGATCAGTTTTAGAAGCGTGTGTAGAGGTTGGGCTGTGAGTTGAAAATGCTGTGACACCAGATGGAAAATAGCCTTGAGTCCCCGCACTTTTGTTAGAAGACAGCATACCTGTTAGCACTGGGCTACTTCCATCAGCTGCTGACAAATCTGTTTTGGCCTCTTGACTCTGGTGCTCCACTGTGCTGGCTTTGTGTGATGTCAGGTCGGGGGCAGCGGAAGAGGTGAAAGTGGCAGGGCTGGGGAAGGATGGTACATGTCTGGTGACGGTGGTGGTATCTACTGGTGCCTCAACAGGAACGTCTGCAGCAACAGGAACGTCTTCACTGATTGCAGGTGTAATACAAAAGACAGCTGCAAGGAAAGTCCAGAGGCCATGTTAGGTGTGGTTAGTTGTGTCTGGAAATGTTTCACAAACATAATCCGGTCAGGCCCTAACAGTCAAGTGGCAAGCTACAAATCTGATTTTTGATTTACAAAACATTTTTATAGGCAACACAGTAAGTTTCAATGCAGAGATGAAAGTCTGCCTTTATTGATGTGGTTCAAGTACTGTGTGATACTGGACAACAACCTAATTATGAAGTAGCATAGGAACAACATAGCAGTCATAGCTGCCCTAATTTAAGACACGGAGGAGGTAACTTCAGGTAAGTGGGCGTGACAGGAGTCATTTGCATTTTGAAAGGTTTACAACTTACCGAAAAGACCCAGAGGTATCAGTATAAGCTTCATTGCTGCTGAGGGTCGTCTGCTTTATCAGTAATGATCTGTTGGTGGAAGAAGAAGGCATTTAATTTAATGTACAAAAATAAATGAAATGCTGAATTGAATGCAAAACTTCAGTCTCTTATCATGATGTCCTTATGGTTGTACTCCTCACATACCATCTGCCCTTCATGTACCTCCCATTTATGATGCATGCATGCAACAAATATATCTTTGTGTCCGCATGCCTGCTGCATGCATATTAGGTAACTCAAAGATGGTATACGATTTCTGTGCTGTATGTGTGGAATGTTAATCAGTTCCCGACAGGGAGTGGCAGACACCACGTGTGTGTAGTGTGAAGACAAACAGGTTTCTGAATTACGCATTGTTGTTTAAGACAGCTCATTTGCCTGTGTGACACAACACTACAGTCCAGCACGTTTCATCCCTCTTCTGGGGAAAATGTGTGGAGTGTGTACACAAATGTTTTGCAACAACTGAGTAAATCCAAGTTAGGTTTTTTCCATATGTTGTTTCATATGACAAAATCGTGTCTCTGTCACTGCACAACTGTTGCCAGTAGTTTAACCCTTATGTAGTAGTTGGAGGAGTTGTGTAAATGCTAACTACACTACACTCAACTTGGACCATCTGGCCCACTTCAACACTCTTTAGTGCTGAGTTGTTCTTGCTGTTTCTTTCATAAAGGTTTGACCATGCAATCTTGTGTGGCTTAGCAACAGTCATCTCACCACAACTAAAATGAAATGAACACTTAAGGGACTTTCACACTTTTAGCATCCACACCACATGACAGCACCCTTTTGTTCATTGTTTACCAAATGTATCTATTGAAAAACATCTGAGCCTTGAGATATGACTAGACAGTCAAAGAAACTCACACAGGACATGTCACATTTTTTTTCGTCTCGTTACTGACCTTTCAGGAATGATCCATGACGACAACAGATCTTACTGATAAGATCAAAACTACCCCAGTGAGTTGTCCACTTTCTGTTTATCACTTACGCAGTCCCAAAAATGTAGATGTCAAAATGTCACATGTTAGGACACCAGCATCAATGCCAAAAATAAGGTGATAATAAACATTTCCTGCTTTGTCGTCAGCAGAAGGCTGTGGCTAAGCAGTTGGCTGTCTGACTAGGTCTGTAGTGACAAACCAGTTTAACAACAATCTTTTTTGCTTCCTTTTTTAGTTCCTAATAAGAGAATGATCACATCATAAAACCACATGCCCAATAAAACCCACAGAGATGTCACATGTTTGTTTAAGAAACAATGTGGCTTTCTGTGCCAAGGGAGCGCACTTATAGCCTGGTACACCAGCCCCTTGTCCTTCATTTCATTGTGTACAGAGGGTCTGGGTGAGGTTCCATTGACATGGTTGTCTCAGGCAGAATCTTGCCTAACTATCCAGCAAACAGAGTGACTTTGTGCTACATTTAAATTGCCAGGCTTATAGCCAGCCCAATCACATATGTCTTGACCACACATTAGCGATTGGGTAAAGGCAGATCCAATCATTTTAAACTTCAGCAGAGTCTACACCTCCAAGAAGAAAACATTTCTCAATGCAGCACAGACAGACCTTATATTCGAAATTAAGTCTAGTACAAGGGGCTGGTGTACCAGGCTAGCAAACTTAATGGTAACACTGTTTTTTTTGGCTGAATCTAAAACATTTACCCATTCACTATACAGAGCACTACATAGGAAACCAAATAATGCAACTCACACCAGACACAGGTTAAGAATCAGTAGTTCCTTTGACAAGAGAGCAGACATATTTTTTTTATTTTAAATGCTTTTTTATGTCCATCTCATAACATGAAAGCAACATTTAATCTCCACATTTTTTCTGTCCAGCCATTTTGTTAGAGAGCAAGCGTATTGGTAACACTTTTTAAAAAGCCTGTCTGCAGAGACTACAGATGGTCTGCTAAAATTCGCCTTTGATTTTTCAGATTGTTCCCTGAGCATCCCCTGAACCAAACCCTTAAGGGTGCCATGAACAGTGCCAACCATCACATCGTAAGCAGTATAGTGTTGAGTGTCTTGCTCAACACTTTGACAGGGTCAGGATGAGCATACGAGCAACCTTCGGATTGACAGGTGACTCCTCCACCTTCTGAGTCACCGCCACCACAGTTTCAGATCAGTGTGCTATTTCAGCTCCCAGCTCAAAAGATAACAAACATTGATAACAAAAGATCAAAAGATAACAGTCATTGACATCACATATCACAGGAATATGTGAAGTCACCCCCTTAGTCACTCTGCTTATCAAGAAAACAACAAGAAAACACTAGGTTGTTGATATTTACAAGATCTGTCAAAGCTGCTTCCTTTAGAAATCTACATTTGCTGTCCTCTGTTGGACAGGCTGAATACAAAAGACAAAGAAGACTTACCGACACAAGTACAGGTGGCTGTTGCTTGTTGTTTGTTGCATTTAAAAAATGACGGAGAAGCAACCCATGGCTAAGCAAATGTAAAAATGTCAAAGGATAAAAAAAAGGTAGGTAGAACAGAAGTGTCACAAATTTTCCATGTTTCCATCAGCTGTGGTATGCAAATAAAAAAAACCGACACCTTCCCAATACAGCCTAAAGGTTGTCCAGCACAGTCACAATGGAAGCATGTACAAATGGAAACTTGTACAAATACAGTATCTGTATCTTTTTTAAACCCCTCTTTGGCACATATACATTTTTAATTGCCTTTTGTGACTGTAAAAACAAAAGTTTTCTACTTAAAACAAGTATCCATTTAAAAAGCTCATTTACATAAATAAAATACTGCGTGATGTCTGCCTGTGAAGAGAGTCTGTTGGGCACATTTCTGCCATGATCCCACTTCACGTTTTTATTGACTAATGACTACATATCCAATGACACTTAGAGCGCACTTCATGGCCTTGGATCCATTTCCCTCCGAGATTGAACATGCCAAAACCTGTGACTTTGAACATAGCTGCGCTACATGCAAGTGTAAGGACACTGTTTATTTTTATTATGACATTGCATCCGCAATGTTCAGGGGTAAATTACAGACCAATTATGCTGGGGGTTAGACGGCCAGATTGCAAAGGGGGCCCATGTGGATATAAGTTTTGACAGTTTTGGTGGCTGGACTGAGTCCCTAATCCATAATGGTAATGCTTTATGGAGGAGCCTTGGTCCTCAAAGTGTGGTAGGCCCCACTAGTATACATGGCAGGTGAGATGTAACAAACAGGAGGACATGCCTTTTGAAGGCCTATATTTATTAATATCTTTCTTGACAAAAAACACCCTACACTCACTACAAACAAAACAGCCACACATCTGAAAAGGCAGGCATTGGCTTGTATAAAAATTAAAATCATGTCCAGGTGAGTTGGGGAAAAGTGTAACATGGATTTAGTGTGAAGAAACTATGTTTATTATTATTATTATTATTATTATTATTATTATTATTATTATTATATTGCTATGGTAATAGGAGACACGTGGGGCTTTAAAATGCTTTACAACCTATAATGGGCAATGATTTATAAAGTTTAAGAACCACTGTAGTACTTAATCTATAATCTGGCACAAGTAATGTTTCATACATATGCTAGTGAAGGTACTGTAGTTCAAATGACTGTAGAACACAAAGAACACATAACCTTCACATTGTTGGCTCTTTCCCACCACTCTCTGGGCCAGAAATACCGAACTGTACTGGGCTATTATTAAGCTTTGGCTGAACAATGTGATTTGTCATCAGAGAAAAAGTTTGCTCAAGTTACAAGCGTCACTCTCTGGTCTTTCTACATTTCACTTTTACTCATCATGACGTCAGTCTTGAGGAAAAAATGTTTAGGACATGTTCAATCACCTTAAGTCAACCACCTTAAGACCCCGGGTGTCTTTATGCTTTTAAATGAATCAAGCTTTGTAGGTTGGTATTTGTATAATTATTATTATTATTATTATTATTATTATTATTATTGTTGTTGTTATTATTTACCCCCCCCCCCCCAACTAACACACAATGACTCTTTTTACAGCCACACACACTCATTCACTTTCTCCTCTTTGTGTCGCTCTCACACACACATACAAACAATGTCCACGTTTTCACGATTTGTTGAGAATATACATAGTGTGTACATATGCAGAGCAACTTCTCCTAAGTGTTTTCACCCCTAAGACTACCCTACCTACCTGACTTCAGTGACCTGAATAGCATATCTCCAGGGTGTAAACCTCCTTTTAAACATCACCTTCTGTTCTCACCCTTGTGACATGGATATCCTGCTTGCAGGAAGTACTTACACTGATGGTGACATATAGCTGAATATCTGACTGTCTGTATGCCACTGTTGAGCTGTGCAATTCCCATAAGGGGTTAACATGCTTCCTGTTAGGATACACTCTGCACCTGAAGAGTACATACCCTCAATACAGGAAACTCCGTTTAGCTGTTAGGGACATTTCAACCAGACTGCTCTTCATAACCAAGTGAAGGAGAGATTAAGGACTGGTTTCAGACAGGGCCAGAGGACAGGAAACACAGCAGAAGATAGCACGCAGAAGCACAACAGTACAAACCTCAATGTTTAAAAAGAAAAAAAGTTAAGATAAGATAAATACATGTAAAAAAAACATGAGTGAAAAAAACAAACAAATACACAAACATTTAATGTACAACATAACACACTGACAAGTGGATAACTTCAAAGGCTCGTGACCTTAAAGGCATGCAGGATTTTGCACACATGACTGAAAGCAGTCATGTTTTTTATACATGCACATCAAACAGATGTGAGAGAACTCATGGACCATACCCAGTATAGTAGCTTTTTTTGTGGGGGGCGCCACGAGTGCTTCGGGGAAAAAAAAAGTAGCTCTGGGTATCATATCGGCACATTGGCGCCTCCCAAGCTGCAGGCGCCCTGTAACTGCAGGCGCCTTTGCTTGCTGAAAAGGTGCCGCCCACAGAAGCAAGGGGGGAGGGGGGGGGGGGGGGGGCACTGACCATACCACAAACAGGAGAACCAAAAAAATCAAAGCACAATAAAAGGCCTGGAGTATGTATACAAGAGAGTCTGTGTGAACTGTATGAAGTCTTTAGACGTCTTTTAAAATTAGCTGGAGCCTGCCTACCTTGGGACGGCAGGTACAGCATTCCATACTTTTGGTGAAAAGGTCTTGAAGCCAAATCGCCACAAATGTTGAGTCTGCGCCATAAAATATAGTAAATTGAAAACTGTTAAATAGAATTTTTATATACTCAGCTGAGTACTCAGTCTTTTATATGGAATGCTTCACATTCACCCATTCACACATACATTTACACAGCAATGATAAAAGGTTGCCATTGCAGCTCAATCCTCTACCCCCTGAACCAATATCGCCCACGACAGCAAAAACAGATTTATTTGTTCTAACAGGATAAAGGTTGAGATGAGACTTTTAAAAACAAACAACAAATTCAAAACTGTTTGCTAGATGGACAAACATTCAGTGGAAAAAGTTCTGATCTCCGATGAAGGTCTGGCAGAACAAAATGTCATTTTTTTTTTTAATTTTACTATCAAAAGTGGTTTGTCCACCAAGTAGTGTCGCACTTTGTTTCGTTTGTTTTTCCAAATTGTAGTCAGTGATAAAGTGGCACCTGCAGTATACTTTGTCAAGGTGTGCAGGCCTTTGTCAAGGTGTGCAGTAACTTTCAAAGGTGAGAGCTTTGAATTGATACCTAGAAGTGGCAATACACGCAATATGCCCCAGAAGAGGAAGTTGTCACATACAGTTGCACTGACCTAGATCCTGTGTGATGATGACAATAATAATAATAATAATAATAATTATAATAATAATAATAATAATAATAATAATAATAATAAAAGTAATAATCTTTACTTGTATAGCACATTTCATACAAAGGATGTAGCTCAGGTAGTTTCAGCAGTTTGGCAGTCTGATGAATCACACAATGACGATACCCAGGTAGCAATGCCACTGCAGCCTTTTGGCACACCCAGATTTTGCTTTTCCTTTTTTGTGATGTATGTCATTGCTCTTGTTCCTTGTTGAATGTCTTTTTGTTGACAAGCTTTTCGGCGCGCCTTTTTGTTGCAAAGCCGTTCGCCACACCCAGCTTTCCTGAGAAGCAATGAGGAAAAGACATCAAAAATAAACACTGTGTTGACATAAGTATGCACTTGGCAGCATCATCCTGAGACTGAGCTGTGAGACAGTAGGCCTTTAAAAACATGTCGAAATTTCTATCAAAAGGAAGCACCTTTCATTTTTTTCAATGTATGTAATTGTTCTTATACAGTACATGCATTTGTTACTCTCGTTGCTGAACTGCATTGAGTGTCTGTTATTTTTGCTTCTGTTTGTTGAATTAAGTGTTTTCATTTAAAAAAGTACAATCAATACTTTGTTCTGCCTTTTGCTTTTACTTTCCTCTTAAATGTAGGCTACAATATACTCTTCAGTTGAAAGGAAACACATATTGTACAGTAATATATCTAAATAACATAGATTAACATGATAATACCAGAATTAGACTTGCATTTAAGCTCTATAACTTTTAATAATATATTACCACATCTTGTTTTTCTGCATGATATACATGATAAAGTATTGAACAACACTGACCCCTTTGCCCAAGTCAAGGTCATAACAGCATTAGAGCAACAAAATACAGTAGAAATCAGGAGGATGCCTATTCCCCTACACTACTTTTGGAACTTTGCTATGTATTAATTAATTTATTAATAAATTCATCCTTTTTTACACACTAAAAGTGGTATTTTGGTATAAAGCTAACTTGTAAGATCTGTGTCTTTATGTACATTCACAGATGAATCAGTGGTTTCCAAATCTAAAAGTTGACAGACATTTATAGTTTGTGTGTATTCTGTTTTAAAGATGCTTTCTACTGTTTCTGCTGGCAGGGTCAGGATTCTGGACAAGCTCAGAAGACACCTTCTGATTACACTTGCAAGCAAAACATTGTTTATTTTATCCTAAATATATGTTTTATACATTGCTACTTCACCATGGTGTGTGTGCGTTTAAGTACTAAAATGTCCATTAATACAATTCCTCCTTATCAATTATTCAGAGACACAGAGATTGAGAGCTATTGTCTTTTTTTTTGCTAAAGTAACACTAAGTAGTTTTTGTCTTTGGTCACCCTACAGGTTGGAAGTGGAATTGTCTTTCGTAGAGAACTACAGAGAGATGGCCTGCTCCTCTACACTTACGTTTACTTACTGCGGCTATAGCCCATGGAGGGCGACAAAGTGAATTCAGAAGTGCCTTTATCCCGTTACAAGTTCATGAACCACTGAAACGATTTAGAAAACATTATTTTAAGGTTTAACTACTTTGTGTTGTTTTAATAAATAAAACAAAATGGGTGGCGTCGGACTGACACCTTTAACTACCCAGGGTTTCCAAAGGACTTCCCAAGGTTCTTAGTTTAATACCGCCACCCTGTGGCTTACAGAAGAACTGTTATCAAGTTCACGAGAGGCCCATGTACTACTTCTGTGTTACATTTTATGTGGAAGGTGTGATGATAAGAGGGATTCACTCAAAGCATATGCTGATATATTCATTATTGCAAATGTATGCATATCATTTATCGGATTATTTTAATCTTATAACAAGAGGGCATTTGATACTTTGATGCATTGATGCATGGCCCCATGTCTTTGCGCATCCTGTAGAAATGACATTAACTTAACACAGTCGAGTTTGGGAGTCATCATATTTGCCTCCACACCAGTAATAGCTGTGACCGGAGCTTTCATGTCCTCGGTTGTGCGTCCATTCATCTGTCCTGACATTTCTGAACGGCAAATGTCAAGAATGCCTCAGGGCAGGCACATTAAATTTGCTAAAATTGAACCAAAAAATTAACTGCTCCGAATTTGAAGGTGAAAGGTCAAAGTTCAAGGTCACTGAGATCATAAAACTAGTGAACTGTTGTACCCTTTCAATCTGTTAGGACAATTCAAAGGACCCAGCATTGACAAGGGGCCCTTTGAGAACACTTTTAATGCTATTGACAATATGGGGATCAAACAGTGTATTTATATAGGGCCCAAAATTCCTGCTGTCCATCTTTTGCCTAAATCTGCCAGTATGCTTTAGTCTGGGAAACTGTTGCACCCTGCGAATTTCTAGCGCTGCCTGAGTCTACGCCTGCTCTGGCTCAGCCTAGCATGAACAGTAGGGGCTATGAGTCCCTCCACCCACCCGACTTGGAAAGTTGTGGATGTGTCTTTGTATAGTTCACTGTCTTTGTTCATTCCCTTACCCATTTCTGTTGACTGTTTGTTCAATAGATTCACCTGTCCCTTACTGTGTTTTTCCCTGTGTCTTGTCTGCATTTAAAACTCAGTGGCAATTGAAACAGCATTGTGGGATGTGCAGGCTGCCGTCTGCCTTGTTATTGTACGTAAGGAGTGTGCAGACAACGCATACATAAAACTGAAGTTCTGTAAGCTTCAAATTCCCCAGGAATTCTCTGTGATGTTCTTCGTCTGGGGAGTGGCAATGTGACGAACTCAAGTTAAAGACTTGTCCAAATGGCCGGGCATACCTCTGGAATAAACCTGGATACTGTATGTGTTCCCAGTCTGTAGTTATGGGCTATGCTTTGCTGGAAGCTTGCTGAAGCAAAAAAAAACAAAAAAGCACAAAGTCACAGCAAGCCTCTTGGCTACACAGGGCCCCAATGAGCATTTAAGACAACAGGAAAACATGTATGCCTATAAGGCCTGTAACAAGTAATATGTAAGTACTAAGTACTACGACCATATTGTACCTGGTATACTACAGCTTTTACTTTAGTTTGATAGTCTTTATTATTTATTTATTCATATTTATTTATTTTGGTATTTGTCAGTTACCCATTTGTGTTTTAAATACTTTGTGTTTTTGAGACCTTCTTTTGTAAATCTTTTTTTTGTCGTAAGCACTGTAACTTCTGTGCTTGCTGTGTTCTGCATTTGGGTCCTCTGCTCCTCTCCTAAAGGAAAAAACAAAACCTGGCCGTCTCGGGCACTGACACGTATCCAAGTATGAAAGGCATTAAGACTGAAATGCCAGACATCGCTGTTAAGCCTCACAGGGCTTATTTAATGAAACAGTGATGAAGGAGGTGAGCTATGGTAAGTCAGCCGTGTAGCTGAAGGGGTGCAGGGCTACTGTACCAGCAGGAAAAATGTGGATGAGGGGAGGAGAAGAACAGCACTTTTCTTCACCCTTATTCACCGCTGAGGTGCCCTTGATCTAATGTGTTGTAGTAGGTTTGGTATTGGCTACACTTTTTTAAAATGATGAAACAGTATTGGTCTAGCCTGGGTCCACCCCTACTACCTGTGAGGGTACACGGAATTTTGCATTCAAGTCAGTCAGGCCAACTTGCCTATTCTCACCTGTTCCTTTGCCCAAAAAATCGGGCACCAATGAAAAACAAATGCTACGCATTAGTCATCAGAATCAGTGGTATGAGTACATGAAGGCATTTGAAAGACACCCGTTGATCCCACCTCTGGGAACTTCCTGTCTATGGGAGGTTTACCAAACCAAGCTCTGTCTACAAGCTTGGTGCAACAGCCAGGCTAGTGTTGGTCAGCATAGCTATCTTCATCATGATCAAGCCATGTTAGAGTTGCCTGAGAACTGGTATGTTGACCCTAGCCTTTGTTAATTTACACTTTTTCACTTCATTTCACTTTGTGTAATGCACACTTCAATGAGCAACTCAATGAGCAACTCAAACAAAATTGAGCTGAGGTACTACAGCAATGTTAGCCTGGCTACGTGGATCCTGTCACAGAGTGTCACAGAGTGTCACCTTGACACAGAGCTGCCAAGCCAATGTCTGTGCAAGTCCAATGCAATCCAGACCTGTTTGGCACAACTCCGCTACTTCTCGGCTAATGAGCATTTGGACAAATCATCGGGTCATTTTGGCAGGTCTGAGCCATGATGGGTGCGGTCCAGATTTGTCCCGATATCTGTCTCAGATCCCTCTGTCCTACCCCACTCAGCCTTTGCCTCTCAGTACCAAAGAGAGTAAGCAACTTACAGTACATGTAGGCAGGGCCTCAGCCATTAAACAATTCTGCGCCCTATATATCAGTCTCTGTGGGTCCTCTTTCTTTTCTTTATTCTACATATCTGGTTTTCCAGGGCCCCTACTGCCTCTCATACCATACCCCCCCCCACCACCACCACCACCCCCTACTGCCCCCCACACCTTAACCATAGCATCCCCCATTTTAATGATCCTTTAGTGCTAGTTAGGTTCTCTTCTAAATGATCAAATCATAGCCTGAAGGTGGCTGCTCGAAGTGACTGGCTGTTGTTTTTACATTCAGGTGTTTTTCCTTTTACTAAATGCTTTATAATAGGTTGGAAAACAAATGTCACTGATGTAAGGTTATTTGGTATTTTTCCATTCATTTCCTATACTACCAACTTAATTTGAAACTTGTTGGGTTTTTTGTAGGCCTAGTTATTATGTCTGCCAACTGTGGAGGTAGCTGTAATGGCACTGCCAGTTAATACAGGTTTTCTTGTAGATGCTCCATTATCCCCCTCCTGTAGGCTATTTACACGTGTGTGGGGATAGTCACTTCCTCTTGAGACATGAATTCATCGCTTGCTCGGGCCCATAAGAGTCAAGTCTCTTTGCAGGTATGACAGAGATGTTACTGTGTGAGCAACTCGCCAGTTACGCAGACTTCGGGGCACCACGCCTACTCGGTGTCTGTATGGTTTCCGATTTCGCATCATCCCGACTCCCGTCTGTCCTGGCAGAGCCGTCTTCACAACCGCTGCTTACACTTGGCGAGCAAATTAGAAAAGAAAACTAAGACGGACCTGACCGGACCAATCAATTAACAACACGGCGAGAATAACTTACACTAACGCAAAAGCACATTACCAGGCTACACAAATTGGACGCCTGGAATATTTTACCGAACCGACAGGCCAGCCAGGCCAAAAAATACAGTTTTCATAAATGCCAGATGTTTTGGTGTATGGTCTATGTTGGAACTGACGGAGCTGACACTCGCACACAGACAGTGCGTGTGTTTATGAGCGCGTGTGTTAGTGCCAATCATGATGACGTTAAGCGCCAGTTGTGATGTTCCTAGTAGTCCCACCCCCAGAAACGCCCCTGTTATCCCATGCAGCTTGCTTGCTTGTCCAATGCACTCCTCTGGTCAGCCTACCAACACTCCTAACAAATCCCTATAGTGACCATTAAAGCCGTAGCATATGATTCAACTTAAGCAATTTTCGTCCGTTGTCGAAAGAAATATATTTACATTACGACGTCCTGGGAAAGGCACCTTGTTGTTAATTAACTGAGCGAAAAAAACAGCCTCGGAATCGTTGATTCTGTGTTTTCGCTGCCATGGAGGAGCCAGAGAACTCACAAGCGACCGGCCAGGAGAGGACGGCAACGCGGAGAGCGGTTGATCTGGCTCGCTTGATAAACGAGGACTGCAATCGACTTTTGGAGCTGTATGTGAGTGGCTATTATCCTCCTCCGAAGTTATGTGAACCTTTAACTGTTGCGCGCACCGTTATACGTCGCCTCAAATTCTATCACTTACCCAACTGCCATAAGCACGGCCTGCTGCCAGTGTTAATCATTATCGTTTCAGCGACAGAAGGAGAAGGAATTTGACGGAGGTGTAACATTTCACTGAGAACAATGTCATTACAGTCTAACATTACAATGTTAACAGTTTGTTATTTGTCACAGATGATGGAACCAGCCAATACCGTAGGCTACATGAAGCGTTTACAGCCCACCATAAAAAAACAGTCCCTAATGTATGTGTTTCGGTGTCAGTCTGTCGTTTATAATCTATCGTCCCATGACTCACATCAGACGCAGTGCAGGCAGGGTTAACCTGTCTGATGATGCTTAAAAGTACGGATGCAAGCTGTGCCAGCTACAGTGGTGCAGTCCGCTGTAATGAATGGCACCCCAAATTCCAACCATGTCTTATCCGAAAGTAGATGCTGTTGTCTGTTTCAGACAGCCTCTTTGGCTCACAGATGGTTTCCCCTGCACCATAGATTACTAAGGGTTTGCCATGTGTTTTAATGCACAGTCAGCGGATGCTGCCGTTATTTGCTGTAGGCAAATGCCGTCTATATGTTGGTTACTCCTGTTGTCAAGAAATTGACTCACAGCATTTAGAAAGACTCCTAATTAGCTTGCTAATTTACTATACCTAGGCCTATTTAGTATATAGTGAATTATGTGTTTATGTTAGGTATTTTATATCACCAACAATAGTCTAATGCAAGTCTAAAGAGTACCCTGATGTAAAAAAGCATATCCAGTTGTTGTCTCTAACTCATGTGTTAAACTTGCCTGTGCCTTGCAAATCCTGTAAGATATAAAGAAACGTCAATCAACTGACCACTAAAGAGCACTCGAGGTTCCCAGCAAAGCACAGGCATGACAAAAGTAATCTGTAACCTCTGAATAATCTGTATCCTCAGATACATCTAGAACTGTTTTTATTTTTGGCAACTGCACTTAATACACACCCCCCGCATCTTCTGTCTCCCATCTCCCTCCTTTTTTTCTTCATCCTCTGACCCCTTATTTAGGCTGAGTGCCTTCACGTCTCTCTGCTGTCCTTAAAATTGAATTAAATCAAAGCACCTTTATTGTATCATCTATCACCCCAAGCTTTTTGTCCGTGTTAACGAAATTAAATCGAACTGCCTGTTCTCCTCTCTCTACCCCCTCCAAACCCACCCATCCCCCTAAACCCACGTCACCCCCACCCACCCACCCACATCCTCTTCCTCTTTGACCACTCCCATGTACCCAGATAGAGCGGGAGAGCCTCCCATCCAATAACTCATCGGGGCAAGGGCCTCGTCTGGTGCTGGGGGCCGGCTCCCCTGAGTCACAGAGCACGGTGGAGAGGGTGTGGCACCACCGCTGTGCCCTGAGGCGCCTCCTGGCGCTGCTGGAGCAGCAGATGGGCTGGGAGGAGGAGGAGATGGGCCTGGACGGTGACGGGGAGGGGGAGTACGAGGAGGTGCGGCGGGCCGTCAAAGCACGCCTGGGACACCTGCTGCACAGCACCCTGGTTCTGCTGGAGGCGGTGGAGAACAGCCAGGGCACCGACCACCTGGGCCCGGATCACGACTGCACCCAGGTAGAGCTGGCGATACGAGGGGAACGGGTGAATGTGGAAGGCAGAGCTGATTTTATTTTTTGTTTATTATTATTTTAACAATATTTTCCTCCCTGGTACTGAAATACCCATGTGGTTATTGTTTATCTGTGAAAATATCTGCTCACATAATATTGAGATACTGGTGTAATTTTAAAGGTGTTTTATGTAGGATTGTGACCAAAACCAGTACTGCAGTCAGATTCAAAATACTGCAAAGTGTTGTTCTCCCTCTAGAGGCAAGAGGCAAAACACAAAATTAAAAAAAAAAAAATAACAGAATTTATGTGCACTACACTAAGTACTGCTGTTAGTGAAACCAGTATTTCAACCTAATTATTTCCATCTGTTCACATTTTTTACATCCTGAAAATAATTGTAATTAATGTAATAATTCTAATTCCAAAATATATAGAGGATAACAAATATCAACACAAATAAGAATGATTACAACACGAAGACTGTATGAATAGTGATTGGTTGACAAACTAATGCTATGGTTCCTATAGGCTGAATGATCAAAGCAGTAATAATTTTGGATTACCTCTATCCAATAGGATTGTGACATGTTGCCTCTGTGTCTACAGCCGTTCAATAGAAACAACCAGCAGCATCGAAACAAAAAAAAAGCCCATTCACATTGTCCTTTCGCTCTGGGCTGATGTAGTAACAGCGGGCCACATTTTTAGAAGTTTTGGCTGTTGTTTTGGTTGGCATAACATTCGGCAGTTTTCTGTGTGGCCTTTTCAACCATAGCTTCATTTACTCAGAGGAGTTAGTTTATCACAACAATGTTAAGTGTGTTGGTTGCTTGACCTCAGCTGTGTAAACACAGCAGTCCATGTGTGCATGCTCCTGTCAAACAGTAGTAAAGCCAAGGAACCACATGTGTTTGACCACATTTTTCCTCTTGTTGACCCTGCCTCATTCCCTTTCATCTCTGTGTCTGTCTCTGTCCCCCCTCTCTCTCATTGATGTACTTGAATGCCCAGTTGTGTTCTTATAGAGATGTGACAGTGTTTTATTGCCAAACTTTGCTGTTAAAGTGCTGCTCAGCCTTTGTCAGGATACTTTTTTCAACTGACCATGACTCTGTCTCTCTGTCTCTCTGTCTCTGTCTCTGTCTCTGTCTCTGTCTCTCTCTCTCTCTCTCTCTCTCTCTCTCTCTCTCTCTCTCTCTCTCTCTCTCTCTCTCTCTCTCTCTCTCTCTCTCTCTCTCTCTCTCTCTGTTTAGGGAACAGATGAGATGGACAACTCCAGTAGTTACAAAATGAAGATCTGGACCCACCATCTTCTCCAGGATCTCATCCATTGGACCGACTCTGCGATGAAGACTCTACAAGTTCTCCATATGGAGAGAACGGCCCAGCAAGAACTGTAGAAAAAAAGAAGGAAAAAAAACAGTGACCAACAGCCTTGTGCTTAAGATCAAGTTCATTTTCCAGAATTGTGAAGCCTCATTCGCAACGAATGTACGGCCTTATCCAGTGATGACCATCTGCAGTGTCACATGACAAGAACTATACACTCCGACAGAAATACATACAATCATCATATATGGTTAAGCCCCTTTTCTGAGGATTTTATGTTTATGGAATTATTAACTTAACGTATTAGGACATTCATTTAATCAGACACTCTGATTGGCCAGATAAGTGCCCTTTACTGTAAAGCCCAGTGCCTGAGCACATTTCTGGTCAAGCGACTTAAGGTGATTATTTCCATCTGCCGACTTAATGGAGGCTCTGCAGTTTCATATGAATTGACGCTGACTGTTCGTGTTTGATGGTTTTAAGGGCTTAGTTGTAGTTAGAATTTTTACAGAATGCCCTGCATACAACCATTAGACAATTAATTTCCATCATGGGCGCCATTTATAATTCATGCTATTATTGATTGTTGGACATGTGAAATTCATTCCGATTAGTAATATTGTCACTTGAGCACTCAAAGTGATTATTTTTTATTTGACCACAATATCTCTCCAAACAAACTGTATTTACGACAAAAGGGGTCTAATCATAACCCAAGGCTTTACACTGTATGATATACACTTGTGACTAACATTGTGCAATACACTAACTGCTTAGATGTAGCAAATTTAACTGTGAAAAGTACCAAATAGCAGCAGTGCTGCATATGACATCAGCTTTCAAACTGTCAATCACTGTGACTCATTGCCCACTGTGACCCATAGCACCCTATAATCTAGTGTGATGGCCCACATAGCAAAGTTGGTTTGGCCCAGAGGTGGCACACACATTCCACTTGTACTTAGCCCATATATAGCGCAACATATAACAGCTGATTAGTGTGTCACCTCTGGTATCCACTAGGCAGTGGTTGGCAGAGGTGGTAGGCTACCCACTAATGAACCATAATTCATTGCACTTTGTGTGCCAAGTATAAGTTGTTGTTGAATGTGTGGGCCACCTCTGGGGCAGACCAACTTTCCTATGTGGGTGGCATGCTGAGATACACGGCTCTCTCCTTCACCATTTCATCAATATAATAGAACAGGAAGGCAACAATACTGTTGCTTATGTGAAGTCTAACACTGGTGATTGTTTTTGCACTGAATGTAATAGCTGATAGGGTCCGATCTTTGTGGACTGAACTGTACGAGGAATGGGATGTTACCAAAAACTGATGACTGTTACACTATAGCCTGCCTTGGGGATGTTAGGGAAATGTGGATTAGTAACAAGCCTGGCCAAGTTAACTGAGGGTATGTGATTAAACATCTAATAGGGGAGATCCATCGATTCATTCTCCCTGCTAGTTAGCAGAGTTAAGCAATTCCACTGTTACCTTACTAAGAGTTGTGACTTACGTCCCTAACAGGCTATACCCCTAATACATTTCTACATGTGTAAGTAAACACATGTAGCATTCACGGCCACCCTGTCCTGCCTAACACCGTTCAGAATGGCAAACCAAGGTAGTATTTATTTGGAGTAGATGCAGTAGAAATAAGATTGCACGCTAAGGTGTTAAAGAATACACTCCAATTGCTCCAATAGCAGCTGCTTTGAGGATGTATAGATTTGTGAGTGTTCCAGTGCTTTGGTTGTGTAAATTATTATTGATCAATGGACTTACACCAAAATAAAACTAGTATGCACCTAATAGTCGTCCTTGTGTTTGTCTTAGGCCTGCCTGGACATAAAACAAAACCCCAACAACAACCTTTACCACCACTGATACATTGCAAAGCAATGCCAAGCAAGTGCACTATATAAATTACATGATTATCAACCTTGACGGCAGCATTTCTGCAACAATCGCATACAATACACACTGATTTTTTTTTTAATGATTAGGCATTTCTCTATCTCTAAAACAGTAGGGCCTACGCTAATATTCCTAATATTGAGTTCTTTACCCCCATTTTACTAACCAGAAACCTTATCAAACCAGCGCATGCGCGTGTAGCTCTCTACCGGAGCGGTAGGTACTGTGAAAGCAGCCCTAATGGCGGAGAACGTACGGTCGCCTTTCGACTACCGGGAGCCCCCGACCCTCGACAGCGACGGAGATGGCAGCAAGCCGCCGCCGCCCCGGGGGTGAGAGAAATCACCTTATTTGACCATCTAACAGTTATATTTTCGCCGATCAAATGGCCTTGCTTACAGAGCGACTGGGTGTTTGATAGGCTAACGTAATAGCAAATTTCTTGTGTCCGCGTGCATGTTGGAGTGAATAAAAAGAGTGGCCGTGCGTTAACGTTTCCTTTTTTTCATGAGAGCAGGCGAATCTTTGACGGTCATCTTTGCATTTTTGGTCCACGACAAACTGAAACGGGGCACATTTTCAAGCTTGTGTACAAGATATGTCATGAGCTATCTGGCTAGCTGTGTTGTGCTTGATAACCTAGTAGCCCTCCGTTTGTTTACGTAGCTAACAAGTTAGCTAGCAATGTCTGACGAGCAGCCAACGCTACCGTTAGCTTGTTACGACGCTACATCACTAGCCAATTAGCTAGCCTGCTAACTTGCAGGCTAGTTAACAAGTCCAACCATTCATTTACTTGGACCTAACCCCTTTACACACTATTTCACTGAAAAACGTTTAGTCTATATATATTCGTTTTACCACACGTCGAATTAAATGCATAGCCCGCTAACTAGCATTTAGCTTACATTAGCCAGACAGCTAGCCAACTATGGTCTGTTTGTTTTTGTTGGTCTGAATGTTACTGTACGTCCGCTATGTTTTCAACTTCGCGCCTGTAATTTACTGACCCTACATCTCGATGTTGAGGCGTAAAGAAGGTGTCTGCCCCTCATAGTCGATCAGGATTGCTGAAAGACATTTTTAGAGAAACAATGACAAGACGGTCAGCTGCCATGATAATAAAGCTCACTATGACAATCTATACATATTTTTGAAGGATGGGAAACGGCATATTTTGACAGCGGCAATTTGCTTTTGTTTGCAGGCGGGTATGTGGCAGGAAGAGGAAGGGTACGCCGGTGAAAGTGTGTGACCGAGCCTACGTCACGGAGGACGAAGAGGAAAGCATGTCGGAGCACAGTTACAGTCCAGGTAACCTACAGGCCCGTTCTACACAACCAACCCCGGCCATGATGGCAACTCAGGCACAGCATCAGTGATGCACAGTGATTCCCTCCCTCTCTTGAATACCACCATCAGGTCCCCATCCTCATTCTGCCTTAGCCTTATCTGTGCAAAACACCTTAGCTGGGACTGAATGACATTACTCTTGCATCAGTGCAGTGTCCGTCAGCTTTGCTTTCATTACCCTCAGGTGATGGGCAGTATCCAGAAGGAGCAGAAGATCGTTTGCCGCCTCCTGGAAGCCCATATTACCTTGCCGATCCCTCACAGCTATGGTAAGGAGCCAGAGGAGTTTGGTTATTCTTCCTACCAAACATTAATAATCAGACCTTTGACCTTGTCAGCACTGTAAGGAACACATGGCTAAATTGGCTTCACCTTAGAAGTTTGAAAGTTACAGTCCTATATGCAAGTTTGTGGTAGTGTAAATCTGCATGTCGTACATGTTGTTACACTTATACACTTGAATGCATGCCCCTGCTCAGTTGGTTCCTTGTTGATATGTTCCGCCGTGAATTGTTGCAGAATTTCGCTTTGAAATTGCTGTCAGCTTTTTAAGGTTTCTTTTTTTTCCTGCTGACCATCTCTCTCTCTCTCTCTCTCTCTCTCCCCCTCTCTCTCTCTCTCTCTCTCTCTCGCGTGCGCTCTCTCTCTCTCTGTCTCTCTCTCTTTATCTGTCTCTCTGTCTGTCTCTCTCTCTCTCTCTCTCTCTCTCTCTCTTTCTCTCTCTGTCTCTGCTTTTCTCTTTCTCTCTCTATCCCTCCCTCCCTTCCTCTCTCCCTCAGTGTGCCGGAACTGGGAGAGGAGGGGGCGAGCGGGGTGAGGGGGCCAGTGCTCTTCCACCCCCCACCCAACTGCAGGATCAGAGAGGTGCATTGTGGGAGCCAAGTGCGACTGGTTGTCATAGCGATCCGAGACATAGCCAAAGGCGAGGAGATCACAGTGGACTACAGTTTAACCGACTGGGGAGACAACACAATGGTGAGTCAGAGCTCTCAGCTTCATAGTTGATCTGAGACGACTTTTTTTTCTCTCTCTGAAAAAAAGGGATTATTTATGCATTGCTTAGGCTCTTATGGTGAAGGATGTGCAACTGTGACCCATGTTGAGATGAATCAAATGTCTTTGTTCTGAATGGCCCAGAGTTTCCATAGTTCGGTGTCTCCAAGAGGATTTGAATGCAGCTTCAACCCTGAAAACAATATCAAGAAGGTACTGCAGCGCCCCATGCTTTTTTTTTTTTTACTGTTAAGTCCTCTCATCTGTAACCACTTGCAGGGATGCACTGATGCTTTTGGGGTAATTAGGGGTGCCAACCAGCACGGTCACACGTGTATAGAGTGGTGGGTTTATCAAGCAATGTGATACAAGTGTGCAAGTGGTGTTGGTGAAAGATATCTTTGTGGCTGTGAAACGACCACAGGTCATCGCAGCTGTCTGGATGTCTCTTTATCAACACCACAAATTATTAATCCTTGAAGCAGAACCTACAGTTGTGTAAAAAACAGTATATAAGTAAGTAATGCTCACGTCTTAGTGCCTTCTGAGGATTTCTTTTTCAAATGTTTCTGGAATGCCAGTGATTTAAACTGAATTTTATCGTTCAGCAGTATCAATGCATGACATAAAACCTTCAAAACACACCAGTAAGTGGAAAGCAGCACTAAGACTTATTGATTAGGTCACCTCTGGCAATATTACTGACATAAGGATACCGCTGTTCACTGAACAGATACTATTTCTGCACCTGTCTGGACTCAGTAGTGGGCATCAAAAAATGGTATTATGAAGGGATTGCATAATTTGGGATTTTCCAAAAACAACAAAAACAAAAACCTATTTATCTTTCTCTGTCAACTACTGAGCCAAGGTGTCGGTGGAATTCTCTGAAATAGGTGGTCAGTCAGACTTGTAGCTTTAATAAAGGATGTGCTGTCAGATGTATTTGGACACACACCACATTGGCCTAAACTAAAAAAACAAATTAGTAAATACATAAATATATTTTTTTCCCTCACCATTTTTCTCAAGCCTTTTTCTTTTTGGCTTTGTAGCTCAGTTGTGCGCTGCCTCTCCACTGGTGGTGTGTATTGTGTTCACTTTGTTCCCGGGTATTCTGTGGCAGAGCGAGTGTTTTTCCCAAACTGCATGACTGTTTACCTGCGTATCATATCTCCCCTCCGGTGCTGGCTGACAGCAGCGATGTGCCAGTGTTTGTAGTCCAGCATCTCTAAAGCCAAGCCCTGGTGTCAGCTCTGACACCTGTTTTGCACCTGCATCTGTTGTTCAGTTCAGGTTTGACTCTAGTGACCAACATACATTGTGTCTGCGTCTGTATTATGAAGACGCCATGCACGTAACACTGAAAGCTGTTGGCAGTAGTCTTTAAACTGTAGTTGAGATTTGAAATTATTCATCATATTAAGAGTATTTCATCTGCAAAAACAATACATAAAAGAGCAAAAAATGCTTAACGGCAATTTAAACATTAGGACTTGCCTGCTGTTTCTGGCTTTTGTATGGAAAGGTGTTCAGTGTTAAAATGAAGCATATTTTTGGTTGTGAAACAGCCTTGGTTTTCCAATCACAGCTAGACTGCAACCAATTATTCAGTGAATAAATCTTATACATGGGGAACAGTACACAGAAATCACAGTTCAGTTCTTACTGTGGTTTGAACATAATGGTTTGGTATGAGTATGGGGTAGAGAAGGGGTTTGTTTTTTTATATATATAAATCAGTGTCATTCTTGCCTAAAGAAATTTGTGCAGATATAATAAATGTTAAGTAAACAAGTTACAGTCTGAAAACTGAAAAAGCCATGTCTTATGCAGTGAGAATAATAAAAAACGGTATTTGCCTTAATTTTTTGCATTCCCGTAGTGTTGTTTTTTTTAATATGTCTATAAACTAGTTAAGTTTTACAACGGGGCTGTCCTGCCTTCAGTGATGGTGAGATTCATGGGCAGCAGCCACATCATATTTTGTTTCTTGACAATTGACACTTTCCTGCTTCTGGTTAAAATGGCAAGAGATGGTCGTAGTAACGTGATGCTCCATTTCCCCCCCCACCCACCCACAGGAGGAAGAGTCCGGCCCACTGCCCCTCTCTCTGACTGTCTCAGACTACCTCACCCCGTCCTGGTCACTCTCGCCCTCCTCCTCCCCGCTCTCTCACTCGGAGGCCAGCGACTCGGACCGTGAGGACGAAGAAGAGGAGGAAGAGGAGGACGAAGATGAGGACGAGGAAGAGGAGGAGGACCTGGAGGAGCTGCGCGGCCGCATGATGCGTCGGCGCAAGAAGCGCAAAACCTCCTCCTCCGCGGCGACCGCAGCCGCCGCCGCAGCTGCAGCAGCAGCAGCCGCCGCCGCCAGCGCGTCCTCGTCCTCGGCCAGCAAGAAGAAGGCATCCGCCGGCCGCCCGCCCGCCGCCCACCGAGGCCCCTCCCTCTCCTTCTCCCGCTCGGCCTCCAGCTCGGCCTCCCCCTCCACAGCCGCCGCTGGCGCCTTCCAGGCCCCGCTGGCTCCACCCCCCACCACCAACATAAACAACAACATCAACATCAACATCGGGGGCCACCGCGGCAGCCTGAGCAGCGCCCCCCGCCGACAGCACTGCGCCTACTGCGGCCGCCACTTCCGCTCGCTGGCGCGCCACCTGGAGAAGTACCACGCCCAGCAGCCCGAGGTGCGGGCCGCCATGGAGCTGGCTCACATGCGCTCACACGGCGCTGCCGCCTCGTCGTCGGCCGCTGGGCCGCACTCCTCTTCCTCCTCGGCTGCCGGAGGTGGGGCTGCTGGTGCCGCTCCGTCGTCCTCCTCCACCTCCGCATCGGCCTCCTCCTCTTCTGCAGCGCACCCCTCTTTCACCTCCCCGCAACCCTCGTCCTCTTCCGCTTCTGCGGCCGCTCCGACTTCGCTCTTCTCCCGAGAGAACGCCCAGGGCCCCGGGGCCGTGTCCTTCTCGCTGTCCCTGTCGCAGGGCCGCAAGGGCACCGTCGCCATGACGCCGCTCAACACGCAGGGGGGAAAGAACGCTGCTGTTCCCGCAGCAGCAGCCGCAGCCTCTGCCGCCGCCGCCACCACCACTGCAACGCGGCCTCCGGCCAAGAGGGGGCGCCGGCCCAAGAAGGAGAAGGAGGAGCAGCTGAAGCAGGAGCAGGAGCTGGAGCAAGCCAAAGAGGAGGCGCCACCCACCCCTGGCCGAGAGGAGGAGGAAGAAGAGGAAGAGGTGGAGGAGGAAGAGGAGGAGGAGGAAGAAGAGGATGAAGAGGGAGACGGAGAGGCAGAGCTTAGTGACGGGCATGGAGATGAGAGCATGGAGGAGAAAAATGGAGAGATGTCCAGGTGAGTAACGTTGGTGCTGACATCACCTGTGCTGAGAATGAGTCTTACCAGTCAGTGTTTGCCCCCCCCCCCCATTGGTTTATAGTTAAGGCAGCCCACCTTAACAACATATGCGTCCCACCTTAACTAGAGGTACCAATAGAATGATAAAATTAGACTTGGGTTTGAAATGAGGTAATGAAAGTATAGAAATATGTATGACGGTGGTCAACCAGCCACCACTTTAACTTGCACATTTCCTAAGGGAAACACAGTCAGTGTAATGGTTGCTTAAGAGCTTTGATGGTGAAGTGTGATCTTGTTATCAGACCAAAAAGGCAAACTGAAACGGAAGTTTAATTTTGAGTACTGTGGTGCTGTCTCTACCAGTAGGCCTAATTAATGACAAACCTGGCAAATTAAAAATAAAAGTTTATACATAGTCACTATGTTATACTACATTATCATGCCTTTATTGGTATAATATTGTAGTAGTATTTATATATTATATATTATGGTGTTATTTCACAATACTGGGTCATCTTCATGCACTTGCAGTGGGTATTGGGGGAGGGGGATACGTTCTTCCTTATTGGGCCTTATTATACGTCACTGAAGTAAGTGTAAGAGTGGCTTTGTAGTGCATGTCAGTGCACATTAGTCATGTTTCCTGTAGTTTTGTGGTGAACAAAGGAAGGACATGTTGAGAGAAGCAGATAGCTGCGGTACTCTCCTGTACCATCAAAGACACCCCCACCCCCCCGGCCATCTTGGCAACACACCCAGGCAGTTATTTCTGGTTGACAAGAACGGGGTTTTGTCTAAACGGATGGGGGGAAAATCCATAGCTCTGCATAGTCAAATTGTCAAATGATATAACATGAATGTGCACTCTGAATGCAAAAATAATTTCCCAGAAAGAATTTAGTTATGCTCTCCTTAAAAGAAAATTGATTGGGTCATGTAAAGCAGAGTTGAAACCAGAAAACGATCTGGATGGGGGCAGGGCTCTTCGTCTCTATGTGCGTAATATGAATGATTTAATTAACCTATTTACCAGTACATTTTCCAAAAATGTCCAGTATTATGGAGTGCTGCTGACTGATTTGTCCAGACAGAAAAACATCTAGTGTAAACCCTCTGGGTTGGACACCCAGTTACACTGTTCTTCAGTGCTGCAGGTTTCCACCGTTAATCCCAATGCATTTCTTTGTCAGTGTCGTGCGTCTTGCCCTAAAATGTCTGTCATTCAGACTGGCAATTATGAAAATGTTCATTGAGGTGGCAGGAAATCTGTGACTGCCCCTGATGAGTCTTGGAGTAGTAAAGGCCTATTTTAAAAGGGAGAAAAAGACAACACCATGTGGGGTATTTTATACACCGTTTGTTCAAAGAACTACTATCAGGAAAAAAAAATCAGTTGGGAGAAAATGTCACCGTTTTTTCCTGTTATTTTTTCTGGTTCTCTGTATTACCATTTAAAGAAATTACAGGATTGTTCTGGCTTCATCTGCTTACATTACCTTTGTACACCGTTTTAAAAAGTATTTGGTGTTAGTATTTAGTATTTAAAAGGTAGTATTTCAATCAATCATATATGGCATACCCCCTTTTTGCTACCGTGATGACGTGACGTGTTGTGTGACCTCTTTAGACAGTGACTACAGCTTATATCGATTGACATCCCACTTGCTGTGTAATGCCTGCTACATTATGTGATATTCAGTCATTTAATGTGACATCGTGGCTATTAATCGAGTATTAAGTATGCTCTGAGATGGTTATATGGTGGGAAGGGCTGGCCTTTTTGGACCCACAGTGTCAGTGCAGTCTTGATCACCTGCACGGCCATGTCAGTAGCATTGTGTATCTAACAATAAGCCAATCATTTGACACCAGTGCTTTAACAGTAGCCTACATGGGGGGGGGGTGATGGGGGGAGGAGGAATCTCGATCACATTTCACATTCATCAGGAAGAACATGAGCACCTAGGACACATTGGAGTCTATAAAATATGGATGTTTTTACTCTCAAATTAAGAACAAAGCAGTGTACCAATTTGTCTGTATTTTGACACGTCTGTATTTTAAAACTTCAGCTGCCTTCATTATACAAAAAAATGATAATCTGGATGATTTTTAATCAACATGAATCTTTAAGACAGCTAAAAAATAAATTTGTCACATTTAGTTAAGCCATAGAAAATGTAACTAATAATTTATTCAAACTCTGACACTGCTCACCACTGTATTTTCTTTCTGCATGGTGTGCATATGTGTCACACAATAAACCTTTATTAAGCTGGTTCATTTGCTGAGCTCAGAGTAAAATGTTAAGTGGCACGTATAAACACCCCAGCGGTTCACAAATTGCAGTGGGATACAATGATTAATTACACACGCATTTGTATTTTTAGTTAGCAGTCACAAAATAATTTATTACCATACATTATCATACATTGTGTGTTGTTATGCTGTGCCATGCTTCAGTTGCCATTAAACCACATTAGTGGAGGGGGTGTGCACCAGAGGAGTGTTTGACCCCATCGCAGAGGTCAGCAGCCATTCCTGGAAAGTCTGTTCTCAGTTATTTTCTGGGAATTATTGTCCTCCTTCATTCCACCACTAGATGGCAGCAGTAGCTCAGTCTTGATTCGACATCTACCAGACGGTAGCTATTTTCAAACTGAGAGGAAGTCGTGAATCAATCGTGTAGTTGGTTCTATAGAGGCAAGTGGGGGGAGAGGGACTTGTGTCTTGCGTCTTGCGTCTTGGGGCAGCAAGGGCGCTGGTGAAGGGCAAGGGGTCTCCCCTTCTGTATGTGTGTATGCCTGAGCCAAGGCCAAGAGCTCTGGGCCGGTGATCACCTTTCCTGCTGTCAGCCATTAGTGGGGCTATTCCTGGACTTCCTGGCATGCCCTTTGGCTTGGGTTTCACTCTTTATTGACCAGTTTCATTGACCAGGTAAAAAGCCCTGGATAGGCATCTGAGGGCCCTCGTGGACTAAGTTTGGCGTGATTGGCCAATTGAAGGATCAACTTAAGTGTGTTGTGTGTGTGTGTGTGTGTGTGTGTGTGTGTGTGTGTAATTATTTAGAGCTATGTTAATCCACCCTCACCTCCCACTCCCTTTTTTTGTGTAGTTCTATCTTCCTGAGTACAATTCCTCCCTTTTTTGTTCTTTAAATTATTGTCCACCTGTATCTCTCTGTCCCCCTTTTATCATATTTTTAATGATTCAATTATTTTAATGATTCATGTCTGACTTTATTCTTATCTTTGTCTCACACCATTCTCTCTCTCTCTGTCTCACTCTCTTTCTCTCTCTCTCTCTCTCTTTCTCTCTCTCTCTCTCTCTGTCTCCATCTCTCTAACTCTTCCTCTCTCCCTGCTCTTCTCTCTCTCTCTTTCTCTCTGTCTCTATCTCTCTCTCTCTCTCTCTCTCTCTCTCGGTCCCTCCCTCCCTGCTCTTCTCCAGGTCCCACCGGACCCACATGCCTCCCCTGCTGTCCTCGCTGTCCTGCCTGGTGTTGTACCTGCGTCGCCAGCAGCACTCGGCCTTCCTGTCCCTGTCCCGCTCGCCCGGCTCTGCGGAGGCCTGGCGCCTGCTGTGCCACTCCAGCCTGGCGCTGCTCATCCTCTACAACCGGCACCGCGAGTGCGAGGTGGCCAAGCTGACCATCCAGGAGTACCGCAACCGCTTCACGCCCCCGCCGCCCCCCATGTCCTCGGGGGGGTCGTCCACCACCAACGGCACGGGCAGCAACGGGACGAGCGGCGGAGGGGCGTCGGGGTCCGGCCCGGCCGCGGCCCACCCCCTCGAGGTGGCGCTGTCGCCGTTTGAGCGGCACGTGCTGTGCCACCTGCCCCGTGCGGGCGTGGTGGGCAAGCGGGGGCGCATGCAGCCGCTCATCCTGCCGCCGCACTCCGAGGCCTGCCTGGAGCTGCTGCTGAGCACCTGCGCGCAGGTGGGCGTCGACCCGTCCAGCCCTTACGTGTTCTCGCGCCCGTACCACTCGCCCGCCACCCCGCTGCGTGGCACCGACCTGCTGCGGGGACTCGCTCGCTCCAGCGGCGCCAAGAACCCCGCTGCCCTGACCGCGCCACGCGCCCGACGACAGGTCGGTACACACAGCTCTGCGTCAGGGTTTTAGGGGTGTATTAGTGTGTTTCAGGATTTTGATGGGGGTCTGGGAACACAGAGCTCTGTGTCAGGTTTTTGGGGTATATTAGATTTCATGATTTTGATTGGGGGGTAGAATCTGGGTACACAGGGCTCTACGTCAGGGTTTTGGGGTGTATTAGGGTGTTTCAGGATTTTGATGGAGGAAAAATTGTGCGTACACAGGTTGGGTATAGAGCTCTATGTCAGGTTTTTGGGGTGAATTAATGTCGTAGTTACAGGATTTTGATGCACAAAAATGGTTCATTTGTGTACATCATGAAAATGTAATCATGCTACTGTAGGGAGGATTTACGGTTTTAGTGGTTTTTGTTCTCATGATGAATACATGTAAATGAATATTGAGCTGTTAATAGGAGTCATAATCATTCATTAAAAAACATTATATATTATAATTTTATATATTATATACCTTTATAAAAATGTATATATTATGGGGTAACAAAGATCTAAGATAGAAATTAATAACGTCTGATTATCATCCAATAATTTTCTAGGTGGCCATCCTGACCCAGCTACTGCTGCTGGAGGAGGGGGAGAGGAAGCGGCTTGAGGACTTCCTGCAGCGCGAGTACCATGTGACACAGAGCTGCGCTCGGATTGGCCAGGACCCAGGGCTGATGGGCCGTGTGGGACGCGTGGTGCTGTACGGGGAGAGAGACGGCGTCCTCTTCAGGGGAATGAGCCTTCAGCAGATCTGCTTGGAACTTGATGGTAGGAACGGGGGCGGGGTGATGGGATGGTAGGGACGGGGGCGGGGTGATGGAATGGTGGGGGGGGGGGGGATTGGTGATGGGTGCTTGAGATGGAAAACAAAAGTGGCATCGTCATTACTGCGAATAAATAAATAAATTCCCTTGATACATTGGCCTGCACTTGTGTGCACATAGTCTATATTAGGGCTGTCATCCTTCCTCTTCAATCCCATTCGAATTTCATTACTTTTTTTTTTTTAAAGTCGAATAATATTCGAATTTTTTATGTTAAAATATAGCCTATTTATGCATTACTATAGGTTACCTTGTAGGGCATGGGGTTATTATACTTTTGGCCAGTAGAGGGCTGACCAATGAGCGACTGAAATTCTGTAGTTTCAAAGAAGAAACATGGCGGCGAAAACAAAGCCTCTCAAGTCAAACAAAATTCCAACCGAACAACTGGTGGTACTCGTAAGTGAGCACACAGAGCTATATGACATGGCAAATAAGTTATACCACAACGTCTACCACAAGGAGACCGTTTGGAGATCGATTGGGGCGCTTTTGGGACACAACTGTAGGTATTAGTTTCAGTTGTTTTCATCCGCTCACATCACAAGCTATGCTAACCGTTAGCGTTTACGGTCTATCAGCTGATGTTAGCACAGGCACCGCCCCCGTGCTTTTTTGGAAGGCTTTTTTCTCTCTTCGAAAACCACCCGGGGCAGGTGTTTTCTGCTATAAAAAACCATCACGTCTGAACGTAGCCTTACGTTGTCTTGAAAAAAAAATTAAAAAAAAACATTCGACTAGTAATTCCTGCGTTCGAATTCTGTTTTTTTTTTAATAGTCGAATTATATTCGACTACTGAAAGTCGTTCCAACAGCCCTAGTCTATATGTGGGGATGTTATCTGGGTTGGATTATAACACGTAGGCCTAATTAAGGTTTTGAAAACAAAACTTCAATCTTGGCCCATCATAAATAGATGGAGAAAACCTGACCTTTTGCATGTTTGGGGTGCACCGTTTTCCATGATGCATAATAACATTCCAGTTGTGTTTGGATCTGTGTGCTGTTTTGTACTTCTGAATTTAAAAAGGCCTCATTGGGGCGGGGTGCTATATATAGCTGTATATTGAAAAACTATGTGGGAATTTCTTGATTACCGATCCCAGTAAGACAAAATCCAAACCGGCACAGCCCTAGCTGCATCCCCCTCTGTTTCTGCAGCACAGTTTTGAAAATGGCTGGAAATGTTTATGTTTACGGTTCAGTGGATTTACAGGGTCAGGGCTTTGAAGGAGTACTGAAGTTGTCTTGAGGACAAACAGTAAGCAAAAATCCAAATATGATGAGTCCAGCAGGAAAAAGCTGGGATATTGCCACGCAGTACACCAGTAGGAGATATAAAATAAGCCTGGAGTGTACTGTCCTACAAAGGGAAAGTGCAGTAACTACGTGAACATAGAAACTGAGAAAAATGCCTTTAACGTTGTCATATTGTCCAGTCAAACATGTTGTACCTAAAATAGTGGTAATGCTTTTATGTACTTTCTTAATAACAAGAAGCAAGAGATTTAGTCACAAGACAGTCAATATCCAGCCAAAACTGAATTTGACAAAATATGTAGTTGGTGCTTTTTGCCAGTGTAGCTGCCAGCTGCAGCTGAAAGCGTGACACAGTGCAGGAGACAGAGTGATTGACAGAACATGGCCCACCAATAAGGAAGTGATACGGCCGGGCTGAAGTTAAGTGGAGAAGGGAAGGAGCAAAAAAAAAAAGAGGACATGACAAAATGGAGAGTTGAGAGAAAGTGTGTTAGATCTGTACAACGGGGGCAAAGTGGTACGACCAGAGTAATTTAGACAAAAGGAAAGAGAGAAGCTCTAATTTGGGTCAAAAGGATTCGGTGTTGCAGCAGGAGGGTGAAAGTTTGAACGAGTTGGAAACTGAACCCAGGGGAGTAAATTCTGAGGTCAAGGTCGTTGTCCTCACCCTGTTTCCTCTTGCTTCCTGCTTATCTTTCCCTTACCACCCTGTCACATTCTGTTGACCTTTCCGCTTTTCATTTTTTAACACGCTCTCTCACTTTCCATTTCCCTCTTTTTTTTATTTTGTCTTTTTTTTTCTCAACTGTGCCATTCTCTCCCCTGCCTTTCACATCTTCTCCCACCCTCCACTCCCCCTCTTTCTCTCTCTCTCTCTCTCTCACTCGTTCCCATCCTCTAACTGTACCTGCCTTTTTCTTTGTCTCTCTCTCTCTCTCTCTCTCTCTCTCTCTCTCTCTCTCTCTCTCTCTCTCTCTCTCTCTCTCTCTCTCTCAAATTACCCCCACCCCACTCTCGCTCTCTCCTGTCACAGTGATGTCGGGGAACTCTGCGGACTCCTTCTCGGACGACTCCGACGTGGACACGGAGAAGGCCAAGGAGCACACTGAGGTGGTGAAGAAGGGGGCTCGGGGGGCCCACGCCGGCAGCAAGAAGAAAGGGGGCAGCCCACACCCCACGTCCACAGCGACGCCTACCGGCCACAAGAGGAGGAGCTCCCAGCCCAAAACAGGTGAGGAACAGGCGTGTGTGTGTGTGTGTGTGTGTGTGTGCGTGGGTGGGTGGTTGTGTGTGTGTGCGGGTGTGTGTGTCCCTCTGGAAATGTAGTTTCCAAAAAAGTACATTCGTATGTGATGCTGATTATGCCATCATATGACATCATATTGCCTACTAATAGTATACCTCTTTTTCTTTTTTAAGAACTTCTGTATGTTATTAGTAGTATTATGTCACAATTGTTGATTTTCATTTAAAAGTCCCACCACATGTATTAATCTTTTACTAAAGCAACTGATGGTAATTGGCAATCTGCTTTAACTAGGTATATGAGCCAATAATCATGTTTTTTTTAGTGCACAGGTAGACACGATGTACAGTAGGATTTTTACTTTACTAACCTGGATTTAGCAACGACTGCATGTCTCTTAAGGTGCTTTTTACTAATGGCACGTCTTTAGTAGCATTTTTGATTGTTGTTAATTGGGCTTTAAATTAGTAGAATTAGGTCAGAGCTTGGAGTTCAATGCGACTGGAAGTATTTTTTAAAGACCCTTTTTTTAAGCAGGTTAACCTTATAGTCTCCCTCATCCATGGCGGTCTTTGCCCTCTTTGTGCCTGGAACCGACACAGACACCCCAACATACCATCATATGTCATCATATTGCCTACTAATCGTTTTAATTAAACACACTTGAAAACTTGTTGTGCGTGTTATTAGTAGTATTATGTCACAACTGTCGATTTTCATTTTAAAGTCCCACCGCATGTATTAGTCTTTTACTAAACCAACTGACTAATCTACTTCAACTAGGTAGATGAGCCAATAATCATGTTTTTTTTAGTGTATACACATTGCGTTTCTCCCTAATGGCATATTATTATCATGTCTTTGGCAGGCAAGCGTGGCGTGCTGAAGCGCCCGTGGTCGGAGGCGGAGCGCGTTGCTGTGGAGACGCACCTGAAGCGCAACATCATGGAGCTGCGCGTGCCGGCCAAGGCGGACTGCGAGCGCTGCCTGCAGCTCTGCCCCCTGCTGGTCACTAACCAGCGCGACTGGCGCGCCATCAAGTTCTACTGCCACAACCGCATCCAGCTGCTCAAGAAGCAGGGCCGCCGTGAGGCCAACGGCGCCGCCGTCTGCTAGCTGGTCTGCGCTGGTAACGCAGCCCAGCCGCTTACCGCTCTCTCACTCACTGACACACTCGAGCTTCTTACACACATACACACACAGACAGACAGACACACACACATATACACACACACGTCTGTTCATGTTATACCTATACATACCTACGTACATACCTACCTACCTACCCACCCACACAGAGCCCATCCATAAGTATACATACTCATGTTGTACACATACATTCAGTTACAAAGGAATATATATATAATATATAGATGTACATTTTTCTCTCAAACAACACACACACAGACACACTTTAACAAATACAAATGTACATGTTTCTATACCTGCAAAAACATTTGTATACTTACACACACACATACACACCAACAAATGTACATGTATACCTAAAGAACTTAGCCCTTGTTCCACGACCTGTCTAAATTCTAGTGTGTTCCATGAGGATGTATTTGATGTTGGGCAGCATGTTGATATGGCTTCGCCTTCACACAAAGGGTATGTTAGGAGGGATCCACGTGATGAGTTGGGCATATTCAACATGTCTCTACACAGACTTTATACATACAGACACACACACGCACACACACGCACAGATACCAACTCATATCCACACAGAGACTTCTGTTACACCAACACACACCTCCCCCTGTGTGGAGTGTGAGGGGTCCACAAACTGACGTGTACAGAGACCATTCCTCTGAGTGTGAGAACGACGACTTCTTCTTCGAGACGGAAGAGGAGGAGGAGGAGGAGGAGAAGAGAGGACGAGCGATTTGGGAGAACGGACACAGGACGCCGCGGAGGAGCAAACGACAGCAGGAGACTGGAGCGACGTGTCCTCGTGTCCACTCGCCCTGTGTCAAAGCATGGCGACACTACTGGGACATTGTTGGATGTCGACAAAAGCATAGGGATGGATGACCAGATATTCTGTTTGTTTGATTGGTTGTTTGTTTTTTTTTATTATTATTATTATTGATGTTATTGGTATCCTTTTTTTATGGAAAACAAAGTTCTTTCGTTCTTTTTTCCGAAAACAGCATTGACTGTCCTGTGACGTAGTGCCTGTATGTAGGCGTATGAGCTAACTGAACCGTTTTCCCTGACGACTTGTGGGCTGTATCTAGCAGTATTTTTAAACGTTTGGGGTCGTCACTTAAACCAGACCCCCCCCCCCCAGATCCCCCACCCCCCTACTTCCTTTTGGGCCTTTTTCTGTCCGTTCATTATGATCTGTTAGAAAGATACGAGGCACACATACTTGAATTCATGTCACACATCTATCCTACTTTTTTTTTTTTTTTTTAAATGACTGCAGCATCGGACTGTCTCGTTTAGTCATAGTGTACGTACGTTTAATATCTTACTGGCAGATAAAAGTTAGACATAGTAGTCGTACAGGTGTCTCTGTTGTGCTATGTTGTACATACTGTAAATATGGACTTATAAAAAGTACTACGTTTTGAAGACTTTGTTTAATTATATGGCATCAGACAGTTCTATCTGGTTTTACACAGTGCTGTTGAAAGACACAATTGAGACATTTACATTCTGATTTTATTTGTCTTTTTCTGGTTACAGACAGTAAAAATCCACGATTATGAACGTGTTGTCTTGCATGGTTTTATTGTGTCTTCAGAAGAAAAGGTCACACATCACTTTTCACCTCAATTTAATACACACAACAGGTTGTATACAAAAATGTCCAAAATACAGAAAATATTGAAAAATTGCTGAGTTGAAGCTTTTTTTCTCATAAAACAGTTTATTTATTATTGTTATTGAGTTGATGGCAGGTTCATGAATTTATACAGCAATTAAAATAATTAGCATAATGATATGTGACTAACAAGCAAGCATTCCTGCAAACCTCAAATACAGCAGTTTTTTGGTGCCATTACATGTTTCTTTGCTCATTACGTAATTGAAATTGCTTTTATTGTTACAGGGTCAGGCAACCCATGTTTTGTCTGATCCCATTTAGGGTTGGGTATCGATACAGATTTCTGTAACGTATCGATACACAAGGTCAGAATGCGTTATGATTCTCATTCCGATACGAAATGATGGAATATTATTTTAAAGATTTTTTTTAAATGCTTATATCTTGGTATGTAAAAGTGATAGAGAGTAAAAGATGTATTCACTAGAAAGCTGACAGGATTGTTTTATACATACTGTAGGCTAATTTCCCTGGAAGCGAATTATAGATGTCTAAAATGTTTCTTTTCCAAAAACACAGCTAAGAACATTTCAAACTATATGAATGAAAAATTATGAAGAGGTCCTTAAACATTGTCAATAGAAACATTTCCCAGTCAAAATCTGTGCGAGGAATCTCAGTTGTGGCAGCAGAATTGAATTGTTTAATAAGCACAAACTACCCTTACATTTTAGACATCTTTATTCTGTTTCTAAAGTGGTGCCCAAAGAAAATTAACCTATGTATCAAAAACTCCTGAATGTCAGCTTTGCAATGAAAATATTTGTTACTCCATCAGTTTTGCATTTCAACATATAAGCATTTAAAATGTGTCACCAGCATATACCGAAGGAGACCTAAAATGAATTAATCAATTAATAATTTTAAATATTAATTAATAATTGTTAATTTTTTGAATCTGTATCAATATTTTTTTAACCCAGCATGAATCGGTTTTAATTGAATTTAAGAAATCTTCAAAAAAGGTTCCACAATTACAGAAGTTTTGACAAGCAGCTAAATTACTTCATCACAGCTAATAGGCTAACTATTTGACTATGTAAATAAAGGAATACATACACAAATATGGATAACATTTGTGGTAGTGCAAGCTGTGATCACAAAAGTTATATCTACTGGTAGCTATGGTCACATATCGTTAGCCTCATAGCATAATTGCCTAAGTCATTTTTTGGCCAAGTTGAGATATCTACCTAACTTTACTCTCATACCACTGCTGCACCATCCTGCATAGCCGCCTATAAAACATTGAAATATGACTTGGGCAATTATGCTATGAGGCTAACGATATGTGCAATTACACACTTAAAATCACCACAGAATCAACATAAATCAGTGCCTACTGACTACAATTAAGCATTTAATAGTGTAATAACAGCCTAAAGGAGAGACAAGAAAAATGGCCATTCACAATTACGGTAAGTGTAAGTGAGTGTAAGTGATATCAGGTCCCTAGATGAGAATTTCAAGCATTGAAAACATCATTACCTTTAACAATATTCCTAATAAAATGCATGACTAATTAGTGGATCATTATAGCTGCCAATTACATCAAAAATATGTTTATGCTTATGATTTCACATTGGCCTCGTTCTCCTGAGGTTTAGTGAGACACACAATCTCAAGTGGTGCCTGATCACCTATTCCAGGATTAAAAAGTGGATACACCGTTTCCGCAGAGCAACATTTCAGAGTTACAAGATGTCGGTGCGAATTTGTATCATAGAAGGATAGCATACCTTTGCCATAATCAAGGAAAATGCCTAGTATCTCTGGTATGTATCCCACAGAAGTATAGCCTGGTTTGATGTGGACTCCATTATCCCTGTCTGAACAGAGACACCACAGGCCCGTGGCTGGCATGGACTTCTGCGCTCTTATCATCTGCATCGCTGAATCTGTTACCACGCCAACCCACCAGGAGCTCTTAATTGGGACTTTTGGCTTTTGTAACATCACCTCCCAGTAGTGTTGTCCTTCGGAGAAACCTGTCTTCCCCAAGACGCACAGGTCAAAGACAGTTGTAGTGTCTTCTCCCTTGTCCCGCATGACTTTACCATTTTTAGAAACCATTAGACAGGGTGGAGCAGTGTCTGGGTTAACTGTGATGTCCACTGTTGGGAGACCATGGAGAATCACAGTTATATTCACAACAATAAAGGACACTGATGAAGACTGTACAGTGCAGTGTATGATGCATAACACACATATGTGCAGTTCATTTGACATCGATCTACAAACTGTCAGATATTAAATCCCAATAAATCAATGCAGCACTTTACAGCAGCAGTGCATCACTAACATATTATGTCCTCCAAAAGGAGACAACCCTTTTAAATGCTTCAATTCAAAACTATTTTTAGAGTGCACGTGGGTGTATAACATAAATACACACACACACACACACACACAATGAGGAAAATCAGAACGCCTCAAAAATGGAGCTAGTATAAACAGATACAATTTCCTTCCACTCAAGTTTAACTTATCATTCTGCTTGTGGTATAAATTTGGTTTTAGTGCCTCTACGCCCCTGACATTACGACTCTGAGAAACATTCTAAAGAAAAAGGCTATCCAGCACCCCCAACTGATATGAATTGTGTTCGATTTTACCACTAAATTTACAGACAGTTAAGGGGGAAACATGAGATAGGAGGTTCACAATACCTGCATTATTTTTCATGTCCTCACTGTATGGAGCTAACAAAAAAAGCAAAACATTACACGGTGTTGTCAGTCATGGACTTCTGACACACAGTCACATACAGTACAGTATGCACATACACAAAAGAGACAGACAGCTTATGATTCATACTTTAGGTTTTGTGTGCATGTATGTTAGTAAGAGACAACAAATAGGCTGCAAGGAACTTTTTAGACTGATCATAGGCACTCTGTCTCCGCAAAAAAAAAAAAAAATCAGGCAATTTATACTTCCACTGTGCTTGTGATAAAGGTAGATTAACAATAGAGCCATTTGTTTCTGGTAAACAGATCATTTATGAATAACAAACTGTCGCTGTGGGGAACAAACAAACATGAAACTGCACTTCAAAAAATCTTTTTTTTACAGAGGTGATAAGGTAACTTTTGAATCACTAAATGATTTAGAACATTTTGTTGTCAAGATAATTGATAGGTAGTAAATGATGTGTAATAAGCAGGACAAAGCAGTCAATATCACAGAATCAAGCCTTTCCGATTGATTGAACCATGCCACTTAATGCCGGGCTCCTGCATAACACTGTCAGGGTTTATTCTCTGACAATGACCTTCTCACTGTGCATTATGCCTTATTAACAGGGCAGTCAGAGCAACATAGAGGAAGTATTACCTGGTGTTCCGAGTGGGGGTTCTTTTGCTGAAGAAAAAAAAGAAGATAAAAAATGTTTTAATTACAAGATAATCAAGGTGAAAGCCCATCCCTTTATCTCATAACACCTAAATATAGCTCAATATTGTACAAGGAAACTGAAATTGTGATAGAAAAAGGAGTATGGACAGGGTCTCACTTTTGTCCAGCAGGGCAGTCCCCTCCTCTGTAAAAGGAACAGGTGAAGAACAGTTCACGCACACTAGCAGTTGCGAATGTTGCACAATATACTTAATAGCCAAGTTACTGCTTTGATTTTACTACGTACAGCACTGTAATACAATATCTTTGGTGTTATTACATGGCTCATGTAAGTCCAGCAGGGTAATTTCAACACTTGGAGGACTAATATTTCTGGTTAACAGATCATTCCTAACAAACTGTTGCTGTGGGGAACAGTACCAACACAAACAAACATGAAACTGCACATTTTCAGAAATCTTTTTTTCAGAGACGACAAGGTAACTTTTGAATCACTAAATGATTTAAAACCAATTTGTTGTCAAGATAATAGATAGGTTAATAATGTGTAATAAGCAGGATAAAGCAGTCAATATCACAGAATGAATCCTTTCCGATTGACTCAAGACCACACTACTCAATGTCGGGCCCCTGCATAACGCTGTCAGGGTTTATTCTCTGACAATGACCTTCTTACTGTGCATTATGCCTTATTAACAGGCTAATCAGAGCAACATAGAGGAAGTATTACCTGGCATGCTAAGTGGGGGTTCTTTTGCTGCCAAAGAGGGAAAAAATGGTTTTAATTACACAGAGAAGAGTTTTTGTTTAACCCAAACTAAGTAGCCAAAAGACACATAGAACCTGTAACTACATACAGTAAATGACAAAAAAAAAATCTAATTCAAATTTTATTCGTCATACAAATTATACATAGTACAATTTGCACTGCAATGCAAATTATACTATGAAATTTGGTTTGGTAACATTTGGCAACATTTTAAAATATACTGTACAATGGATCTCAGTTTTACAGGAACATGAACTATGATTTACAAATGTCTATCAGTTTTGTGAAATAGAATGATAGATGTCTGACCTTTCTTCATCTTGATCATCCAGAGTAAAGCAGCTGCAAGTCCCATCACTGCCAGCAGGGCGATGATAAAGGCTATCAGCCATGATGAACCACTTGAAGCTGGTAAGCACACACAATGTGTTAAAAGCAATTAAAATCAGAGAAAACAACAACAGATTTATTGTTTACTGCTAGGCATCCATTTAGAGTAGGCAGACACAATTAAACCACCAGCTTCTAGTACATTCTCACTGTGCGCATCACTTTTAAGCGAATTGTCTTATTAATGGACAAAGGACTATTATCTCTTTGCAAACTGATTTAAGCCCACCCTCAATGGCACACCTACTTGTCCACCCCCAACCCCTTCCCACAATGACTTGATTCAGCCCTCTATCCAAACCTGCAGTGAAGGAGCTGATCTGCATTTGAACCCTGGCTTCCTTCACGTCCTCCCCCCTGCTGGGCAGAAGCACGGAGCAGGAGATCCACTGTGTCTCGGTGGAGGGCCGCACCACCCAGCTGTGCACAGAGAACAGGCCGCTGGGCTCCCGGGACAGACACAGGCCCTCTGACGGAACGGTGCGCTGGCCCTCCAGGGACCACTGGAGCTGGGGGCCCGGGTGCCAACCCGTGGAGACGCAGCTCACGTTAACGCGGTCGTCTTTGGTCCGGGATAGAGACACGACAGGAGGGGCCCCGATCTCTGTGCAATGTGGGTTTATGGGTACAGGGCCAATAAAGAGAGAGAGACAGAAAGAGCGAGAGACATAGAAAGAGAGGGGGGGGGGGGGCAAAGAGACAGAGAGAAAGATGGAGAAAAACGAAGACAGACAGAGAGGGAAAAAGAAAAAAGGGCAAGAAAGAGAGAGAGGTAGAGAGAAGGAAGAGATGTCCAACAAGTCAGAAAACAGAAAGGAGAAGTCATCTGCACCTCTAACAGCTGAATGAATGTGTTATAGTTAATCATGCTTCTTTTGATAATACTTAAAATAAGAGTTCTCCTAAGCAATATCCAAAATATCCACTCGTTCACTTAGTCATTCACTAATGTAGTGAGTCAGTTATATGAACTGCTTCACTACACAGGACACTATATAGTTATCAACTTAACATTTCAGATCTGAGTTTGACAATGGTACACATGTTCCCACATGTTATACATGACATTACATTACATTTAGCAGACACTTTTATCCAAAGCAACTAACAAAAAGGAGGACATAAGTTGACAGAGGTGTAGAGGAACACAGAGTAAGCAGACTACCTTTATACATACAGGGAGACGCATGTACACCCTTGATTGAAATGCATGATAAACTCACCCTCTACACTCAGAAACATGTGCTGTCTGTCATAGCCCTCGCTGCTGCTCACATGGCAGACATACTGCCCAGCGTCCTTCAGCTTGACCCGCTCTATCCTTATGGACACGTCTCCTTGCTTGAGGCCGCCGGACGTTGGGTCGCGGTGGGCAAGATTGGTGCGGTTCTGGTATCGCTCCATCTGAGTGGCGCTCTGGAGCTTGTGGCCACTGTAGAGCAGCACGGGGTTGCTGAAGCTGTTGTAGTCACGGTACCAGCGGACTTCCATGCCCTCCGCGTCGGTATTGGGGGACAGCCAGCAAGGCAGTGTGACTGAGTCCCCTAGCAACGCTGTGGCATTGCTGGCCAGCACTGAGAAAGATACCCCTAAAGCAGCAAAGGGAAGAAATACATTTAGTTAGTCGGTTCGAAAATAACAAAAACAGTGTGTGGGTTAAGGGTCTTCTATTTCTCTGCCAGTGGCCTAGTTTCAGTTCCTTTACTTACTGAAATTATTATCATTATTCAAAGATCACTGGTGTAATAACCTTTTTTTTAAAAAAAAAAAACCACAACACACACAAAGAAGTGAAAGAGAAGAAATCAAGTCAAAACACTGTTTACAGTAAAGTTTTAGCCTGTTTAGAGATTTAGATTGTTCTTGATCTGTCAAAAAAGCATACAATTTAACATTGGTCAACAGCAACAGTTGTAGGTCTATATTATTTTATTATTATAAATTCCTTAAGACATGTAAGTGCACAGCCTGCAGTTGCAGCCTAATTAGCAAATCTAAGAAATAATTGGACAAAGCAGTCCATTAATTAAATATTGTACTATTTCTGTCTATTCTATGGAGTGTAGAAGATGAGGATAATTTAACTTGTTAACTTACAATAGTTTGTATGTAATATGAAATATTACAAATAAAAGTGGCTCAAGGCAACCCTGCCCTGTTGGCTTATCTTCCCCCATGACCACCATGCTGAAAACAATGCTTCTCACAACTACCTACAACTCATGATTTCATTTGGCCCTCATATTATAGTTTAGGATAGCACCTGTAAAGATGTGCTGCATCTAAGTATTGATCTAATCAGGTTTTCTGTAAAACACCTTAAATCTGGTCACTTCATTTTCCTTACTCCATTTTCCATGTGCTGCTGTCCTTCTCCACAGTTGTAAGGAATGGTTCCCTCTTTCTTAAAATGCGATTTAATTTGTGCACTGTTTTCTAGAAAAGCGGGTGACTCATCTTACCCCCATATTCTCAACTTAGACTTACCCCGCACTCCCCTACTGACCTAACAGCCAGGGGTACAGTTAAAAGGCGACAAAAATAGGTTAACGCAGTGTTTAACGCAAGAACTAGGCCTTGTTCCAGAAGTAGGACAAATTATTTTCCAAAAATGAATGAATCACTCACCCGCTCCCCTGACGGTTGGTAGGTACACAGAAAGGAATATCAATAGACCTAGGCGACGCATTTCTGCCAAGAAAAACATACAAATCTTCATTAACACCATAACATATCGTAAAGATACACACAGGCTGCGTTTTAGCCTAGCCATCGGGCTTACCATGTCACACAAAGCGTTCGGTGTTAGGAAAAAAAAGATTCGCTGTCTGCGACATACCCTGTCGAGATAACCACACGTGATGTCTGTTTTACAAGGTTACTGTTCCGAACGGCATTTTTATTTCCGAAATTAGAGAAATCTTGTTTATTAAAAGACTGAAATGGACACCGCGCCCAAAAAGAATCCAGGCTTGTCCAGCTGAAGTGGTCACTTTTACTTTCGATTTCTCAGCCAATCCAAAAGGAGTCCGTGGCTCCTTTGGGAATATTATGCGATTCCCCCAGCCAATAGTTGCCGATATGATCTAGTAGCAATAAAGCGTGCGCACCCTTTTTTTTAAGGTTCTTGATTCATTAAAACGTTTAAATTAAACCTGTATTTTTAAAGACGTTGAATGCAGTAGTCTAGAGCATGGTCTGGTCTTTCTGCCTCATTTCTTCAAATCTTTTTTTTTTTCTCGCAGAAACAGCTATGCACAAGATGGTTAGATAGGCTACATTTACTTTTATTTGCCATGACAGTCATTGCACTAACCTACATTTCATGCGGTCAAAATCCTTGTGCCATACTTAAAATTCAGTGGCTTGTCTGAGAGCTGCCAGAACACCCATATAAAATAGTTTGTCAGCTTTAAAGTTGCCTGAAGTATGACAAAGATTCAAAAACATTAACATGACCAAAACATTGACACAGGCACGTTCAACAACGTCCGTCAGCAAGTGCAAAGCACGACCGACTGTAAGATTGCACCCTTCTGGCTTTTGCCCCTCCGGGTTGGAGCAAAATGAAAAACATTTTGAGGGAGGATAGCCAGCTCTGAAGAGCACAGCCAAGGCACAACTATCTACCTCAGCACTTGTCTGCACCAACCTAAACTGTGTCCTAGGGCCTCCTGTATAGCAGGTGTATATATATATATATTCCCTGAGTGCAATGGGTACTCATGGATGACTAAATATAATGAGAGAAAGATCATGAGCTCCACAGTGGGAGTGACTGACTTAACAGCTACAATATAGAAAGAATGAGACTTATTATTTTGTATTTTGTATTATTACATATATATTTATTATTATTATTATTATTATTATTATTATTATTATTATTATTATTAAAGTGCATTATTGCCAGACATACTATTATTATTGTTATTGTTATTGTTATTATTATTATTATTATTATTATTATTATTATTATTATTGTTATATAACAACAACAGTAACAAGAACAACAACAATAATAATAATAGTATGTCTGGCAATAATGCACTTTAAATCACTCCATAAAATAAAGCATTCCTAAAAATACTGTTGCATAAAGGTTGTTCTCTATTTTTAACAAGGTTTGAAAAAACACAAGGCTGGAACAGTCTATAGTTGAATGAAGTTAATGTGGTATATGTCCTGTTAATACCTCAATCCTATACCACTTACACCATCACGCTTACACCATATGTCTGTATGCAGGCACGTGCACAAAACATACACACACACACAAACACATACACACACATGCACGCACATGCCCACATGCACATGCATGTAGGCAACAAGCATATGCTAAATCTTTATGTGCACATTCACAAATTTAGAAACGCACATACACACATAGCTGTGCATGCACGCAAATAAACACATATTCAAATTGTATTCTGGAGCACTCACACTTATTTACAAATACAGCATACAAATACATATGCACACACACACACACACTGACACACACACTGACACACACACACACACACACACACATGTACACACTTGCACACACCCATTAGCCACCATGCACGTTTTTTTGACTAATCCCCGCACACTTAGCCAGGTAATCGCCTCTTAACTGTGTGGAGAGGGTCAAAGGGAAGAAGGGAAGGAGGGAAGAGTCAGCTGACTGAAGGAGGAGTGAGGAGTGAAAGGTGAAGAAATCAGAATCACAAGCAGCTCGGACCGCCATTCACATTGCCTCTAGCCCGACATCAGTGCGCTTCTCCCAAGAGCGAGGGTGAGGGATCACTCCTTCCATCCGTCCTTCCTTCCTTCCTGTCTTCCACTCCCTGTCTGAGGCTCCTGACGGCCTGGTCATCTGTTAGCTGGACAAGTGAAGGTAAGGACAGACACACACAACACACATGCACACATTTATAATGTGGATAATATGGATGTGTCCTAGTGTGTCGTAGTGTTCCTTTGTGGATAGGAATAGATGCTTTTCAAACGCAGTTTTAGTCATTGAAGTTGTATTTCTCTCTATCTCTTTCTCTCTTTCTTTCTCAGTACCTTTTTTCTGTCTGTCTGCTCATCACTCAATGTGTTTTCCCTGATGTAATTTTGTCATTTTGTTAATTTCTCCCCTGAATATCTCTCCCCACCATGTCTTCCACCAGGATGTCCCAGAAATCGACCGAGAGACCACCTTCCACAGATAGGTGAGAGAGCGTGATGGATGTGTGTCTGTAATAATTAATGTCATGTTCATATTCATGTTCATGAACAAATCATGAATAATTGTTTAATTATTCTTAATACCAATCAATTCATCATTTAAATGAATAGCAATGAATAGTATAACTCAGATCATTTGTCATTATCTTGTTTATTACAATACAAAGGTAAAGCTGCCATCACCATGTAATTGTCTATGCTCACCACAAACAATATACATCATTACTGTTTATCACGACATAAATAAATGAATTTTGCTTCGCATAATGGCAAAAGTCTGAAATCCTTTAGCCCTTACTTACTTATGCTCATTAAAGGAAATATGAATTCATGTTCTTTGTTACAACAACAATGTAACCATGGTATCCTAGGGTTAGGGTTAGGATTGACTTTTGACCTTAAACAATCTTGTCCATTACCACCCCCACCCCCCACCCCCCCACACCAAATCAGTGCCACCAGTGCCAAATCAGCCCAGGGTGAAGAGGGGGCCAAGAAGTCAGCTCTGAGGAAGACCTCCACAACCTCTCAGGATACACCCAAGAAGACCGCCAAGAAGAAGAATGAAAAACTGTACACCAACGTCCTACACACAGTCTTTGGACAGGTAAACCACGTTTTTAACCACAAATCCCCAACCACCACACAGACAGACAGATACTCTCTCTCTCTCTCACACACACACACACACACACACACACACACACGCACACACACACACGCACACACATTCACATTCAGAACTAGTAAAACAGTACCAATAATCACTGTCTTCAGAACAAGCAGTGATGTAGCACTGATGTTCCACAACTGTGGCATACATGTACAGTATAAAGCACATACATACACATACACACACACACGCATAAATCACATACACACACATACACACACACACGCATAAATCACATACACACACACACACACACACACAAACTATGGTAAAACATGGCAGCGTAAACAGTCTCGCTGGCGAAGAGGCCTCTTGTTTGGAGAGGTCAAAAGACATTGGCTGGATCTCCATTTTCTGTGGCATGTTTACATAACAGATCGTGTACACACACAGAGACACACACACACACACACACACACACAAACACACACACACACACACACACACACACACACCTCTTCAAGGCCCGAACACTAATCCTGCTCAGACCAAGGTATTAATAGCTAGTTAGTGTGGATTAGCATCACACTTAATTAGCCTCAACTAAGCCAGTTTGTGTTTAAAGAGAAAGTATAGGGTGGGAGTGACTGCAGTGCTGCAGAGTAAACACTGGTAAATGTCTGCCTGCATGCCATTGGCTGTGTAAGCGTCATGGCTCACCCCGCCACACCGAGCAATTGATTAACTTATAGTGTATGCACACTTCCTCTTTGTACACTAGACATTGGAGCCTGGATCCTGCTGTGTGTGTGTGTGTGTGTGTGTGTGTGTGTGTGTGTGTGTGTGTGTGTGTGTGTGTGTGTGTGTGCGCGCGTGTGTGCGTGTGTGCGTGTGTGTGTGTGTGTGTGTAAAATCTCAAGGATTCAGTGGCACTTTCTTCCTGTCCTTAATCTTCAGTTCTTTTCCTGACACACACACACACAAACACACAGCATTCACTTACTGTCCCCATCATCTAATAACATTGTGGCTTTGCTTACTTTCCCTTGCAGGACAGAGAACTGTCCCAGCCAGAGCTAGATGGTAAGTCTCCCCTAATTTTAACATTAACATCAACATCACCTTTCGTACACAACTCTGAGCTTTAAGACATCATGCTCAGGGACAGATTAAGTAATCAAGTGCCCCAGAGCAAAAAAAAAAAATTGTCACATGCCAATTTTAACCTGGTTGGTTAGTTAGTTAGAGCTTTATTGATCCCCATGGGGCAATTGTATTTGCAGTACAGTCGCTGGCACAAGACATGAGACACAGACAGGCATATCAGACAACAAAAGAACACATGCACAGAAAAATTACTATTCACATTAGCACACTCTACATTGGTTGGTTAGGATGTTTTTTTTTCCACGTATGTATGCTAAGCTTATAGACGGAGGGAGGGGGGGGGGGGCTGTTAATTTTACCTGGACCCTATTTGGCCTCGTCCCTTGGGAATCTCTGGCCCCCTCGTCCCTTGGGACCAGTCGGCCCATTCATTAATCCACCCCTGGTCATGCCACTGCACATAATCTCTTAATGGAAATGAATCTCTGCCAGAGGTTGGTCGCTTAGCCTTAGAGAATAACAGTTCGTATCACAAATTTGTTGAAACGGTTTTCTAATGCAGCTAATTCTAATTAGCACAACTTCGCAGACAGGTAAATGAGCTAAAATAAGATGAAATAATCTGTGTTGTGTGCACGTGTAGAACCAATACACGGCAGGACTTTTATTCTACTAAATGCCATAGTTTACCCACCTCTGGTCTACTCAAAGCAAACAACAAAGTATACAAAGCAAATAACAGGGTCAGCAGCTGTTTAAAAATATCTCTTAGACTGCACAATAACACAAACCTCATACTGCTTTCAGGACAAGACTGTGACCTGGTAACAGCTAGAAAGTTTACCACTTTGGAGGCAAATCGCAAATATTGTTACGTACAGTAGTTTTACTCAACCTGACTTTTCTGCTGTTGTTGTGGTAACAGTAGTTAGATGCACTTTGACCTCTGCCCAGTGGCGGTTTTGTAGTGTTTTACTTCCCGGGCGAGACCACCTCTCAGCACCACCCACCACCCAGGCAGAGAGACACACTGCTTCTGTGCATGGCACCTTCTCAGCAAGAAAGGGTGCCTGCAGTTTACTTAGGGGCCGCCAATGTGCCGATTGCAGCGATATGATACACAGAGCTTTTTTTTTTTCCCCAAGCGCTCGTGGCACCCCTGAAATGGCGCTCCGGGCAGCTGCCCTGTTCGCCCGTGCCTAACACCGCCACTGCCTCTGCCCTCTGACCTTTCACAGAGCTGAATGAGGCCTTTAAGGAGTTTGACTATGACCAGGACGGCTACCTGAACTACAAGGACCTGGCAGAGTGCATGAGAACCATGGGATACATGCCCACGGAGATGGAGCTGCTGGAGATTATTCAGCAGGTCAAGATGAGATGTAGGTATTTGGTCATTTACACATGTGTGTGTATATATTTTTCTATCTGGTGTGCAATGTGTGTGACACAGATGATATATTACATTATATTATATTACTGTAAAAACCTAGTAATTGGGATTGAGGTTTAATCCCTACTCAATCCACAGACACACACACACAACTCTTTGTACACTAGACATTGGAGCCCAGCTCCTGCTGTGTGTGTGTGTGTGTGTGAGAGAGAGAGAGAGAGAGAAACAGAGACAGAAAGGAAGAGAGAGAGAGAGCTCCGTGGTGTGTTGAAGGGAGTGTGTGTGTCCTTCTGTGTGTGTACATATGTGTGCTTGTGTCTATGTTTGTGCACCTGTGTGTATGTGTGTCTCAGTCTCTGTTCAGTTTCTGTCTGTGCGTGGGCGAGTGGCCTCATTTCAATTTGAGTGACTGCTCTCTTTGTCCATTCTTGTATGTATGTTTTTTTGAAAGTACAACCTATTAGGCCTGTCCACATTGCCAATACCAACTATAAAGATAGCTATGTAAATATGTAACTATGTGCATTCACACTGTCCAAAGATGATCAAAATTACATCCCGGAAATAATTTAAAGTGACATTTTTGTTTTATGTTGTCCAATCTGACCGGCTCTTTGTATATATGCCAACTGACATGGATATTGGCTAAATATTCTTGTACTGTTTCAGGGAAGTCCAGATACATTCATGTCTGTGTGTGCGCGTGTGTGTGCGTGCGCGTGCGCGTGTCTGTACAGTGGGGGGGCTAATGGATTTCGAAGACTTCTGTGAATTGATGGGCCCCAGAATGTTGCTGGAGACTGCCGATATGTTGGGCATAAAGGAACTGAGGAGTTCGTTCCAACAAGTGAGATCATTTTTTGAATCTCTTTTTATTAAATTCAATTTAACAATGTTTTATTGGCATGACAAAATACATGTTTTATTGGCATGACAAAATGTGTTTATATTGCCAAAGCAGTAATACAGATATGGGTAACACATACTGTAGGTAGTCTATGGGTAGACATACACAGGTGCACAGTGAATATAGTATATCAGAGTGAAAAATAGAAAATAAAAAAAACATACCGGTAGTGTATAGATCAGTGTACTATACTGTATGAGAGCACTAACTTATATATTTAGTTTATTTTTCCTTTATGGAAATGTACAGTAATAAATAATGCAAAAGGTTTAGCCAGGTTTGCCTACCTGTTTCTACCGCAAGGCTGTGGTCACTGAGCCTCTACTTGGTCAGGATTGGCCTCTGCTTTGTATCTCTGACAGAGAAGAGATACTCTGCTAATTTATTGTCCTGATTTAGATTTAAGGTCAGTAATTCATTCTGCTTTGACTGGTAGTTTGATTGTGCCAGTGTCCCAAATAGTTTTCATTTGCTTATTTGATGACTTTATTGACACAAATTGCTGATTGGGAAGCAGGGCTGGTCTGAGCATGTTGTACTGTATATTAGTGTCCACATTCATATTAGTTCATATTCTTTCTCTGTCTCTGTTTCTCTCCTTCCTCTCTTTTTCTCTTCTTGTCTTTTTTTCTCTCCCCGTCTCTTTCTCTCTCTGTCTTTATTTGTATTTTACATCTTACTTTCTTTCTCTGTCTCTATTTTTTGTCTTCTATAAGTTTACTTTTTGTTCAGGAGTAGGAAGGCTAAGCAGAACAGGACACAGGAAATACAGGCCAATATATTTATGGTGGGAGAGACAAACAAAGAAAAAGACAGAGTGAGCCAGAGAGGGAGAGAGAGCAACAAACAGAGAGAAAGAGGGAGAGAGAGAGAAAAAAAAGAGGGAGAGAGAGAGAGAGAGAAAGCAACAAAGAGAGAGAGAGGGAGTGAGGACAACAGAGGACAACAGATTACAAATTTGACGTCAACCACTCAGGCACACATTGTGTTAAAGCCAAGAGCCATCTCAAGACAGAGTGGAAATAAAACACAGTGTTATATCTGAGTCCTTTAAAAGTAACAGTTCCTGATGATGTGGACATCTGAGTCCTTGAAAAATAACAGTGATGATGTGAACAGTTGGCCTCCTCTTTGCATCTGCAAGTCAAAACAGATGACAGCCGCCAAAACCACAGTCAAATTTCTAACTGAACATCGTTATGGCAACATATGCCTTTCAGATTATACTGTATATATATATATATACAGTATAATCTGAAAGGCATATGTTGCCATAACTAAGCTCAGTTAGAAATAGAAATATGTAAATAGAAATAGAAATATAGAAATAAAGAAATAGAAATATATTTACAGCTCTATAGCTACAGAGCTCTAAAGGTTTCCCTCCAGTTTGACACAGGCGCAGTGGCGGTTCTATAGTGTTTTACGCCCCGGGCGAGACCACCTCTCAGCCCCCCTGCCCCCCCGAGGCAGAGGGACGCGCTGCATCTGTGCATGGCACCTTCTCAGCAAGAAGGGCGCCTGCAGTTCAGCTGTTCACCAGGGGGGCGCCAATGTGCCGATTGTAGCGATATGACACACGGAGCATTTTTATTTTATTTTATTTTTTTTTTCCCCAAGCGCTCGTAGCGCCCCCCACGAAATGCCGTGCCTGAAACCGCTACTGCACAGCCGACAACACAAAGATCAATGTCCTGTCTAAAAGGTGTCTTTCTCCCTCCAGTTTGACACGGACGGTGACGGGAAGATCTCTCAGGACGAGATGAAGGAGGCGGCCAAGTCGCTGCTTGGGGAGAAGCTGAAGAAGGGCGAGCTGGAGGAGATACTCAAGGAGATCGACATCAATGGAGACGGGACCGTAGACTTCGATGGTGGGTACAAGGATACAAGGACATACTGGATAGAGTAGGACATGCAGTGAAATTAGTGATTGTTTGTCTAAAGCTGTGCATGAGGAGGGAGGAGTAAAGTGCATAGGATATAGTTTTTCGGATGGGTATCCCTATAAAGGGAGGTAGAAAGGGGGGGGGGGGGGCATAAGGTGCAGTTGGGGTTGGGAGGGAGGATTGGCTTTGGTGGCCGATGATGGGCTATGTGTGTGGGAGGGAAGGAGTGCTGAGGTGGGGATGGGGAATGTTTCATCTCATTTTGGTACTGGGTAGTGCTGGGAAGTGCTGTCCCTGTGTGGTTAATGGGGATGATTTGTGTTGGTTTGTGTTGATCTGTGTTGTGATCTGTGTTGATTTGTAGTCCTGTTCCTGTTCCTGGGTAGTAGGCATGGGATGTTAGCTTTCATGGCATGGACAAGTTGAAGCTGTGTGTGTTGTGTGTTTTTGGGGTGGCCTGGGGGTGTGGCTCAACGGAACCTGACATTTCTATGGAGGTTTCAACGTTTACCCAAAAGGACATGGAATCGTAGATTTTGATGGGGTGGGGGTGGTTCACTGTTCACCTTAAAGGACATTGAACCGTAGACTTTGATGGGGTGGGGTGGGGGGTTTAACATTGACCTAAAGGACATGGAACCGTAGAGTTCGATGGGGTAGGGGTTCAGTGTTGACGTTCAAGGACATGTAGGAAATTTCAATTTCTCATCTCATTTTGTTGTGTTGGAATTGTTCCTGGACCATCTTTTTATTGCTGTTTCAGGATTGTCATACAGTTTTTTTCAACCATTTACACACAAAATCTTTATATAGCACACAATTTCCAACGCCTTTCACTCAAACATCACAACTCCACATCAAATCATCAAACCCATACACACATTCTCAGCCTAGACACAGTTTTCAATTTAGCTATTCACTTGTTTCAAATCAATACACACAAATCTCTACTTAACACACAGAAATCTAACAGGAAGCAACATGATTTCCTATTTTACACACAACCAATCAAAATGTCACACTTATTCATCAGTGCTTTAAACTCTGTCCTCGTATGTGCAAACAATAACTGCTTTACTGAACAAACATTTTTCTGTTGTCAAACTGTCTCCATATTCAACATTTCTCAACCCATTCAAAGATTTTTTCTGAACATGGCGCTGGAAAATATATAATCATTGTCCCTATGTCCACCTTCCACTTCTCAAGACAATAGAGAAAGCATGTGGTGACACTGGTGCTGCTTGTATCCAAGGTTGTATATTCCATTCAGGTAGATTCTGTCCTTAGTATTTGGCAAGAGAAAATATAGCATGTGATGTGAAAGAAGTTTTTTGGCCAGACCCAGCCCAAAGGAGAACTGGACTCTAAATTCACACGCAACTAGCTGTCCTCCATCAATGCTAACTAACACAGCTTATGCCACCCGCATTTTTTTTTTTTACTGCTACTGTAATATCATATATCATATGTATAAAATGTTTTTCCATTCATAACCACAAGCTACAGAGCTTTGATATAAGCCATGCCCTATCTAGCATGTTTGCTTTATGTCACTTGTTTTTGTTTTGCACATTGTGTAATGTGAATGCACATGTGTATCCTAGGGTGTTTGTCCACATGTGTGTGTGCACATGTGTGTGAGTATGAATGTGTGTAGTTTCTCATGTCTGTGTGTGTACGCACTGTGTGTGTGGATAGTGTGTGTATGGACTACTCTGTATCCGTTTTGTCCATACTGTGTTTTACTGTAACAGGTTCGTGTACCACCAATTGCTGCAGGTGAAATGTTGTCTCGTCTCACTATGTACTGTGTATCTATTTATTTAGAAAATTACAATACTGTAAATATTTTTTGTTCCAAAATTGTTTGTGTTGATTTTCACTTGCATGCTACCATATTTTCACTCTTGTATGGCAATATATCAAAACATCCATAAAAACAAAAGTGCCTTAGATTTAGACTAATAGTGTGTAAATGATATACACAGGTATGTAAGGCTATGGAAAATGTGTTTATAACATGAGACAAATGCTTGCTTTTGAGACGTGTTTAGAATATTTTGAATACTGTGTTTCATTTTGCAAAAGATAGGGCACTTTTTGCATTTTGTGTGAACAATAGTTAAATTTGTGTGTAGAGTTTTGAGAAAAGCACATAGAGTTTTGAAAACGTGTGTAAAAGGTTGAAAAAAACTGTATTTGTGTTGACTTCCACTTGCATACTACCATATTTTCACTCTTGTATGGCAATATATCAAAACATCCATAAAAACAAAAGTGCCTTAGATTTAGACCAATAGTGTGTAAATGATATACACAGGTATGTAAGGCTATGGAAAGTGTGTTTATAACATGAGACAAATGCTTGCTTTTGAGATGTGTTTAGAATATTTTGAATACTGTGTTTCATTTTGCAACAGATAGGGCACTTTTTGCAATTTGTGTGAACAATAATTAAATTTGTGTGTAGAGTTTTGAGAAAAGCACATAGAGTTTTGAAAACGTGTGTAAAAGGTTGAAAAAAACTGTAATAAATATGTTCAATCACCTTATTTTGATGTTGTAGTGTGACATCTTCCAAAAGACAGGGGTGCAGACAGGCCTGGTGTGGGGATATGAGGTGGCTACATTTTTAGACCAATATTTAGGGATTATCAGCATTTAAGATGACTTACCCACACTAACACAGACCAATATTTAGGGATTACACTTCATGTCAGCATTTCAGATGACTTACCCACACTAACACAGGAGGACAAATCATGGCTAAAGCAACTGTCTCCTCTTCCTTCCTCCACAGAGTTTGTCATGATGCTGTCAGTCCAGTAGACACTGAGGGCCAACGCTTTCCTGCAGGCTGATCAAGGAGGATATCTATTTTATACTGTGTGTGTGTGTGTGTGTGTGTGTGTGTGTGTGTGTGTGTGTGTGTGTGTGTGTGTCTACACTGTGTGTGTGTGTGTATGTGTGTGTCTACATTGTGTGTGTTTGTGTGTGTGTGTGTGTGTGTGTGTGTGTGTGTGTGTGTGTGTGTGTGTGTGTGTGTGTGTGTGTGTGTGAAACAGAGACAGAGAGAAAGAGAGAGAGAGCGTGTGTGTCCTCGCTGTAAATAAAAATCTAATTGAAGACAGTACATTGGTGCCTGGTAGTGGTGTGTGTGTGTTTGTGTGTGTGTGTGAGAGAGAGAGAAAGAGACAGAATGTATGTGTGTGTGTGTGTGTGTGTGTGTGTGTGTGTGTGTGTGTGTGTGTGTGTGTGTGCGTCTGTCTGTCTGTCTGTCTGTGTACTTCCATATGTGAGTAAAACACCACAATTGTCTATACTGTACATTTAGTAGATACTGTACAAATTGTAAAGTATGATGCAAACACTGTATGTAACCGTAATTTCATATTATGCAAACTTTTTATTTTACTAAAAATAAATTTCACTGTAAGATCACTGGGGTGGTTGAGCTTTGTAGTTATTTTTTCAGATTTTGCTTTTGTTTTGTAGAACCAGATCTGAGCCAATGAGATTCACATTTCACTCTGAATAAGCCTTTTTTTCAAACTGACACCTTTTCTCATAGCAAATGTTACAGTAATATAAATTAAATACAGTGGGGCAAAAAAGTATTTAGTCAGCCACCAATTGTGCAGGTTCTCCCACTTAAGAATATGACAGACGCCTGTAATTTCCATCATAGGTATACCTCAACTATGAGAGACAGAATGAGAAAAAAAAACAGACTCACATTGTCTGATTTTTAAGGAATTTTTGTATTGAGATTAACTGTTGTTATTGATAAATACTTTTTTCAAATAAATTCTTTAAGAATCAGACACTGTAATTTTCTGGATTTTTTTTCTCTTTTTGTCTCTCATAGTTGAGGTATACCTAAGATGAAAATTACAGGCCTCTGTCATATTTTTAAGTGGGAAAACCTGCACAATTGGTGGCTGACTAAATACTTTTTTCCCCACTGTATGTATATAATTAAATATAAACAGCTGCATAATCACCTGACCTGCACCCAAGATGGACCCAGTGCAATGGTAGATAAGGAACCTTGCCTGCACTGTGTGAGCTGCAGATATTAACTGTGTGTGTGTGTGTGTGTGTGTGTGTGTGTGTGTGTGTGTGTGTGTGTGTGTGTGTGTGTGAAAGAGAGAGAGAGAGAAAGAGAGAGAGAGAATGTGTGTGTGTGTGTGTGTGTGTGTGTATGAGCGTATAATCTTTCTAATCCTGATACAGTAGGAGATGATTAACACAACTTAGTAACTGATTAACTGTAAGCTTACTTCCAATTTGCACATGAAGTCAGAGAGAAATCTGGTGTGGACAGAGAGAGAGAGAGAGAGAGAGAGAGAGAGAGAGAGAGAGAGAGAGAGAGAGAGAGCACAATGAAAGCTCATATGTTAGATTCAGTGACAGTTTCTTTCTATCCTTAATCCTCTGTCCCTTTCGCTTTCCTCTTAGATAATATGTGAAACTCGTGTCTGCCAGTTATGTAATATTAATATACAGTATATCACAAAGGTGAGTACACCTCTAGCATTTTTGTACTTTTTTATTATATCTTTCCATGGGAGAAGTCTAAAGATATAACACTTTCACAACGTAAAGTAGGCAGTGTATAGCTTACACATACTTTACATTGTATCAAAGTGTTATATCTCCAGACTTCTCACATGGAAAGATATAATAAAAAATGTACAAAAATGTGAGGGGTGTACTCACTTTTGTGACATACCGTAGGTTATGTGGTACTTTTTTTGCTATGTTGTATAATGATGCTAGCATTTAAATTGTGTCCCGTATTTATGACCCACTCTTAGACACCGTACTGGATGTAGAATGCTTTAAAGATTTGGAAATGATTGTTACTAAATTATATTTCCCCTTACTTACATATAGATAGATTACACACATGTTTAAGGTCACTTTAAAAAAAACTGGGCCCATTTTGTCAAAACACTATGCACAATTAACACAACCATAAACTCAAGTAACAGAACACCCCAGGGGGGTATTCCAGAAAGGAAGGTTAACAAACACTGAGTTTAAACCTGAACTCGAGGTTAGTTGAACCCAGGATGACTAAACCCGCGAAGTTGGTTCCAAAACACCGGTTATGAATGAACTCAATTAACCCCGTATTGGTTAACCTAGTGTTGTGCGCGTTCCCGGCGAATCTATGAAGACATCATCTATGGAGGGTCGAAAACACGAAAAAATGGCGAAACGAGCTGCATATTTCAGCGAAATGGAGCTACAAATCCTCCTCGAGGCTTATGAGGAGGAAAGGGTAGAAATTACTAAAAAGGGAAACTCCACCACAGCTTCCAAGGCACGCGACGAGGCTTGGCAGAGAGTCGCCAATCGCGTGAATGCGTAAGTTAGGGACATTAGGCCTATGCGACGCGCACAATCTTAAATAAAATTAAATAGTTCGGGAAACTGCCTTCATATCTTGATGCCGCCTGCAAAAATAGACTCCTTGTCTTGTCTTGTCTTGTCTTGTCTTGATCTAATTGATTTATCAATTAGATGTAACCCCGGGGCGCAAAAAAGGACCTGGAAGCAGGTGAAAATGAAATATACAAATATAGTACAAAATGGTAAGTATTTTTTCTAGGCGGACATCATGTCTCCCATGTGGACCTTTAAACTGTCATGCTCCAACAAGATGCGTCTACTGTATTTAAAGCTAATAAGAAGACCGCATAGTCCCGGAGGACTGGCGCTGGGACAGCTGAGCCCCTCACCCCTGTTGAGGAGCTAGCGATGTCCGTGAATCGGGGCCGGCCGATGATGGAGGGGATTCCTGGGGGGACATCATCGGAGCCGGCCACCTCCCAGGAGGAGCACACCCCTCTTGTCCAGTGTATTTGTCCTTATTATTAGGTTATGCGTAATAGCCAGCCTTTCATGTATCCAATGTGACCTATTGGGCTACCCTTATACTGCAGGTTTATTGAATATGAAATGGAAATATTAAATTATAATAATCATGATTATTATGTTGTAGCCTATAGGAACCTCCTTGTGTGCTGTGCAGTAAGTGCTGCTTTTACGCGAATAAAGTCATGTATGAAGCGCTTTAGTGCAAGGCACACTTTACGCACCGATCGACAGGCAGTTGCTTTGCCAATGTGCTCTGCATCTCCGACATTGTACAAAAAACTCCCAGTACCTAAAAAACGGAGAGCAATGCACATTGTTTGCAGAGAGGACAGGGCAAACCCACGATGTGTCACATTAGAAATGTACGGATGGATAAGGTTGTTCAAATAGATCAACGATTCCGCCGAAAAACGGTAGCGCTCTCGCAAGTAATCATCCGGGAAAGCCAAAATATCATATCGTGGTCTTATCACCCTCTCAGGGTGAATTGCACGGATAATTTGGGCTTCAATGTCAATGATTGGGTCTTCATCAAAAGGAAACGCCATTGTGTAGCGAGTTTCGCAGCGGTCTTACTGAACTTGGACTTAAATACCCGTAACATAACTCGATTACCTAAACATAACCTGAACAAAACCTACCCCCTACTAGGTTATGTTGAGAGCGTATGTTACCATAGTGACTTATTTAACCTGACTGTTTTGGAACTGAAAACCCAGGTTTACCGCTTACTCTGGGTTAACATACTCAAGTTAAGTCAGTAAACCCGCTTTTTGGAATACCCCCCTGGTCTATTGCACAATGATATTCTTCTGTCAAAACTATAGTTCTGTTGCCGAATCACACAAGCATGCTTAAGCACTTTTTTGCAAAGCTCTATACGGAAATAAAAAAAACCTTTCACCAAATTAGCAAAACATTGTAGATACCTTGCAAGAGCTAATCCATCTTGTTTACGTAAGATCAGGTGTTTTAGTTGTGTGCTCCTCTTATTACCAATAGGGGTCGCTGTTTCATTCTGCTTCTCTATGAGCATGTTCAATGCTCTCCAGCCCTAGCACAAGAGGCAGGTGGGGTACCAGCAATAAAATGATTTCCGTTGATTAATTTAGAGCAGACAGAAGACACAAGTCATTATTTTAAAAAAGGTTTTAGCTTCACAAAAAACAGTGTTTGTGTGTGTGTGTGTGTGTGTGTGTGTGTGTGTGTGTGTGTGTGCAGGGGCGTAGCACCAAATTTGGGGCCCTAGGAACAGCCAGCGTCATGGGCCCCCCCAACCCGTGCCGATACCTTAGCAATTATTGCACATACACATTTTTTTATCGTTTCATTTAGGCTATTTATTCATAACACCAGCCAATCATTACAACAACATTAAAACATTGTGCACTAACTAAGTTTCCACACTGATTTTACAGTTTTTTTTTTCTTTTTACAGGCCAAATAAAGATAAAGAAAACCTTTTAAACTGACTTTAAGAACATAGAGAAACACAACTCCTTGGTGGTGCCCTGACTACCTCCTGATTTGTCCTCATCATTCTTGCCTTCCTCAAAATAGCTCTCTATGCTTTCATCTCCTCCACTTGCATCATCCTCATCCTCATCTTCAACTCCTACCTCCTGGCCCTCTACAACCGCAAAGCATAAAGATATAGCCTATCAGCATCCAATCTATTTGATATGACAGAACATACATAGGGGCCTACTTAAAAATTATGAAATTCTATTCTTTCACATTACTAGTTGTAGGCCTACAGCCTAATGAAAAGTATCATATTTGTAGATGTTAAATTATTAGATGATGCATTACTTCAGCTCTATGGAATAAATAAATAAATAAATAAATAAATAAATATCATTCACATTTACTTAGAATCCAATTGTTTAGCAGTGTTTCTAAACATTTTAACCCCCCCTGAAACATGCCTATTTATTTCTTGAAAATCCTTGTTTATTAGGTTACTGCTTATGGTGTCAGATTTAAATAGGCCCTCAACAAATTTCAGTACCCTTTAATTTCCATGAGCACTAGCCTCAAGGAGGTTACATCTTCAGCACGGAGATCTGCCTGTCTCGTGCTGTTTTAAAAGACGGGCTCTCTTGCGCAGAATGACTTGACGCGTCGGCAGCATTTGTCCTAGTATGAACCTATGTAGGCTTTTGGGACACTTATACAGGCTGATAACCAATAGCCTACAGGTTGTTATTAAACTAAATGCATTTAAGACAAATAGATTTTAGGCTATATGTGGTAGACTACAGGTAGCCAACAAAACGAGACTTCTCAAAAAGTAGGCTATATGACTTTGGCTGCTATCACAGTGTTGCAACGGGAATATAGGATCAGTTACTGTAATTTTGACAGGCTCACCTTTCTTAGGAAAGAAAGCAGTCAGCAATTGCTTTCCTTCCTCCTGTTTCCTCTGTCTTTCTAGCTTGTCCTTCTTTTTTTGAGCGCCAGATTTTTGTTTAGACAACATTTTGCATAAAGCCGACCGGTTGCTGCGTTCAATGCATAATGGAGTGAGTGTAATATTTTGCGTGTACAATCAAAAGCCCGGGAGAGGGCGGACTAAACCAATGCCTACTTATGACGGGGGTGTCTCTGATATAGATAATAGCGTATTTGCAGGCTGGTATGCATCTCAAAAGATGTATTCCCAGAGAACATTGGATTTGCTTGTTACCAACATGTATTGACACTATTTTTTTTTTTTAAATGTTTAAAAAAAAAAAAAAAAAAAAAACGTCTGAAGAAAATTTGACATAGGAGAACCCCATGGGCCCCCCAGGTGGGCTGGGCCCTAAGAATGAGTCCAGGTTTTCCCCCCCTGTTCCACGCCGCTGTGTGTGTGTGTGTGTGTGTGTGTGTGTGTGTGTGCGTGCGTGTGTGTTTGTGTGTGAGTGACTGCTAGATACAGTCCACAAGTCGTCAGGGAAAACGGTTCAGTTAGCTCATACGCCTACAGGCACTACGTCACAGGACAGTCAATGCTGTTTTCGGAAAAAAGAATGAAAGAACTTGTTTTGTAAAAAAAGGATACCAATAACATCAATAATAATAATAATAATAATAATAATAATAATAATAATAAATCAACCAATCCAACAAACAGAATATCTGGTCATCCATCCCTTAAAGCATCCCTTCACAGGGCAAAGAGCATATATAATTATGAAAACATATGCAAAAGATGACAACACCCATGTAGGAGGATTTAAATGGCAGCAAGACTAAACCGGACAGAGTGTCCTTAGCACCCGGGACACAGGCTTTCACCTCAGGTAAGAATTCATGTCACGCTGTCTCATACAGTAGTCACATCCTCTCTTTTTATACATTTAACTGGGAAATGAAACATAATTATTTGATAGAAGCTTTGTAGCATGAGTTATTGTTTGTGTTTGTGATGTGATGTTGTGCCATTTATTTGCCTTCGTATCTTAAGAGTAAGACAGTACCGGTAACCATGACATCTTCAGAGAAGTATTTGAGTAAAGGGTTATCTTTTGGATTTGCAATTATTTGTCTATCTTTATTTGGAACTAACAACCATGTGTGTGAGAGAGGGGGGAGAGAGGGGGAGGGAGAGAGAGAGAGAGAGAGAGAGGGAGAAAGAGACAGACATTTTTGGTAATCATGAATTACTTCTGACATGTACTGTGCTTGACTTCTCTGTTCTGAATGTCATTAAGGGATCATCAACCATGAAGCCGAGTATTACTCACCTCCTGTCTCTCATTGGTGAGTTACTTCCAGTCATATTTAAGTTTGATTTTGTGACTGTGTGTGCACAAACTCTTCTGTGTGCATGTACAGGGTTAGGTGTAAAATTTAAGCAGATTGAGGAAGGAACTTGAGGAACAGCAAAACGTCATAACTTCAGGGAAAGAGAAAGGAGTATAATGTTAAATTGTAATAAACAATGTTTTACCACCCATTTTTTAATAAGCCCACTATTTGTGAAACACATTTTTTATTACCCACAATCTATTGAGCCCACTATAGATTACTCCATGTTCAGGACCTGATTATCTGTTGGTCCTATTTGCTGCTATTGTTGTATGCTTTCAGTGAGAAGTTCAAGCACATTTCTGTTTGAGCTGCACCTATGTCATATTGGTGTCTTTATGTTGTTGCGAATGTTGTAAAATAAGAGATGCAGTGATAGAGAATACTACTGTGTGCTGTGTAATTAAAATACCTCGAAACACTAAAAGAGAATAGTGTTGCAACACTAACACTATCTCTAAAAAGGGGATGCTGAGACTGTATTTTATGTGCAAACTCAGACAACTGGGCTTAAAATTGTTGTCTATCCTGTCTTGTCTAGTAGATAGCTGTCTTCCTTCTTTTGTCTAGTCCCTTGTTGTTTATATATAGCAGATGTTCCGTATGGCACAAAACAAGTTTACCCAAGGATGAATGCATATCTATCTACTCTATCTGTCTATCTACAGATAGCAATGATGTGAATGTATGCACAGTCAAACTAACTCTGACCTCGCTCACCCCCGTCCAGCTTTTGCATTCGCCTCCCATCAGTTCATCTATGTGTCTGAGGAGAAGACATGGGCTGAGGCCCAGACCTACTGCAGAGAGAAGTACACAGACCTGGCTACCATCACTAACATTGAAGACATGAAGAGATTGAATAACCTCCGTTTAATGTATAACATCGACAACAGAGTCTGGATTGGACTGTACAACAACATTCATAACTGGAGCAGTGAATTTGAGGTTCTAGCTTGTCGTTCTAAACAAGGTTGCAAGTCTGTCTACATGCGTCAGGGGATATGGCTGTGGTATCATCGCTCTACTATACCGATTGACTATGTCTGCCGTAATGGTAAGAACCTACTCTATTGTCAATGAAACATGACTACCCCCACTATACACTTGCAAAAGATAATAGCCTCTGGAGGTTATGTTTTTGTCCGCATTGGTTTGTCTGTTCGTTTGTTAGTTAGCAATTGTATGCAAAAAAAGATATCAATGAATTTTCATGGCATTTTTTTAGAAGGTTGGAAATATGCCAGTGAAAAAGTTATTAATTTTTTGTGGTGATCCAGATCACTGTCTGTATTCAGGATTTAAAAAAAAAGATTCTTTATTAGTGGGAGATAGCAGTCTGCACTCTCCAAGTGCTATCTATTTTTTATTAAATTTTTGGTTGACGAATGGTGAAAATATATATATTTTTAATTTACAAGGTCCTTAAGTGTGTGAACCACCCTTCTGTTGAAATTTTAAACTTTAATATCAAACTGTATCTTACACTTGGAAAAAATGCACAACGTTTTCCCCAAACTGTCCCCATAATATTTTGCCCCTTTTACAGAGAGTCAAACTGAAAACTATGGCTTCAATGTCATTCTGCACCCCACATCTTGGATAGAAGCTCAACGCCGCTGCCAGATGAACCACACCCACCTGGCTACTGTGAGGAACCAGGCAGAGAGAGACTTCCTTGCGACCGCCTGGGCAAACCCGGTATGGATGGACCCGTACGGAGATGGCTGGCGCTGGTCCGATGGGAGCAATGCCTCCTTCATCAACTGGCTGGACAACAATGTGGAGTTCCTGCGCTCGGAGAGGAGGTGTGCTGTGTCCCTGCAGACTGCTGACGGGCAGGGTGGATGGGAGACACAGAACTGCACTGAGAGCTTCCCTTTCTTCTGCTATGGTGGTGAGTGTGCAAGTGCCTAAGAAAATGACTTTTCTATATGCCTCAAAACATCAGCAGTCCAGATGTGATGTGTATTTGGAAGTGCATGGTGTGAGAAATCAGCAGTTTATGCTGTATTTTTTTGTGTGTGAAAGTGGGTTTGTGTGTGTGTGTGTGTGTGTGTGTGTGTGTGTGTGTGTGTGCGAGAGAGAGAGAGAGAGAGAGAGAGAGAGACATAAAAAAATGAAATTTCAAACCCTTCTTATTCAGGCAGCCACAAAGGCATAAGGACATATCTGTAATGTAGGCTATCTCTGCTGGAATAACTCTTGTTTTTGTCTCAGAGCTAAGGATGAGGAGTCAGATTGTGCGAGTGGAACTTGAGGTCAGCTCTGGCCTGGACTTGAACAGCACTGAGGTTCAGGAAGACCTCCTACAGCAGGTGAGTCTCTCCTACCTTTATCCACCCTTTACACAACAGATAACCTGATTTTCTGTTCAGTGGATTAACACCCTCCAGTCTGGGACAGTGATATGACAGACAGGTAAGTCATATGATAAACAGAGACAGGCCCGTTATGTGACAGACAGGTCAGTGATATGACAGACAGGCAAGTGATATGACAGACAGGTTACAGTTGATGAAAATTAACATCTTTATTAAGCAACCACAGAGCCCGAATAAAAAACACAGTGGACAAGGCTTTTATTGATCTGCAGATCTAACCCAAAATCCTTCCGGAAGGGAAACCACTCCCCTGAACTGTCCTGTCCTATTGCATGCAGTTTGAAATAAAACCTGAAATAAAACCTGAATTCTAGGTAGAACTGTAATTCATTTATCAAGTGAAAATTCACCCTTTTCATGATTTAACAATACTTGTGTCCCTAAGCAATGGATTTTTTTTCTGATTGGCTGATGAGGTAGGCGGGCATTAACTTTCTAGTAACAGGCTACCTTTGAAGTAGATCTCAAATAAAAAGTTAAATTGTTGTTCCATATCAATGGTCTCATGAATGGCAACCCCCCCCCCCCCCCCCCCCCCCCCCCAGAATCGCATCTCAGAACAACACTGTACATCTCACAACATAAAGCAATTCAGAAATTGTGTCTGCATGATGACAGATATCCTGTGCCTTACAAACTGAATTTTATTATGGGCAAATGCGGCATGTTGAGGGTGGGGCTAAAATCATGGTTTTTGTTATGTATGCTCTTCAGATTAAACAGAGGATGGAGGAGAAGGGGATGCCAGCTGGCACCACACTGAGCTGGAGAAAGCAGGATGATGGGCAGGTTTTCCAAAAGAAAAAGGGCGTGAAGAGAGAGAGTGCCGAGAGGAAGAAGAAAGACGAGTTTTGACACAGCTCAGCTGGTGTCAGAGAGGGTCTATGTAAAAAGTGGTGCTTAGAACCAATTTTAAAAAAATTAATTAAGGTGCTGATGCTGCATCAAGCCTTTTCTGTTGGTTTATCTTAATAGTGTCACATATGTTCATCATGCACATGCTATTACAGTAAGTTAAACCACTGTAAAAAAAAAAAAAAAAAAAAAAATCCAGATAGCAAGTTAAATTTCTTTGTAAGTTGATTCCATGCTTCACATTTTACAGTACCTTCAGAGGGATTTTAGGATTGAATATTGCTGCTGCGATATTTAGTCATGTACTGTGTATGTTTTGCATTACCTCACTCCAGCTTTTCTATAAGATTAGATGTGTGCATCCATTACAGTAAGGTAAACCACTGTAAAAAGATCCAGACAGCAACTTGACTTTCTTTTTAAGTTGATTCCACGCGTCACTTTTTACAGTACTGTACTGTACTTTTTAGAACTGAATATTGGCACTCACTCATGTAGCTTTTGTGTAAGATTAGATGTGTGCAGCCATTAACCGTTTCACTGCGAAATGTTGCTCTGTAATTTATGGATATGTGACATTATGAATATTGTCATCTTATGTGTCCTTCACATTTCATTCCTATCACATGTGTGAACCCTACTGTAGTAAAATTCTAGATTAGTCAAGTCATATATGTCATAATTGTAATAAATGTAAGGCTTGCAGGGGAGTTTTCTGAATGTTTTTTTTTTTCATTATCTCAACATATCAGATTCATAGTTGACATACTCTCAATCCTCTTGTGTAAAATGTAGTAACACTAATATTTATTTTAGGTGTGAATATTAGTGACCAAGACAGAAAAGGTGTTTGGAGTAGTGTTTACAGATTAGTGAACACGTATGGGGTCTGTGTCTAGCCTGGCAAGCATCCCTGTCTTCCCGTCCTGTCTACCCTAACACCATGTATGTTTGTATCTATGTATGGCTGATTTGACAATAAAGGCTTACTACAAAAAGATTTAAAAGCACACAGACAGAGACTGAACAGAAACTGAGACACACATACACACAAGTGCACAAATATACACACACGCACACATGTTTACACACACAGATGGAGACATAACACTCACACACACACACACACACACTGTGTCTGTGGAGAGACTAGGGATTACACCTCAATCTCAATCACTAGGTTTTTACAGGTAATATATCATCTGTGTCACACACATAGTGCATACCAGATAGATAAATATATACACACACATGTGTAAATGACCAAATACCTACATCTCATCTTGACCTGCTGAATGATCTCCAGCAGCTCCATCTCCGTGGGCATGTATCCCATGGTTCTCATGCACTCTGCCAGGTCCTTGTAGTTCAAGTAGCCATCCTGGTCGTAGTCAAAGTCCTTAAAGGCCTCATTCAGCTCTGTGAAAGGTCAGAGGGCAAAAGTTAAAATGCGTCTAACTACTGTTACCATGACAACAGCAGAAAAATCAGGTTGGGTAAAACTACTGTAAGAAATAATGTTTGCGATTTGGCTCTTCTGTGGAAGGTGGTCTCTCGGTCGATTTCTGAGACATCCTGGTGGAAGACATGGTGGGGAGAAATATTCAGGTTAGAAATAAGAAAATAAGAAAATTACCTCAGGGGAAACACATTGCGTGATGAGCAGACAGGCAGAAAAAAGGTACTGAGAGAGAGAGAGAGATAGAGAGAAATAGAACTTTGAAGACTAAAACCTCTAGTGGGTTAAAATGTTTCAAAAGCATCTTTTAAAAAAAGTGTTTGAAAAGCATCGATGCCTATCCACAAAGGAAATGGGACACTAGGACACATACATATTATCCACATCATAAATGTGTGCATGTGTGTTGTGCATGTCTGTCCTTACCTTCACTTATCCAGCTAACAGATGACCAGGCCGTCAGGAGCCTCACACAGGGAGTGGAAGGCAGGAAGGAAGGAAGGAAGGATGGATGGAAGGAGTGATCCCTCACCCTCTCTCTGGGGAGAAGCGCACTGATGGCGGGCCAGAAGCGATTTGTCAAAGAAATGTGCATGGTGGCTAATGAGTGTGCGCAAGTGTGTACAAGTGTGTGTGTGTGTGTGTGTGTGTGTGTGTGTGTGTGTGTGTGTGTGCATTGTGTCTTTTCAAACCTTTTGTTTGAAAGAAAAAATGGAGAACAACTCCCCCAACCCTTACCTGGTTATGCAATAGTATTTTTAGGAATGCTTTATTTTATGGAATGATTTCAAGTGCATTATTGCCAGACATACTATTATTATTATTATTGTTGTTGTCATTCTTATTGTTACTGTTGTTGTTATATACTACTACTAATAATAATAATAATAATAATAATAATAATAATAATATAAAAAACATGACTGTGTAGCAAAAACAAAAATGATATGTAATAATACAAAATATATTAGTAAAGTGTCATTCTTTCTATATTGTAGCTGTTAAATCAGTCACTCCCACTGTGGAGCTTATGATCTTTCTCTCATTATTTAGTCATCCATAAGTAGGCTACTCATTGCACTCAGGGAATATATATACACCTGCTGTACAGGAGGCCCTAGAACACAGTTTAGGCTGGTGCAGACAATTGCTGATGTAGGTAGTTGTGCCTTGGCTGTACTCTTCAGAGCTGGCTGTCCTCCCTCAAAATGTTTCATTTTGCTCGAACATGAAGGGGGGGAAAGCCAGAAGGGTGCAAACTTACAGTCGGTCGGGTTTGGCATTTGCTGACAAACGTTGTTCAACGTGCCTGTATCACTGTTTTGGTGATGTTAATGTTTTTGAGTCTTTGTCATACTTCAGGCAGCTTTAAAGCTGACAAACTTGTATATTTGTGTTCATACAGCTCTCAGACAAGCCACTGAATTTTAAGTATGGATTTGGTCAGGCACAAGGATTTTGACCGCATGAAATGTAGGTTAGTGCAATGACTGTCATGGCAAATAAAAGTAAATGTAGCCTATCTAACCATCTTGTGCATAGCTGTTTCTGCGGGGAAAAAAAGATTTGAGGAAATGAGGCAGAAAGACCAGACCATGCTCTAGACTACTGCATTCCACGTCTTTAAAATACATATTTAATTTAAACGTTTTAATGAATCAAGAACGTTTTTTTGTGTGTGCGCACGCTTTATTGTCTCTCGCGATACTAGATCATGTAGGCAACTGTTGGCTGGGGGGATCTCATAATATTCCCAAAGGAGCCACAGACTCCTTTTGGATTGGCTGAGAAACCGAAAGTAAACGTGACCACTTCAGACAGGGGGCGGTGTCGATTTCAGTCATTTAATAAAACAAGATTTCTCCTAATTTCGTAAATAAGAAATGTCGTTCGGAACAGTAACCTTGTAAAACAGACATCACTTGTGGTTATCTCGACGGGGAATGTCGCAGACAGCGAATCTTTTCTTCCTAACACCGAGCGCTTTGTGTGAAATGGTAGGCCAGGTGGCTAGGCTAAACTGCAGCCTGTGTGTATCTTTGCGATATGTTATGGTGTTAATGAAGATTTGTATGTATTTCTTGGCAGAAATGCGTCGCCTAGGTCTATTGATATGCCTTTCTGTGTACCTACCAACCGTCACGGAAGCGGGTGAGTGATTTATTGTTTTTTCTTTTTTTAAATAATTTATCGAAGTTATGTTCTGTCCTAAACTGCCCTGCCTTAACTGTACTGTCTGTCACGGTATACTGTTGAGGCAGTGTTTGTGGGTTAACCTGGTCGCCTTTTAACTGTCCACCTGGCTGTTAGGTCAGTAGGGGAGAGCGGGGTAAGTTGAGCATATATGGGGTAAGTCACCCCCTTTTCTAGAAAACAGTGCACAAATTAAATCGCATTTTTAGAAAGAGGGAACAATTCCTTACAACCTGTGGAGAAGGACAGCACATGTAGTAGGGCCTAAGGAAAATGAAGTGACCAGATTTAAGGTGTCTTACAGAAAACGTGATTAGATCAATACTTAGATGCAGCACATCTTTACAGGTGCTATCCTAAACTATACTATGACGGCCAAATGAAATCATGAGTAGTTGTGAGAAGCAATTTTTCAGCATGGTGGTCATGGGGGAAGATAAGCTAACAGGGCAGGGGTAAGTTGAGCCACTTTCATTGGTAGTATTTTATGTAACATACAAACTATTGTAAGTTAACGAGTTAAATTATCCCCCTCTTCTAAACTCCATAGAATAGACAGAAATAGTGCAACATTTCATTAAAGTTATCAAGACATTACTTTGTCCAACTATTTCTTACATTTGCTAATTAGGCTGCAACGACATTGTACACTTACATGTCTTAAGGACTTTCAAAACAGTTTGATCTTTATTACATTTGGCCAATTCTGGGTTAGATCTTGCAGATTAGTATGGCTTTATTCCATGGTTATGAGAAAATGCACAAGTTTTTTTTTATTTTTTTTTTAAAACATGTTTTGGCTCAACTTAACCCACACATATGCTCAACTTACCCCACATATGGGGTAAATTGTGCCACATGACCAACTTTTTTTGGATTGAGTATATGTCTTAACTCATAAAAGTTAACTGACATTTTCTGGTTAAAGAAGTACTAGAACACTTCATTTTTTGTTTGGTCTAAAGATAGTAAACCAGTGACTGTATATAATAAATATTATCGGCCTACAATGATTGCTGCTGACCCATTTTAAATTGTATGCTTTTCTGGCTGATCAAGAACGATCTAAATCTCTAAACAGGTTAAAGCTTTACTCTAAACAGTGTTTTGACTTGATTTTGAGTTGACCATAACAAGAACCCACACCACTTCTTTGTGTGTGTTGTGGTGTTTTTTTTAAAAAAAAAAGGTTATTACAACAGTTATCTTTGAATAATGATAATACTTTTTTAAGCAAATAAAGGAACTGAAACTTGGGCAGTGGCAGAAAAAAAAAGATCCTTAACCCCCTCACTGTTTGTTATTTGTGAACCGGCTAACTAAATGTATTTCTTCACTTTGCTGATTTAGGGGTATCTTTCTCAGTACTGGCCAGCAATGCCACAGCGTTGCTGGGGGACTCAGTCACACTGCCTTGCTGGCTGTCCCCCAACACCGACGCGGAGGGGATGGAAGTCCACTGGTACCGTGACTATAACAGCTTCAGCAACCCCGTGCTGCTCTACAGTGGCCACAAGCTCCAGAGCGCCACTCAGATAGAGCGATACCAGAACCGCACCAATCTTACCCGCCGCGACCCAACATCCAGCGGCCTCAAGCAAGGAGACGTGTCCATAAGACTAGAGCGGGTCGAGCTGAAAGATGCTGGGCAGTATGTCTGTGATGTGAGCAGCAGCAAGCGCTATGTCAGTTATCACATGTTTCTGAGTGTAGAGGGTGAGTTTATCACACATTTAAATCAAGTGTATGCAACTTGTGGAAACATGTGTAGTATTGTCAAACTCAAATCTGAAATGTTCCGTCGCTAACTATATAGTGTCCTGTGTAGTGAACCAGTTCATATAACTGACTCACTACATTAGTAAACAACTAGTGAACGAGTGGATATTTTGGATATTGCTTAGGAGAACTATTATTTTAAGTATTATCAGAGAAGCATGATTAACTATAACACATTCATTCAGCTGTTTTAAGGTGCAGATGACTTCTACCTTCTGTTTTCTTACTTGTTAAACATCTTTTCCTTCTCTCTACCTCTCTTTCTCTCTTTCTCACCCTTTCTCTTCTTTTTCTCTCTGTTTGTCTTCGTCTCTCTCTGTCTCTGTTTCTGTCTGACTCCCTTCCTCTGCCCCCCTTCTCTCTCTCTCTCTCTCTCTCTCTCTCTCTCTCTCTCTCTCTCTCTTTCTCGGTCCCGTGCACAAATAAACCCACATTGCACAGAGATCGGGGCCCCTCCTGTCGTGTCTCTATCCAGGACCAAAGACGACCGCGTTAACGTGAGCTGCGTCTCCACGGGTTGGCACCCGGGCCCCCAGCTCCAGTGGTCCCTGGAGGGCCAGCGCACCGTTCCGTCAGAGGGCCTGTGTCTGTCCCGGGAGCCCAGCGGCCTGTTCTCTGTGCACAGCTGGGTGGTGCGGCCCTCCACCGAGACACAGTGGATCTCCTGCTCCGTGCTTCTGCCCAGCAGGGGAGAGGACGTGAAGGAGGCCAGGGTTCAAATGCAGATCAGCTCCTTCACTGCAGGTTTGGATAGAGGGCTGAATCAAGTCATTGTGGGAAGGGGTTGGGGGTGGACAAGTAGGTGTGCCATTGAGGGTGGGCTTAAAACAGTTTGCAAAGAGATAATAGTCCTTTGTCCATTAATAAGACAATTCGCTTAAAAGTGATGCGCACAGTGAGAATGTACTAGAAGCTGGTGGTTTAATTGTGTCTGCCTACTTTAAATGGATGCCTAGCAGTAAACAATAAATCTGTTGTTGTTTGCGCTGATTTTAATTGCTTTTAACACATTGTGTGTGTTTACCAGCTTCAAGTGGTTCATCATGGCTGATAGCCTTTATCATCGCCCTGCTGGCAGTGATGGGACTTGCAGCTGCTTTACTCTGGATGATCAAGATGAAAAAAGGTCAGACATCTATCATTCTATTTCACAAAACTGATAGACATTTGTAAATCATAGTTCATGTTCCTGTAAAACTGAGATCCATTGTACAGTATATTTTAAAATGTTGCCAAATGTTACCAAACCAAATTTCATAGTATAATTTGCATTGCAGTGCAAATTGTACTATGTATAATTTGTATGACGAATAAAATTTGAATTAGATTTTTTTTTTGCCATTTACTGTATGTAGTTACAGGTTCTATGTGTCTTTTGGCTACTTAGTTTGGGTTAAACAAAAACTCTTCTCTGTGTAATTAAAACCATTTTTTCCTCTTTGGCAGCAAAAGAACCCCCACTTAGCACACCAGGTAATACTTCCTCTATGTTGCTCTGACTGCCCTGTTAATAAGGCATAATGCACAGTGAGAAGGTCATTGTCAGAGAATAAACCCTGACAGCGTTATGCAGGGGCCCAACATTGAGTAGTGTGGTCTTGAGTCAATCGGAAAGGATTCATTCTGTGATATTGACTGCTTTATCCTGCTTATTACACATTATTAACCTATCTATTATCTTGACAACAAATTGGTTTTAAATCATTTAGTGATTCAAAAGTTACTTTGTCGTCTCTGAAAAAAAGATTTCTGAAAATGTGCAGTTTCATGTTTGTTTGTGTTGGTACTGTTCCCCACAGCAACAGTTTGTTAGGAATGATCTGTTAACCAGAAATATTAGTCCTCCAAGTGTTGAAATTACCCTGCTGGACTTACATGAGCCATGTAATAACACCAAAAATATTGTATTACAGTGCTGTACATAGTAAAATCAAAGCAGTAACTTGGCTATTAAGTATATTGTGCAACATTCGCAACTGCTAGTGTGGGTATTTAACATGCGTGAACTGTTCTTCACCTGTTCCTTTTACAGAGGAGGGGACTGCCCTGCTGGACAAAAGTGAGACCCTGTCCATACTCCTTTTTCTATCACAATTTCAGTTTCCTTGTACAATATTGAGCTATATTTAGGTGTTATGAGATAAAGGGATGGGCTTTCACCTTGATTATCTTGTAATTAAAACATTTTTTATCTTCTTTTTTTTCTTCAGCAAAAGAACCCCCACTCGGAACACCAGGTAATACTTCCTCTATGTTGCTCTGACTGCCCTGTTAATAAGGCATAATGCACAGTAAGAAGGTCATTGTCAGAGAATAAACCCTGACAGTGTTATGCAGGAGCCCGGCATTAAGTGGCATGGTTCAATCAATCGGAAAGGCTTGATTCTGTGATATTGACTGCTTTGTCCTGCTTATTACACATCATTTACTACCTATCTATTATCTAGACAACAAAATGTTCTAAATCATTTAGTGATTCAAAAGTTACCTTATCACCTCTGTAAAAAAAAGATTTTTTGAAGTGCAGTTTCATGTTTGTTTGTTCCCCACAGCGACAGTTTGTTATTCATAAATGATCTGTTTACCAGAAACAAATGGCTCTATTGTTAATCTACCTTTATCACAAGCACAGTGGAAGTATAAATTGCCTGATTTTTTTTTTTTTTTGCGGAGACAGAGTGCCTATGATCAGTCTAAAAAGTTCCTTGCAGCCTATTTGTTGTCTCTCACTAACATACATGCACACAAAACCTAAAGTATGAATCATAAGCTGTCTGTCTCTTTTGTGTATGTGCATACTGTACTGTATGTGACTGTGTGTCAGAAGTCCATGACTGACAACATCGTGTAATGTTTTGCTTTTTTTGTTAGCTCCATACAGTCAGGACATGAAAAATAATGCAGGTATTGTGAACTTTATTTCATGCTTCCCCCTTAACTGTCTGTAAATTTAGTGGTAAAATCTAATACCTTTAAATCAAATGGTAGAATTATAATATTCAAATAGTTAACACAATTCATATCAGTTGGGGGTGCTAGATAGCCTTTTTCTTTAGAATGTTTCTCAGAGTCGTAATGTCAGAGGCATAGAGGCACTAAAACCAAATTTATACCGCAAGCAGAATGATAAGTTAAACTTGAGTGGAATGAAATTGTATATACAAGCTCCATTTTTGAGGCGTTCTGATTTTCCTCATTGTGTGTATTTATGTTATACACCCACGTGCACTCTAAAAATAGTTTTGAATTGAAGCATTTAAAAGGGTTGTCTCCTTTTGGAGGACATAATATGTTAGTGATGCACTGCTGCTGTTAAGTGCTGCATTGATTTATTGGGATTTAATATCTAACAGTTTGTAGATTGATGTCAAATGAACTGCACATATATGTGTTATGCATCATACACTGCACTGTATAGCCTTCATCAGTGTCCCTTATTTTTGTGAATATAACTGTGATTCTTCATGTTTCCCCAACAGTGGACATCACAGTTAACCCAGACACTGCTCAACCCTGTGTATTGGTTAAACCAAAGGGTAAAATAATTCGGGACAAGGGAGAAGGCACTACAACTGTCTTTGACCTGTGCGTCTTGGGGAAGACAGGTTTCTCCGAAGGGCAACACTACTGGGAGGTGATGTTACAAAAGCCAAACGTCCCAATTAGGAGCTCCTGGTGGGTTGGCGTGGTAACAGACTCAGCGATGCAGACGATGAGAGCGCAGAAGTCTATTCCAGCCACGGGCCTGTGGTGTCTCTGTTCAGACAGGGATCATGGAGTTCACATCAAACCAGGCTATACTTCTGTGGGATACATACCAGAGATACTAGGCATTTTCTTTGATTATGACAAAGGTATGCTATCCTTCTATGATACAAATTCACGCCGACATCTTGTAACTCTGAAATGTTGCTTTGCTGAAACGGTGTATCCACTTTTTAATCCTGGAATAGGTGATCAGGCACCACTTGAGATTGTGTGTCTCACTAAACCTCAGGAGAACGAGGCCAATGTGAAATCATAAGCATTTGGCATACTTTTTTCTTATGATGTAAACGGCAGCTATAATGATCCACTAATTAGTCATGCATTTTATTAGGAATATTGTTAAAAATAATGATGTTTTCAATGCTTGAAATTCTCATCTAGGGACCTGATATCACTTACACTCACTTACACTTACCGTAATTGTGAATGGGCATTTTTCTTGTCTCTCCTTTAGGCTGTTATTACACTGTTAAATGGTTAATTGTAGTCAGTAGGCACTGATTTATGTTGGTTCTGTGGTGATTTTAAGTGTGTAATTGCACATATCGTTAGCCTCATAGCATAATTGCCCAAGTCATATTTCAATGTTTTATAGGCGGTTATGCAGGATGGTGCAGCAGTGGTAGAAGAGTAAAATTAGGTAGATATCTCAACTTGGCCAAAAAATGACTTAGGCAATTATGCTATGAGGCTAACGATATGTGACCATAGCTACCAGTAGATATAACTTTTGTGATCACAGCTTGCACTACCACAGATGTTATCCATATTTGTATATGTATTCCTTTATTTACTGGTACATAATCAAATGTTTATCCTATTAGCTGTGATGAAGTGATTTATCTGCTTGTCAAAACTTTTTTAATTGTGGAACCTTTTCTGAAGATTTCTAAGGGGTCCTTCCATCGTTATTTTTATTCATATTGCTGTGTTGCCGCTATGGTTGAATGCATTGTGCATCATTTCTGTGAAAAATTATGCCCTAGTTCTCTTGCTTGACGCTGTTTTCTGTAAGCTAGAACAGGTCTAGTGGTTGAACGACTGGCTTTTCCGGTGTCCCTCGTGAATATCCATGACGTGTCAATAAGGCACCTCTGATTGGGCAAATTCGCTGTCTTTCGCTTACCTAGCTTCTGTCCACCATTTCTTCGTCTGGGATGTTTGCGTGCCATACATGGCTCTGGGCGGGGCTTACTACCTAGTGACGTAGATAGGTTTAGCATGCTCTGATCCGCTCGTTTTGGTTAGCTCGACCCTTCAATGACCAGTAAAACCATGAGGGTCGAATTTCACGTCTTGGAATGCTGCGTGCATATACTGCTTGTGACCCACCACATTGTAAATAGAGCTACTCAAAGTGGTTTTTATCGATACAGATTCAAAAAAATTAAAATTCATATTAAAATTATTAATTAATTGTTAATAGGACTCCTTCGGTATATGCTGGTGTCATTATATACAGGGTGGGCCAAAAATAAAGGACACATTTTAAATGCTTATACGTTGAAATGCAAAAATGATAGAGTAACAAATATATTCGTTGAAAAGCTGACGTTCAGGAGTTTTTGATACATAGGTTAATTTTCTTTGGGCACCACTTTGGAAGCAAATTAAATATGTCTAAAATGTAAGGGTAGTTTTGAAAAAAAGTTTTTTTTTTGTTTTTGTTTACAAAAACTCTGTGGTGGCAGGAGAATGGAATTCTGGCCAGGCGAGAGTTTGTGCTTATCACAGAATTCAATTCTGCTGCCACCACTGAGATTCCTCGCACAGATTTTGACTGGGAAATGTTTCTATTGACAATGTTTAATGACCTCTTCAGAATTTTTCATTCAGGTCTACAGTTGAAATGTTCTTGGCTGTGTTTTTGTAAAAGAAACAGTTTATTTAATTTGCTTCCAGTATGGTGTCCAGGGAAATCCTGAATGTCAGCTTTCCAATGAATATACCTTTTACTCTCATCATTTTTACATCCCAAGATATAAGCATTTAAAAAAAATCTTTAAAATAATATTTCATCATTTTGTATCGGAATGAGAATCATAGCGCATTCTGACCTTGTATATCGATGCGTTACAGAAATCTGTACTGATACCCAACCCTAAATGTGATCAGACAAAACATGGGTTGCCTGACCCTGTAACAATAAAAGCAATTTCAATTAATGAGCAAAGAAACATGTAATAGCACCAAAAAACCTACTCTATAAGGTTTGCAGGAATATTTACTTGTTAGTTACATATCATTATTCTGATTATTTTAATTGCTGTATAAATTCGTGAACCTGCCATCAACTCAATAACAATAAACTGTTTTATGAGGAAAAAAGCTTCAACTCAGCAATTTTTCAACATTTTCTGTATTTTGGACATTTTTGTATACAACCTGTTGTGTGTATTAAATTGAGGTGAAAAGTGATGTGTGATCTTTTTCTTCTGAAGACACAATAAAACCATGCAAGACAACACGTTCATAATCGTGGATTTTTACTGTCTGTAACCAGAAAAAGACAAATAAAATCAGAATGTAAATGTCTCAATTGTGTCTTTCAACAGCACTGTGTAAAACCAGATAGAACTGTCTGATGCCATATAATTAAACAAAGTCTTCAAAACGTAGTACTTTTTATAAGTCCATATTTACAGTATGTACAACATAGCACAACAGAGACACCTGTACGACTACTATGTCTAACTTTTATCTGCCAGTAAGATATTAAAGGTACGTACACTATGGCTAAACGAGACAGTCTGATGCTAGTGGTACAGTCATTAAAAAAAAAAAAAAGTAGGATAGATGTGTGACATGAATTCAAGTATGTGTGCCTCGTATCTTTCTAACAAATCATAATGAGAGGACAGAAAAAGGCCCAAAACGAAGCGGGGGGATCGGGGATCTGGGGGGGGGGTCTGGTTTAAGTGACGGCCCAAACGTTTAAAAATACTGCTAGATACAGTCCACAAGTCGTCAGGGAAAACGGTTCAGTTAGCTCATACGCCTACAGGCACTACGTCACAGGACAGTCAATGCTGTTTTCGGAAAAAGAACGAAAGAACTTGTTTTCCATAAAAAGGCATACCAATAACATCAATAATAATAATAATAATAATAAATCAACCAATCCAACAAACAGAATATCTGGTCATCCTTCCCTTAAAGCATCCCTTCACAGGGCAAAGAGCATATATAATTATGAAAACATATGCAAAAGATGACAACACCCATGTAGGAGGATTTAAATGGCAGCAAGACTAAACCGGACAGAGTGTCCTTAGCACCCGGGACACAGGCTTTCACCTCAGGTAAGAATTCATGTCACGCTGTCTCATACAGTAGTCACATCCTCTCTTTTTATACATTTAACTGGGAAATGAAACATAATTATTTGATAGAAGCTTTGTAGCATGAGTTATTGTTTGTGTTTGTGATGTGATGTTGTGCCATTTATTTGCCTTCGTATCTTAAGAGTAAGACAGTACCGGTAACCATGACATCTTCAGAGAAGTATTTGAGTAAAGGGTTATCTTTTGGATTTGCAATTATTTGTCTATCTTTATTTGGAACTAACAACCATGTGTGTGAGAGAGGGGGGAGAGAGGGGGAGGGAGAGAGGGAGAGAGAGAGAGAGAGGGAGTGAGAGAGGGAGAAAGAGACAGATATTTTTGTTTATCATGAATTACTTCTGACATGTACTGTGCTTGACTTCTCTGTTCTGAATGTCATTAAGGGATCATCAACCATGAAGCCGAGTATTACTCACCTCCTGTCTCTCATTGGTGAGTTACTTCCAGTCATATTTAGGTTTGATTTTGTGACTGTGTGTGCACAAACTCTTCTGTGTGCATATACAGGGTTAGGTGTAAAATTTAAGCAGATTGAGGAAGGAACTTGAGGAACAGCAAAACGTCATAACTTCAGAGAAAGAGAAAGGAGTATAATGTTAAATTGTAATAAACAATGTTTACCACTCATTTTTTAATACTACTATTTGTGAAACACATTTTTTATTACCCACAATCTATTGAGCCCACTATAGATTACTCCATGTTCAGGACCTGATTTGTCCTATTTGCTGCTATTGTTGTATGCTTTCAGTGAGAAGTTCAAGCGCATTTCTGTTTGAACTGCACCAGTGGCGGATGCTGGTATTCCAAAGAGGGGAAGCTCACTGCCAACTTAATCATAAAATTTGTCCATTTACTTATATGTAAATTCTACCCTTCGTTCCTTCTCTAGAAAATGGTCTGTGACCCTATCACTTACTCTCATCGTGCCCCCTAAATGACAGCTCCTGCCTGGCAAGCAATGACGTTGCGTCAATTTGTTTTACATTTGCGTTGTGCTTTGCTACTTGAATGCGAGCACCTTCGTTAAGTGCGTGTTCAACTCTAACTCTGCCGAGGCAACTTAATCTCGCACAGGCATTGACATGTTCGTTGCTCTTTTCGTGCCGTTTATATGCTCGGTCAAAGTTGGACAAATCCTCAAAGCCAAGTTTTGACCAGACACATCCGAAAGCTTTCATAAGGAGGCATGGCCAGCAGTACATTTTTTTAGTTACAGCACTCCCAGTCAGCCACCGAATTCACCAAATCAATTGCAGGCGTTGGTCTGCCCTGCTGTTTAATTTGAAGTTTCTCCTCATAACTACGACTATCAAATGGCTTTGCCAAAATCAAATCGACAATATTGACATTGTCTGCCATAGTGCTCTGCTAGCGGGCTAGTGTAGGTGCGCTAGCGGGCTAGTTCAGGAGAGCTGAACTTAAGTAGCACTAGCACCAACCTAACGAAACGAATTCTAACGAAACGAAATTTAACACGAACAAGAAAATTGTAATAAACCAAAACGGAAATATATGTGAGTGTAAGTGTAAGAAAAGTATTTTCGCTGAGGAAATGCTAAGAAATTGGTCACTGCTTGCCTTACGACTTCGCATGCAACATCCGCGATGGGACTGAGCTCCAGCAGCCAAGTGACAGTCTATGTATTAAAAACGCCAGCCAATCAAAACTGGATTCAGAGGTTCACCAATCAACGCGGGGACTGCTTGAAGTCCACACCAGAAAAACTCCGCCCACCATCCCTATCACCCCCAGAGACGCTCAGCGTCCGGGGGCGGGAGAAAAAAATGGCATTTCTCCAATGACCATCCAGTTTCCATGCATAGAAAATGAGGGGTCCGTGCTGGCCCATTGAAGTGCATGGACGCTGGACGTCTATGAGGAAATGCGTTGGCCATAGGCCATGAGAACAAAGTGGAATGCTAAGTTAACAACACCAACTCAGTTGATTTGTGATAATGGGTCTATTATTAACAAACTGGTGTTTGAAATGAACACGTTTTAAGGCATTTTGTAAACATTTGACCATTACATTTTTTGTACATTTTAGGGGAAGCTGAGCTTCCCTTGCAGTCTTAGAGAAATCTCCACTGAACTGCACCTATGTCATATTGGTGTCTTTATGTTGTTGCGAATGTTGTAAAATAAGAGATGCAGTGATAGAGAATACTACTGTGTGCTGTGTAATTAAAATACCTCGAAACACTAAAAGAGAATAGTGTTGCAACACTAACACTATCTATAAAAAGGGGATGCTGAGACTGTATTTTATGTGCAAACTCAGACAACTGGGCTTAAAATTGTTGTCTATCCTGTCTTGTCTAGTAGATAGCTGTCTTGCTTCTTTTGTCTAGTCTCTTGTTGTTTATATACCAGATGTTCCGTATGGCACAAAACAGGTTTACCCAAGGATGAATGCATATCTATCTACTGTATCTGTCTATCTACAGATAGCAATGATGTGAATGTATGCACAGTCAAACTAACTCTGACCTCGCTCACCCCCGTTCAGCTTTTGCATTCGCCTCCCATCAGTTCATCTATGTGTCTGAGGAGAAGACATGGGCTGAGGCCCAGACCTACTGCAGAGAGAAGTACACAGACCTGGCTACCATCACTAACATTGAAGACATGAAGAGATTGAATAACCTCCGTTTAATGTATAACATCAACAACAGAGTCTGGATTGGACTGTACAACAACATTCATAACTGGAGCAGTGAATTTGAGGTTCTAGCTTGCAAAGGTTGCAAGTCTGTCTACATGCGTCAGGGGATATGGCTGTGGTATCATCGCTCTACTATAGCGATTGAATATGTCTGCCGTAATGGTGAGAACCTACTCTATTGTCAATGAAACATGACTACCCCCACTATAAACTTGCAAAAGATAATATAGCCTCTGGAGGTTATGTTTTTGTCCACATTAGTTTGTCTGTTCGTTTGTTAGTTAGCAATTGCATGCAAAAAAAGATATCAATGAATTTTCATGGCATTTTTTTAGAAGGTTGGAAATATGCCAGTGAAAAAGTTATTAGATTTTTGTGGTGATCCAGATCACTGTCTGTATTCAGGATTTAAAAAAAAAAAGATTCTTTATTACTGGGAGATAGCAGTCTGCACTCTCCAAGTGCTATCTATTTTGAAGTTTTTTTGGATTTTTTAAATTTTTGGTTGACGAATGGTGAAAATATATTTTCTTTACATTTACAAGGTCCTTAAGTGTGTGAACCACCCTTCTGTTGAAATTTTAAACTTTAATATCAAACTGTATCTTACACTTGGAAACAATGCACAACGTTTTCCCCAAACTGTCCCCATAATATTTTGCCCCTTTTACAGAGAGTCAAACTGAAAACTATGGCTTCAATGTCATTCTGCACCCCGCACCTTGGATAGAAGCTCAACGCCGCTGCCAGATGAACCACACCCGCCTGGCTACTGTGAGGAACCAGGCAGAGAGAGACTTCCTTGCGACCGCCAGGACAAACCAGGTATGGATGGACCCGTACGGAGATGGCTGGTGCTGGTCCGATGGGAGCAATGCCTCCTTCATCAACTGGCTGGACAACAATGTGGAGTTCCTGCGCTCGGAGAGGAGGTGTGCTGTGTCCCTGCAGACTGCTGACGGGCAGGGTGGATGGGAGACACAGAACTGCACTGAGAGCTTCCCTTTCTTCTGCTATCGTGGTGAGTGTGCAAGTGCCTAAGAAAGTGACTTTCCATATGCCTCAACACATCAGCAGCCCAGATGTGATGTGTATTTGGAAGTGCATGGTGTGAGAAATCAGCAGTTTATGCTGTGTTTTTTTGTGTCTGAAAGTGGGTTTGTGTGTGCGTGTGTGCGTGTGTGTGTGTGTGTGTGTGCGTGTGTGTGTGTGTGTGTGTGTGTGAGAGAGAGAGAGAGAGACATAAAAAAATGAAATTTCAAACTCTTCTTATTCAGGCAGCCACAAAGGCATGAGCACATATCTGTAATGTAGGCTATCTCTGCTGGAATAACTCTTGTTTTTGTCTCAGACCTACCGATGAGGAGTCAGATTGTGCGAGTGGAACTTGAGGTCAGCTCTGGCCTGGACTTGAACAGCACTGAGGTTCAGGAAGGCCTCCTACATCAGGTGAGTCTCTCCTACCTTTATCCATCCTTTACACAACAGATAACCTGATTTTCTGTTCAGTGGATTAACACCCTCCAGTCTGGGACAGTGATATGACAGACAGGTAAGTCATATGACAAACAGAGACAGGCCCGTTATGTGACAGACAGGTCAGTGATATGACAGACAGGCAAGTAATATGACAGACAGGTTACAGTTGATGAAAATTAACATCTTTATTAAGCAACCACAGAGCCCGAATAAAAAACACAGTGGACAAGGCTTTTATTGATCTGCAGATCTAACCCAAAATCCTTCCGGAAGGGAAACCACTCCCCTGAACTGTCCTGTCCTATTGCATGCAGTTTGAAATAAAACCTGAAATAAAATCTGAATTCTAGGCAGAACTGTAATTCATTTGTCAAGTGACTGTTCGTGTTGTGCGGTGACCGTTGACTGATGGCTTTTGCCAACCCCCCCAGAATCGCATCTCAGAACAACACTGTACATCTCACAACATAAAGCAATTCAGAAATTGTGTCTGCATGATGACAGATATCCTGTGCCTTACAAACTGAATTTTATTATGGGCAAATGCGGCATGTTGAGGGTGGGGCTAAAATCATGGTTTTTGTTATGTATGCTCTTCAGATTAAACAGAGGATGGAGGAGAAGGGGCTGCCAGCTGGCACCACACTGAGCTGGAGAAAGCAGGATGATGGGCAGGTTTTCCAAAAGAAAAAGGGCGTGAAGAGAGAGAGTGCAGAGAGGAAGAAGAAAGACGAGTTTTAACGCAGCTCAGCTGGTGTCAGAGAGGGTCTATGTAAAAAGTGGTGCTTAGAACCAATTTAAAAAAAAATAATTAAGGTAACATGCTGCACCAAGCCTTTTCTGTTGGCTCATCTTAATAGTGTCACATATGTTCATCATGCACATGCTATTACAGTAAGTTAAACCACTGTAAAAAAAAAAAAAAAAAAGATCCAGATAGCAAGTTGAATTTCTTTGTAAGTTGATTCCATGCTTCACATTTTACAGTACCTTCAGAGGGATTTTAGGACTGAATATTGCTGCTGCGATATTTAGTCATGTACTGTGTATGTTTTGCATTACCTCACTCCAGCTTTTCTATAAGATTAGATGTGTGCATCGATTACAGTAAGGTAAACCACTGTAAAAAGATCCAGATAGCAGATGACTTTCTTTTTAAGTTGATTCCATGCGTCACTTTTTACAGTACTGTACTGTACTTTTTAGGACTGAATATTGGCGCTCACTCATGTAGCTTTTGTGTAAGATTAGAGGTGTGCAGCCATTAACCGTTTCACTGCGAAATGTTGCTCTGTTATTTATGGATATGTGACATTATGAATATTATCATCTTATGTGTCCTTCACGTTTCATTCTTATTAGATGTGTGAACCCTACTGTAGTAAAATTCTAGATCAGTCAAGTCATATACGTCATAATTTTCTCAAAAGTGGAATTGATATTGCTACTGATAAATTGATTAGCTACATCAACAAAGAGCATTAGTGTGTCTCGGTTTTAAAAAAAATGTTTCATCACAAAAATATTTGTAGGTTCAGATTGTAAGGCTTGCAGGGGTGTTGTCTGAATGTTTTTTGGTTTCATCCACTTGACATATCAGATTCGTAGGTGACATACTCACAATCCTCTTGTGTAAAATGTAGTAACACTGATATTTATTTTAGGTGTGAATATTTAGTGACCAAGACAGAAAAGGTGTTTGGAATAGTGTTTGCAGTGTAGTCAACACATATGTGGTCTGTGTCATTTATAACTGTTATGGCTTGGCTTATCGGTTTTGGCTTATGATTAATGATAAGTGTCAATCATCCTGTAATGATAAGTGTCAATCATCATGTAATAATGTAATCACTAAATAAAATAAACACTGACTTTGATTAATATCCTGTGTTTATTACTCTGTTATGATGTATACTTAGAATAAGAAGTTCTAGAAGAAAAGTTAGAAGAAAAGTATGAAGCAAAGTTGCTAAGATTTTTTTTATGTAAGTCACCCTCAGAATGTCCGTTAACCACAGCACAAACATACAAGTCAACTGAGTTGTGGCTAAGTCGGCAGTTGTGGTGGCTTCCTCCACTTGCTGTCTCTCTGTGGCAGCCCTTTCATTGTGTTCCCATAGCTCTTTATCTGCATACTGCGGTTTGAATAAGTAGAGATGTCTATCAAATAAAATAGCTCTTCTTCCTAGAATTCTCCATTATACTCTCGGTGTTCTGCCATCTCTTCAGTATTCCAGAGTGAGTCACTACAGCTACAGTCAACAGATCCTGTAAGTGTTCATGTCACTGCCAGTAAGTCAGTCAACTTGTATTGACTTTCAACATGGCGGTGGCCAGAAACTTCTGTATGTGTGTGTGTGTGTGTGTGTGTGTGTGTGTGTGTGTGTGTGTGTGTGTGTAATTTAGCTTGAACAGTGTGGTTTACAAGCTTTAGCTACAATCCAGAAAAAAAACACATTTAATCCAGTCAATCAGTAAATCAGCTATTTTTAATTACAATAACACACCCTTTAGTTAGGAAGAGGAAATAATGGATGAAATCAGGTAGAATCGGGTGATTTGGAATATGTGGCACTGGATTGTAGCTTTTTAACCCATTTTGCCCATCCATGACTGACTGTTGTATCTTCAGTTTTTCATAGTAACACTAGAGGTCATCCTCAACTTGTTTATGCCATGGTTGCTTACATGGGCCAAAACGTAAACAGTCCCATGCAATTTTAATAAATGCAAATGGCTAAATGACATTTAAAAAGTCTTCCATTGGCAAAGGTCTTTTTTGCATTTTGCATACACTGGTATGTTTCTATGGTGTACATTGACATTTATTAATTTAAGGAACATGTATGTATATTAAAGGACAAATCTTGTCTACAACATGAATCAGGCTACTGTATGATTTTTGTCCAGGGCATGAGTTGTTACATTTTTTCACAATTGCTGAAACTCAATTTCTGAAACGTTACCCCATTTTGTAAACACAAGCTCCAATTGTTGACATGCATTTCCTAAAACTCCTAACTGTTGTTGCAAAAGTGCATTATTGCCTCAAAACAGTTTTAACTGTGCTTAAAGCCTACCTCTATCCGAGTCATATCCATCCTTGACACTGCTCCTTGCCTATGTTACATTGGTGGTGTCAGCTCATATAAGAACAGATAAACTAAATTCTGACTCGTTGTGCTTAACGTATGGCATTTGTGCTGTATTTCTGATTGTATGAGGAGAAGAATGTTTACCATTTTGCATCACATGTTAAATAATGTTCCATGGCCTCTAAGAGATTTTGTAGATCGTTGTCAACCCATGGATGAGAACGTGATCTATAATCGTGGCTCTAATTTGGTTAGTAGAAAAAATCACTCTTCCTCTTGCTCTTTCTCTACCTCCTCTTCTGTGCTATGTCCCTCACACTTAGATTGGCAGCCATTTTCAAGCTGCAACCTTCAACAACCTGGTGGCTCTCTCAACTGGCATATATTGGTGGTGTCAGCTCATGTAAAAAGAGATAAACTTGATTCTGACTCATTGTGCTTAATGTACGCATTTGTGCTGTATTTGTGATTAAATGAGGAGAAGAAGGTTTACCATTTCAAATGTGTTTTAAGAATTAGAATGTATTTAGAGCTTTGCAAAGAGGAGTCAGTGAGTTTTGCAAATTGTGTTCTACTATGTGAAAATTGTTTAAGGTATTGACAAAAGAGTGAGCAGTTGTAAGAAATAGTTTAAGCAATTTAGAAAGTTGTTCAACCAATAGGTTTTTGTGCTTTAGTAATTCAGAAAAACTGTAAAGGCATGTTTGGGATGCAAAGTATCAACAAATATCATCGTATCTATATCAAGGTCTATATGCATTTGATAACAAACATTTGTTTTTTTATAGATATATGTGTATAGGTGTGTATAGTTACCTGTGCAAGGCAGCGTGTGGGGGGGCTATGCTCTGTGACGAAGATAGGTAAATTATCTGGCCTTAGATGCGGCACCTGCTGTCATGGTGGGATGGCACAGTGTATATGTGTGGGAGGAAAAGAGAGAGAGAGGAAGAGTGTGAGAGAGACAGAAAGACAGAGAGAGAGAGAGAGAGAGAGAGAGAGAGATGCTCTGTGTTAAAGCTAGCCAAATTAAGCAGTCTTAGATGTGAGCTCTGCTGTGATGGTACACAAACAAAAGCAACAGTATCTCCAGTACATTTAACCTGCTTTGAAACTACCTTAGAGGACACATCTTCAGCCATGAAGTGGGGACATGTCCTGCCATTCATCTTGGTCTGCTGCTGTAAGTATGTCTATGCCAATGTTTACAAGCGTTCATTTTTTAACTTTCTTCCAGAAATTTAGTCCACCTCTGTGAGTGTGTGCGTTTTAACAGTGTGTTTAACAGAGTGTGTGCGTATGTGTCTCATACATATACATGGGGCAACTTTTTGAGCAATGTATATATATTTAAATACAATATATATATTGTACATGTTTTTAAATGTAAATGTAAATATAATGTAAATGTAACACTTTTACACATAAAATAAAACGCACATAAAATCCAAACAGGCAAGGCAAGGGAAATATAATAGTACATGTCATACATACAAACAATTAACTTTAAACTTCCAGTTAGGTACCTTAAACAAAAATATCCCGTCACACTACCCAGAGAGTGTGACGGGATATTTTTTCCATCCTTCCAAAGAAGAAGGAAGTTGAACTTACTGAGGAAATTACTGTGGAAGTTACTTGTGCTGGCTTTGCATACTTTTTACATACAATACGATCCCGTACTGAACAAAAGGGGAATGTGCCAAAAGATTCCCCTTTTACTGTAGCCCTCGTAGAGTTTCCGACTTAAACTTTGTGTTTACGATGACCACTTGTGTTAGTGCGGCACAGTCATATAGATTTTCTTACAGACTGACCCATTGCCTAAAGTCAAAATAACATAGAATGTCATCTTTAAGTTCCTCATTCCAAAACAAAAGAGTTACTGTTCTGGACTAATCACTTCATCAATTTCAAGCCAGTATGATCGTTGTTAGAAGGTAAGGGCCCCCCTGGCTCTAAGCACTAAAGCCCTACTCATGCGATGCTATACTGTGCTGACCACAAAAAAATGAAAGACTGTTAAACTGCATCACTGCACAAGACAGTAAAACACTGGCTTTAGGGGTTTTAGTAGTAGTAGTAGTTTTCCACATCTTTTCAGACATAGTATTTCTGATTTCACATGTTCATGTTAGAATAGTGGTCAGGTCATTCCAGGGTTCAGGGACATTTTAGGCTGATAGACAGTGGACCCCGTGTGATGATTTGCATTGATACAATATAACAGCACTGACATCATCAAAAGGCTATTTACCAGCAATACATTTGACTACAGAAATTACAGTTGGCGCTGTATTCTTTAGTCTTAATTCCATAATTATTTCCAACAGTCATATTTATTTATATTACATAGTGGTAATTATTTTTATTGTGTATCATTTCTGTTGTCACAGATAAAATTCTTTGTTATAAGAGCTGTTAGAATTATTAAGATTTTTAAATTAACACACTTTCAAAAGTTAATTTGAAAGTAGAATTTTCATGATGGAGGATTAAGGTTATCCATTGTTTTAAAACTACAGACACAGACTACACTACAGACTCTGACCTATACCATCCCTTGCTCCCATACAGATTTTGCATTCGCCTCCCGTCAGGGGGATGTGTATGCTGAGGCTCTATTTTATGTGCAAACTCAGACAACTGGGCTTAAAATTGTTGTCTGTCCTGTCTTGTCTAGTAGTTAGCTGTCTTCCTTCTTTGGTCTATTCTCTTGTTGTGTATGGCACATAACAAGTTTACCCAAGGACGAATACATACATGATGTGAATGTATGCACAGTCAAACTAACTCTGACCTCGCTCACCCCCGTTCAGCTTTTGCATTCGCCTCCCGTCAGTTCGTCTATGTGTCTGAGGAGAAGACATGGGCTGAGGCCCAGACCTACTGCAGAGAGAAGTACACAGACCTGGCCACTGTCACTGACATTGAAGACATGAAGAGCTTGAATGATTTCAGCTTAACCCACAACATCAGCAGCATGTACTGGGTTGGACGCTACAACAACCAGAACCGGAGCAATCACTATGGGAACTGGTCCCTGTGGAAACAGGATTATGATGACTGTAATGGCTGTGTTGTTGGGTACAACGGCTTGTGGTGGAGTGTGCCTTGCAGTAAAAAATTCTTCTTCTTCTGCCGTGTTGGTAAGTAACACTGCTTTTAGGTATATGCCTAAAACTGCCTTACTGTAATTATATAAACTGAGGAAAGATTAAATGACTAAACAGATGTAACTAAAGTGAATAAACAAATGTATATGAAATAGTGGATGTATGTAATAATGTATAGGTGAAATAATGGATGGATGGAAGGGACTGCAGGAGCATAGCCAGAAATGTTGAGCCCTTTGAAAGAATATAACTTTGGGCACCATTATTATTATTAGTAACAATAATAATAATAGTATATCAATATTAATAATAACATTTTCCCAAGGAACCATTTAACTTGATGGGCATTATCCCTTACATATTTATGTACATTAAAAACATTAGGTACCCTGTCTGTGTGTGAGAGAGAGAGAGAAATAGAGACAGAGAAAAAGACAGAGAGCGAGAGAGCAAGAGAGCAAAAGAGTGAGAGAGAGAGAGAGAGGCATTAACATAAAAAATGACATTTAAAAATCTTATTCAGGCAGCCACAAAGGCATAAGGACATATCTGTAATGTAGGCTATCTCTGCTGGAATAACTCTTGTTTTTGTCTCAGAGCTAAGGATGAGGAGTCAGATTGTGCGAGTGGAACTTGAGGTCAGCTCTGGCCTGGACATGAACAGCACTGAGGTTCAGGAAGGCCTCCTGCGTCAGGTGAGTCTCATCCCTACATGCAATTCTCTTATATTATTATATGATTTTTTATCTACTGTTGTACTTATGTCAGGTGAGTCCCATACTTACATGCATACCTACAGTACACATGCGCTTCAAACCGTATTATTATATTATTTTTTTATAGTATTTCTACTTTCTGCTATGCTTTTATATTCTATATATGAATTCCTATCTAATGTTGGACTTTTGTCAGATAAGTCCCATACCTACATGCATACCTACAGTACACAAATGCTTCAAACTGTATTATTGTTTTATTTTTATAGTATTTCTACTTTCTGCTATTTTCTTATATTCTCTACATGAATTCCTATCTAATGTTGGACTTATGTCAGATGAGTCCCATACCTAGGCTACATGCATACCTACAGTACACATATGCTTCAAACTGTATTATTTTTATAGTATTTCTACTACTGCTATTCTCTTATATTCTATATATAATTTTTTATCTATTTGTACTTCAGATCAGACAGAGGATGAGGGAGAATGGGCTGCCGCATGATGTTACTCTGAGCTGGAGGAAGCAGGCAGATGGACAGATCTTCCACGAGAACAGGGGAGAGAGTGCGGAGAACAGCAAGAGAAGGAGCACAGGCGAGTTGTGAATGGTTTGGTTAAGGTGGCAGAGGAGAGGAGAGAGTAGAAACAACAGGAATGAGTAATTCTGAGGATAGGGGCAGGCGTGACTCTGTCTTTTTTTATATTTTTTTCTTCAGTGTGCTGAGTGGGTTTCATTCATTCATTCATTCATTCATTCATTCATTCATTTATTCATTCATTTACTTGTTCATTTACTCATTCATTTACTCATTCATTCATTTATTCGTTCATTCATTCATACTGTAACTCATGTTTTTTCTTTTGCTTTGTTGAATATTTTTGCATGTCAATGTGACATATAAATAGGAAAGACAGAGTGGGCCAAATAAATAAACATAGCAATTATTTTTTAACCAATCATTGTTTTAATACAGATGGATTTTTTCTTCATTTCAAGTTTAGGTTGAATAACCACACATGAACCTTACATGAACCTCTGTAAAGCTTATATTGTTTGTATTATGTACCAAAAAACGAATCAAATGCAAACATGTCATTGCTTGTTTTCCTGTTTGTGATTTCATTTTTAGTTAGGAGTTGTTTTAACCGTGGTGATGTATCACAATAAATAAAGGGTCATCCTGCATGTGTTGTGAGTATATATTGAATAAGTAAACACCAATCAGTCCTACAATGCTGCAGCATTATGCTATAGTGTTTTTATAGCTTGATGCAAAAACATGTTATATTCCTAACACAACACACTTGCAAGTGTTTTAACCAGAGTTTGGTTTGATTGGTTTGCTCGTTATAGCAGACAACAGTATATTGCGTATGGTAGATTACAACATAGTTGTGTAAATGTTACATTTAGTTTTTTTTTTTTTTTTTAATAAATTCCCCAAACAGTTACACAATGTACCTTTAAATATGTGGCAAGACAATACGTTCTCTAAAATACATCTAGTATGACTTATTGTCATGCAAATTGAGTTGAACTCTTAACTCCAACACTGTAACCAGCCACCAGGGGGTGAACAAGACATCATAGTTACATTTTTACCATCCATTCAGCAGCACACAAGAATGCCACTATCAAAGAGAACACAGTAAGCACAATAAGTTGATTTATATAGAATTAAAAAATGAACTCTCCTTTCCTCTTCGAGGGAAACCAAATCCGTTTTTTTTTTGGTGTGTGTGTGTGTTTGTGTGTGAGAGAGAGAGAGAGAGAGAGAGAGAGAGAGAGTGAGTGTTTGTGTGTGTGTTTGTGTGTGTAAACTGAATAATCACCTGACCTGCACCCAGGATGGACCCAGTGCCTGCTGTTCAAGCCTGCACTGTGTGAGCTGCAGATATTACAATGAGCTGCAGGCCATGAGATTCAGCTTGGGTAATAGAGGCCTACACACAAAGGTGGTGGTGTGTGTGTGTGTGTGTGTGTGTGTGTGTGTGTGTGTGTGTGTGTGTGCGTGTGTCTGCGTGTGTGTGCGTGCGTGCATGCGTGCATGCGTGTGTGCATGCATGTGTGTGTGTGTGTGTGTGTGTGTGTGTGTGTGTGTGTGTGTGAGTGTGTTTCTGTATGCGTGGTGTGTGTGTATGTGTGTGTATTTGTATAACCAGCAGTTCTGCATTCCACTAGTCAGGTGACCATGCACCTGCCCAGGTGTGTCATTATCTGGCAATGTTGCACATTGTACCTGTGGACACACCTTTGGGCTGTGCTGATTGGCTGACTTCACATTCTCTTCCTCAGTCAACCACTCTCAGCTGAGCACCATGCTCACCTGCCCTTTTTTTTTAAGACACGTAATAGTTCCTGTTCCTTATTCACTTCTACATTTTTTTTCAAGACAAACTGGGAAGTAACAGCTACTTCTACTACTGCCAAAGGCTAACATACAAGCCTCTGATCTGGTCTTGTCAGCAGCCTTCTTGCAGTGAGAACCAAGAGAATTCAGCTCAGGTAAAGGAAAATATATATACTTTTATTAACATTTCAATATCCTGCAAGACAAAATGCCCCCAAAGTTAAGTGTTTGGTGTGAATGTTTCTCTGAATGCCAACTGAATATGAGCTTCTGTAGCCATGACTATACAGCAATAATGTAACTATTCAACTGCTTGTACTTTTGCTGATTTAACTGGGACCTCTTTCAGTTGACAGACTCTTTACGATATAGATTTGACTATATAGATTTACATTTGTATATATATTCCCTGAGAAACCAAACTTGCACAATTGCAATGTGAGGTGTTGCTGCAATATGTGTTGTATGCTCAGCGCTGAGTAAAAGGGTGTGTTGTGGGATGGTGCTCAGTGCTCACTGACATGGTTCATTCACGCACATTGTGAGAGCTGACAAGAGCGGACAAGAGCTGGCAAAGAGAGAGAGGCGCAACACCACAGGAGTGTTACCTGCTTGTCTCAGGTAGCATATTTGCTTGACCTAGCAGCAAACAGAAGGAGTTAGCGATTGGGTAAAGGCAGATCCAATCGTTTTAAACTTCAGTTCTACCTCCAGGAAGAAATTGTTTGCTGATTGGTCAGGCAAGATGTTGCCTGAGACAACTATGTTAATGAAATCACAGCCAGACCGTCTGTACGAAATGAAGTAAAGTATGAGGGGCTGGTTTACCCTCCCTCCCTTTGTTGCTTTTCGAGACACTACACATGGGAACATGCTGCCCTCATGTTGTCTGTGTGTCTGTTATTGAAGTCTGGGTTGCATAAGAAGACCACGTTTTTCAAGTCAAGTTTAATTATCATGTGCATGTTAAAACACAGCTAACATAACAATGAAATGTGTTGGATGATGAGTAATGTGCAAGTGTCTCACGGTGGTATGTTGACACTAGGTATCTAGGCATTGCTGTGGGTATTTTACTCTCTCTCTCTCTCTCTCTCACACACACACACACACACACACACTGCTCCCCTCTCCCATTGTTCTGTGTCTTAGTCTAAGTCTCCCAGCCTGGGGCTTAAACTACTTAAGGCACATCTCTCTCCCATGGGATCCTTCTTCCACTGCTCCACGGCAATTTTAATGACACTTTCTTGCACTACAACTCAATGACACTGCTGCTTAAATTACATTTTGCTGTGTTTATATTGTTGTTTTTGTTATTGTTGTGCTTATATTGTCATGTTTATAAGATGGTTGATGTACACTGTGGGCCTATGGAGCAATGCAATTTCAAACCTTGTGTATAACCTGTACATATGGATTTGACAATAAAGCTGACTTTGACTTGACTTTTCAGGTAACTTGCAGGTATTTACAAAGACTTTATTACAGCATACTAAAGGAATGGAGAGCTAGCATATAGTGACAATAATGATAACCATAACATGGTGACCTAATTATTGGTTAGGTTTCTATTTTTTAATAATTGAGGAGTGATTTCATGTGAAAACAGCAGCTCTTGCATTTCCTTGTTATATCAATTTTAGTTTTCATGATGACTGTATCTGTCTCTCACTATCTCTCTATCCTTTTCCTCTTTTACTCTCTCTCTCTCTCTGACTGTCATTTACTCTTTTGTCTCTTTTTTTCTTTGTCTCCTACTTGCATTTTCTCTCCCTCTCTCTGACCTCATTCTGTCTCTCTCTCTCTGTCTCTCTCTTCATCTCTGTCTCTCATTCTGTCTCGCTCTTTATCTCTTTTTCTATCTCTCTCTCCTTCTCTCTCTGTCTCGCTCTCTCACACACTCTCTCTCTCTCCCTTCCATCCTCTCTCTCTCACGCACACTCTCTCCATCCCTCTCTCTCTCTCTCATCCTCCTTCCCTCTGTCCAGTAATGTCCTCCTCTGGTCCTGTTCTCCCTGAGGAGCAGCTCCTGTGCTCCATATGCAGTGACATCTTCACCGACCCTGTGACTCTACCCTGCGGCCACAACTTCTGCCTCTCCTGCCTCCAGGGCCTGTGGGACCCCTCTTCCACCTCCTCCTCCTCCCCCTCTTCCTCACCCTCTTCCTCATCCTCCTCCTCTTCCTCCTGCCCTCACTGCCATCGAGACTTCCCCTCCCGCCCCGAGCTCAGCGTCAACGCCGCCTTCCGAGAGATCTGTGAGCGCTTCAAGGTGGTGCGTCTCTACCCTACTCCGACGCCACTAGCTGAGCAGCAGGTTCAAGTTCAAGTTCAATTTATTTATTTAGCACATTTTATTTTATCCAACAGAAGCTGATCAAAGTGCATAAATAAAACAACACGAAATTAAAACCTAAATGAATAAAAATAATAGTGGTAAAAATAAAAGATGAAAAAAAAACAAACAAAAAAATATATATATGAATAAACAAGGGTTTATCAAACATATTACATTCTTAATAAGAACAAACTATGCAATACAGGTGCTTCTAACCTCTGATGAACATGAATAAAAGTCCGCACACTGAGAGCTCCAGTGGATAAAAAGGTTTAAGCGGCAACAGTGATGAAAGGTTTCTGGACCACATCGCCCTTCTTCAGAGAACTGAACAACAGACAACTGATGAAGGGCAATGTGGCCCGAAATGATACATCACTGGTGGTGATTATACCTTTTTATCCACTGGAGCTCTCGGTGTGGGGACTTTTATTAATGTTTAGTCCTTTTTGACTCCAGCACCTACTTTAAACTTTTGATGTGTACGCACCTCCTTTTGACTAATTTGCACTGTTGCAACTGTTGCACTGCAACCTCTGACCCTCAACTCTGTCACCAGACCGCCACCACCAACAATGTCACCACCTCCACCATCGCCCCATCCACCACTGCCACCGCCACCCCAGCCTCCGGGGACGAGATCCCCTGTGACGTGTGCACGGGGCCCAGGCTGCCGGCCTCCAAGGCCTGCCTGGAGTGCCTCACCTGCTACTGTGCGGCCCACCTGGAGCCCCACCTGCGGGTGGCGGGGCTGCGGAGGCACCGGCTGATGGAGCCCGTGGGCAACCTGGAGGAGCGGGCGTGCACGCGGCACGGCAGGCCCCTGGAGCTCTACTGCCGCTGGGACCAGATGTGCATCTGCCGCTTCTGTGCCGAGACGGACCACCTGGACCACGTCATGGTCACACTGGACGTGGAGAGCGTGGAGAAGAAGGTGTGTGTGTGTGTGTGCGTATGCCGCTTCTGTGCCGAGACGGACCACCTGGACCACGTCATGGTCACACTGGACGTGGAGAGCGTGGAGAAGAAGGTGTGTGTGTGTGTGTGTGTGTGTGTGTGTGTGTGTGTGTGTGCGTATGCCGCTTCTGTGGCGAGGCGGTCCACCTGGACCACGTCATGGTCACGCTGGATGTGGAGAGCGTGGAGAAGAAGGTGTGTGTGTGTGTGTGTGTGTGTGCGTGCGCATATGTTGCTTCTGCACCGAGACGGACCACCTGGACCACGTCATGGTCACACTGGACGTGGAGAGTGTGGAGAAAAAGGTGGGAGATGATGGAGGGAGAGAGAGAGAGAGAGAGTGTGTGTGTGTGTGTGTGTGTGTATGTGTGTGTTTGCGTTTTTGAGTGTATATGTGAGTAAGAATATGCATGTTTTTGTATGTGTGATTGTTTGGCTTTTTCATGTGTGTAAATGAGTGTGCATTGTTGTGTGTGCTTCTGTGTAGGTGTGGTTTTGAATCATTGTGTGTGTGCTTTTGTGTGTGTGTGTGTGTGCATGTGTGCAATTGTATGTGGCTTATGTGTAGGGGCAGACAAACACACATACATATATTGTTACACAGCAGATGTAAAAGGTCTATAGTGTAACTCAAAGGCAATGCTGCCATCCCTGCCAGTCTATCTCAGTGACAAAGCCAAACTGTTGCATTTGCCTGTCTGATTTTCATTGCAAATGTTACTTCTTATGGATGGATGGCAGGCTCACGTCAAGTGGTTGTCAGATTTGAATTGAAAAACAAAACCTGAAAGTGATTCCAGTCAACTCGTCACTTTAATCTCTTGTCATCTTAGCTAGAGACCAGAGGCATTTCTACAGTTTATTGGAACCCCAGGCAAAAATTAATCTCTTGTCATCTTAGCAGAGATCACTTAGACAATCTTGCGCCTCTGGCAGAAATTCCTCACTGTGAGAGAGCTTAAGTAAATCGGTTCATACTGTGTTATGGGAGCAATGAATATGACGACTCTCAAGCTTGTTGAGTGAGAGTTGACAGCCATGTCAATTCAAACAGACCATGTAGCAGATAGTGTGTATAGGCTAATGCAGTGTTCCCATTTCACTGTTTACACTATTCCCTTTCAGACCTCACTCAGGGTGATGGAGGCCTCAATTAACCAGATGATTCAGGAGAGGCTGAACAAGGCACAGGAGATCAAACAGTCACTAGAACTCAGTAAAGTAAGTTTAGCCATTACATGTTGACAGAGGTGTAACTTTAACCTGCCCAAAGAATGCTTTCAAACATCATAGACATTTTGTTACAAATTCTATTATCTTATTTTGGCATTTTTTGATCTATTATTTTGTAACTTCCTACTTCTATTGTCCATCTCTATTCATTCATTGCTGTCCTTTTGTTCTTTATTGCATTTGCCTCCTCCTTTTGATACTCCATGTCTTTGTCACTCCTATATTCTCCCCGTTTATTCCCTTCTCTCTGTAACTGCACCCTCACCACACACCACACACACACACACACACACACACACACACACACACACACACACACACACACACATGCAACACACACACTCACACACACACTAACATACAATATAAACACCCCCACACTCACACGCACAACACACACACACACACACACACACACACACACACACTTGTACACACCCACCCCCACACACACACCCACGCTCACACCTCACACACACACTAACAAACAACACACAAACACACACAACACACACATATATATATACACACACACTTACACCACCCACCCACACACACACACCCCGCTGCAGGAGAACACCCACAGGGAGAGGGAGGAGAGTGTGCAGGTGTTGCGGGCGCTGCTGCGCTGTGTGGAGGGCAGCCAGGCGTCTCTGGTGGAGGAGATGGAGGAGAAGCAGGCCGCCGTGGAGCTCAGGGCACAGCGCCTCCTAGTGGAGCTGGAGCAGGAGAGCGACGAGCTGAAGGGGAGGAAGGAGGAGCTGGGGAGGCTGCAGAAGACTGACGACCACATTGACTTACTGCATGTGAGTATGGAAGTCATGTTACATTACATTACATTACATTACATTTGGCAGACGCTTTTATCCAAAGTGACTTACAATAGGAGGACATAAGCTGGCAGAGGTGTAAAGGAACAAAGAGTAAGCAGACTACCTTTATACATACAGGGAGATGCATGTGCCTGAATAAGTTTCCCGGAGCAGGGACACTACAGACACACATAGTCCCCACATGGGGACAGAATTAGAGAGAGTTGGTTTAGCGATTGTTAGTTTTGTTAGGAAGGGAAGCAGTCTCGGAAGAAAAGGGTTTTTTACAAGCGTTTTAAAGGTAGAAAGGGATGTTGCTGTTCTTGTAGCAACTGGTAGGTCATTCCACCATGTTCTTTAACAGTCTAGCCAGGCTTTTATCTACACATCACATTTTATTTATGAGATATTATCAAAAAATTATGAAATAACTTTCTTGTAATTGTGAGATAATGTATCACAATTATGAGATAATATTTCATAATTATGAGATAGGTATCTCATGAGATAACTATGTCATAATTATGTGATAAGGATAGAATCTTACATAATACATAATTATGAGATAACACACTTTTTTATTCATGTGAATGCAGTGGGCTTCTGTAGATCTGTGCAAACCAAATACATCAAAATGTAAAAAAAAAAACCAATATTTTAAATCATGGTGGTGCATCATCTCTTCCTGTCTTTTCTGCTTTGTACCATACACGGCCTTTGACTAGACCCTGTTTTATTTGTTTCAACTCAGCTCAGTTAGTTTGGTTTAAAGCAGTGTAATTTAATGGCCTAAACCTTTGCTGTAACAAAACAACCGAATGAAAAGCTCTGATGGTGCATCCTCCCTTTACTGTCTTTACTGCTCTGTGTTGCCCTCCTCGCCTGTCTCCTCCCTGTCTGCCTTTCGCCCTGTTTGTACAGTCTGCCCCAGCAGGGGAACTGGTTTAGTAATGGTGTCACAGAACAAACAGCAGCAGCAGTAGGCAAGGCAGGAGGGACTGCAGTGGAACTGTAGCATGGGTGTTGTTAGTAGATGGCAGTGATAAGGTCCTTCTTTCTCTCTGTCGCTCTCTCTCTCTCTCTCTCTCTGTCTCTCTCTCTATCTCTCTTGCTCTCTCTGTTTCTCTCTCTCTCTCTCTCTCTCTCTGTCTCTCTATCTCTCTTGCTCTCTCTGTTTCTCTCTCTCTCTCTCTATCTCTCTCTCTGTCTGTCTCTCTGTCTCTCTCTCTCTATCTATCTATCTCTCTTGCTCTCTCTCTCTTTCTCTCTGTCTCTCTCTCTCTCTCTCTGTCTCTCTGTCTTTCTCTCCCTCTCTCCATAACTGCCTCTATTGTTTGCTGTGTGTCTGTGTCTCTGTCTGTCTTCTTGTTTGTATGGCTGCCTGCCTGTCTATCTGTGTGGCTGACTGTGTCTTTATCTATCTGTTACCCCTCTCTCACTTTCTCATTTTCATATTCTTGTATTCTATGTAAAGTGTTTGTGTGTGTGTGTGCGTCCGTGCGTGTGCGTGCGTGCGTGTGTGCGTGCGTGTATGTGCATGTGTGTGTGTGTGCGTGTGTGTGTGTGTGTGTGTGTGTGTGTGTGTGTGTGTGTGTGTCTGTGTCAGTCAGTGTGTGTGTGTGTGTATTTGTAGTCTATGTAAAGTGTTTTGTGAATGTTCTCTCTCCTCTCTCTGCCCCCTACCTGCAGAGCTACACCCAGGCGGTATCATGGCCCCAGGTGAAGGCGTGGTCAGACACCAGGGTCTACACGGACCAGTGTGTGGGCGTCACCAGGAGGGTCCTGGCCAAGGTGGAGGACATGCTCAATACTGAGATGACGAAGACGGAGGAGAATGGTAGGAGCTATACTTATAGCAATATATTGAAATATATAGCATAGCAATAGTATATATAATACAACTCTCCAGAATGTTTTACAAATCTCTTACAGTAACTCTGAGTATCTCATGTAATGAATATTCTGTAGGAGGATAATGGTAGGAGCAATACATGTAGCAATATGTACAATATATATAGAAAAATATAGCATATATAGCAATAGCATATATAATACAGCATCTATTGAAAAAATAAGGTTTTATAGAGCTCTTGCAGTAACTCTGAGATCTCTCCTTTAGTGAATATTCTGTAGTTATAGTAAGGTAATAAATGCTTAATGTGCTGTTTAAACGTTGCCATTACCACACTCACACTGACATTTTAACTGTTAAATGCTGAGTGTTCTACAATTATTAATTATTTTTCCATAAGCGATAACTGAATTTGTATTTTCTCTCTTTTTGTCAGAACTGAAAAGGATTCGGGCATATGCAGGTACACACATCATTTTTTTTTGATAAAATGACATTTAGTGGCTCTATTTGTACACTACAAATGATACCTTGTGCCATGTGAATAGATGTGTCTTCACCAGTCTTGTGTAAACTATCTGGATGAACAAATTCATACAGGTCTACAAGCAGTCTGTCAAATTCAGCAAATTCAGCATTTTGTTTATTTTAATTTTATTTAAAGGCTTTAGTGTTTATCTTAGAACTTAAGGGGTGTGTCTAATATAAGCTAATTGACAGAACTGTAAATTTAAAGCTTATTGTACTATTGTAAATCTTAATGCTCAATTTATTTATACTTACTGTAGGCCTCAACAAACTTATTTTTTACAGTAGCACACAATATTTGTGTATAGTTACCTTTGTAATGCTTTGAATATCAGAACATCGATATGCCCCTAGTCTTAATCAACACGGTCTCACCCCCTTTTCGTCATAATGCGCCGTCTGGTCAGGCCCCCTCAGACGTCCATGAACGACGTCGAGGGTATACCCTCCACGTCAATTTTAAACGAAGGGGGTCATCCAATATATTTAATCCATTTATCATACATCGTTCTTTCTTTTTTCTTTCTTTCTTTCTTTCTTTCTTTCTTTCTTTCTTTCCAATCCAGTCGATGTGACCTTTGACCCCGACACGGCGCACCCCAACATCCAGCTGTCTGACGACGGCAAGCAGGCGGGGCGCGGCGAGGCCAGCACAGAGCCGCCCGACATCCCGGCCCGCTTCGACCCGGTGCTGTGCGTGCTGGCCAAGCAGGGCTTCTCCTCGGGCCGCTTCTACTACGAGGTCCAGGTCGGCACCAAGACCTTCTGGGACCTCGGTGTGGTGCAGCAGTCGGTGAACCGCAAGGGCATGATCACGTCCAAGCCGGAGAACGGCTTCTGGACGGTGCGTCTGCGGAGCGGCGACGAGTACCGGGCGCTGGGGTCGCCCTCGATGCAGCTGAGCCTGCGGGAGAGGCCCCAGCGGGTGGGCATCTACGTCGACTACCAGGGCGGACGGGTGTCCTTCTATGACGCGGAGGCCGGACGCCACATCTACTCGTTCACCGGACACGCCTTCACTGAGCCGCTCTACCCCTTCTTCTCTCCGGGCATCGCTGATGAGGGCAAGAACCTCGCCCCATTGGTCCTAGCGCCCGCCAATCAGCCGAGTGGGTTGTGACCACAGCACAGTTTGCAATAGTGAACAAGATAGATAGATTCACACCATAGAGCCTTTATTAATTTGGCAGCAGTGTTTTAAGCCAAAAGGCTCTTTCACAGATTTCTGTTCAGTCAAATCTGAGTAAGACTCATTTTGGCTAGACACTTTTTTATCAGCAGGTATTTGGTGTGTGAATCTATTTCTTATTTCCACATCTGTATCTTTTCTGATTTTCTGATCACTGTGGCCATTGCAATGCGTGCAGCTTTTTTTTCATCACTGTAAAGGCATTTGTTTACTATAGCAAACTTCAATGTTTGTGTCATTAGCATAGAATGAGAGAACAGAGTTGAAATGATCTTACTTATCCCTGCAACTCTATGCTCACAGAAAATTAGATAAATAAACTGAAATCGATACATTAAGACCATCAGTGATCAGTCACTGCACATTTTAATAAATCATTTTCATAAACCATGTTTGTTTACAGAAAGTAAATTATGGAGAGGGGGTGTGTACTTGTTCCCATGCCAATAATAACCCTATTGTCAATGGTTTTACAGTAATAAAGACTGAATCTGTCAATGAATCTGTCTAATGAATCTGTCAATAATTAATAGCCATAGCACTAAATATACTATTAAAGTGCCCTTAACCTTAATAAACAACACGATACCATGTTATGCAATAGGGAATCTCCACCATTTCAAGGGATACTTAAGAACTCAAAAATGACTTCCTTTCTCTCTGCTGTGAGTTTCTTTTTGTTTCCTTTCTCTTTTTTTTGCTTTTGTTTTCCAATGTCTCTTTATCTGTCACTTTTTACGAATTATGTAGGAAACAATTATGTGACGTTTTTGAAACTTTGTGTTCTTGAACCTACTTCTGTGGTTCAATACATTTCCCCTCAGGTGTGAAGCACAATTCACAATTCAAGCACAATTTTATCACCCACATGTTTACATTAGCACTGAACTTCCTTTACAACATTTGATCCACTGAGCTTATTACCTATACATGGTTTTGCGTATATTCTCCCTGCCCTGGCCCATCTTGCACTATTTCCCCGCTAGGGCTGGGCACAGTTGGGTCTGATCACAGTGGGAAAGTTCCATTACCAGACAACATTACTTGCAATTACCGCCAGAGGGTGCTCAAGAACTTGTTTAAATTATCAAGAACTTGTTTAAATTTGCATATAATATATGTCATATTTGAAACTAAACAACTATTTTTATGTTATTGACTTAATTTTATATACCACCTTTGAAATTACTTTACCATTCTCCACAACAGGCAATCTATGTAGGATATAGCCTGGGCAAAGTCAAAAAACCACGGGAAAAGGAAACATTAGACCTATTGTAATTTCCAGTGTGTGAATAGATGTGGTAGGTTGCTATTTTCGGCACTCTGTAGCCTAACTTTCAAAAAGACCTAAACCTTATATGCCTGCAGTTTTCAGTGCCTTTCATCTAGAACAGTTTGATATCATCTGCATTGATGCATTGAGTATTAATGACTATTAGTGAATAAGTAAAATCTGTATCACAAGCGTAAATCAGCAAGGCTTGGTATACTCCTCAAGTTTGTCCGTCAGCTGCAGGTAGGCTACAGGTGGAGAACGGGGCCAGTGGTAATACAATCTTCGTACCACATGGGCACGCTACAGCTAACATCTGTTACACCATACTACACTACACAGCCCAGTATGCGACACCTACGTTAGTCATATTCATGTCGTAGGTTATAGCTTAATCGCATTGAATGCGCAGTCAAACTGGTTTCTCAGCTTGGGGTGAGGAAGCAAAATGGACCTAGGCTATTTCTGGCACATTCCGTAAGTCGACGTATAAAAGCGATTAATGGGAAGAAGGAGGCAAGGTGGAGTACAAAGTGGCGTCGCTTTTGTGTAGTTTTTAAATAGCCTGGGTCAGTTAATTGTCTGCTCTAATTGAATAGGTGAGGGGGGATAGTGTTTATCGTCCTTCAAGTTCATTCAGGTGCGCGGCTGCGCGGCTACACCTGATACTATCGTTTGGAGATGAACGACGTGATATGTCAAACACAAGAATGGATTTTAGCTGAGGTGCCAAAAGACACCGCTCAAAGAAGTTTACATATCGATTCCGCTCTGTACCGCAGTCGTTGGACACCCCTTGGGAAGCTGAGTGAGTATCTGCTGTGTGTGTGTTTGTGTGATGTTGATGAAGTGTTTAATGCAATGATCTTTTTGTATGGCTCAGAACTAACTTCTGTGGGCAAAGAGTGAATAATACACTTAGGCTCATAGCACTAAATGATACACAACTAGGCTATAGCCTACGACTTGATACGCTTGTCAACGACTGGTAAAGTAACAGAGAGATAGAGAGAGCGCAAGAAAAAGTGTGGGGAAGACAAGATGAAAAGGGCAACAGAAAGAGAAGTTAAGAAAGAGATAGACGGGGAAAGTTGGGTAAAATGTTGACGCGACGTGTGATGTAATTATGTAATGTTGTCATTAGTGAGCAGGGTTTAGTTGTTTGAGTAAGTTGTATTTTCTTGAACTTATTATATAACTCATTAAAACACGATAATATAATAATAAAACTTACTAGTAGCACTAGCTACTGATATTATTATTATTATTGTTGTTGTTGTTGTTGTTGTTGTTGTTGTTATTATTATTGTTGTTGGGAACAATGAGCTTAGACCCAGTAGATGTAATAAGCTGAACACACGCAGCCAACTAATATGCTTTTTTAGATGTTTTCTGGTGGACTGAACTTTGCTTGTCAATTTGGCCCCTAAACTTGTGGGAAACAAGTGCAGAGGGAGTGTTTGTATTGACTAATTACGCTCATTAACAATAGGACTTACCGTCACTGCAAGGCAGGTGTGTGTCTGTTTACTGCGGCTGATGCCGGGGAAAGAGCATCTCTGCAAGAGAAAAAGGCTGTAAATAATTCTAACATGTCATAATGATATATCAGAAAAAAGGCATCTGTGTTATTAAAGGCACACCCATTTCCTCAACTATTCATGGTACTGTATTAATAGAAAGTTTTTGCCATGCATGCATGAGAATCATTGTATAATAAGAACTGCTAGGCCTTATTATGACATTATTTGCAATAATGTCATCCTATTTGTAGTACACATGATATGAAGATGAAGATGAAGATGAAGGTCATTCTAGGGACCCTTTGGCCCTTTGCGAGGTTTACTTGGCCTTAGTTCGAACCATCTCCTCAGCTTTTGTAGGTCAAGCAAACAGCCATAAATAATTTTTGACACATAACAATTTGTAGTCACACAGGTGTGCAACTGTGCACCAGAGTCAGTGACGACAGGCAACTCTCTCCAGGAGCATCTAGTTTCCATCTTGGCCACTTACAGCTTTGGCACTTCAGCCGCTTTGGTAATTAGGTTAAAAGCCTGACTTGTAGCAGGCGATACAGTGTTCAATGTGCTCATTTTAAACCGTTCTGCTGTATAGATTGGGGAATGCTTTAGACATACGCTTACAAACACACACACACACACACATACACACACACACACACACACACACACACACACACACAAAGTTTTCAGAAGTCAGTTTTTCCCCTTTTTTTTAAGTAAGCATAATTAAGTCTGTGTGTGCGTATCTGTGTCACAACATGTGTCAGGCTAAGGCACCAGTTACCAGTGATGCTAGAGGTCCTTATCTTTATGATCAGGCAGTTCTGCAAGTTACCTTTACAGTGGTCTTTGTTATCTTGCTGATTTGCAACGGGTGCAATTATTTTTTACCAGTGTTTTGGAAAAGGCTAATAAGGTCACACACATTTTGTATTTGCGTTTTTAATGATATTTTTTATCATATTTACTAACTAAATAATATGTACTATATTATTATTGGTGTTATTTTATGTTATATGTGTCAACATATACTACGTCAACATAGAAGCTGAGAAAATGCCTTTAACGGTGTCATGCTGCCCAGTCAAACATGTTGTTGGTATAATGATGTTGATGATTTATCAACTTTCAGTCAGTCACAAGAGACAGAAAGTGTAATTTCAGTGTAATTTCAGTTTGACAAATATGTAGTTACTGCCTTTTGGCTTTGTAGTGCAGACTGGGTAGTTAGTAACTCCCAGTTAATGAACGCTATAAAAAAATAATGGGGCCAGTACCGGTTCATCGATGCCATAGAAGAAGCTTAAATCTCCATGGAACCATCCAGAGATTTAAAAAACCATTTAGGCACCTTTATTTTTCAGAGTGTATGTGAAAGGTACTGGAAATGGTTCTTCAGAGCCTCAGATCGTAATGGGCTATGTTATGTCATATTGGTGTCAAATGGTTCTTTATGGAACTGTTGCCTTGACGTTTCTTTGAAGCACTGAAAAAGGTTCTTCTATGGCATCACTCTAAAGAACGGGTACTGGCCCCATTATTTTTTATAGTGTAGTGTCTAGTCTATAGTCTAGTGTTTATGATGGTGGCACTACCCACACTGTTGCTGCTGTCCTAACTATTTTTAGGCTCACATGCACATCAGCACTGCTGTGCCGTAGTGTGCAGTAGTAACTTTTTTTCTAAAGCATCGAAGTGTGCCTAGTGGACTACTCACCTCTTTTTTTATTTAAGTCCAGTTTTTTTGTGTTCAAGCCAAATTTATGTTCTTTTATCCATTATGTGTAGGCCTATGTGTATTACAGCCCTTTTAAAAGTACAGATTCATCATTGTAAACCAGCACTGCAACAATTTTTTTTTACTGCAACAAAAACATTTATGAAGAACATTCTTCTCATGATTTCATTAGCAACTTGTGGTGCAATCAATCAGTCTGAATGCTTCTAAGGAATCTAACCTTACAAGCACATTAGATGAGCTTGTGGTAGGCAGCGCCTCACTGTGATTGTGCCCTTTTATTTAATGATCAAGGAAGAGCGAGACTGTTGCCAGGACGAAAATGGCAGTGAGGCTGTTTTGCATTGTAACCCTTTTAGATCAGTACTTGTCCTGTGTTCACAGTCGAACGGCACCCTGAAAATAGGTCACCTTGTTTTACCACAGAAACAGCCAGTCTTCAATCATAGGCTGTGTCCGAAATGTTCACTCGTTCACTATGTATTTTACTACATACGATGTGAGTTACGTTGCATTGCATTACCTTTTGTCCTCTACATAGGGCACTACATAGTGAATTAGGGGCATCAACGGGGCATTGCGTTGTTGTGACTTTGCATTGTTAAAACACTACGCCACTCCATTATTGCATTCAAATACTCCGATGCCATTGGACTGCAAGAAATGCTGTTTTGTTTGTGACCTTGCCAAACTGTAAAGCACTTTGAGCTGCATCTTGTATGTATGAACTGTGCTATACAACTAAAGGTTATTATTATTATTATTATTATTAATTAAAGAACAGCCATAGTATTTTTGTGGATATCCCATGTATACATACATGTTATGGAATGTCTGTGTATTGTGAGGACAAGACAGACAAGGTGACAGATTTGGTTTCATGTTAAAATAATGTCTGGTGTCATAATAAAAGCTGCTTGCATATAATGACACTATCACTGAGTGGTAGACATTGCAGCAAAACAGTCATTAAAAATTATTCAGTCATCTAGCTGGTCTACTACTTTAAACTATGGAGCATAATTTGTCAGTGTACAATGTCTTATTACTGTCTGCGTTCTGACAGGCAAAATACACATATGCAAACTTACCTGGAACATTTCTGAATTTTCAGCCATTTGATCTGTTTTTGTTTGTCCTGCGGTTACATTACTGTCTGAAAGAGCTGGAGTAAATATACCGCTAGCACATTTCGGAGGTTTATTTCCTGATGTTGTAATTGGTACGAGAATAGTAGTCAGTGTCCTATTTTATGTGTCTCTTTTATTTCATTCATTCATTTTATAAATGAAGCATTTTACTTTTCCCAGACTCAAACTTAGTGACTTGTTTTTATCTTACTTGAAGGCCTGAAGTGTCTGCCATCCCTGTGATACCCTGGTGACAACAGGACAAGCAGCCAGCAGACAACATCAGACAGCTACTCACCCACTACACTGCCCAGGGAGCTGAACCTTATGCCGTCTCAGAGTCTCAGCCACACACGGTGAATCAGCCGTAAGAAAAACAACAGACGTCTCCACCCATTTCAGCATGCTTCACAGAACTGACTGTGTGGTTCATTGTGCAGAGAGATGTGACTGGTTTTGTTTCTAGACATTTTAAACTCTGCACTGAAGCCTTTTCTATGTATTGTCTTGCTATTTATAGTTTATTTATAAAGTTGGGGGGGTGGGAAAATAAAGTGGAGGTAAATGACTATATGACATACCAAAGGTCAATAAAGTAGACATGTAAAGAAATCTTATTAAGTTATTAATTAGGCAGAAACAGAATAACAGTCAGACACGCACAGACACAGATAACACAAGATGTTCCTTTTTTAGTCCCTCAATGGGGAACTTTAACAATGTCTCAGCAGGAAGGAAAGCAAGAGTAAAAAAATATAAAACATACTCTCTGCTTCTACAAGAAAGTGGAAAATAAGGATAAATAAATAACAGACGGTAAAAGTGCAGACGCTTTCATACAACCAGCCAGCCAGCCATTCAGCCAATTAGTTAGTTAGTCACATTGCCAGACATCCATTCTTTCCTCAAGAACACTCTGGAACCCGCCCTAGCCAGCTCACCATGCAGGGTGACCCACAGGAGTACCTGGACATGGCAGGAGAGGCAGTGGAGGAGCTCAGAAAGCCCTGCACTGGCCGTGGAGACGACAGTGGCTCTAACATCGACACCATGCTGGAGCTCACAGACCTGAGCGGGCTCCACACAGACTGCCACAACAAACCTGCTAGTACTGCACTGGCGCGGGTTGATGATGTCATCAATCGGTCTGATGGCATCAGGATTCATGTTGAGGATGTCACGGGTCAGAGAAGTGCCACAGAGAACGACACTGATGATGCCACAAATGCAAGTTGTGGTGTCAGGACTACTGCTGATGATGTCACAGCACAGAATGACATCAGGACTGGCACAAACAGACCGGAAGAGCACAGGGACGTCAACAGCCGAGTAAACCCCGACGTGCGAGGGTCTTGTGATGGTCCTGTCAAATCCTCTCCGTCACTCAGTGATGATCTCAGTAGGGTACAGGACGGTGCCAACAGGTCTGAAGGAAACAACGCAGTACCCAGCAGCGCACCGCCTTACATCGAGGTGGGTGTGGCGCGAACAGAGCAAGCGCCTGAGCCCCTCCAGCCTCGCTGGTCTCGCCAAGACACACAGACGAGTCAGCCCTTACCCGAAGGACTCTCCGCCCAGGACTCACAAACGACGAGGCGGCCTTCATCAGAAGGACTATCCACCCCGGACCAACCAACACCCAAAGAACTCCCCACCCAGGACTTTGCAGCAGGTACCTGTGAGGTGACCTCCCTGCCCTTGCAAAGCGCCTCTGGACAGGTGGAGTTAGACTGTAAATCATCTCAAGACAGCGGCCTCTTAACCAGCGGTGCTGATCCCAGCTTGGACTTGTTAAACGCTAGTGCTGGGACAAGCAACAGCAGCAGTGAGGCTGTGGTTGGAGACGTGACCCTCAGCACAGTCTCTGAAGACCACAGGGACAGGGACAGGGACAGCGGTCTTCACAGTGTCAGCTCGGAGCACACTACTGAGACGTCTGTGGTGCCTCTTAATGAGAGTTTCAACCCTGTAGACTCCTTAGACGGTCAGTCTACCTCAGGGTGTTCGGGCGAGGCTGGCAGCAACGACGTCTCCCTGACCTGTGACCCAGACGATGTGGCCGGCGAGCCACCGCCTCGGAAGAGCTTCGGCGAGAACGTGTGCTGCTGTTGCCGGACGGTGCAGGGGGCGTTTCTCCGTTGCCAGGAGGAGACACCAGCCATGGTCACCGGCGTGGTGCTGACCATCCTCTTCTGCGTGACCATCATCATCATCATCCCCACGACACGCGAGGTGAGGCACCCCCCCCCCCCCCCCCCCCGCCCACACACACACACACACACACACACACACACACCCCACACACACACACACCCTACCTCACCCCCCGCCCCATAGCAATGGTCTGTTTTTCAGAAACACTGTGCCCTCCACAATTATTGGCAACCCTGATAAAATTGACTGGAAAACACTTTTTTGTTTCTCAATGTCACGATGAGAACGTGCAAAATTACAACATGAGGCGAAGAAAATGTATTGTGAAAAAATAAAATCACTAGATTTTTAGATCAGCACTTATCCTGTTGCAGGTTGTGAGCTCTGGGATAGCCCATTTAGTTCAATGGAACTTTCACCAACACTTTGTTTATGAGGCGCGAAAAAGTAATGCGTGTTTTGTTCTCTTCCACTGTCCTCCTCCCTGCCCTTAAGGTTTCATTTCACGTGGGTGCGCTGGCCGTGGTGTGTGTGGTGCTGTGTGTGTGTGTGCTGCTGCTGGCGAGTCTACCCTGGCAGCCCGTCCTGCGACGGTGTGGCACCCTGCTGGCCCTGTCCGTCTGGGCCTGTCTCTACACCACCGCCATGGTCTTCACATTCACCGGAGGGCCCGTCACCGCATGGGAACAGGTGTGTGCATACGTGTGTGCGTGTGTGTGTGTGTGTGTGTGTGTGTGTGTGCGTGTGTGCGTGTGTGTGTGTGTACGTGTGTACGTGTGTGCGTGTGTGTGTGTGTGTGTGTGTGTGTGTGTGTGTGTGTGTGTGTGTGTCCCATCACTGTTTGTACGTGTGTGTGAGAGTGCGTGTGTGTGTGTGTGTGTTGTTGTTCGGTAATGTTTCAATCTGTATGTTTAAGAAGGAGAGACAAGAGAGCATGTTTGTCTGTGTTTTAGACTGAGTCCTTTTATTTTTTACCTTAACTTAATTTTTACTTATTTATTTATTAACTATTGAAATTATACTGTGTGTCCATGCCATTATAATCATCCACAGAGCAAGAATTGCATGCATAACAGAACTCAAATAACAAACGTACTTATTACTAGCGAGTCATATTGCAAATAAGGACCCTTTCTTTTGTAGAACCCTCTTTGTATTGATTTAGCTAGTTTACACCTAACTACAAACTTTACTAAAATAGCACAGTTTTTTTTACCAGAAGCTATCAGACATGAAAGACATTCACTTGATTAACTGGCTTCCTATTCATGCATCCACCTACGGATTTGTAATTCATCTCCACAGGGTGAGGCTATTGCGTTTCATCTCACTAAATGGCACACATTTTCCGAGAATGACACAGACAAAGACATGGGATGTGATCAAAGACATGGCCTTTCCACACACCACACAAGGAGTCACCTTTCACACACACACAGCTCCAACAATGAGACTTCAGTCCCTGTTTGCAGACTTCCAAAGAGACTTTTTTTGCATGAGGGCAAACAGTCAATATAGGTTTAAAGTTTAGCCGAGGTCAGCCCTTACTTCCCCCTCGTAAACTAGGTGGCCTGAAACCAAGAGCAGAGCATAGTGGATTTAAAACCCACTGAAACTACAGAAAGTCTAGCATGTTTTTCATGGTCTTGTATTTAGATGTCAATGGTTCAAAACATAACCCCATCTGTGCTGTTATTCTTGCGATGCTTACTAAAACTGACAGATTAGTAAATAACTTGCACTTTGCACAAAGCTACATTGCACATGTTAACCATTTGTCAGGGTTACTATGTTTATAGAAAGCTAGCTTTTATGGTGTGATCTTAGTCATTTTGATGAATGGTGTGCGTGCCAACATGGTGCTTTAAAGTGGACAGTTGTGTGAAGGGGAGGTACAAGCAGGGCATCCACTGCATCATTTGTGTTGTCACTTTTAGTTCCTTAAACCACAACCTCTGATTGTGTGGTATGGTGAAGCACGTATTGTGTTCTGAATATTTTTAACCAACATTGTTTAACCTCACAAGCTAATAAGCATGCCAAAGTGGTGATCAGCTATTGCTGTGACCTCTGGTTTCCTCTCAAGTGGGAAACAAGTTAATATTTGTAAGAGGGTTATATCCACAGAGGGAAATGGAGCATGGCTTTTAGATATGGTATATTTTAGCCTTTGAGGGCAATGAGAATGTTGGGAGGATGAAAGTTCTAAAGAATGTTGGGGTCCTACATATAATGTAGAATTTTGGAATTTTCGATTGTTGTAAAACACATTCTATGTATGTATGTATGTATGTATGTATGTATCTATCTATCTATCTGTCTGTCTGTCTGTCTATCTGTCTGTCTGTGTCTGTCTTTTTCTCCTTTTCTCTCCTTTCCATACTTGAGTATTTGTATCTATCTGTCTCTCCCTCCCTAAAATCTGCGCCTCCCCCCTCTTCCCTCCTCTTCCCCCCTTCTTATGCAGGTGGCCTTCTTCCTCTTCCTGTCATTGAGCGTGTACACAGTGCTTCCTCTGCCCGTGTCCTGGGCACTGGTGGTGGGAGTCGGCACCAGTGTATCCCACGTCATCGTCATCAGCATTTACGTCCCCGTCACCTCACCAGAGATGCCCGACCTGGCTGTACAGGTACAACTAACATTGACACACACACACACACACACACACACACAATTAAACACAAACATACATTAAACACAAAGAACCACTTTGGTTATTTCGCACTTCACCTGTATCTTACCCAGCAAAATACAAACAGCACAGGGAAAATTAGACTATGATTGACACTTGTTGCACACATTTCTGCCATGTGATTGATTAAATATCCCAAAGGCTGATCGTGGCTCATCGTGACTGACCGGAATTTTAATAATGATCTCCGATCGCAATTGATTAATCATGCAGTCCTACCCCTGGCTATATCACAAGTGCTACTGAGGTCAGACTGACATCATAGTCTCATTCACCCTTCCTGAGGTGATTCACATTTCCCCCAAGTTTTGATTTGTGTCATCTCCAGTGAACACCATGACACAGTAATGACATTTCACTTGAAGGGGTCTATAACTCACACAAATACGTATCAAATTTTGTCTTTGCGTGTACATATGCAAATTATAGAGGGAGGCTGACGCAGACCACGAATCAAACTTGCCGAGCTGCTGGTAACAGGGGCAATGACTTAATACAGGAGAAAAAAACACACACTCTTATACTGAATGGCAACAGTTATTTATTTTAAAGAGACAACGTTTCGGCCTACGGCCTTTTTTCAGCTCTTGTCCAGTAAGTAAGTCTTGTCCCCCAGTCCCACGCTCATCTCTGACCAGCACAGCACCCTCTTTTGCCCTCCATTACAGTCACACTTTGTGGTGGACAAGGAAGTCCAAAGAGTATGGCAACCTTTACGAGAATAGAGAAACCGTGCGAAAATGTCATATGCAAAGTGATTCAAATGAGTAAGCAGGTAGATAGCTAAACAGAGGGCCCTATTGTTTCTCTTTTGCCTTCTCTCCTAACCACCCACCCCCCACCCCCACCCCCACCCCCACTTCCACACCCTTCTTTTTCGTCTTCTCTTACACACATTCACATCATCTGGCAGAGAGAGATGCTTTAGAGAAAGAGATACAGATAAAGAGAGAGAAAGCGAGAGATTCAGAGACAGAAAAAGGGAGAGAGATTTAGAGAGAGACACAGAAACACAGACATTCTCACAACTATCTGTAAGTATCTGTTTCTGTGGTGTAGTCTCTACCTGCGCTTGTATCACACAGCAAAAAATATCACATATCGCAAGACGATGCAAATTTGTGGGCGGGCAGGTGGACCGCACTTTTTTTTGCCTGGGGCGTACAGTACACGGCATCGCCAAAACATGGACACGCACTCGTACTTCCACCCAGAAAATTTGCCTGCCTCTGTGCTTTATTCAAAATGTGTCCGAGATAATGTTATTTTAACCCCTTACTCTCTGCTCTGCTGTGTTAGTGTACCAGCCACATCGTGTCTGTTTTGACAACCTCATAAACAGAGTGCGGTTGTAAAAAAAAATGAATCCTTGATCAATATACTGTATGTAGAAAGTGATAAACTAAATAATTACAAGCTTGGATGCGCAGAGTGTGCCAAAGTAGATTTCATATAACAGTACTCAGATACAAGATGAATGTTATTCAGATTAAGTGTCTAACAAATGTGTCTAACAAAAATACTAAAAAATATTTGTTTTTTTAACAAAGAATTTTTTTCTTCATCCCATCCCTCCCTCTCTCGTTCATCTCCCTCTCCTTTTCTCAATGTCATCCTCTAATTTGTATTCTTTTTTTCTTTTTTCTTTACTTTGTCCACCCTTTTTTACTCTCTTCACTCGTTCCCTTTTAACTCTTTGAAATGTTCTCCCTACACTTTAAACTGCCTTTGTCTCTTTCTGTGTGTGCCCTTGTACTTATCTGTTCTGCTCTCTTTTGTTTCATAATTTGTACATTCTGTCCTCTGTCTCCCCATCGTCTCTCTCTCTCTCTTTCTTTCTCTCTCTCTCTTTCTCTCTGTTTCCTTTCCCCTCTCTCTTTCCCGCTCTCCCTCCCGCTCTCTATCTCTCTGTTCTGTTTTCCCACTTGTCTCTCTCTCTCTATCTGTCTCTCTCCCCGTCTCTCTCTCTCTCCGCCCCCTCTCTCTCTCTCCCACTCTCCCTCCCTCCCTCTCTCTATCACTCTGTTCTTTTTCCCCCCTTGTGTAGCTGGTGGCTAATGCGGTGCTGTTTGTGTGTGTGAACTGTGTGGGGGCGTTCCACATGTGGCTCACCAAGAGGGCCACCAGGAAGTGCAACAAGGACCGTGAGACCTTCAGCAACACACGCTCCAAACTGGCCCTGCAGAAACACAAACAGGTGCAGGCATACTCACACACACAAACAAACACACACACACACACACACACACATGCGCGAGACCTTCAGCAACACACGCTACAAAATGGCCCTGCAGAAACACAAACAGGTGCAGGTGTACTCACAAACACAAACAAACACACACACAAACACACATACACACACACACACATGCGTATGCACACACACACATATACACACGGCCACACACACACATGCACACATTCACAGAGACATATACAAACACACACACACACACACACATACACACACTTACAGTATGTATATGTACACACAGACAGATAGACGGACACATACACACACACACACACACACACACACACACACTACTAGCAGTACAAACAATCAAAAAGAGTTACACACACACACAAAGACACATAGACAAACACAGACATACACAAACACAGACATGTCTACACAGTCTCTAATACAGTGTTGCATGTTGTCATGCAGGAACGCCTGCTCCTGTCTATTTTACCGCGCTCCATCGCCATGGAGATAAAGGCTGAGGTCACAAAACGCCTGTCGGAGAACCAGCCCAGAGAGGACCGAGCACAGAACTTCCACAGCCTCTACATCCGCCAGCACAAAGACGTCAGGTACACACACACACACACACACACACACACACACACACACACACTTGCTGTCTCTCATACACACATCACTTCCACAGCCTCTACATCCGCCAGCACAAAAACATCAGGTACACACACACACTCTCACTCTCTAACAAATAAAATGTATCATTATTTTTATTTTTATCATTATGATGATGATGATGATTATTATTATTATTATTATTATTATTATTATTATTATTATTATTATTATTATTGGTGTTATTATTATTATTATTGGTGTTGTTGTTATTATTATTATTGTTATTATTATTATTATTATTATTATTGGTGTTGTTATTATTATCTTATTTATTTTCCCCTTACCCACCTGTGCCACAGCATCCTGTATGCGGACATCGTGGGCTTCACGCGGCTGGCCAGCACCTGCACTCCGGAGGAGCTGGTGGCCGTGCTCAACAAGCTCTTTGGACGCTTTGATGACATCGCCAAGGTGACACAGCCACCCACATATGACACATAAAAGGGGAAACTTTTTTTCTTCTTCTTTTTTCCTGACTACATACCAAGTTAGGGAAAAGCCAACTTGACAGATGGAAGGACGGATAGACAGACAGACAGATGGAGATGATGTAATGTAACAATTTGTGTCAGGAGTCAGGAATCAATCCAGTGCATTTTGGTGGTGGTCTTCAAACAAGCAATGCAGCTTTAAATAGATAGTCATGACTTGCTTTCAATATGTCCCTCTGTCTCTGTCCCTGCCTCTCTTCCTCTCCATCTCTCTCTCTCTCTCTGTCCTTACCTGGTAGTATGACTTCATATATGTGTGGTGTGGCCGCTACATACTAGCCTTTAAGGGGATTTTTGGACAATGTAACAGCTCAGTTAAGGGTTTTTCCAATGATGTCCCTCCCTCTTTCTTTTTTCTCTCTCTCTCTCCCTCTCATCTCTCTCTCATCTCAGGCGAATGAGTGTTTGCGCATTAAGATTCTGGGGGACTGTTACTACTGCGTGTCCGGCCTCCCGTACCCAAAGCCCAATCACGCGCGCCACTGCGTTAAGATGGGCCTTGACATGTGCACTGCCATCAAGTGAGTCCAGCCAATCACAACACAGTATTTAAGCACCAGTCCCGCCCTCCCTAAACTAGCTCACATAGTCCCACCTCCACAAAGTTAACATCAGAAAGACTAATTATAATCCAAATAACACAAATAATCAAATTTCCTTCTAATTTGACCATACAGATAGATACATTCACAAACAAATCATCAAAGATACCATTATATAATAACTTTATGGATGACCTACTGAACTATTCTGATTGAAGTTCTTACTATGTTTACAATTTTTTTACTTTTTCACAAACCATGAACGCATCGTCTTAGAAAGCAGCCACCATCTGTACAGATTTCATTGGTCCATTACTCTGTCTGTTCTGCCACAGTAAACTGTGTACAAATTTCATTGGTCTGTTACGCTGTCTGTTAATGCTACAGTAAATTGCGTGAAGCCACCGGAGTGGACATCAGCATGCGGGTGGGCGTGCACACTGGCAATGTCCTCTGTGGCGTGATTGGCCTGCAGAAGTGGCAGTATGACGTCTGGTCACATGATGTCACGCTAGCGAATCATATGGAGTCTGGAGGATTGCCAGGGTAAGAACCAAAAGTTGAGCTAGACCAGTTGTAAATATAGTCTCTCTAACTAGTCTCATGTTGTGTGTTTTGGTTGTCTGTGTGCGTTTTATGTGGGTGTGTCTTTGTATGTGTCTATGTATGTGTGGATGTAGGCTATGATTGTTCATATTTGTGTGTGTGTGTGTGTGTGTGTGTGTGTGTGTGTGTGTGTGTGCGCTTGTGTGTGTGTGTGTGCGCTTGTGTGTGTGTGTGTGCGCTTGTGTTTACGTGTGTATTTTCAGGAGGGTCCATATTACAGAGGAGACACTGAGGCACCTGGGCGGGGCGTACCAAGTTGAGGAGGGCCGCGGGGAGACTCGTGACTCCTACCTGACGGGCAGGAGAACCTACCTGGTCATCGACCCCCACATCGAGGATGACACCGGCAAAAAACCTGAGGTATATGCGGGGGGTATCTGTTAATGCAACAACTGGCTATGAAGCCATTACAGTTTTTACCAATCATTTTCACGCGTTTTGCAGGGCAATGTCCACTTTTGCAAAACTCTTAACACAGTGTGCTGTACCAACATGCGTTTGAGCACATCAATTAACATTTGCTGCAAAATGCGCTACAGCAACCTAACTATAACACACGCTGTCGCTCAGTAAGTCTACAATGCCAGTCAATGTACAATAACCTAAAAAATGCAAACAACTTGAAACAAATCACTTAAAATCTAGCCTCTGTCTGACAGTATGGCACGTTACTGATATCTATTGTAAATACACACTTTATCAAACAATCTAAGTGACATTTGTATGTATTCACACACTTTTGATAATAGATAAATAAAGAGTATAGGCTATACCTATACAGTTTAGAAATGAATTACAGTATTTTGTGTAAAGTACCATATGTATTAGAAAATGTTGATGCGAACCACAAGGTGTTTTTCAGTGGATTTTCTATAGTTCGCAATTTTTTTGGATTCTAACTGCAGTACACATTTCAGAACTGAAGATAGATTGTGTCAATCAAATATGCACAATCATACAAACAGAAAACACATCACTCCAGATACACACCAGGATGAACTGTAACATGTGATACCTTCACCCTGTGCTTACATATAATCACATTGTGTTCCACTGCAGGAAAGGTGAACGCCCATTACCTACATCAATTAGAGTATGTTTCACTGCAAAAGAATGTACATGTAATATGTGTTGTACATGTAAATGTATGTAAATATTAGCCTGGGCCCGCCCATACTGCCTGTGATGCTACATTGAGGGAGACTTGCCAGACCAAGCTCTGTCTACAAGCTTGGTGCAACAGCCAGGCTATGTAAATATAGTCATCCATAGAAGTTGTTTTTGGCCCTACCTACTGTAATGCTGATCCATGGTGCTGCTGCATTTTGGATAAACCATGATAAAGCCTACAGTACATACTGGTAATGGAATACACAGCAACTCCAATAACAACTTTCTACATCACAATGTTTTGCCCATAAACATGCAAATGTAACCTCTTTGTTTACCTGTTACGTAACAAGCTATAAAAATAAAAAAATATTATGAAGAAATACACACCTAAGTGTAAAAGTGCTAAATATCAATAATTATTTGGCTAAAAGATGCCTCAAGCACATTATTTCTTTTTTGTGTGACAAAATGCAAAATGCTGTGCTTTGTTACACTGTATTGTATTGCTTTTAGGTTTTGGTCCTAGAGTTAACTGTTTTGATAAGAGTATCCAAATGTCTGAAAATTTAGCTGTAGTTGTACATAATTTTGTTGGTCATGAACATTAAATGAGAGAAGTATTTATGAATTTTGGTCGAAGTGGTGATTGAACGCAATTGTGTGAAAGCAACGCGAAAGAGAACGTAGTTTGTCTCCCATAGACTTTGGTTCATGCAAATGTGTTAAGAGTTTTGCAAAAGTGAACATTGCCCTGCAAAACGCGTGAAAATGATTGGTAAAAACTGTAACTGCTGTGTATGTGTAGGTAATGTCTGTATTTATATATGTACTGTATGCATTCATGCACATTCTTTTTTTAATGTGTGTGTGTCCACCTCTGTATTTGTGTGTGTGTTTGTGTGTGTGTGTGTGTGTGTGTGTGTCTGTGTGTGTGTCTGTGTGTCTGTGTGTTTATCGTATTCACTTGTGTGTGTGTGTGTTTACATGCATGTGTGTGTCTGTATATTTATCCCATTCACTTGTGTGTGTGTGTGTGTGTGTGTGTGTGTGTGTGTGTGTGTGTGTGTCTCCAGCCCTCCTACACTCTGACGGTGAGCGGGCGTAAGCAGCGTGCCTCGGTGCGGATGTCCCAGTACCTGCAGTCCTGGAAGACCATCAACCCCTTCTCCGACCTCAGCCACCCGGACGCCCCCCACACCCGACGCGTGAGTCTCCCTCCTCTCAAATCCCATACTGTACAGTACATATTGTTACACATTTTGTTACACTGTGCCTAATTGATGTAATGCAGACAGTCAAATGAAGTGTAACTCATAAAGGATAACATAAAGACAAGATTACAAAAAACACAAAAAAAAACTAGTAGGAAATTAAATAGTATC